>CM077159.1:164980052-165580052 GCA_039583875.1 Platanthera guangdongensis
CCCCCCCCCCCCCCCCCCTTTCCCCCCCCCTCGGCCCCCCCACCCCCCCCCCCCCCCCCACCCCCCACCCCCCCTGTACCCCCCCCCCCCGGCCCCCCCCCCCCCCCCCCTCCCCCTAATTCCCCCCTCCGCCCAAGCCACGGCCCCCCCCCCCCCCCCCCCCCCCCCCCCCCCCCCCCCCCATCATTTTTCCACCATCCCCTTCCCAATCATCCGCCAACGAATCCCCACCAAAACCCTACCCTAACCCACCCGCCTGCACCAGGGCAGCAGCCCCTCCTCCGCCTCCCGTTTCCTGTGCCACCGCCCCCTCCAGTGCTCGAAAATCCACCGCCAGCCTGCTACCTGCAGCCCAACACCGACATCCCTCCCCTCCCAAAACCGAACCCCCCTAGGGTCTCCTTTGCCCTAGCCGACCCCTCCTCTTCCCCTTCGTGGATCCACTTCCCACCGCTCCGGAAACCCTAGATCTATCTTGATCTAGCGCTACCACCCCCAACCGACCTCTCTTCTCTCGGATCAGCCCCGATCCGGGAGATCCAACCCCGATCTACAATTCCCTATAACCCCTTCACCATTCCTAGCCCGGATCCGCTCTCCACCACCGGATCTACCCTCCCCTTGACCAAATCCTTCCATATTTGGTTGGTTCTACCCGTTTCAGCCCGCCGCAACCCTTCTCCACCGTGAACAACCACCTTTCCGACACCTCACTCCCGATCTACCTCAAAACCGCGGATCTTTCCCCGTCTCGGACATTCCCTTGTTTGTGAGTTGTTTTGTTGTATGGAACTTTAATTTTCAGCACTTGAACGTTGTTTGGATTACTCATATTTGCTTGGAATTTTATATGTGGAATTTTGCCCCGTAAAGAATTGTGATTGCAGGAAGGAGCCATCCGTGACGTGCGTAATTTGGCCCTCCGTTTGGAGGAAAGCCTTGCTTAATCGCCCTAACTGAAATTGTTTTCGCTTATATTATTGAATGCGTGAGTTGTGAATTTTATTTGAATTAATTGCCGAACGGATTCTGTGCATCTACATATAGTGTTCACGTGTCCACTCACTCGAGTTAGCCTAGATTGCACGGTACGCATCCTACCCTACATCAAATTGGTATCGTAGGCAGGTTAGGCCATTTGCATGCTCCGTAGTGGTAGGACATTTAGGACTAGCATGACAGAACCACAAGTAACCGACGACCGAGCGGGAAGCTTGAATTCGGGCACCGTGTTTGCTGAATTCCAGTGCCTCATCCTAGATTGTTTTGACACCTTAGGCACCCAGTTTAATGACGTGCGGCAAGACCTTGCCGAGGTAAACCTACGATTGGACCACTTAGAGAATGTCAGGGACATGCCAATACATCGTGACGATTCTTTGGAGGACGACCCTGATGTTCCCCCACGTCCCGACCAGCGCCCGAGAGTGGGCCAGCCACATGTGGAACGTCATCGCCGTGACATTCTCTACCGGGCCCCAGCCTCGCCGGCAAGGCGAAACCCTGAGCCAGCACGTGATAAACCCCCACCTCCGCGTAAAGATTATCGTATTCCCCGTCAGCCGCAACCTGACCTTAGGGACCGTGTGCCTCCACCCGGTCGCCGCGACCAGCACCGAGATGAGTATTACCCACCAGATCGACGAAGATTTGATTACGACTATGATGACTATCCGGGGGACTACCCTGACCCCCGGAGAGGTGGCCATGCCTTCGACATCACTCGTTGGATTCGCCTCGACGCCTCATCGTTCGACGGCCGCTTGGATCCGAAGGCCTTTAACGATTGGATCCTAGACATGGATCACTATTTTGACTGGTACGATATGAGAGATGAGCGTTGCGTCCGTTTTGCGAAGATGAAGTTGGTTGGACAAGCCAATGTATTTTGGATTAGCGTGGAGAGAACTGTCGAGAGATAAGGCTATTATCCCATCACTCGTTGGGATGAAATGATGGAGAGACTGAAAGATAAATATCTCCCCGCCTCTTACCGTGATCAGTTGCTTGATCAACTACAGAACCTACGTCAGGGGACGCTTTCGGTAGCCGAGTATATGGCTCGATTCGATGAGTTGGTCGTTAGGAGCGATATTTCAGAGGAGCCCATTGCCACCGCGTCTCGATTTAAGGCTGGCCTTCGTTCGGAGCTCCGGAGAGAGTTGATTCCCCATCGCTTCGAGACTGTTGACTAGATATTCCAGCTCGCCTTAGAGTACGAGCAGTATCTCCGTACATCGGGTACGAAGCAGTTCCCATCGCGCACTGATTCTTCGGCATTCAAGAAGCCTGCTCCTTTCTAGACTACCACGGCTACCCCGCCCCCACGGGTCACCGCTGACATGAAGGGCAAGGCCATCGCCACTGAGTGTCAGAGACCTGAGGGTATCCAGTGTCTTAGATGTTCCGGCAGAGAACATGTGGCAGCACATTGCCCCACACGAAGTCTGCTAGTTGAGGAAGAGGAGCCGAACCCAGAGGGAGTCGAGGATGTTACTGAGGAGGTCGAGGCTACGATCGAGGAGGGATGGGAGAGCGAGGCTGAGAGATCCCTAGAGATGGGCGTAGTGCGACGCCTCCTATATACCCCCACGCTGACGAGGATTGGCGCCGCACCACTATCTTCTACACGTATTTTCCTAGCGCAGGCGGACCCTGCAAGCTAGCCATTGATAGTGAGAGTTGTGTCAGTATCGTGACCCAGAGAGGTTTAAGCGTATGCAAGTGAAAGCCGAGCCCCACCCTCGTCCTTATCGGGTCATTTGGGTAGACAAGACCGCCATCCAGGTGACAGCGGTGCCTCGTTCCCATTCAGCTTGCTACATTTGAGGAGCACGTGTGGTGTGACGTAATTCCTATGGATGTTGCCCACGTATTATTGGGACGACCTTGGCTGTACGACCGCGACGCCACTTGCTACGGCCGGTCGAACACGTACACATTCTACGATAAAGGTAAGAAGATCACGTTGTCACCCACCCGATCCATGGAGAAATCCAAGGGTCCGATTGAACCCTCCACGAGCACCATGTCATCGAGGCTACTGCATCTCCTACTGTGTAGTGAGTTCCTGCGGGAGAGCAAAGACGCTGGCATATTTTACATTGTTGCTGCCACCATGACTTCTGAGAGTCCGACGGTGACCCCGGATCTTCCCCCGGAGATTCAGACTTTACTAGAGGAGTTTGTTGACATCATGCCTGAGGAGTTACCCGATGAGCTCCCATCGTTGCGAGATATCCAACATGCCATTGATCTAGTCCCGGGAGCTTCTCTCCCTAACCTGCCTCACTATCGTATGAATCCAGATGAGCACGCCGAGCTCAAACGACAGGTTGACGAGCTTCTCTGGAAGCAGTTCATTCGAGAGAGCCCGAGTCCCTAAGAAGGATGGTAGCTGGCGCATGTGCATCGATAGCCGTGCAATCAATAAGATTACGGTGAAGTACAAGTTCCCCATTCCTCGACTCGACGATTTGTTAGATACCATGTCAGGTGCCCAACTCTTTTTTAAGATCGATCTACGGAGCGGGTACCACCAGATTCGGGTACGAGATGGTGATGAATGGAAAATAGACTTTAAGACTAACGATGGCCTGTATGAGTGATTGGTCATGCCGTTTGGGCTGTCCAACGCCCCGAGCACGTTCATGAGGATCATGACACAGATATTACGACCCTACATGAGCAAGTTCTTAGTTGTGTATTTTGATGATATTCTGATTTATAGTCAGACCCATGGTGACCACCTAGCGCACTTGAGACTCCTTTTTGAGACCCTTCGTGGTGAGAAATTATTCGTGAATCTAAAGAAGTGTTCGTTCTACGCCGAGTCGGTTCATTCTTGTGGTTTATCGTATCGTCCACGGGAGTGTCAGTCGACCCTGAGAAGGTTAAGTCCATTCGCGAGTGTCCCTTGCCTACGATCATTCACGAGGCCTGCAGCTTCCATGGTCTAGCTACCTTCTACAGGAGGTTCGTTCGGGGATTTAGCACGATTATGGCCCCGTTCACTAGTTGTTTGAAGAAGGGCGAGTTTCAGTGGACCCCCGCAGCCACTCGAGCGTTTGAGGAGATTAAGGAAAAATTGACCACGACACTGGTCTTACGACTCCCTGATTTTGGCAAGGCTTTTGAGGTCGCGTGTGATGCTTCGGGAGTAGGAATTGGTGTTGTGCTGAGCCAGGAGGGACACCCGGTCTCCTATTTCAACGAGAAGTTAAATGAAGTCAAGCAAAAATATTCCAATGACGATAAAGAGTTTTATGCGATCGTTCAGTCGTTACGATACTGAAGACACTACCTCCTTCCCCGGGAGTTCGTTCTCTATTCAGACCACCAGACGGTTCGATACTTAGATTCCCAGAAGAAGTTGAGGCATAGGCATGTAAAGTGGGTTGAGTACCTCCAAGATTTCCACTATGTTCTCAAACATCACGCCGGTGTTGAGAACAAACCCGCTGATGCGTTGAGTCGGCGGGTCACCCTTCTGCAGACCCTGAAAGCCCACGTGGACGGACTTGAGCAGATTATTGCTGAGTACCCAGGTTGTTCAGACTTCGGCGAGATATACACAACTTTATCCCGAGACCCACCCGAGCTGTCGACGGTTTCCAGATTGGAAGGTTACCTTTACCGGGGTTCCACATGTGCATCCCAAACACATCGTACCGTGACTATCTGATTTGGGAGCTTCATGCGAGCGGAGCCGCCGGGCATTTTGGCAGGGATAAGTCCATAGCTATCGTCGTGGATCGATTTTATTGGCCAGACCTGAAGAAGGATGTGGCCAGAGTTGTCCGACATTGTCGTACGTGTCAGACTGCGAAGGGAACTAAACAGAACACATGATTATATACGGCCTTACCAGTCCCACTGAGACTCTGGGAGGACATTAGTATGAACTTTTGTACTTGGACTGCCGCGCACGGTTCAGAAGCACGACTTCATCTTTGTAGTCGTTGACCGTTTTTGCAAGATGACACACTTCATAGCCTGCTATAGGACTGCTGACGCATCACGTCTTGCATCCATTTCATTCAGGGATGTCTTTAGGTTGCATGGCCTACCGAAGTCCATAGTCTCCGACAGAGATGTTAGATTCATGAGTTACTTTTGGAAGACCCTATGGTACAAAACAGACACTATCCTGAAGTTTCATCTGCATATCACCCCAGACAGACGGCAGACTGAGGTGTGAACGCAGTCTAGGAAATTTGCTTAGATGTCTTGTCGGCGAGCATGTGGCGAGTTGGGACTTCGTCCTTCCCGTCGCTGAATTCACCTACAATAGTTTTATAGTTCGGTCAATAAGTCCACCGGGTTGAGCCCATTTCACATAGTATTAGTGTATGAACCCAAGAAGCCCATCAACCTCATTCCTTGTCCATTAGAGTTCCGTCCAAGGAGTCCGCCGAGTCATTTGCACGCCATTTGCATGAATTACATGAGTCAGTCCGCCGGCACATTATCTCAAGTAATGAAAACTATAAAACCCGTGCAGATTTAAACACAGGCGAGAACAAGTTTTCAACGAAGGCGAGCAGGTAATGGTCCGAATCCGGGCGGAGAGGCTCCCACCGGGGCCTGCCAAAAAATTAAGCGCCAAACGAATGGTTCCCTACTCGATCATTAAACGGATCGGGACAAATGCCGACGAGCTGAATATCCCCGCGAGTATGAGAATCCATCCGATGTTCAATGTTGAGGACTTGACTTCGTATTACGAACGACTCGCGAATATCGGACCCGAGTCGGGATGATCACCACCACTCCACCTCATCACCAGCTACAGCTTCCTCCCACTCACCTCTGCCACTTGCCCTGCCCCGAGCTGTACGCACCCTGGGAGTCCCTCACCTATGGTGACACCGCCTGCACCCCTGATCGCTCCGGGATCCACTTCACGAGTGCAACATACTGAGAGTATTATTGATATCGTCGCCCATGAGTACGTCCCTACCGCCACTGGACGGCGTTCATGTCCGCTACCTGGTTCGTTGGAGAGGTCATTCCGCCTCTGATGACACGTGGATTCTACCTACTGAGCTGGATCGACTTGCCCCAGGGCTTCGACGACAGTATGATCATCTTCATTCATCGGAGATGAATTCTTTTCAGTCAGGGGAGTTGATGGGGGACCATCGGCCCATAACAAAGCGGGGCCCACTTTCGTCTATTCTCGCCGGAAGACTTGATCGGAGTGACGATTCGATCCCGCGGATGCGTCCGGATGCGCGTCGCGAACCTTCTTAATATATAACTTTGTTATTTTTGGTTTATTCTCTTATATTTGACACGTGGATTCTTTGGCCAATCATAGCCGTAGATTCCGGGTTGCCCTAATGCTTAGAATGTTATAAATAAGAGTGTTAGAGGCTTGAAAGATTATTGCTGGTTTTGGAGGAAGTCATTCCCGAACTCCGCGATGCCAAGCGGTGCCAACGCTGCGGAGCCCTAGTTGCCGACTCCTAGCGGTGGAACTTCATCCCCAAGGTAAACCCTAACCCCCCCATCATTTTCCACCATCCCCTTCCCCATCCGGCCATCGAATCTCCACCAAAACCCTACCCTAACCCCACCGGCCTGCAACCAGGGCCGCAGCCCCTCCGCCTCCCATTTCCTGTGCCACCGCCCCCTCCAGTGCTCGAAAATCCACCGCAGCCTGCTACCTACTGCCCAGCACCGGCAGCCCCTTCCCCTCCCAAAACCGAACCCCCTAGGGTATCCTTTGCCCTAGCCGACCCCTCCTTTCTCCTTCGTGGATCCACTTCCCACCGCTCCGAAAACCCTAGATCTATCTTGATCTAGCGCTACCACCCCCAACCGGCCTCTCTTCTCTCGGATCAGCCCCGATCCGGGAGATCCAACCCCGATCTACAATTCCCTATAACCCCTTCACCATTCCTAGCCCGGATCCGCTCTCCACCACCGGATCTACCCTCCCCTTGACCGGATCCTTCCATATTTGGTTGGATCTACCCGTTTCAGCCCACCGCAACCCTTCTCCACCGCGGACAGCCACCTTCCCGAAACGCTCACCCGGATGTACCTTCAAAATCGCCGGATCTTTCCCGCCTCAGACATTCCCTTGTTTGTGAGTTGTTTTGTTGTATGGATCTTTAATTTTCAGCACTTGAACGTTGTTTGGATTACTCATATTTGCTTGGATATTTATATGTGGAATTTTGCCCCGTAAAGAATTGTGATTGTAGGAAGGAGCCATCCGTGACGTGCTTAATTTGACCCTCAGTTTGGAGGAAAGCCTTGTTTAATCACCCTAACTGAAATTGTTTTCGCTTATATTATTGAATGCGTGAGTTGTGAATTTTATTTGAATTAATTGCCGAACGGATTTTTTGCATTTACATATAGTATTCACGTGTCCACTCACTCGAGTTAGCCTAGATTGCACGGTATGCATCCTACCCTACATCAGTTTACCTCCTTGTTGCAGAGGAATTGGTTTCAAAACCAAGGTGGCCCACAACATCTCTTCTCAATTTTTTACTTGTAATAATGCAACAAGTTTTCCTTAAATTCAACTCTTTGATAAAAATTCAACTCTTTGGATGATACCAGAGGTGATTAAAGTAAGAATTTTTTTTATAAAACTATCTGAGATTTGAAGGCAACATTTGGACATGGACTGCTAATTCCCTCTATATGGAATAACAACTAATTCCTTAAGGTGTAATTGGAGCTAATTCTAGTCAAACTGCAACTTTGACTGGAGTCCAAGCCAAACACAGATGTAATAACCTCAGGGATGGGGATCATGTCACACAACCCGCAAGGGTCTAAACACGTCGACCTAGTGTGTGACCATGATGATCGAGGCCGTTCATTTCGAGCAAATCGTTGCTCTGGGATTTTAATATTTTAATGCAATCTGATTTCTATTTTATCATGTTGTGAAGACCTCCATGCCCGAAGAGTCAGGACCGTCTATGGAGACTCTTTAGGCTTCATTTGGTTTAGCGGTGGCGGGAGGAGCAAGCGGGTCCAAACAAAGCTTTCGAACCAGAGGGGGGGGGAGGTGGGGGTCGAAACAAAGGGAGGGAGCGTTGCCTCCTTGCTGCGGGTGCAAACATAGACAGAGTTTTGTTTGGTTACCCTCCGTCCGGTGGCGTTTGCTCCAAACGCCGCCCGAAAATGCTAAACCAAATGAAGCCTTAGTTTATAAATAGGGATAAATGACTCATTGAAGAGTATTTGAAAGTTAGAGAGAGAAATTTTCCTCTTTATAAATGGTACAAAAGTCGGAGTTCGAGCGTGAAGCTTGGGTATCGCGTTCCCTCTCCCCTCTTAGCCGGTCAAGTATCTCCCCTACCTCCCTACCTCATTTCCGGCCACCACTTTCTCCACCTTCGGCCATCATCCACCACCACCGAGCCCGGCCAGCAACCACTACCTCCCCCATCACCCCACTTCCCCATGACTACCTTAGCAACCACTAACCGTAAATCCCCTACCACTAGCTTTCCCTCATTTTCTCCTAAACTTTCCACCCACACCCGCATTCCTATTTCCTAGCCTCCATGATGCAGACCGACGCGTAGGGTTTGCGCGCCTGTCGGTTTTTTCTAGGAAACCCTAAATGCGTGCAAGGAAATATTAATTTTGCAAATAAATAATTTGAGCAGGTGTTGCGCGGACTCTATGAAATTAAACTACGCTTTTTTATAAAGCACAAAGAACTTATTTTGTTAAAAATGTGAATTTTCTTGAATTAATGGTTCAATTCTGAATCTGAGGAAGAAAGTTTGCAGTTTTCGTTTCGTTCCCCTTGTTGTAGTCAAGGTTGTAGATGTAGGATGTCGGGTTCATGTCGGTTTGGGTTTGAAATGTCGTATCTCGGATTGCGGGGGATATATCAGTGATATTTTACAATATCGGATTTTAATATTTAAATAAAGATAATGGTATTTATAAACACATTTTTTGCAAATAAGTAAAAATGTACAGACAAATAACTGTACTAATGTACAGACAAATAAGTATTTATTACATTTTCTTTGAAATAATTTTGAAAGATAAAGGAGAAGCCCATGAAATAATGCAACGTTGGAGGGGAGTTTTTCTCAGCTATTGCAAAAATCACTGTAACAGAAGTTAACAAAATAATGTTAACATAAGTTAGAAATGCACAGGAGAAACAAAAATCACTGCAGATTTACACAAGGTATAAACTTAGCTATTGCGAGAAATAAACCTAACTATAGTATAAACAAGAAGCTTACAGTAACACAAGTTTAATAAAACTTTTAGATCTTATGACTTGATCAATATAACTCCAAATAAAACTTTCAATTGTCGCAAAAACAATTAGAAAGAAGCAGAAAGAAGAAGAGGGCTTACAGTGGGGTGAAGTAGTAGAAACCCTAAAGCCCGACGTCGACTCCTCGCGTACTCGTCTGCGATGCCGATTCGTAGAAAGCCTGGCGTTGTCGTCTACTCCTCGCCTGCAATGCCGATTCGTTGCCTTATCGCCGAAGACGGAGCTGTAGAGTGTCGACCACTCGCCAGAGCGACTCTCCCATAAAATTTAGGGTAGAGCGAGAAATGCTGAATGCGTGAAATGGAATCGTGAAGTAGGAAAATACGGGTCCTGTGAACTTTGTTTTTTTATATATTAAATATAATAACCGAAATATCGGGTTAGAGATATATCGATATATCGGGATATATCGTCATTTTTTTACAAAACGATATTTTTGTCAAACAAATAGGTTTCGTCGCGGTTTGCACCCAAAAACTTTATGTCGGCCGACATGTCGGACATATCGGCCGACATCTACAACACTGGTTGTAGTAAATGTAAATCAGGAACTCCAAATATGTTTCCATTTGGAGTTTTCGACGTAGCGTTTACTGACAAAATTCGGGCGAAAACCCAGCAATGGATCTAATTATTCTAATGAGAAAATTTAGACACACACAAAGGAAGGGGGAAAAAACAAGTTACCCACGGAAAGTGACGTCTTTCCGTATCCGAAGTCGACGGCGATCACGCGATTAATTCCTCGTCACCTTTGATCTCCCGCTCCAAGGCCGGCCGCAATCGCACCCGGGCACTACAGAAGTATATCGCTCTCTCACACGAGGTGGTTCAACGAAATCACTCAACAATGTACGAAACCACAAACGAACCTAAGATCCAGTCGCTCTCACGCTTAGTGGACCCACAAAATCTCTAAACAGGGATTAAGTTCACTTGATTCACTGTAGAAGCAGCAAGCAAAACTTAAATTCTATCCCAATTACAAATTGGAAGAACAAGCAACATCAAGTGCTCTCCTTTCACCTATTGTTCATGGAAATTACTCTCTATGAAAATTAAAAGACAAACAGCAAAAGCAATCTCCTTCAACCACAACTCACCAATGGAAGCAAACACAAACTCTATTCACTTCCACTATTCATCTTCACTCACAATAGAAGGCAAGTAATCAGTACGCGATTAACAACAAGAGTAACATCAAATTTCCCTATCTCTATACTCACGGAAACAACACATATCATCTCACCATTACAGAAAACAACGAGCAACTGGAAAACTCCAAAATCATTCTACTCAACAACTCTTACAGGAAACACCAGAAGGAAACACCAGAACGGAAAACTCAAGTTTTTTTGTTTTTCATCAATCTCTAACAATTACAAAACTTCCCCTCTTTTATAGTGTTTTAACACACCAATCAAAAACAAAATCGAAATGTAAATACAACCGTCGGCGCCGTGGAAGAAGTCGACAAGACTGAAGCTTCGGCGGGGCGGGAATGGCGGAGTAGCTGCGGTTGCGCAGGAATGTGGCCGTCGTACACCGTCGTGGGCGTGGCTCGTGGGTGGAAGTCGAACGGGAGCGGTGTGGCGCCAATGTCGGGAGAAGTTGCGGCTAGGAAGCCCTAGCCCATCCATCGAACGAACCGGGAGAAGAGGCCCGTGACATTTCTGAAGGGAGAAGCTGCGGCTTGGATCAGGAGGAGGTAGACTGGCGCTGGTCCGGGGAGAAAAACAGTGCCTGCGGTGTGCTGACCGATTTCCTTTTTTAACGTAAGCTTATATATATACATATATACATATATACATACATACATACATACATATATATACATACATATATATACATACATACATATATACATACATACATATATACATACATATCTATACTATATTATAAAGAAGTATGTTTGAATTTCAAAAGAACTTCTTCCTTCCATCTTAACCATCCAATTAGGACCAACTTCCTAATCTAGACCGTCCACCCCTAAAGCTGCCCAAAAATTTGAATTTCAAACTCTCGATTTCGGTCCCTAATGCTGCCAAAGAAATCTTCTTTCCAAAAGAAAGAACTTCATGCCAGGCCTCTCCCTCGACTTCAACGCCACCCCCCTCAAAAACTATCTCCTCCTCTCAAACGACGAAAACAACTAGGTCAAAAATCGTGATAACCCCTTCCTCCTCTGCTCGCCGGGTAGCTCTCAGGATCGATCTCCCCAACACAGGTCGTCGTCCTCCAGCCTAGGTCATCTGCCTTCACGTTCGTTGTTCTTCCTCCTCTCATCTGCCTTCACCTCCCCTGTTCTCCTTCTAACGTTGCTGCACACGCAGACGCCGCTGCACATGCCAACTCCGCTGCACCTCGAGTGTTGCTTGCCGACTCACCTTCTCCTCTGCTTGCCGACTCATCTCCGGATTCTTCATCGGCGTCCCTCCGACAGTGAGGAGCACAGTGAAGGTGTATGCCAACGAACTGATACCCAAAGGCTACCATGAAAGCTCCTCTGAGAGCAGAGAGGAGGTGTCCAAGAGCTGGGAAGTGGGGAGCACAATGAAGGTCTATTGGAGCTCCAGGTAAGATTCAGTCCTTCTCAAAGAGGACTCGAGGATGTGAATGTTGAGTTCAGGACGGTAGCACAATGAAGGTCCTGTTAGAACGTGAATATTGAGTTCAGGATGTCGGTTTGCCAAAACAAAAATTTTTAGAGTTGTAGAATGTGAATCCTAAGATTAGAAAATTCTTCTTTATAATATCGCGTTCAGGATGTCCGGTTTACTCGATGTATAATGAAGTAAGCATCACAGATCTCTCCTCTTTTTTTTATCTTCACTTCTCTATACAAATTCTTCTGTATATGCTCTGATGTCAGAAATTGGGTGTCATCCAGCTTCAAGGATCATGAAGCAACACAGATCTCTCCTCTTTTTTTATCTTCACTTCTCTACTCAAATTCTTCTGTATATGCTCTGATGTCAGAAATTGGGTGTCATCCAACTTCAAGGATCATTTCAAGTGTGCTCACTCCAAATTTTGTGTCATCCAGCTTCAAGTCCAGCACACTGCTTGAATTTCCTTAACACTGCTCATGATTTAATATTTCATATTGGTATTATAATCTGTTTGCACATTGGTCTCTTTCATTTGGTTTCACACAAGATGAGATATTCTCTTAACATTTACAATTGGTTTGCTAATATGGTATTGGTATTTCTGCTCCTAGATTCAACTCCGTCTCTATTTTGCCCCATATTTCAGCCAAGTCAAAGAGCACTCACAGAACTATGGCTGCAATATGACAGAGAAAAATCTAATTGAGAACTCATTTTGTTTCAGTTGTCTTGGACTTGCACGTTTATGTCTGTCATTTTATAAAATGTTCTTTGTTTTTGCTGTTTGGTCATTGTTTGATATTTTAGTTGGTCTTTATTTGATATAATACATTGATCTCCTCACAGCTAAGGCTTTGGACTTTCTTTGATATTTTAGTTGTTCTTATTGTTCATTCAAAAGAATCCGGAGATGAGTCGGCAAGCAGAGGAGAAGGTGAGTCGGCAAGCAGCACTCGAGGAGCAGCGGAGTTGGCGTGTGTAGCGGCGTCTGCGTGTGCAGCAACGTTGGCGTGTGCAGCAGTGTTAGAAGGAGAACAAGGAAGCAGGGGAGAAATTCCAAGCCTTAGCTGCTAAAGTTTTTTTTTGCGGGGGGGGGGGGGGGGGGGTGGTGTGCTCTCTTGGGGGTGCGGGCAAAGCCTGCCGTCACGGGCCGGGTACTGTGGCGCGTAGCCATAGGGGCGGAGCCCCGTGTCGGGCACTCGTATATACATACATATATATGTATTTATACATATATATATGTATGTATTTATACATATATATGTTCACACATACCCACAACAATATGCAAGATTACATAAAAATTGCAAAGTGACAAATAAAAAAAATTTAGGGCCGATAGAGGTCCGGTCGGGTGCGGCGTCAAGCACTTTTGCGTCGACCTGATCGGGGTTGGTCTCCACCACTCCACTTCCTAAAATCCCTCTTAAAGTGCAGTGCTGAAATTCTTCCACACCCCACCACTTTCATGCAGTTATTGCTTGAAAAATTTCTACCTTTAATCTCTACTTCAATATACAGCCCTGCCGGCCCCTGGAGACTCCAAATTCAGACCTAGAAACTCCTCCCAGCAAGCAGCTGACAGTTTCCCTACATTTCAACCACCTTCCCCAGCCTGCAGATTCTTTCAGCCACCAACTTCCTTCATCCTGGAAGCTACTCCTTCCCCTCCCATGATCCAACTACATCCTGACCCACTCTCCCCACCCCCAGGAAAGCCGAAAAACCTCTCAACCAAAAAAACCGGTTGACCCCCTTCCCGGACTGTTCTGAAATTTAATTCTAGCCCTCCAAAATTCTTTCTCGTATAGCCCCTACCTCGAAGCCACCTCCCAATGCCTCCGGCTTCCGGGCACCACCCTAAACCTGACTAGCACCCGAGAATACATCAATCAATCAGCTAACAACCCACCCATCTCTCTATTTCCTTATGATAGTCTAGATTCCGATTCATTGCCTCTCTGGCCACAGGTTCTTCACTGGTCATTTACCGGAACATCTATCCCATAATTATTGTGAGTTCTTTTGTGGTTATAAAGTTTTTTTCGTTGAATCTTGTGATTATTCTCTGTTTGTTGGAATATTGTTTTGTAATTCTTGTGCCAAGGTACCTCACGATTTGTCGGGCATTGTTTGCTTATGCATTTATTTTCTTGAGCTCTTGCATGTGTACTAACTACATTACTTGTTTCCTTAATAGAAATTCTACTCGATAGTGAGTATTGTGCTAAAAAACATTCATTGTTGCATATTTTATTCGCCATATTATTGTCTAGTGCATATAGTCATTCATATTAGTTCCTCAATCCTCTATTAGATCCTGCCCTATGTCACTCATGAATAGGCCGCCCTTATTTTGAAATTCTACCTTGCGTTTGGCAAGCCGTTCTTATTTTCTCATATTTATTCAATAGCATAATTTTCAATCCATTAAATATTTATTAATTCTGTATATTTAGAATAAAATTATTTGGTTGTATTGCTTAATTACATATTCCTCCCATAAAACATTTTATTTAATCAAACAAGTATATATTGATTCTGAAAAATAAGAAATCCACAACGTACCAGCCCCAAAATTGATGTCCAAGGCCTAGAATTGTTGTTGAACCCCGCATTTGATCTTATTTGCTTATGTAAATTTTTAATTGGAAGTTCTTTTACTTGGTGTCAAATATATTATTGAAAATCATACGATTTGGGATTAAACTCTCAATGAAATTTGCCTAATCTTTTGAGCTATTTGAATGGCATATTCGCCAAACATTTCTTAGAAACATGTTCTGTTTTAATTCAACCAGCACTTGTTCGCTTAACTATTCCACTACTTTTCAATTGTGATGTTCGTATTTTGCTTATTAAATTCAGTATTCATTGTTTATTTAATTGCCAGACACTCGCATGAACATTGCATCATTTTAGGAATCCCTGTCATCACCACATGTGCATAGATACATTAGAGTCTTTTAGTGTATCTATTCACCTCAGCCTTCACATTTGTTCCGCATCAATGGTCTTAGTGGGATACTGCCTGCATAGATTGGATTAAGCTCGTCTTGATATCTTGTAATTTTCATTTGTATCAACCTACATATATTGTTCTGGGATGGGGCGAGCTTATCAGTACATGAAAAATTTGAATCTTACATTAGAATTGAAATAAAAGTTTTTGGGCTTTAAGTAATACTGTAATAGTTTGGACCCAATTATCATGGACGCATTTTTAGAGAAAGTGCTGTAAATTTTTTATGAACTCAAGAGTTTTAGTAGGAATAGTTTTGCGGTGGGTGACCACCTGAGAAGTACTTGTAGGCCACTTGATGGGGATCGATCTCTCATCATATGACAGATTTATTGGATCAGCACTTTTATGATCGTTAGATGGGCGATCAGAGCCTATGATTGCGAAATAATTGATTTTTCCTATTTATATATACTTCTTTTATTTTTTCGAGTTTTATTTTGAATTTTTTGTAAAGTTAATCATTTGGACGATTCAAGCCGCCAAATACACTTAATATAATTCCTTTAATACATATTCTCTTATTAGGTTATTCTAGATATCGAGGATACAACTCCCATACACATAGTCGCTCGATCCATACCCCTTGGTGTGACATTGAGCCCCCACCGTGCTGAAGCCTCCCGTTCCAGTCTCCAAGACCCGCTGACTCCCTCTTCTACCCTGCCACCTCTTCCAGAAGTTGCGACCAACACTCAATTCAAGCTTACGAACGATCTACTATTGCAGGTGTGCCCAGGTTTCCTACAGATCACCTTATTTTGACTTCCCAATCCTTCGACGACCTCGTGCACGATTGCCTCATATGCTGGTTCCGGAGTCTGTTGCCACCGCTGGTGACCTCGCCATATCTCCTAACAACTATTTTCCCCTTCCAACAATCTTTTCTCCTCATTTTGCCCTTCTAGCAACCCTCCAAGACATGCCCAACTCCCTACTATAACGTCCCGAAGTCCATAACTTAAAATTTTATTCTGAGTAGTTTTTCACAATTAAATAACGCAGCAGTTCTTATATGTAAAACACATGAGTGATACCAAGTGAAATATTAAACAACTAATTTACATCATGTCCATACAGAGTGCTGTGAAAAACAACTATGACATAACTATATCATGTACAAACTGTAGCAAATCTAAATAAACAAAAACAAATCTAACCCGTGGAGGAGCCACGTCTTCCCTTTGCTTTCGATCTGCCTCCACATGTATCTTCTTAGTGGGGCCTGATACGCTGACGGTCTGATCCTAAAAAGAGAAATCAACAACCAGTTAGTTTAGAAAATGAAATGGGCATCAGGCCTCCCCACATTAGATTGCAGATACAGCTCAAGGCATCATTGTTGCAGCGTCCCCGATTGCACCAACTATTCCTCCTCCAACACCCGTAGTACTGTCTCAGTCTCGTTATATTAGTCTATATACCTACATATAGACTAATTAGCCTATATAGTCTATAAGACTATTAGTATATAACCTATTGATATACTAATATAGCCTATAAGGTCTATATAGCTATATAGGGGTTTATTATATAGCATACTATATATAGCCAATGTAGTCTATACTTAGAATAGCTTATATATACAATTAGGCCTATGCCTATACCTATATAGGACTATATAGACTACATGCCATAGTTTAAGCATATAATACTATATACTAATAAGCTTATATAACCTCATATACACACAGTTTATATAGCTAATATAGGCTAATATAATATAAAATAAGTATGCCTATATTGGAATAAGGCTATACATTGCTATTTCCTATCTAGATTTCATATATGGGCTACTATATATAGCATATAGTCCCCTATATAAACTATAGTAGCCTATATAGTCATATAGAAGCTAGTCTATAGCTATAAGAAGCTTACTATTGCCTAATAAGTCTATATAGGCTATAAAAATAAGCTATTGACTATATAGGGTATATAATATACTTATAGGCTATATATGCTACATAGTGTATATAGCATATGCCTAGAAGTAGTCTATATTAGCCTATGCCTATAGAAGAAGTCAATATGTTATAGTCTATAGGATATATATATTATATACACATAGTGTAATGCCCCGATATTCCTAAGAAGAAAGATAGAAAGGAAGTAGCTCAAATCTTCAAATTTCTTCAATTTAATTCATATTTAGTGTCATGTAAGGAAGTAGCTTGGAGTAAAATAGATCTACATGTTTATAATGTAAAATAATTCAAATGTAAACGTAAGCGAAGCAACAAGGGTTCACCACAACTTTTTCATTGCCCTTGTCCTTCATAGGATTCTCGTCGCGTCTATCGCCGGACGCCATCCTCTGCAGTGTCAAGTAAATCATTTACTGCAGGATTATGTCGTTAAATAATTACAAATAGACTCCTAAGAAGACCACAACTACGACCTATAGGAGTTGCCTCTGGAAGGGATCTAGCCACATGTGTTAATTTATGCCATTTATTTTCATTTAGTTCCAATTCAGTCATCAGATTATATACATAATTATAAATTAAAAACAAAATTGAAATTAAAACGAACTGAACATCGCAAAAATATTCAGAAAAGCTCGAACATCAAAAATAAATTGTGCGACGTCGAATCAACAATGAATTTGGTTTTCATCGGGGAATTTTATTCTTTTTCTATTTTAAAAACATATAAACAAATAAGATCAAGTTCGGGTCTTACACCTGCTACCTCTCCAACCCCAACCAACCCTCCTCTTCCCTATCCAACCCCTCCACAACCAACTCCATAAATTATCTGAACTTCCACAACATTTCCCTTCCTCATCCAGAGCCCTCTAGTCTTCGCATCCCTCCCGAGTACCATCCCGCCACCAGATTTTTACTCTCAACCCTTCCCACACCCTCCATCGTCGGTGTCGATGACTTGGTGAGTCTTTGCATCTAATTTTCACTTTCTTGCATTTTGCCGGTGTACACCATAATTGCTAGAAATATTATGCATTAATGTAATTTGACTATTCCACTTTTAGTGATGTGCATTTCTTATTCACCCTACATTTAATTTCAGTGCAATCTCAGTTAATTTGTAATTATTACTTGTTTGCTTAACTTGGAACGTTTGTGTCAACACTGACATTCATGTGGGATTTTAAATAATTGTTATTTTAATTAATCAAACGTCGGAAAAATATTTGTGCATGATTGAATTGTTTGCATTTGCATTAAGGTTAGGGTTTATGTCGTGCAACCTGCTTATTAGTTTGCATTTATTGTATTCTTCTACATTTTCATTTTAGGGTTGTCCGTGGTCCATTTGTATCTACGTGTTTGCTTGCATTCATCTTGAGTTAGGGCATTGCGTGTCTATCACCTATAGATTTGTGCTACCTCAGTTGGTATTACAACCCAAGTTTAGGCTTTATTTTGATACGCGGTAGTAGAGTTTGTAGGTAACTTATGACAAGTTATCGTCATTTTCCCATTCCTTTATTTGAGGAACCTGAGTCCATCTATACCCAATTTCATAGAGCTCATCCAAGAGATCTTCGTACTATGACAATGATAATCCTTGTCCACAGACCACTGCTCATAGAGATCGCGTTGACCCTGACACGATTCGACCATGCCAGTGACAATTACTACAATGATAATCTTCGTCCCCAACCCCACACGCTTAGGGATTGTGTTGACACTTTGATGCAACTCAATTATGTTAGAGTCGACTACTACAATGATCATTGTCTCGAGGAGGATCTTTAGTATATGTTTCAGAGAATTTCCTCACCATTTGATGGTATTTGGAGTTTTGAGTCCTTTAGTTATTGGCTCATGAATACGAGTTATTGTCTAAATTAGTTTGAATTATTCGGTGAGCGTCGAGCCGGATTTACTAAAACTTAGAGTACTAGGTCAAACGAGATCGTCTTCTCCCCCTCACCAATTGGTGGTGATGAAATAGAGATTTGTGTTGGAGATGTCTATCAACGTCATGAAAGAGACGCCTCTTCGAGCTAATTTTTACCCTTCGACAATGATCCATGTTTGTCCCTGAGTGTAAGAATGGTTTTGACGAGTTAGTATTAAGGAACGACATTCAAGAGGAGCCCGTCTCAACCGCTTCTAGATTTTTTTCAAACTTCAATGTGCGGTCTACATAGCATTGTGCGAGTATTGTTTAGATTTTGTCAAGAAGACATTTCTGCTCGCTTTTCATTATGAGCAGTCCTTTCCTTGAGATCCGTTGGAGTCAATCGAGTGGACTCGCACCCTCACCGCCCCCGCATGAGTTCTCCCTCTTTCTCGAGGCCACCACTGTGTTTGTTCTTGTTCTCCTAGACATGAAAGATTGGACACCTGATGCGGTTTTATCGCACCCAGTGAGTTACATTGTTTGATTAGTTGCCTATTCAAAATTTGCGATCTCTGTAGATCTTTTATGTCGTTCCTCAAACTTTTTTCCCTACGCCGTTCGCCATTGATTTCGATTCTACTTGGCCTTTGGATTCTAGACTGAATGTTTCTCATCTTCCATTGTTATTGACAAATTTCTAGCTTCCTCTTGGTTTCTTCCATGTGTTATGCCGTTATTAATTGCGCAACATAAAATATTTATACCTGTTTGATAGATTTTACTCCCCAGTATCCATGCGCTTAGTCTTCCACAAAGTAAGCCCTCCGCTCTCCTCCTAACACCTCCCACGAGATCTCCAATAGTCCAAAACTCCCAGTCGACCTGCACGCCCACACTCCAGCAAATGCCAACAACCACAATCTCCATTTCCTACTCTTCCTGCATCCTAAAACTTTTTGCATGCATCACACCTCACTGAAGAGCCAATAAAAATCAGCCATACGCGAATTCTTATTAATTGTGTAAGTTCTAATTTGAAGTTTATACTACTTCTGTTTACTCAATTCGGTGAAGGAACATATTATTTGAGATCTAGATTTGTAAAAGTTTACTCAATTCTAATTCTGTTTGGAAGGTTTATTACAATACTTTAGAAATGGTGGGTTGAGTCATTATAGAGAAGCACCCTTTATTACATCTACTAACTTAACTCAACGTAGTGCATTCTACATAAAGTTGAACTCAGCACGCATGTCTAGCTCAACCTAATATATGCGTAACTCAACATATATATTTTCAGGAGCAAAAACAAATATTTGTCTTCCACTTATAGTAATAATATTCAAATCTAGCTCAACTTATGCGTGTCTAGTTCAACCTATGCACGCATAACTCAACATATATCATCAAATGTGGAAAAAAGTCTTCACGTTAAATAAAACATAATAATAGTAAAATGCTAGCACTTAAAATCATGAATGCAGCATGCAAATTCGAGCCATATCTGGCTAATTTACTCAATCATTACATAATCTGTAGAAAAAACCATCTATCTTAGAACTAAGACCTTGGCTATATCTTCAAAACTTCAGTTTCAACTCTTATACTTGAGATACTTTCTCTAAGTTTCTTCATGCTTCCAGGAAATTCTGATGGATCGTAAGTATTTTTTCAAAGTTGTCTGAATCATTAGAAGTGGGCAATTTATGGTTGTCATAAAGGTAATTGTTATGTGCAAACCCAATCTGGGCATGTGCAGAGCATTTTAATAGTAAAAATTGTGATAAAATTAATTAACAACATGCCATAAACTTAGATTGGTGCAAACCAAATAAAAGCCGTCACTTCCTTCGTTTCTCGCCCGCTCTGTTGCTTCAGGTTTTCTCTCCCTGAACAATTCTTCTCCGGAACATCTAGCACGCACGGCGAAGATCCATGTCTTCTCCCGAACAAGTCTTCTCTCCTTCGTTTCTCGCTCCAGATCTTCTTCCGAACAGGTCTTCTCTCCTTCGTTTCTTGCTCCAGATCTTCTTCCGAACAGGTCTTCTCTCCTTCGTTTCTCGCTCCAAGTTTTCTCTCCTTCGTTTCCCGCTCCAGGTCTTCTCTCCTTCGTTTCTCGCTTCAGGTCTTTCCTCCTTTGTTTGAGTTTTGATGCATAATACCAATTACCAAGCAAGATCTGAAGGAAGATTGTATCTTGATGGAGTCGATTTCTTCAATTGGAATAAATTTAGTTTTTTGGTTGGCTGCCCTGCGGGCGGCATACACATGGGATGAGAACACTGCGATGCTATGCCTCCTCTGCTCAGACTTGAAGAAGCTGGAATAGTTCAGTGGCAGGGATGGGTGAAAATGGTTTTTTGTCAAGAAACTTTGGAACCACTTTCCAGCTTTCAACACTGTTGTTGTAGTACTTGGAAGAGTAACAGTGAGCGTGCACACACACACATATATATAATGCGGTCGTTGGCGTGAAGAAAAGGGTAGAGAAGGGCTGAGTGACTCATGCTCGCCATTCGTCAGTGCGACCTAAGTTATTAAAGATGCATGACGTATCGAGGCGTAAAAGGGTCCCAAAGCCTAGACGCAGACACGAGCCTGAGACACTTTAGGCGCAAAAATGGAAAAAGACTAATTTATTAAATAGAAAAACATATAAAATAAATCTAT
Source organism: Platanthera guangdongensis (assembly GCA_039583875.1). Classification (NCBI taxonomy): domain Eukaryota; kingdom Viridiplantae; phylum Streptophyta; class Magnoliopsida; order Asparagales; family Orchidaceae; genus Platanthera; species Platanthera guangdongensis. The sequence continues at coordinate 165,001,456 of CM077159.1, forward strand.
CACCATATTAACACACTAGAATTGCATGTTTGTGTGTTCTGTGCGTACTTGTAGGAGAGCGATGTACTCGCCCTGGGGTCTGGTAGGATGGCCGGAGGGAGGGGTCATGAAGTTGTGTTGGTCAGGCCCATGCTGACCTTTGTTTGCCGCTCGTTTGTACTTGGTTTGAGGTGGCGTAGTTCGTAGCAGTGTAGTGGGCCGCAACCCATGTATTGTTGAGGAGCTTGAGACCCTTCTCTCCCCTATTTTGATCTCCCTTTTAATGTCTGTATTTCTATTTTGAAGCCATGTAAGGCCTCTAGGCCATGTACTTTTAGTACTTTATTCTTTTTGTTGTGGGCATTCAGACCCCTTTTGTTTGGGCTTTTCTGAGCTTCCGTTGCAGTTTTGAACTATGATTTATTTAGTTTTCATGTTATCAATTAATAACATTCTAAGGTTTGTGGATTTTGTATGCCGTGGGGCCACGACCAGACCCATGCTATATTCTATTTGCAGACCAGAAATGTTACACATACACCAACTTCACCACTAGAATCGGGAATTTGTCCTTCACGGTCTTGGCGTTCAACTTACGATAGTTTACGCAGAATCGTCAGATGTCGTCTTTCTTTTGGACCAAGAGGGTAGGTGAGGAAAATTGAGAAATTTTATGGAGAATGATGCCATGCTGTAGCATGACATTGCACTAAAACTGGATCTCATCTTTTTGGCGGAAGATTAGCAGTATGGACGAATGACAACAGGAGCGGTGTTTGGTAGGAGGCAATGCGGTGTTCCTGGCGGCGCGGTGAAGGTAGTCCCTTAGGAGGAACCAAGACATCCCTTAACTCTCATAGTAAGGGATCGAGGCTGGCTTGTGTCTCTCTCGGGAGATAAGCAGGAGGCCCGATGTGACTTCCCCATCAGACAACCCTGCCATACTATCCGCTCGCCTCCCTGATGTCATGTCATGGTGAGGCAATCAAAATCCCACGTCAGATGACCCAAGGAGCGCAACCATCAGGCAACCAAGACCACCTCGAAGCCCCGACGGGCAATCACCAAAAGGTCTACCTTGGAACGTTACGCTTCCACAACGATCGACACGACTAACAGATATATTGTCACTCCATAGTACTCTTGTTGGCCACTGTGACACTCAGGCAGGGCGGCTCGTCACTGCCAGGTAGTTGTCTAGCGGTCACCTCGCTAATGAAGTTGTGTACTCCCTGCGCCCAAGAGGGCGTTCAAGAAATGATCAACCACGAGAATCGGTGTCCGAAGGGTTTCCCCTGAGTGCGACCCGTCAATGGCGTGGAGTGAAATCACAGGGCCCCTAGAATCTTCCTCCTCTTCTGGTGCGTCGTCCACGTCCAAAAGAATAGGCGCTTGCATTTGTGACCCGTGAGTAGGTCTCATCGCAGTTGTATCAGAGCCTCTTAGCTCAACGGTTCGCCCATTCCCAACGACGAATGGTCGACTGTTGGGTGCTCTCCTCCCCCCTTAAGTGGGGGCTGATCGCAGGCTATGACGATGGTCCAACTCCCCGGGAGGGTCCTTCCCCTCAACGTTGACCGATGTAAGGTCGATCCATCAATAAACGTTTCTTGCAGAGGCATGCAATCCTCATAGCAGTGGTAAGATCTGTTGGTGTTTAAAACTCCACGTCGAGGCGAAGACACTCATAGAGGCCTGTCATAAACATAAGCGCCCGATGTGTCGTGAACTGACGGAATACATGCATAATTTAACCTAAATTCTTTCCAGATACTCATCAATGGATCTCGTCTGCTTGAGAGACACGAAGTCTCCAATGAGATTGCCACGCATAGAGGTTCGAAGCAATGATTGCAGTTACTCTTGAACTCTTCCTGGGTCAGATGGGGTCTCTCCTGCTGTAATTACTAATCTCATAGCTGGGCAAATTCTATTAACTGGAATGATGCGACATTGATCCGGTCTTTCCATGACGTTCGTTGGTTCATAAAAAGTTGCTCATAATGTGTCATCCATGTCAAGTGGTCTTCGCGTCCGTCAAAAATCAGAAAGTCCATTTTGACGTAGCGGGGAACATCCCTAACCTTGGAGCGATGAGGAGGAAACACATTCTGGTGTTGCTCCGGTGCACCGTCATTAAAGAAATCCAAAGGGGCCACACAATAGCGGAGGAGAGGTGTGATTGCGGTTGATGCGATCCGTGAGGAACTCTAGGGCATTTGAATGTTTCGACATCAGTTTTTCAAACATCTCCATCACTTGAGTTGCAGAGATGTGGGTGTCCTCCATGGGAAGAGATGGCGGCAAGGGCGAGACGCTGCGGTTAGTAGGGAGGAGTCCCTAACTACTATGGAGGAGAGTAGAGACCAACAAAATCGTCCTTAGAAGAAGTCCAGGTGAAGCCCTGCTGGACGGCGGAAACACGGCATTTCCAGTGGCGATGAGGTTCGCTTGCATGGTGAGTGGAGGTGGCGAGGGTGCCGCGGACGCAGCTGGTGGCTCTGATACCAAGATGATAGGAGCTCCCAATTGGGATCTCATTTGTGGCCGGGAGAGTTAGAAGTCTCAAAGGATATTCGAGTTCCCCTTTCGGGATCCGCGGAAACCTATTCCGACAATAGAGGAACCAGAGTGGACGCGCTGGAGGGGCAAATGACAACGTCGAGGTAGGCGAGTGTCTGGGAGTTAACATGACATTTAGGGCAGGCACAACTGAGAGAGATGGAGAGGAAATAAGAAAGAGAAGAGAATATTGAAACAGTTTGCATAAACCATATATTTAGTGTTTAGTCTATATTGAAATAGTTTGCATAAACCATGCACTGAAATAGTTTGCGTCTGGGATTTTTTTTGCATTGATGTTATGAAATGTAAACTTCTAGAAATGGTTATATTTAGGGGCATTTACCGGGACCTCCCCCTATATTTGAAAAAATACAGATTGCGCCTCTCTTATTATTAAAATTACAAAAAATCTCTCCTTGATGTTACAAAACATAATATTTATCTTCTCTAACGTTCACATTTCATAAAACCCATGCACATAAATACCTCCCTTGGAGTACATTTGGGGGGGGGGGGGGGGGGGTATTTTGTGCATGGATGTTGTCAAATATGAAATGTGAACTTCAGGGGAGACAAATGATATGTTTTGTAACATTAAGGAGAGATTTTGTAATTTCAATAATAAGAGGGGTTCAATCTATATATAAATATATATTATGAGTATTGTTTGGAAATATTTCATTTTGCAGCTACTGATGGTGCCTTACACTTCATTACAGGAGGAATCACAGCTGGCGAAGATAACTCGTGATAGCTCAAAAACTACGGTAGAGCAGGTCCACGGTCTCATGTCCCAGGTGAGATTGCGTGTTTATTCCACCCGTGTTTCCGCCAACTTGACCATTTTTTTAGCCCGGCTATGACCACACCTTCACATCTGCTTCCCGATTTGATAGGTTATCAAGGACATATTGTTCAACTCAGTGCGGCAGTCTAGCAAAATTGTTCCGAGCCATACCGACTCAACGGGGCCTGAACCAATGGTTGAAACATAACTTGAAAATGTATACAGCATCTGGGAGAGATTTTTTGCGGAAATTAATCCACAATTTTTCTTCTTTGATGATTTACATATTTCAGTCCAACACATCAATCTATATGTTTCTCCAGCAGGTATCTCTACCCATGTATTATTATGCAATTCATGGTAATGATCCCTTTCGGGTCTTGCAACTGCCTGTGATTTATAAGGTTATTTGAGGCTCATTTTCTGTAGGTCCTCCTTACAACTGCTGCTTACTGTTGAATATAGTTTTAACTCTTTTAAGTATATATATATATATATATATATATATATATATATATATATATATATACAAAGAAATACTTACAGAAACTTCCCTGAAAGTTGGCATAATTACCGGGTGCAGTGCACTCGAGGGCGGATCCAGGAATATCATTAAGCAAGGGCCAGACATCGTTTTTCACCCACAAAATTTATTTTAACACCTCCATCTTACCGGAGTTCTTCTTCCCTCATCCGGCTATAAATTTTGACATTTAAGTAGTCAAAATTCATTTGCTCGACGAGACGAATTCAAATCTAGTAATTTTCTGCAAATTAAGCTCTCTCTCTAGTTTGCTGGCTGAGATAGATTTTAAGCTGTTTTTTTTAAAGATTGGGCATGATCAAGTGTGGAGCATGCTTTCTGCCGGAAAAGCTTCCATTATAGTTTCAATCTCTTTCTTGCTCTTTTTATTTAGGCTCTCCCTTTGGCATGGTGATGGTCGTGAACATGGTGGTTGTGAACGGTTCTACTTTATGTTCAAAATTAGTTTTATTTTTTTTTATGGTGGTTGTAACCGTTGTCATGCCAAACATGTATTCTATGATGGTTTTTTTGTCAAAACTCATAAAACATGTATTCTAACAGAGCTTTAGGCTCCGTTCGGTATGGTGGTGGTCATGAACATGGGGATTAAACTGTTATTCATTAACGTCTAGCTAAGGAACTTCATCTATTTTTATGTTTAAACAAATGAAGTTTGTTAGGTGATTCTTAACGAATAATGATTTAATCCTTATGTTTGCAACCGCCACCACCGTGCCAAACGGTGCCTTAGTATTCTCTAATTTCTTTTCTGTTGGGTTGCGGAGTGATGATGAAATTCTGAAAATAACATATGAGGAGGAGGAATAGAGTGATTTGAAACATTTGAGAAAAGATTTGTCATTTCTAAGAAGAAAATCTTTCCATGTCTTAATGAATTGATCAAAGCATTGTTTTAACAGTAAGAACTCAAGAGGAACTTACCCCCGGCAGAATTCTTAATCTTGCAAGTCTATAATAGAATCCGATTCATATGATTCTTACAGGATTATAATAGAATCCGATTCATCTGGAGAAGTAAAAGAAAATGCCTATTAAAATTGATCACAGGATTGCATCAATCATGTATGCGATTGTGCGTAATTTCATGTGCAAACATAGCTATTATTGCTGTCTTGTGTGCAATCATATGGAGTGTTATTTTTCATAAATGCTCTCAAATTCTTACTAGGTAGGGAACAATGTTCACATTTTCCAAATTGTCCAAAGGAGATGAGCATATGGCAAAAACATGAATATAATATTGAATTCAATATTCAAAAAGAACATAACATACTTTGATCCAATATTTTTTTTTAAAAAAGGACATCCCAATGCACGAAGCATTCCCATGCAGCGAGGGTCCGGCGAAGGGTACCGTCACAAGGATGAAATATAGACAAACTTTATCCTGCATAGTTTGATAAGAAATACAGATTATAAAATCTAGGAAACATGCTTGCATTAGAGTCTCAGTGATTTCAAATGATAACTTTATATTCTGTTTGATGGATTATAAAATTTGTTGTTTTGTTTAACCGTATATGCCTGCATGATAGATGCAATCATTATACATAGACCACATAATCTACAGCTTGAAAGACCTCTCATTGATCATCGTACGGACGGCTGCCTCTTTAAAAACCACAAAACTCCATAAAAAGTCGGTAATGGTTTGCCTAAACAACTCAATATAGATTAAACACGCTGATGACTTGCTCATATTTGAAGAGATGATGTCATGATACTCATGCAGATAAGAGCTCAAAATAAGCAACACCCATCCACCCGCATACAACACGACCTGCACACGCACACCACACACACCCCGGGCACGCACACCCACACTCCACACTCTCCACTCAGTGAGGAGTGGAAACTTGTAACATTGTAAATTAGAGGGGGAGGTTTGTGTAATCTCAAAATTTTGAGAGGAGGTTCTTGTGAATATGGTAAGTCCTGGAAAAGTACACATTATTAACCACATATATATAGGGCATTAACAGGGACCTCCCCTTTAAGTTTACTAAATTATAAGTTGCACCCTTCTTACTTTCGAAACTACACAAAATCTTCTGAAAGTTTACATTTCATAACATCCATGCACACAAAAAAACCCCTTGAAATTTTACTTGGAGAAGGTACTTTTGTGCATGGATGTTATGAAATGTAAACTTATATAGGAGGTTTTTTTTATTTCAAAAGAGAGGTGCAACCTGTAATTATGCTAACTTCCAGTAAATTTTTTAATAATTATTCATATATATAGGCAAAAGTAATGTATCAATTCTTTTCAACAATATACACAACCATGGGCTACAAAAAACAACGCAAGCTTCAGCCTATCCCCAGTACTCTTCACTGAAAACAAGAGTAACTAATCTTATGGTGTTAGTCACATTTTGCCATGGTGCTTAATCTGGGCATTATTTACTCCATGAAGATTTGACAATCAAATGATAAGACGGAAAGGAACAGCTGCATCGATCATACCGCAATCAACGTGTTGATTTGCCTGAAAGAAAGGCGGAATATTAGCCTTGATACCAAAAAAGATTGCATCACTAAACCTACTATTAACCGCTCTTCTGGGTCACATACTTTGAGGAGGCGGAGTTCGCTGAGAGGAGCGGGATCGGAAAGAGTTGTAGGCAAGGTCATTCAGATCCTGCAAAGGTATGAGATTCTTGACGACCTCATCCATGGAGGGGCGAGTTTTTGAGTCCCGATTAAGGCAGCGATTCGCAATCTGGCCAACTTTCTGCACGCCTTTAACCGAATAGTTGAGCTCCAGGTGAGGATCTACGAGGTGCAAGAGCCTCCTATTATCCCCCAGAAATTGGCGAGCCCAAGCAACAAGATTTTGCTCCCCGTGCGCCCGCTTCTTGTCGATGGATCTTCGACCAGTCAAAATTTCGAGCAACACAACACCGAAGCTGTAGACATCACTTTTAGATGTTAGGTGACCTGAAAAAAATATATATAGTGGTTTGAGCCTTGCAAAGCAGATAGTGTTGCAACAAATCTAGAGGTATTTATTAAGAGAAAGCATAGGTAAGAGGCCAAATAATAGTACTGCCTATGTGCTCATGGTGTATCTAAGCAGCACAAATTTTGAATTCTATCACAGTAATATGTTAAAAAATAAGTGGCAAGAGTCTTTACAGCCCACAAATAATTTTTTTGTATACCCATTAATAATATTCATTCTATTCTCTTCTTTAGTCTCATCGATTTCCAATTCCCACGATGGGCATCCAGACATCTTTGTAAACTGGGCTATCTTATAATGTGACACTTTAAAGTTTAAAGTGAAGTTCATCTTTGTTCAGATAGTCTTGGCCTAAAAAAGTAATCTTTCTCAATGGAGTCGGCTGATTAGCGTAAAATTTTATAGCTGAGAAACCGTACAAGCACCTTCAGATGCATACAGTTTGAAGGAATTATGAAAAAAAAATCAACGTAAATGGGTCTATCTATTATACTTCCAGTGATGGGATCACATTTTACAGGCAGAACGACCCTTATTGGAGCTTGCTCGAGTCTATTTACATGGGAGACGGAGTTAGGATCTTCGGATGGATGAACCGAGGAGGTAGTCACGTTTAGAACGACGACTGCATATTTTATGTGCTTTTATTTTATGTATATTTTGTGGTTTCATGTTTCAGATGATCGTGACCGTCCATAATGTGTTTAAGTCTATAAATAGGGGTTGATTCTTAGACATCACAAAAATTGGATAGATTTTCCGCTCTCTCACGGTCTCTCCACGATGTCGATTCTATGGATCCTTGGTGCCGAAACCGAGGAAACTACCTTTTTCCCATCACTCCATCCGTAACTACCCTCCCACTCCATAAAACCACCAAAACTTCCAATCACCACTCAATAACTATTAAATATCCACCAAAGCTACCCACAACCACTGCACCCCGATACTTAAAGACCGTAACGGCTCTTAACTGCTCATTTCAACACTCCTGCTTGTGTTCGTTTTAATTTGAAGTTTTTTCCGTGTTGATTACTTGTAGGAATACATATGTAAATTTCAGAATTTATTGTTATTGAATGTTGGATTAATATGCATGCATCATTTTAGGTTTTTCTACATCACTACACTTGCATTCATTCATTAGAGTCTCATCAGGGCACAATTGCACTCACACATCCGTCCCGTGTCATCCAACAACCGGAAGATAAAACACGAAAATCAATTTTGAGTTTGCTGAAGGGTAAAAAATGATGGAAACTAAGGAAATAGCTGGAACAAAATAAACAGTAATATTTTTTCCAACTGTTTTACTTTATTTTTAAAATAGTTGCAAACTCTGGATAATTAACATTTAATGTAAAGATCAACGAATGTTTTATTGTCCAATCTGCTTATATCTATAAAAGATCACCAGCCTAATTGTAATTTAATTAAATTTACCCTCAAGGGTCTGTTTGGGACAGTTCTGGATCAAAGAGTTGCATTCCAACCGCAACCACAGTTTTTAGACTGTTTGAATGCTGTTAGAAACCACGGTGGGGCCCAGTTGAGGGGGGCACATGAATCCAGATCCGTGGCCGACTGCAGTCGTATGGCTAAATCATCCCAACCAAATCTCCCGGGGCCCACAGGGTTAAATACCCGGGTAGGTTGTTGGGAGCGGGAATAGAACCCAGGACCTCCCCTTTATCAGGCTACTATCTCAAGGCCTGATACCCAACTGCACTGCAGTGCAGTTGGGTATCAGGCCTTGAGATAGTAGCCTGATAAAGGGGAGGTCCTGGGTTCTATTCCCGCTCCCAACAACCTACCCGGGTATTTAACCCTGTGGGCCCCGGGAGATTTGGTTGGGATGATTTAGCCATACGACTGCAGTCGGCCACGGATCTGGATTCATGTGCCCCCCTCAACTGGGCCCCACCGTGGTTTCTAACAAAAGATGGCCAAAGCTTGTTGGAAGAGCCCAAAGCTTGTATGTATTATTTCAGTATTCAAATACAAGGAGAGAATACAAATATATAGGAGAGAAGAGAGAAGAATAAATCCTATACATGATGTGGGACTAAAGAAGGAGGAGAATAAAAGGGCCATCAAATGGGCCATTTACATGGGCTTTTCTAACACTCCCCCGCAAGCTGGAGCGTACAAGTCGTAGGCGCCAAGCTTGGATAAGAACTGATAGTATAGCGGCTTGGAGAGTGCTTTCGTCAGGATATCCGCAACTTGGTCGGTAGCAGGAACATGCTCCAAATCTATTTTCTTTGACTGTACCTTTTCCCGGATAAAGTGACAGTCAACTTCGATATGCTTTGTTCGTTCGTGAAAAACCGGATTCTTGGCAATATGGATTGCTGCTTGACTGTCGCAAAATAAGGTTGCCGGAGATGAGAGACGAACACCTAAGTCTCCCAGAAGGCCTTCAAGCCAGGTTAGCTCAGAGACAACAGCAGCCATAGCCCGGTACTCAGCTTCGGCAGAGGAACGCGCAACCACATTCTGTTTCTTGCTACGCCAAGTTATGAGGTGTCCACCAAAATAAGTGCAGAATCCAGTTGTGGAGCGTCTATCATCAATAGATCCTGCGTAGTCAGCGTCAGAATACGCGACAAGAGATAGAGATGTGGATGGTTTGTAGACGAGTCCTTGTCCGGGGGCGATCTTGAGGTATCGAAGGATGCGCTCGACAGCTTGAAGATGAGATGTCCGAGGAGCGTGCATGAAACGGCTCACAACTCCTACAGCAAATGAGATGTCTGGTCGAGTCACCGTCAGGTAGATCAGCTTCCCAACCAAGCGTCTGTAATATTCCGGATTTGTAAGTAGCTTGTCAGAGTCAGAGCTATGGGCTGAGAGCTTGTGGTTTGCGTCCATAGGAGTCTCCGCAGGTTTGCACCCAGAATAACATGCATCACGAAGGAGGTCCATACAGTACTTCCTTTGAGATATCACAAGACCATCAGGGCGTCGGGCGACCTCAAGCCAAGAAAGTACCGAAGGTTGCCCAGATCTTTGGTTTGAAAGGCAGAATTCAACTGTGCCTTGATCTGTTGTATTCCGGCCGTGTCGTCGCCAGTAATCAGGATATCATCAACGTAGACCAGAAGAATCACAGTCCCAGTTGACCGATGTCGGGTGAAGAGAGAAAAATCAGCCGAGCTCCGAGTGAAGCCACTAACACAAATCACCTTACTGAACTTTTCAAACCACGCACGCGGGGACTGTTTGAGACCATAAATGGATTTTCGAAGATGACAGACCAAAGACTCCCCCGTGGTCTCAAACCCGGGAGGCTGCTGCATAAAGACGGTCTCCTGTAGATCGCCGTTGAGGAAGGCATTCTTGATATCCAGCTGATAAAGAGGCCAGTGACGATGAACAGCCAAGGAGAGGAGAACGCGAACCGTGTTCAATTTGGCCACGGGAGAGAAGGTTTCCTCGTAATCAAGGCCATGTTGCTGAGTAAACCCCCGGGCCACAAGACGGGCCTTCAGGCGGTCGATACTGCCATCCGCCGCATGTTTAATGACAAAGACCCATTTGCAGCTAACAGGGGTGTGGCCAGTAGGAAGAGGAACCAGATCCCAGGTCTGGTTAGCCCAGAGAGCCTGCATCTCATCGTGCATAGCAGCCCGCCATCCTGGGTGGTGAAGCGCCTCCTGCACATTGTTAGGAAGAGAAATAGAGGAAAGGGAGGTGGCAAAGGCGTAGTGAGGCGGTGTCAGCCGATGAAGAGAGACGTAGTTGGCCAAGGGATGAGCCGTAGAGACGGGAGCGTGATCGACCGCAGCCGAACTATCGCTGGCAGCAGGGAGCTGGGGCACGGGAGCATCCTTGGATGGGCGACGAGAGTAGACACGGATTAGCGGTGGAGGAACCCGAGGAGGAACGGGTGGGGAGGAGGAAGAAGACGGCACAAACGGCGTGACCGGGACAACGGGCCGGGGAAGAGATGGAGCAGAAGACGAGGTAGTAGAAGACGAGGAGGTGCGGGGTAAGTGGAAGGGCTGGGCTTCGCAGAAGGTGACATCCGCAGAAACGACCATTTTGCCGGTAGTAGGAGAGTAGCAGACGTACCCCTTTTTAGTGCGGGAGTAGCCAACAAACATATACTTGGCGGCCCGAGGAGCAAGTTTGTCGGAAGGAGGGCCAAGAAGGTGGACATAACAAACACACCCGAAGATCCGTGGTGGGAGAGAGGCGAGGGGAATGGAGGGATAGAGGAGTTGGATGGGCGAGGCAAAGTCAAGGACAGAGGAGGGAAGACGGTTGATGAGATGACAGGCGGTGGAAACAGCAAAGTTCCAATATTCGGTGGGAACGTGCATTTGGAACATAAGAGAGCGGGCAACGTCGAGAAGATGACGATTTTTGCGTTCGGCCACCCCGTTTTGCTGAGGGGTATACGCACAAGAAGTTTGATGAATGACACCAAAGTCAGTGCAGAGAGTGGAGAAGGCACGACCCGTATATTCCCGAGCATTATCAGTGCGAATGATTTTGAGAGGAGTGGCGAACTGTGTACGCATCTCAAGAAGAAAGGCGCGAAAGACAGAGGGAAGTTCAGTGCGATCATGGAGTAAATAGAGCCACGTTGTACGGGAGTAATCGTCAATGAACGTGACAAAATACCGAAAGCCAAAAATACTAGGGATCCTATAAGGACCCCAAATATCAGAATGAACTAACGATAAGGGAGTAGGACTCCTGACACATGCTGGGGGGAAAGAGGAACGGTGTTGCTTGCCGCAGACACAAGATTCACAGGAGAACTCTTGTAAAGATATATCAGGAAGAGCCCGTTTGAGAATCGGAAGGGGAGCATGTCCAAGACGGCAATGCCAATCAATAGTAGAGATGGTGGTAGCCGAAGTAGAGAGAAGAGTTGGTGGGATATCCAAGATGTACAACCCATTCACCAGCTGCCCCTGACCAATGGTACTTCGGGTGCGGCGATCCTGCATAAGAAAAGAAGAGGGTGAGAATGTGATACAACAGTCAAGGTCGTGGGTGAGACGACTAACTGATAATAAATTGAAGGGAGACCCCGGAACGTGAAGAACCGAGGAAAGAGAAAGGGTTGGTGTAAGCAGAAGATCAGCGGAGCCAAAGACGGGGAGGGTGTCTCCGTTGGCCACAGTGATGCGAGCAGGATGAGGCATTTGGAGATACGCTGGGGGCTTCTGGGAGGAGATATGGTGAGTAGCGCCAGAATCAACGATCCAACAAGGATGATGAGAAAGGCAGGTGATACCCTCTGTAGAGAAGGACACAACAGAGGTGACAGCTGAAGCAGCAGGCGCCATGCGGAGACAGATACGAGGCCGGGCAGCTAGCGGAGAGGAAGCCGGCGACTAGCAGAAGGGAGGCCGACATCGAGCAGGAACAGTCCGCGGCGGACAGGAGTCGGTCGAGGCGAGTAGGGCAGACCGCAGCGGGTAGAGAGAGGTCGCGCGGTCAGAGACAGGCCGCAGCGGGCTGGAGGGCGCGGCGGCCGGGAGGTCGCGGCGAGCTGGAGGTCGCGGCGGTCTGTAGGTCGCGGCGAGTAGAGCGAGGCCGCAACGAGCAGGAGCAGGCCGCGACAGAGGCCGCGGCGAACTGGGGCAGGTCGCAGCAGCGGACAGGAGCAGTCCGCAGGAGGTCGCGGCGAACCGTGGGCAGGTTGCTGGAGGAGGAGCACAGCGGATACAAGCAGAGCTCGCAGCGGACAGGAGCAGTCCGCAAGAGAAGGCGGAGAGAGAGAGTCCGCGAGCAGAGGCTCGAGCGGATAAAAGAGGAGCGAGCTAGAGGGAGGGCAGTCCGCGAGCAAGGAGGCTCGAGCGGAGACAAGCGGAGCCCGCAGCGGACAAGAGGGAGGGCAGTCCGCGAGCAAGGAGGCTCGAGCGGATACAAGCAGAGTCCGCAGCGAGAGAGAAAGAGAAGCTAAAGGGAGCAGTCCGCGAGCAAGGAGGCTCGAGCGGATACAAGCAGAGCCCGCAGCGAGAGAGAGAGAAGCTAGAGGTAGCAGTCCGCGAGCAGAGAGGCTCGAGCGGATACAAGCAGAGCCCGCAGCGGACAGGAATGATCGTCCGGAGCGGATGGAGGGAGGTGGGCCCCACGAGTCAGAGCAGAAGATGGCTATAAGAAGCCTGGGGAGGGTGGAACCACGGAGGGAGAGAAGAGAAACGGAACCAGAAGGGCAGTCCGCACGAGACCGGAGCGGATGCAGAAGGCAGTCCGCACGAGACCGGGCGGACAGAAGCAGAGGGGCAGTCCGCAGGAGACCGGGCGGACAGAGAAGGGTCAGTCCGCAGGAGACCGGGCGGACAGAGAAGGGACAGTCCGCAGGAGACCGGGCGGACAGAGAGGGGGCAGTCCGCGGCTAGATCGAACCTGGCTCTGATACCATGTTGGAAGAGCCCAAAGCTTGTATGTATTATTTCAGTATTCAAATACAAGGAGAGAATACAAATATATAGGAGAGAAGAGAGAAGAATAAATCCTATACATGATGTGGGACTAAAGAAGGAGGAGAATAAAAGGGCCATCAAATGGGCCATTTACATGGGCTTTTCTAACAAATGCATAACTCCTTGAAAAGAGCTTACCTTAAAACAACACATATGAGGCTTTTTGAACATCAGGCGACACCCAGCTTTCCACATCTGATCCGCACGTTAGGCCTCTTCTCAGTTCTCATACGCAAAATTTCAGCCCTTGACCGCTCTCAATATTTTTTTCCTCCCAGTGCCTGGTTCATCTTCTACCTCTTTCGTCGCTCACATCCCCCGCTCGTTATCCTCAGCCGCACCTCCAACCGTGACCCTCTTTGCACACCTCCGTTAGATCTCGTCTCATCTCTGCCATCGTTGACAGATCTGCGCCCCTCGCTGGAGCCGGTATTCTACTTCTCCGCATGCTTGTGGAATCTCACCAATTTCTTTCCGATGGTGGAAGAAGCATCAATGCGAGCGGTGGAGGAGGAGCTCAGCAGCATTGCTTCCTCTGGCCCTGTGAGGATTGTGCTGGATTCTTATCCCCTGCCCTACATCATTCCAATCCGACCTTGGTACTTTTCTTCCAATCCGATTTTGGCTTGTGAGGTATGGATTGGTTTCTATTTAGAATATTGAACCGATTTATATGTTAGATTCCCGGATCCGATTTTGGCGTGTTGACATCCTAATTATTATTAAAAAAATTACACTATTTTTTCTAGCAGTTCACGTTTTATGAGAATTTGAAAACACTTGTTAGACCACCTCAGATTTTGTCTTGTGAGGTAATGATTCCAGAGACTGCCAGATAGTTTTTCTTTTGCATCTCGGTATACTGAGCTGAAATTTGGAAATATATTATTCAATATTATGTGAATGATGACTCATTTGCTCTAATATATTATACATGTTGTTATGATTGACATATAAGAGTTGTTGTGAGACTCATTATACATGTTATTATATTATACATGTTGCTGATAGTCACATGATAGGTCGTGGTTCTGATGATAGATAATCACATTAGAGGTGGTGGGGAAATGAGATTTCTGTGTATATTTTTTAGCATTGTGAAAAGAAAAAATAATTGAGAATGATTTTTTTTGGATAATGTTTCGTTCAGTGAAAAAATACATTACAAATTTATCATGTAGTCATGTTTTTTATATGAAAAAAAAAACAATTTCCAACAGTTGTTCTACCAATCAATTTAAATGAAAAAGCTCTATTCGATCATCACTTAAGCACAGACTCTCAAAAGAGTCTACAACTTTCTCATCACTGTTTTTCTAACAACTCTATTCTCTTAGCTCTATTCAATCAACAGCTTTTTCATCAGCATCAGCTATCCCAAACAAAGCACAAGTCTCAATACTATCTTCTTATGAAATAATATTCTGAGGTACTTTACCATTTTAACCACTCAGCTTTGGTTATATAGTCATCAATATCCACATTCTTTTGATTACTCGATCCAAGTTTAACACGCTTTATATTCCAATAGGATAGATTGGATAATTTTAACATCACAATCATAGAATTGTATATCATGTACTTCATATAGTAGAAAGAAAAAGTGATTCAAAACATTATTACATATACATAAAGTGGAGGAAAAGATCCCAAATGAACAAATTACCTTACAGGGTATTACACTTGCACGACATAAAAAACATTACTTGTTATCATAACGTTGAATGATACCAATCATACCTAACTTGTGTATATCATCAGTAAACATATTGCAACTAATACCTTTGATGAAGACATCAGTCAGTTGGTCTTTGTAATGAACAAATAGACCAAGTGATCTTTGATGAAGTGTCGATCGACTTCAACATGCTTTGTCTATCATGTTGTTCTGGGTGTGAGCTATACTAATGGCGCTCTTGTTATCACAGTATAAGGAGAGAGAGACATGCTCCTGGAATCCTAGATCTTGTAAAATAGATTGCAGTCATAGTCCTTCATAGAGACCTTGAGATATCGCTTTACACTCAACCACTGCACTAGATCTAAATACTACATTCTATTTCTTGCTTCACCAGATTACCAAATTTTTGAAAAAATGTGCAATACCCCCTAGTGGACTTTCTGTCATCACGACTTCCAGCCCAATCTGCGTCCGTGAAGACTTCAACCCTTAGGTGATTGTTTTTAGAGAAGAGTCCTTGACCACGTGCCTTTTTCAGGTCTCTCAAAACTCAATGTGCAGTCTCTTGATTCCTGATTCTGGGAGCATTCATATGTCTACTAAAACAATCATCAACCTACGTAATGTTAGGACGTGTGCGGGATAGGTATGTGAGTCTTTCGACCAATCTTTGATAGCTACATATATCTATCCGATTACCATTACTATTTTCATCAATCTTATAATTCTCTTCTATGGGAGTGTTTGTTGAGGCACAAACAAGCATTCTGATTTCCTTTAATAGGTCCAAAACATACTTACGCTGAGATATGAAGATGCATTGATTCGATTTAACAACTTAAATTCCAAGTATTGTAGTCTTCCTAAATCATTCACTTTGAACTCCGTGGAGTATTGAAGTTGGCGATCTCCTCAAATCATCCCCTATGATGACCATGTCGTCCACATACACAATGAGAACCACGATCTTCTGATCAAGTCTTTTAATGAATATTGTGTGAACAGATTGTCCCTACTTGTAGCTAAACTTGAGCATGTCCATGCGAAACCTATCAAACTATGTCCAGGAAGATTGTTTCCGTCCATATAAGGACTTCCTCAAGTGGCATACTAGCTCTTCTTATCCCTTTCTCATACATCCGGATGAGAATTTCATGTATACCTCTTCATCCAGCTCACCGTGGAGGAAGACATTCTTCGCGTCAAGTTGATGACGACCCCAACTTAGGATCCGTTTGGCACGATGAAGTTCCTTAGGTGGGCGTTAACAAATGACAATTTAACCCCCATAGTCATGACCGCCACCACCGTGTCAAACAGAGCCTTAGACAAAGCAACATAGGATAAGAGAACCCGTATGGAGTCTATCTTCACTAACGGAGCAAGGGTCTCCTAATAGTCCACTCTTTGAGTCTAGGTATATCCTTGAGTCATCACCCTTTGAGTCTAGGTATATCCTTGAGTCATCAGCCATGCCTTGTAACATTCTACCTTGTCATTCTAATTTTGTTTAACAGAGAACACCAGCCTCGAACCAACTGCTTTCTTCCATGGGGGGAAGAGGGGAAATGTTCCATGTGTGATTCTTATCAAGGGAACACATTTCCTCCTCCATCGCATGTGTCCATTCAGGAATACCAGGGCTTCATACCACATCTTGGGAATAGTACTCAAGGATAACGATGTAACAAATGTATGATGCACATGGGTAAGATGATGACAAGAAATATAGTTGGAGATAAGGCGTGTGTGTGCAAACCGCTTTACCATTCAACAAAGCAAGAGCAAGATGAATATCATCTCCAGTCTCTGAATCTGAAGCAGGAACTGATGGGAGTGGAACGATAGTGACATTTGTAGCTGCTTGTCTGCGATGATAGACAATCAAAAGTGGAGATATCAAAGACCGGGGAGTAATCTGGGTCTGGGGATTTTCTTGGATGGAAGGTATATTCTGAGTGACAGGAAAGAGAGGAAGAGAAACAAAAATATCATTGTCATTGTCACCAATCTCCCCTGACGAATGAAAAGAAGGAAACATGAAGAACAAAAAAGAGGGAAATGGAACGAAGAGCATGAGATGTGGCCCTTGTTGACAATGGAGGACAAGGTGACATCGGAAAAAATGACCTTGTCATTACCAGGCAAGGGAGTTTAGGAAACAAAACCCGAGGAAGAACGGGTCATAAGATCTGTGGCTCCTGAGTCGATGATCCAATCAGACGGTGTGGTGATAGTAGCATGAGCACTGGGTGTACAACCCCATATTCGCTGAGCCAGACCAGGAGGAACAAACGGTCAGACTGGCTAGCCGGAAAGGATCTCGCCCAGGTAGACGGGAGCGCTTGCGCTAAGCGATAAGCACCCTCCACACATGAGTTCTCGCCACCAGACGCCCCATGTTCGTCGAGCCCAGGTTGGCGAGCGCGATCGATGCGCAAGCGCTTGCGCCAGCCCCAGCTCGTCTTAAAGAAAACTCTCGCCTATAGGTGGGCGAGACCTCTTCCGCCAGACTATGACAGAAGGTTCTCGGCTCAGTTGCTCTCGCCGAGTGGGGACCAGGGGTCTGGGTGGAATGACAAAATTGCCCCCAAGAGAAATTACTCCAGTACCCTCAGAAAAACAGCGGGTTTTGGCTATTGGCAGACCAACTAGGGGCTTTTCAGTAATTTCAGGACAACCAAATGCTATAAATAGACCCACAAGGGCTCCTTAGAAAGCAAGCTATCATTGTCTCCCAAATTTCAGTGCTTTCTGAGGAGCTCCTAGCCCAGCTTTGGCTTTGGAGGGGAAGCTCTCAGAGATCTTCCGGGTGTGAGGTGGGACCTCCCTGCTGAGGCTTTTGGGTCAGTCTTAGGTCCTTAGAATCCAGTCAAGAGGTGAGACTTGAGAGAAGTAGGTTTTGGATGCACCCCTTTTTCTTTGAACTTCAGTTGGGGTCATTTTTGGCTTCAACAGTTCTGGTGCGGTGAGCGTGGAAGGCAGCCGATTCAAGAAAGCCTTAAGTTTTGTCCTATGGCTGGAGGTGAAGGTGAAGGATCAGGTTCTGGAGGATCCCCCACCCGGGGAGAGGAAGCAACGAAGAGGATGCTGGATGAGTTCAGGCGAGAGGTCTTGCAAACAATCAGTTTAGCCTTCTCGGCGAGAGGCGAGTGGGCCACCCCTCAGGTCCCAATAGAAGAGGTCCCGCTCTTAGGCGAGAACGCCCCAGGGCAGCGGCCAGGAAAGGAGGTCCCGGGCGAGGCTGGCGAGAGAGATGTGGCGGCGCGGGAACTCTTCCCAGGCCAGAGCCAGCGCCCGGGCAAGGAGGCGCTGACAGAGCCAGGCGAGAAGGAGGCGGCGGTGCGGGAACTCTTCCCAGGGCACGGTCTCGCGGATCAGGCAAGCCAGCCGAGGCCGCGAGACGTGCCTTCTCGCCAGGCAGGAGGCGAGAGCCCATTTAGCGAGCTCATCATCTCGGCTCCGGTACCGGAGGGGTTCCGGGAGCCCGACATGTCCTACTACTCAGGGAAGGATGACCCGGTGCAGCACGTACAGTGGTTTGAAGACGTTGTGTCAATAAGGCAGATGACAGATGCCTTCAAGTGCCGGCTGTTCGCCATCACGTTGAAAGAGAAGGCTCGGGACTGGTTCCACCAGTTGCCAGCAAGGTCAATCTACTGTTTTGAGGATCTGCGGAGAAGCTTCCTGTTAAGGTTCTCGACTTCAAAGAAGCGGAAGAAGGAAGCGGAGTGCCTGTTTGCGGTGAGGCAGAGGCCGGACGAGACGCTGGGTCACTATGTCGACCGGTTTCAGGAGGAGATCCTTTTGGTCCAGGAGGTTTCAGGGTACGCGCTGATGCTGGCCTTCACCCTGGGGCTGAGACCGGGATTTTTTAGCATGGAGTTGAAGAGGGTGCCACCCCTCTCCTTTGAGGAGCTCATGGAGAGGGCGGCAAAGGAGATTGACTTCGAGAGAGCAAACCCAGCGTTCGCCAGGAAGTTAGCCAAGCTAGCAGAGGATGACGGGAAGGAACCAGCAGCGGGAAGACAGAAGGAGCCAAGGGAGCAGAGGGACCAAAGGGAAGAAAGGAGAAGGGAGGAGCCCCGAAGGTTTGGGCAGCAACAGGGATGGGGGGCCCGGGAGCCGAACAACCGGTTAGGTTGGAGGCCCCAGGAGGGTCGCCCCCAGGGCCCAGGAGAAGGCTATCAGGGGAGAGATAACCTGCGGGAGCCCCGGAGGTTTGACCGACCGGCATGGAGGCAGGAACCGAGGGTCGTCCCGCACCACCACAGGAGGCCATGGAAGTAGGAAGGGGGAGAGGAGCAACCAGAGGAGCTCGAGGAGGAGGTAGAAGAGGAAGGGGAGACGGCAGAAGGGGCGGGGGGGCGTTGCTCTTTTGTGACTTCCACCAGGAGGAAGGTCACGCGACGGCCACCTGTCCGGAATTCTTAGAGTTAAGAGAAGCGAGAGGAGTAGGGAGGAACGATCCACCGGTGAGGATAGTGGAGGTGCAGCAAGGCGAGGCGGAAGATAGGTGTGAAGATCGTGTGGATGTAGGAACCCGGGGGGGAATCGGGGTGATTCATGGAGGAGTGGGGATTGAGGCAACCCGCAAGGGGAGTCTACAAACCATGTACCGAAGGGGGGTGACCTCCACCTCCCAGGTCCCCCCGCCAGAAGAAAAGATCACTTTCTCATCAGCAGACATGCCAGACTACGAAGATCCTTTCTGTGACGCTCTGGTGATCCAGACGGCGGTGGAAAATTATACGGTCTCGAGGATACTGGTGGATAACGGGAGCTCGGTAAATGTCATCTTCAAGAAGGCCTTTGATGAGATGAGGGTTGAAGGGAAGAGAGTCTTGGCGTCGGATGGACCTCTGTTTGGGTTCTCCGGAGAGAGGAAAGAGGTAGAAGGAGGAGTAGGGTTACACGTAAGGTTGGGGGGCGTGTCGCGGAACTGTAGGTTCGTGATCGTGCACGCCCCAAGCAGCTACAATGCCATCTTTGGGCGCCCCTCATCAGCGCCTTTCGCTGCGTCCCCTCCTCGTTCCATCAATGCCTCAAGTTCAACAATGGGGGGGTGCAGGTCAGGGTAAGGGGGGACCCGAAGGTGGCAAGACAATGTTACGTTACAGCAGTCAACACCATTTCGTGGATGGCAGAGGCAGAAGAGTTGGAGATAGAGATGGCGGCCCTAGAGGAGGTTGTTGAGGAAAAGGAGATGGTCCTAGAAGAGGCAAGAGGGATAGCAGGGGAGGAAGTCGGAGAAGGGGAGACTGAGAAGCTACAAGGAGATGTGCAGGTGGTCCGGGTGGACGAGGAGCAGGAGAGCCCGGAAGGGGCGATGAAAGTAGGAGGGCAAGCGGCAGAAGGAGTCGAGGGAGAGGTCCCGAGGGCGTAGGAGTCGAGGAGAGGTCCCGAGGGGCGTAGGAGTCGGCAGCAGCAAGAGGGCCGGGTGGAAGCAATGGAGGTTGAGGAGGAGGTAGAAGGGAGAGAGCTGGAGCAGGAGGAAGAGGCAAGGGCCGGCTGGAAGCAGTCGCGGCTGGAGCCGGCCGAAGAAGTAGTGGAGATGGAGGTCTTCACCAACGCAGGACAAGTGCAAAGGGTGCGGGTCAGCGAGGGCTTGAGTCTCGAGGACCGGGAGCGGGTGCGGGCTTGCATTCAAAGCAACGTCGACATCTTCGCTTGGAGCGCGGCGGACATGCCAGGCATCGACGCCGACGTAGCTTGCCACCGCCTGAACCTGGACCCCCGCACTCGCCCCATTCGTCAGAAGATGAGAGCCATCGCCACCAAGCTGGAGGAGCCCATTCGCGAGGAGGTCAAGAAGCTCCTGGAGGCAGGTTTCATCTCAGAGATCCAGTATCCAGGCTGGATCTCCAATGTGGTAATGGTAAAGAAGGGAGGTGATAAATGGAGAATGTGTATTGACTTTTCTTTGTTGAATAAATCATGCCCTAAGGATTGCTACCCCCTGCCTCGGATCGACGCGCTGGTTGATTCAGCCGTCGGTTTTTCTGTCATGAGCTTTTTAGATGCTTTTTCAGGTTATCACCAGATTCGGATGCACCCTCCTGACACCAAGGATGTTTCCTTCATCACGAGGGAGGGATGCTTCAGTTACAAGATGATGCCCTTTGGATTAAAGAACGCAGGGGCTACCTATCAGCGCATGATGGATCGGGTCTTCCGGGGTCAAAGGGAAGAAACTTGGAGGTCTACGTCGATGACCTAATGATCAAAAGCAAGTGCCTGGTTTCGCACCTGCAAGATCTGGAAGAAACATTCGCCACCCTGAGAAGGTTCAAAATGAGGCTGAATCCCTTGAAGTGTGTCTTTGGGGCCAGCCGCGGGAAGTTCCTCGGCATCTTCTGACTCCGGCAGGAGTAGAGCCCAACCCGGACAAAGTCAAGGCCATCCTGGATTTGGAGTCACCTCGCGACGTCAAGGAGGTCCAGCGCTTGACAGGCAAGCTAGCTGGGCTAAGCAGGTTCCTCTCCAGGGCAGGAGACAAGTGTTCTTCATTCTTTAAAGTGCTGCAGGGAAATCAAAGGTTCGAATGGACAGCCGAGTGCGAAGAGGCCTTCCAAGGGCTGAAAAGACAACTCTCTCAGGCTCCTCTCCTTCAGAGCCCAAAGGAAGGAGAGGACCTGACCTTGTACCTCGGGGTGAGAGCAGAGGCGGTGAGCTCCGTCTTAGTGAAGGAAGAAGGAAAGAAGCAGTTGCCCATCTACTACGTCAGCCGGATATTGAGGAAAGCGGAGCTTCGCTACCCCATCCTAGAAAAGCTCGCTTATGCCTTGGTCATCTCGGCTAGAAAACTCCGGCCGTACTTTCAAGCGCATTCGATTAGGGTGGTGACCGACCACCCTCTTCGCAAGATCTTCGAAGGAGTGGAGCACTCGGGGAGGCTGGCTAAGTGGTCCATTGAGCTAAGCGAGTTCGACATCTCCTTTGTACCAAGGCTCTCCATCAAGGCACAGGCAGTGGCGGACTTTCTAGCAGACTACGTTGTTGAGGTCGAGGGGGAGAGCACCAACCACGAGAAACATGGAAGTTGATGGTTGATGGGGCCTCAGGAAGGCACTCCCTAGGAGCAGGGGTGGTGTTGACAAGTCCCCAGGGGGTAATCATAGAGCAAGCGGTCATTCTACACTTCCCCGTGACCAACAATCAAGCGGAATATGAGGCCGTGATCGCCGGCCTCCGCCTGGCAAAGGAACTGGAGATTCAGGATATGGAGGTTTTCACCGATTCAAAGGTAGTAGCATCGCAGATCCGGGGAGAATTTGAAGCTCGGGAGCCAACCCTCATCAGATACCTCTCCAAGGTAAGGGTGATCATCGGGGGATTCCGGTCATTCTCAATTCAACATGTTCCAAGGGAAGAAAGCGTAGCCGCCGATCGACTAGCCAAGTTCGGACCTCGCGGGGGAGGGACCTTGACGGAGCTATTCCGACCGGCTATCGAGGAGGGAGAGTTGATGCTGGTGGATCGGCAACCCTCGTGGGTGGATCCATTTGTGACCTTCCTAACCACCGGTGAACTGCCTAAGGAGACCAAGACCGGGAGAAGCTTCAAGCGCAAAGCGGCTCACTACTTGATGATGGAGGGGGGTCTGCATCGTAAGATGTTGTCAGGGTTCCTAGCTAGATGTGTGACCGAAGAAGAGATTCCGAAGATATTAATGGAGGTGCACTCGGGTGAGTGCGGCAGTCACTCTGGGGGAAGGACGCTGGAAGCAAGGGTGGTCAGACAGGGGTACTTCTGGCCCACCCTGAGGAAGGATGCCATGGAATTTGCAAGGAGATGTCCAAAATGTCAGCTCCACGCCCCTCTTCAGCTCTTGGCAGCTCAGAGGCTCCGGAGTATCACGGCGCCGTGGCCATTCGCTATCTGGGGAATGGACTTAGTTGGACCCTTTCCTCCGGCTAGTGGGCAGAGGAGGTTCCTCTTGGTCATGGTCGATTACTTCTCGAAGTGGTTAGAGGTTAAAGCCTTAGCCAAGGTCACCTCGCAGGTCATAAGGAATTTCGTCTGGGGGAAATCATTTGTAGGCATGGGTTGCCCCAAGCAATAGTGACCGATAACGGCCCCCAGTTTGCCAGCGAGGAGTTCATCAGCTTCTGCGCTCAACTGGGATAGACCTCCGGTTCGCCTCCGTCCATCACCCTCGGAGCAACGGCCAGGTGGAGGCAGCAAACAAAATCATTGTAAACCTACTAAGAAAAAAGGTGGAGACTTGAAGGGGAATTGGGTGGAGCAGCTCCCGTCGGTCCTGTGGGCACTACGAACCACTCCGAACACAGCCACTGGTGAGACCCCCTTCAAGCTCTCTCATGGGTGCGAAGCCGTCCTACCCGTGGAGTTCGAGGTCCGGTCCCCGCGAGTCATAGCCGCGGGTGAAGGGGACGAGGCTTGGAGGGTGGAGAATGAAGAGGGGCAGCGCCTCTCGTTGGATATGGTGGAGGAACTGCGAGACGTGACGACTATCAGGCAAGAAGAGATCAAGCGACGGATGACCAAGCATTTTGATAAGCATGTCAGGGTCAAGCAGTTCGCTGAAGGGGATCTGGTGCTGAGAAAGGTTGACGCGGCAGGAAGGTCGGCTCCTGTGGGTAAGCTACACCCGAACTGGGAAGGTCCATACATTGTGAAGGAAGTCCTCGGAACGGGAGGATACTATCTCCAGGACGTGGAGCGAAGGGCCCTGAGCCACACTTGAAGTGGTGATGATCTAAACGCTTCTACCCCTGAGGGGGGAAGGATGTAACCATGTATCACAAAAATAAACTTGTTATAATATATCGATTGATTCTCCCTTAACTAGTATCGAATTTTTCATAACTTAGCATAGTTGTATGTCCGGCGGCACCCCGAGCTCGGCTCGGCCCCAGGTAGACCCGCTGCGCAGGCTCTCATCTAGCTGACAGGTCCGAAGGCTCGCCTGTGGGGGATAGGTTTGATTGGTTTGAGATCTTCATCGGCACCCCGAGCTCGGCTCGGCCCCAGGTAGACCCGCTGCGCAGGCTCTCATCTAGCTGGCAGGTCGAAGGCTCGCCTGTGGGGGATAGGTTTGATTGGTTTGAGATCTTCATCGGCACCCCGAGCTCGGCTCGGCCCCAGGTAGACCCGCTGCGCAGGCTCTCATCTAGCTGGCAGGTCCGAATGCTCGCCTGCGGGGGATAGGTTTGATTGGTTTGAGATCTTCATCGGCACCCCGAGCTCGGCTCGGCCCCAGGTAGACCCGCTGCGCAGGCTCTCATCTAGCTGGCAGGTCCGAAGGATCGCCTGTGGGGGATAGGTTTGATTGGTTTGAGATCTTCATCGGCACCCCGAGCTCGGCTCGGCCCCAGGTAGACCCGCTGCGCAGGCTCTCATCTAGCTGGCAGGTCCGAAGGCTCGCCTGTGGGGGATAGGTTTGATTGGTTTGAGATCTTCATCGGCACCCCGAGCTCGGCTCGGCCGCAGGTAGACCCGCTGCGCAGGCTCTCATCTAGCTGGCAGGTCCGAAGGCTCGCCTGTGGGGGATAGGTTTGATTGGTTTGAGATCTTCATCGGCACCCCGAGCTCGGCTCGGCACCAGGTAGACCCGCTGCGCAGGCTCTCATCTAGCTGGCAGGTCCGAAAGCTCGCCTGTGGGGGATAGGTTTGATAGGTTTGAGATCTTCATCGGCACCCCGAGCTCGGCTCGGCCCCAGGTAGACCCGCTGCGCAGGCTCTCATCTAGCTGGCAGGTCCGTAGGCTCGCCTGTGGGGGATAGGTTTAGTTTGGTTGGCTTGGTTTGGACAAGGCAGGAGGCGCTTTGGGATTGAAAAATGGAAAAGATGAGATAGATCTCGGCAGGGATAGATCTCGGCAGGGATAGATCTCGGCAGGGATAGATCTCGGCAGGGATAGATCTCAGCAGGGAAGTCCCCATCAAAGGGATCTCGAGATGGGGAGGCTTTCGCCAAAAAGGCTCCTCTCAGTGTTCTCGAACAAACAGGCGAGATCGTTATGCGACGGGCCAGAGGGGACTCGCGCAGTCTAAAGGGGACGGTCCCGTCCTAAGGATTCAAGAGTCACGCTTCCGGCTGGTCGGTTTACCGCGGGTTCTTGCTGATCCATCGCTAAGGATTTCCTAGGAGGGCCAAGGGCCTTGGCAGAAGCACACGCCGAAAACGTTCAACCACGACAATTACATCAAACACATTCACAAGTAACAAGACAAGATGTTCGCAAGAAAAACATTTGCATTAACAATACTACGTACAGATACAAAATGATAGCGTCTCGCGCTTTACATAGAGGTGAAGAACAGAAGCGAGAAGGGGGCCCTCAAGGAGATAAACTGTACCCCTCAGAGCTCCCGCTTGAGCTCCGCTGGAGCTTCCGCCGGAGCTCCCCCCGGAGGTCTCTCCGTCCGCTGCGGGAGACTTTGAGACATCCGAGGGAGGGTATCAGGGGCGCCCAGGGGCTTTGGAATGAGCTCGAAGAGCCATGGGACAAGCTGTTGGGCTTGGTGATGTCTTTGCCCCTCCCGTCCCAGCAGTCGATGTCGCGTAGCGTCTTCAGCATCAACTTCACTGTGGCTTGCGCGTTCCCCTGGAGCAACTTGTCGATGTCATAAGCTGAGTAATGCTGACTCTTCAATCTCTCGTCCAGCGGGGGGGCTGCACTCGCCTCGAGGCGCGCGATCTGCTCCCGCAGAAGAACGTTGTCATATCGGGCCTGTGACAGCTCCTCGCGAAGTGCGGCTTGGACGGAATCCTGAACGACGGAAGGTTAGCATAAGGGAAAGGTTAGGGAGGCGAGAACAAGTGATTGTGTAAGGTCTCGCTTACCCCTTCCGCTTGGCGCGAGGATAACATTTGCTGGGCCTCGGCCAGCTCCTTGGCCAGAGAGGCCGCTTGGGCCACCGCATCGTCCCTGGCCTTGAACATGTCTTGGAAGTTGCGGTCTATCGTAATGCTCCGCCGGGCGCACATGTGCGCAAGCTCCAGCCCACGCATCAAAGCGCGAGTGGAGTCGTAGGCCAGCAGCCGGGTCGACATCCTGTCGTAGACGCTAGCGTCCTCCCGGCTGTAGAGGCAATAGCCTAAGGCGAAAGCTTCGCCGGTGACCTCGTCTCGCTCTGCCCAGCTTGGCAAGAGGGACGAGATCGAGACCTTGTTAGCATCAGGGTCCCATTGCAGCAGTGGCTTGTTCTCCGCGTCCAAGCACCTCATGCCGAGATCGAAATTGCGATGGCCCCGCGGCACCTCTTCAGATGGGTGGTGGCCAGAGGTCCCGGCGGCGGCACCCACGTCTTCTGCGGCACCAAGGGCCGGAGGGATCTCGGCAGGGTTCTCATGGCCACCTCTGGTGGCCGCAATCTGGCTTACGGCCTGTAAGACCTCCTCAAAGGAGCGGCCTGCCGGGAGGGTTGGGTGGGCGGCACCACAACAGCCTTGCCCTTCTCGGTATCCGTTATCTTGTGCCTCTTGATTGGTTGAGGCACGGAGGCACCGGGCTTTCGCTTCACGGCACCGCTTGAAGAGGGAGGGCCCGGCTCTTTTCGGCAGGCTTGCGCTGCGGCTTTCGCAAGAGCCAGCGGGTCCTAGGAGGTTGACTCCCTCGGACGCGAGCCTCGTCGAAAGGCTGGCGAAGTGGGATCTCGCGCTCTCCTGCGAAAACAATGGCGATAAGTTCCAACCTTGGAAAAAGCAAGAAAAAGGCAAATAAAGACGAGATCCTACCTTCTCCCGGAAGTACAGGGAAAGGGAATCGACGTCTCGCCGGAGGAAGAGGACGTCGAAATCCTTGGTTCCGAAGAACTCAAGGAGGGCGCTCTCGCGGGAGCCCAAGGACGGAGGCTTATAGGCGGCATCCTCATATTGAATGGGGGCAAGGGTACGTTCCCGAAGTCGCCGGAAACGTAGATGAACCTCTCGCCCCAGTGATGGTGCTTGTTGGCGAGACCAATCGTCTTCAGCAGTTGCCCAGAGAAGAACACCACGCCTCCTTTCGCGCGGAAAGTAAATAACTTGCGGAAGATCGACAAGCTAAACTCAATCCTCTCCGACCGCATATAACATATGAAGGCCATAAGAATCGCCACGGAGTTAGGGTTCAGCTGTGCGGGAACCACCCCGTAGTACCGGAGAGCCTGCCGCATCTCAGGCCACAGCGGGAGGCGGAAGCCCACCTCGAAGTGTTCAATGGGGATGGCGAGCTCCCCCTCCCCCGCGGTGTTTACTTTGTCGTGATTGCCCGGGTTCCGCGCGGTGAAACCGTCGGGAACGTGCTGGGTCTTGATCAGGTTGAATTCGTCCAGGGTGAGAGTGCAGAAGGGAAAAGATGCTTTTGGAAAGCTTCGCGCAATTGGATCGTCCTTCACCTCCGCCCGGCATCGCGATAAGATTTGAAGGCGGGATCTACGAGAAGAGAGCGAGAGCGAGAACGGCGCGAGAACCGAAGCAGCAGGCGGAGAGGGCGAGAGCTTTGGAGAAACCGCGAGAGCAACAGGAGAGGAGAGAGACTGGAATCGGGGAAATGAATGTGGTAGGTGAGCCTCCTATTTATAGAAAGTCGTGGTAATGATTGCCGTTTTCAGAAAGGCGGCGGGGGTACAGCCGGCGCGTCCTGCATCGGCGGCGCTTCGTTTTTTCCCGCCCGAGTCTGACAGTGACTGATTGATTAAATGACTAGCGCAAGCGTTGCGAGAGGTCATACGACGGGCAAGGTAGGCGGAAACGAGGTGGCTCTCGCCATCCAAGGACCTGGGAAAATAACTCAGACGCATACAACAAATATTAAAACAGAATTATGACTCTCGCTCCGCGAGAACGGGATAAAATAATAAGCGAATAAAATGCAGAAACATTAGTTACAGCTCTGAGCGAGTAAATAAGGGTACATTGGAGAAGGGAAGGCCTGGGGAGGAGGAGGGGAGGTCTCGCGCTTCAGTATGGCTCCCAGCGCCATTTTCCCTGCTCCCACCGCCATTTTCCTCGGTCCCGCAGCTTGGTCCGGGGCGGCGCCTGTGGGTTGAAGTAGGACGACAGCACGCTGCATCCCAGGTCGACCCGGCGAGACAGATCCCGGATGCGCTCGAGGCACCTCTCAGGTGAGGATCCAGCGGTAGCTCCCCCCGGCCGATCCCATCTCGCCGATAAGGTAGTCTCGCTCCAGGGTCTCTAGCCTCTTCTCCACTGATAGTCGGAACTCTTGGGCCGCGAGATCGCGGACCCGTTCTCGCCGGATGAGCTTCGACAGAACGGCGGCGACCTTCTTCCCCCGTCTTCTCGCGCTCCCGGCTCCCGTCAGGATCTCCTCCATCTCGTCGGACGAAGGGAAGGGAGAGCTCTCGCCATCTTCTCCCTCTCTTTCTTCTTCTTCTTCTTCTTCTTCTTCCTCTACCTCAGCTCCAAGCCGCGAGCCCATGTCCCCTGTCAAAGGAAACCCCATTTTAGCGGGAGCTAAAGGATAGCTGCGATAAAGTTTCCGTATACCTTCAGAATGACGAGGCCCCCCGGTCGACGGCAGGCGAGAAGGCCCAGCCCCCCCCCCCCCCCCCCCCCCAGCTCCAAAGAGGAGGTGGATTGGCTTTCCTTTTCCGGGGGGATAAACTTTACGAATGGTGATCCCGACTTGGTCAGGAGCGGGGGAGCGGGTCTCCTTTCCCGCAGGAAGGCTAGCGTCCAGCAAAGGCACGGAGATCTCGGCAGTATTTCCTCCCGCCGGTAGGGAGGAATCAACCGCGTGGGCAGACTGATTCGCAGCTCTCGCCCCGCTCTCCCGGGTGCCGAGATCTGGAGGTGCGGGAGGGGAACCATTACCTGCAACGTTCGGGTCAGGTGGAGGAGCCACCTCTGGAACCCGCGGTTGATCATCGTGATGACTAGAGGGTGGGTCCAAGTGTTCTCGCGGGGATGCGGAAGCGTCGGAAACCGTCTCCTGCGAGGGGTACCACGTCAAACAAATGGACAGCTGGTTTTTAGTAATTGGTATATCGAGCTTACCTTCCGCGGAGAGGGGCCATCCGCGCGACTAGGGGTCGGGGTGGGCGGGCTCCTGTTCTCGCGGGACAGGTCCCGCTGCACCACCTTCGCCTTCTTCTTCTTCTTCTTTGGCAGAGAAGGCTCAGCAACCGATGATTGTCTCGCTAGCCATGGAGCAACCAGGGCGCTGTTAGCCCTGGCTCGCGCCTGTGCCGCGTTAATACGGTCCTGCAGATCCTGCGGAAGCGGTTTGTCGGCCCGCTTGGAAGGCATAGCGAGAGAAGGCGAGAGCTCAAGGGGAGAATGACGACTCGAGAGAAGTATTATGACAGTCTATCGGCACACATATTTATAGGCACCGTACGGCCCACCGAAAGATTCCCTGATGTTGACACGTGCTCAGCGAATATTTTTGGGTTGGACATGTCTTTTCGAGCGCAGAGCTAGCTCAAAAAGAGCGGGGATTGTGTACAACCCCATATTCGCTGAGCCAGACCAGGAGGAACAAACGGTCAGACTGGCTAGCCGGAAAGGATCTCGCCCAGGTAGACGGGAGCGCTTGCGCTAAGCGATAAGCACCCTCCACACATGAGTTCTCGCCACCAGACGCCCCATGTTCGTCGAGCCCAGGTTGGCGAGCGCGATCGATGCGCAAGCGCTTGCGCCAGCCCCAGCTCGTCTTAAAGAAAACTCTCGCCTATAGGTGGGCGAGACCGCTTCCGCCAGACTATGACAGAAGGTTCTCGGCTCAGTTGCTCTCGCCGAGTGGGGACCAGGGGTCTAGGTGGAATGACAAAATTGCCCCAAGAGAAATTACTCCAGTACCCTCAGAAAAACAGCGGGTTTTGGCTATTGGCAGACCAACTATGGGCTTTTCAGTAATTTCAGGACAACCAAATGCTATAAATAGACCCACAAGGGCTCCTTAGAAAACAAGCTATCATTGTCTCCCAAATTCCAGTGCTTTCTGAGGAGCTCCTAGCCCAGCTTTGGCTTTGGAGGGGAAGCTCTCAGAGATCTTCCGGGTGTGAGGTGGGACCTCCCTGCTGAGGCTTTTGGGTCAGTCTTAGGTCCTTAGAATCCAGTCAAGGGCTGAGACTTGAGAGAAGTAGGTTTTGGCTGCACCCCTTTTTCTTCGAACTTCAGTTTGGGTCATTTTTGGCTTCAACACTGGGTATAGTTGTTGCGGCGAAGGAGGTAGACACCAGAAGTCATGTCAGTCTGAGAGCGAAGAAGCCCGAGAACATCAAATTCATCCACTGTGAAGGTCTCGGAAGAGGAAGCATGAAGAGGGCCCGATGGCGGGACATACATAGGAGGCTCGTAACAAACCTCCGTGGAGAAAGTAGCATCATGATGCCTCAAACCCACCAGGCCAGATCCTCCTCATTATGGTGTACCACCATGTCCATGACCTTGGCCAGGGGGGAGCAAGACGAGAATGAAGTTAGAAGCACACCTCCCAAACATGGCCTCTGCACCCACAATAATCACATGTAGGAACAGAAGTGTTGATGTTGCCTCGACCAAAACTAGTCAAGGAAGACCAATCAGCCAGTATACCCGTGCTGAGGGATTTTCGATGGTCTTCATCCCCCTAAATCATATTAAATCCCTCCTGAAGAGATCAAGAGAAGAAAGAGGTGAGCAATAAAGGATGTGAGTCTGAACCGTATCTAACTCCATGTTCAGACCCATCAGGAAGACATGAATGCAGTAGCGTACTTTTTTTTCTGCAACTGAACCACATCAGTGATACATATAGGGGTGAAATGGTCAAATAGTCCAATTCCTAATAGAGTTTTCAAACCCAAAAAAAAATATGAGAAGACATTCATGGATCCCTGCCTCAATTCCAAAATTTGACAAGCTCATAACCTAGGTGGAGCTGTCAATTTGGGTGTAGGTTTAACATGCCTGAATCCATCTCTCATATAAGTTCTCTGATTTACCTTTGAGGACATGGAATGAAGGAGCCAGGAGACAACTAGAAATTTTTTGGAATTCCAAAGATTCCAGGATGGATCAGTCTTGCATATCTCCATAATAATCTCATCCATGTATCCAAACATCTGGTAGTTACAAATCACATGTTGGGATACACGGGACCATTCAAGGTAATTTGTCCCATCAAGTGGCACAATGGTGATCTTCAACGAGTCAATGAGTCCTCTGGGGGTCACTCATCGCGCCACGACATTGGTGAAAAGATGGAAGAATCACCCA
Source organism: Platanthera guangdongensis (assembly GCA_039583875.1). Classification (NCBI taxonomy): domain Eukaryota; kingdom Viridiplantae; phylum Streptophyta; class Magnoliopsida; order Asparagales; family Orchidaceae; genus Platanthera; species Platanthera guangdongensis. Next base: position 165,032,608 of record CM077159.1, read on the forward strand.
TGTTAGCAAAGACATCTGAGATTGCCAAGTAGAAAGTATGGTACGGGCCGCTCTGATACCAAGTAGAAAGGAAAAAAGCTGAAAAATATTATTAGTTTATTCATTACAAAAGTTTTCTGCTCATACATATAGATGAGTAGAGGAAAAAATCCCACACAATCAAATTACTCTTACGGGGTGTTACTATTACACTTATGACATAAAAAACGTGACTTGTAAATATCATAGCGTCGACACATATTAGTCTACCAATTTGAAGTTGTATTTTGCCTGAAATTCTAAGAGACTGTAGAATACGAAACAACTATCTTTTTTTCTAACTTTTTTACTTTATATTTTAAATAGCCACAAACCTCTAGATGGGTATTACACTCATCATAGATAATAATTTTTGAAGCCCAATTTAATTTGATCTACACAATATCATAGGGCTAATTATGGTGTTATACAATTTACCTTCAGAGTCTCAACATTATCCATTTATCAACAAGTAGTATAATACTTTCGAGCCACTTCATCATTTTAACCACCCAGCCTTCATTCTAAAAGTTATATCCATCGATACCCATTTTTTTAACTAATTGTTCAATTGGGAAACCTAACACCCTTACATATCTTTTTATATTAAAATATAAACAATGGATAATTGCTAATCTCCCAATTACTAAATTGCATATCGTGTACTTGGTATTTGTTTGACTAATTAGAAGTCATATTGATGCAGAACGGCGAGTAGAGTTTGCGCGTCTGTCGGTTTTTTTCTAGGAAATCCTAATGCATGTAATTTTCGATGGAATGCGCGCAATGAAAATTGAGCGAAATTTGCACGAAATTTTTAAAAAATGAAGCAACTAACTTTTTTGTAAAGCACAAATTCGCTATTTTGTTTTAAAATGATTTTTCTTAATAAAATGGTTCAAATTTAAATCCGGGGAAGAAAATGACGCTGGCCTGCGAGAGAAGTTTTGTGCGGGATCAGGCCGGAAGATGAACAACGCCATTTTGTTTTTCTGCTCAGCTGCCCTTTGAACCGGAATTAACGTAACAATCTACCATCATATGAAATATATATTTATATATATAACCGTGTGTGTATATATATATATATTTTGATAAATTTTAAAACTTATATATATATATATTTATAAATTTATATATATATATATATTTCACAAAATACTAAAACAATTACAAAAATTTATAAAATGACAATGCGATATTCAGGGCCGATAGAGGTCCGGTCGGGGCGGCGTCGTATATTTTCGTCGACCTGACCTAGGTTGGTCTCCACCACATATTCTACACAAATTCCTATGATTCTACTTCAAGTATGCCCCTTTTCCAATTATGAGCAAACCTTCACACAAATTATGTTAAGACTGGGAAGATGAGTTAGAGATTCTAGTACAAGTACCTGTCATCACGTACTCTGGTGCAGCATAACCATATGTACCGACAACTCTAGTTGACACATGAGTCTTATCCCCTTCTGGTCCAGCTTTGGCTAATCCAAAGTCTGACAGCTTTGCGTTGTACTCCTGGAAGAAAAAAAGGTCACCTTTAAGGACTATTTGCCTTAAGAAACCTATATACAAAGTTGCAAAAACAAAACAAAACAAAACAAAATAAAATTTACCGTGTCTAAAAGAATATTAGATGTCTTGAAATCTCTATAGATAACTGGCTTAGCACCACCATGGAGAAAGGCTAACCCTTTAGCAGCTCCAATTGCAATTTTAATCCTATTGGACCATGGAAGAGGAAAACTTCCTGTGATTACCATCAAGATCAGCAAGAATCTTTAATTACAAGTCACTAATCCTAAAATGGAGAAGCAAAACTCGAGGACGTGCGAGATGCCAAATGACTGGCATTTGAAAAAACCTTATCCAAATTTTCATAATTACGAAGATCACATTTCTACTTTTTAAGATTACCAAAACTCTCCCAAATTTTACGTTGTTAGCATACATGCACAAAAAAAAACTCCCAGTAGTTTTGTTTATATGTTACTAATGTAAACTCAAGGAGTTGCTGATAATGGGAGGCCCCTTGTAATTATGCAAAGCTGCACATAGTTTCTGTAATTATTCTAATTAAATTTAAGGCTTAAGACTGTAAATACCAAGAAGATATGTACCATTAAATATGCATTGCACATAAGAGGTGATGTATTACAAAAAAAAAATCTGCACTTAAAATTCTATCTTGAGAAATTTTAAGGTAAACAAGTAAAAAAAAATGTTCAAGCAGCCCTACTTCGGTTGTTCAAACATATATGGTAATATTAATGTCATCACTTCAAATTCATTATCGAGCATTAAGGACACCAACACAACCATCATTATCATCATAATTAGCCCCATCCCAATGTTATGGGCATTCACATCTAGTTATTATGTTATGAGTCTTTGTGCATAGTGATGTAAGGTAGGGCGTGTAGTGGACTCCTAGGATGCACGCTAGTGGTGAGTGAGGGTGACTCCCGACTTCCCAACAACTCTATGCATGCACGACTTGCAATTAGGCGCTAATAGTTAATTCAAACAACTAAATATCATAATTAATCATTGCATCAAATTATATGAGAGAATGAAATTTTCTTTTAAGCGTAAGGCCGTGGCTTTCCTCCGCATGGAGGGCCAAAATACAAGCGCGCGGCGATTCAATCCCTCCTGCAGTTAGAGATTTTTCATGGAGCAAATACTTTAACAAACTATAATCCCAAGCAAGCATATAATAACCAAACATAACAATGTTCTACAACCAAATACCAATACAAAAACACAACACAAATATTAGGGCTGTTGTAATAAAAGTAGATCTAAACGTTAGAGGGCGAAAAGAGGGGTTCCAGTGGTACGTGGACTAGATCGGATAAGGGGGGAGGTCGGTGGAGAAGTGGAAGGGTTGGATCGGAGGAGGGGTGGCTGGATCTGGGGCTGGAATGCCCAAATCTAAACAGAGCTGGTGATGGCCGGCTGTTGGGAGGTGGATTCGCGGGATGGGATGGTGGCAACAAGGGAAGGCAGGATCGATTGGATCTGGGCTGGATTTGCTCAGATCCGGCTGAATTCCAGTGGGGAAGAGAAGTGGGAGGGTGGTTTCCTTGCTGGTTGGGGCGGTGGTAGCAAGGGGGGAGGATGGCCGGCTGTTTTGGAGGGGGAAATCAGGGCGGCGGTTGCCGGCTGCTGGATAGAGTGGTGGCCAATGGAGGAGGGGTGGCTGTCTGTTCTGGGAGGGGGAAATAGGGGCGGCGACATATGGAGAGGTGGCTGGAGGGAGTTGTGATGGTGGTTGGTTGGCTGGAAAGTAAGAAGGGGGAATTTTGAGGGGGCGACGACGGTTGGACAACAAGGTGGAGGGGTGGGGAAGGAGGAAAACACAAAGATACAAAACACTTACCTAAGGAGTCGTCACCAAGAGGTTTCACGGAGTCGGCACCATGGACAGATCACCGAAAATGAGGAAGAAGGTTCTCCAAATTTCAAACTTAATCTGAAAGCAGCCTCCCTAATACCTATTTATAAGAAACTAAAAATTAGGGCACCCGGAATCAATGACTATGATTGACCGATGGTTTCGGGGTCATAAATACATGAAATAATGTACGAAAATAATAATGCAATATATGAAAAAACATCGGAACGCGGATTCAGACACATCCGCGGAGTCGGGTCATCGATCCGGGCACATCATATATGGTAAGTCGTCAATCGGCCCCAAACGGACTCAAACTCGTCCTCCGCTGCAGGGCATCACTTAGTTTAATTAATACGAGTCATTAATGTACTATTGATAGTTGAGTTAATTAATATTTCATTAATATGTTAGTTGCTAGATTCAATTAATGTTTTGTTGGTAGTTGAGTCAATTAATGTGTGTCATTAATATGGAGTTAAGTCACTTAATGTACGTCATTAATATATTAGTTGATGGTTGAGTCTTGTAATCTTATTTAAGTGCACTTAGAGGAGAAATGATGTATACATGAATTGAAGTATATTCTCATGTCCCAAGTTATGAGATCGTGGTAACTCTCTCTCTCTCTCTCAAACACACCCTGCTTAGGTAGCAGCGATTCCGGTTCCATAGCATCCCCAAATCTCCTCTATCATCTCCACCTACGGTCACCTATATGGTGACGCCACCGACGTTCTACGACGAGCCCATAAAAACTTGGTATCATATCCATTCAATAACCTGATCCTCCTCTCGTGCTCCAAACACCTTGCTTCCTACAATTATTAACAACATGAGCGATTTCACAGACCAAATGAGTATGATTATAGAACTAATGCGCACTTTTATGAAGACCCAAGTAGCCTCTAAAGTTTGACACCAACAAGCTCAGGCACGACATGAGGTCGCTTTTGCTGCACTCTCCTACAAAATCGATGGACTCACGCCATGACAAGACGTTAACATCGTGACGCCAACACATGAAAACAACTTAGCAACTCTCATGGTCCCCAGAATCTCTCTAACCATTACAACACCTAGTACTTCGGCTATCACTCTCGAGCAATTACTTCAAGAGATTGCTACCCAGCCAGAACAACTACTGACCCCCTGCGGTTCCCACCAGCAGGCTCATCAGTCACCCTTGATCATACAGATCCATCGAGCACTGTTGCCCCTACTCCAGCCACCCAACAACTAGGATCACCAGTACAATACATTGGGTTTGTTAATTCCGTCTCTACACAAACAACGACCCCCTGACAACATCACCATGGTTTGTGTCATCATTAAGCACAACAGGCTCGTTACTCGAGGTAACCTCATTTCAGGAAATACGCTACGAGTTGTTATGGATAAAAATTAAAGAACCGGATAATTAAACCGTCAGAGCCCCATCCGAGCTTAAGGCAAAGATCGATTCAAAGGAAAGTGAGATGCTATGGGCAGTCACGCCTACTTATAATGGTACGAGTCTTTGTGCTTAATTTAATTAATAAGAGTCATTAATGTAGTATTGATAGTTGAGTTAATTAATGTGTATCATTAAAATATGTTAGTTTCTAGAATCAATTAATGTTTTGTTGGCAGTTGAGTCAATTAATATGTTCCATTAATATGTTATTTGTTCGCTGAAACATTTAATGTACGATGTTAATATTTTAATTGATGGTTGAGTATTGTAATCCTATTTAAGTACCCCTTAAAGGATGAATGAAATATGCATGAATTGAAGTATATTATTTTGTCCCAAGTTATGAGATCGTACTAGCTCTCACTCTTGTGCACGTGCACAACCCGCTTAGAAAGCCGTGGTTCAAGCTCCATAGTATCCTCGCATCTCCCCCATCATCTCCACCTCCGGTCACCTCTCTGGCTGCGCCGTCGACATTCTACGGTGAGCCCATAACACCCAACTACAAGTGAAATGTCATCATCCATCATAAGAGACACCTTTAACTAATTACATTTGGTAATCTTGAAAAATCTTTTACACACTCTCTTCATTTACTTAATGTTCCAAGGAACATAAAGACTCAAGCAACATGATGAAAGGGGAGGATACGGAAGATATATTGGGCATGTATGAGTCCATGATCACCTATTTAATGTAGAAAAACAAATTCAAGAAAATGTAATGTTTCCTGAAATGAAAATAAAAGGAAAGGAAAATAGAAAAAAATATAATGTTTTCTAAAGGTAGATGCAGTTGAGAACGATGAAACCACATGCACTTTGTGATCAAAGATTGTTGTGATCAAAGATTGTTGCAATTCTCTTGAAGGATATCCTACTTCTAACTCTTTTAGAGGTAAATTTTGTTCTCTAACCCAAAGGCATCATTCTTCAGTGTGATAAATCTCCTTCTTGGAGGTTGGATTCTTCAACTCATTGCCCCAATCATTTTCACCATTTATTGGTTCGTAAGGGTGAACTACCGTGTCATTTCGGCATAGTTTTTCCTCTTCTGGTTTAGCATGAATGACGCCTTCTTTTGATCTCTGCCTATGGAAGTCTGGAAGGTTGCATAACCAGCTACCAATTAGTCTGAGGGCTCTGCTGCTCTGATACTATTTGATCCAAAGATTTTATCCTCACCACAGGCAACTCAGATGACAAGCGGTTGTTGCTGAGAAGCCATAAGTGAGTAGATAATCAGAAAGAAGGATATCAAAAGTTGAGTTGCGGAAATTGGTAGGGGGTTGTTTGTTGTAGTTGATCTGGAATTGGTTTAAGATGAGTTGGGTATCTCATTTCTGTCTTTGCTCTAATGCTCAGCGAGTAGCTCACACAAACAAATGGATAGTAACAAAGAGAAGCTCTAGCTTTTCATTGATTATTAGGTGTTACAAGAAGGCAAATATTACAAAATTTGGATTCGATACATCTCTAGTTTATTCCTAGCTTTCTCTTTCTTTCACTAAATTGAACCAACAACAACAACAAATTAGTCGAAGAAAAACTCACGGGCATACTCGCTTTGGATTCTTCGTTTGTAAGTCATGTTGATTACATCATTTTCTAATTACATGAATTTTTAATTCAGCATTCTGGGGACTTAACCTAGTAGGTCATTCTTAGGTGGAACAACTTCAATTCATTTGCTCCCCTGGCATTCCAGCCTTCATGGTTCTCGTGTCAGTTTTGTACTCAACTATACTTCTTGAACTCGGCATATTTAGTTGTGACGTCCTTTGTGGCTTGTGCCAATATGTACATATTATTTATCGAATTTTTTTTGTACTCCTTTTGCTATCTGATCCAAGTCTTTTGACTTGACCTCTCATCCTCCGCGGCTCCTCTTTGATACTCACTAGATGGTTTTCTTTTGTGGTTGATTGTGTGGCTACTTCTCCCTTTGGGAGACGACTTCGTTTTTCTTTTTAAAGCCTTCACTTTTTAATCTTGACTTTTAATTTATTTAGTGAAATGCCATCTTTTATGGCAACCAACTTTCTTATTTTTCCACCTCATGGATATCGAACGAGTATGCCTATTACATAGCAGGCCTGAGTACTTCTTTTGTTTCTCCTCAACGGGCAGCACTGGGTACTGCTTTGTTATCCTCAGAGAGTGATATTGAGTACTTTTTTTTATCCTCGATACAAAGCATTGACTGCTTTTAGTTTGTCCTCGACAAACATTGGTGAGTACTTTTTCTCCCGCGGGAGAAGGGAGTTATTCTGTAATCAGCATTAAGTTCACCTATAATATTCTTTGTATTCCTCTCCTTAGCATGTAGAGCCAAGGCTTGTTTTAGGTCGACTACTAGTGTTGAAAACCGACGACTAGTTCTCCATGTCATGGGAGAACTTTTGATGATATTTTGATCTCTAAATGATACGTATTGACACGTATTTGTCATGTAGCGTCTTCATCCTGTAATGAGGACTCCATCTATATAAAGATTTCCTTATGTTGTGAGAGTTATCTTTTGAGTGATAGTCTTTGGTCTCTCTTAGGAGAGGGGAATGCTTTAAAGGGCACAACCCCCTAGTGTTTGGCAAGGGCTCGTCTCTCAATTATATCGTTTATTATGCAATGGGAGTTCAAGTTTTTATTTTAGATCTTGATAAGGCCTCCGTGTATCAACTGGTCTGACCTGCCGCTCATTTAGGCTATGTTTGGTAGGACTTATCTTCACCGGTCAAGCGGTTACAACCGCATGAATCGGGTCATAATTAAGGTCCGGTTCATGCGGTCGTAACCGCTTGACCGGTGAAAATAAGTCCTCCCAAACGGAGCCTTAGTGTTTCAGCTGAAACCCTAATTGAACCTCATTCGTTATTCCAACCGAAATTTGACAACTTCACTCGTCTTTCGCCGACTTCGTCGATACCAGCCGATGCAACCGAGTCCTCCCTACTCGGGATCTCGCACGACGCTCTTGTCCAACCGCAACCACTGAATCTCGCGCCCTCTTTCACGTCGTGTTCGCTGCTTAACCGTTTCGTCGTCACACGATGAAGGTAGACACAACAGTCCCCGCACCGTCTCTTGTGTGCTCGGCCAGCCTGATTGTAGTCTTCCCGTGCATCCGGGTTCGTTCCCTTCAATCCACGGCTTAAAACGAGCTCTTTTAGTTGCTCGTCCCCCCTCCACCAGGTCCAACCATATTCTCTAGCTGATTCCAGAGACTTCTTCGAGTGACTTCGCCGAGTCTGTCGATTCCAGAGGACATCACCCCTCTGTCGTCTTCCGACGATTCTAGTGGGTCCTTCGACTTCCAGAAACACCTTCACCCTACTCTTCTTCTCCAGCCATGTCTGGTCGCACCTCTAGTGGTTCTCGCCATCATTTTTACCTTCCAACGTTGCTTCAGCCGACCTTGGCCACTGTCATGTCCGACCGTCCTTCCTACTGCTCTTGCAGCAATCTAATGTATCTCGCCTCTATGCCCAGCCTCTGTTCTATGCCCAGCCTCTGTTCCATGCCATGACTCGTTCAATGACCCTCCATGCCGATGAGAACGCTTATGCCTCTGCCTCGGTTGACTCCCATTGCTTGGATCAACTCAAAGTCCGGCTTGAAGATATCACTCTCCTCCTTAGAGAGTTCACGACCCCGGAGGTAAACCGCACATAGGCACCTAAGCCTCGACCATTGCAAATCCACCGCCACAGGCCCCTCCGCCTCGACCATCGCAAACCCTTCAACTCGTCCTGGACTACATGGGGTTTCTCCACCCCATTGCATACATCCACCTGGTACATATCCGTCGGATTGCGATCCATGTGTTTGACGACACCGACCCTCTTGCTTGAATCTCCCACACCGGACAGTTCTTCGACCATCGATCTACCCCCACCAACCAGAAAATTGCCCAGACCACTATATATAGAGAGGGTTATGCGCTCCATTGGGTTTATTGGACGCGTCGGCAGGTTCCTGACCTCTCCTGACCCATATTGAATGAGGAAATCCATACCCAGTCTATCCCCTGACCACTACCTGTGACACTTTCTTGGGGTTTTACAACCCCACCTCCGACCGCACCTTCGAGTCCACAATCCGAAGATTCTTTCTCGCGCCAAGGAGCAAGTCCACTGCCTCGATGAGAGGAACTTTGCACCACCCAGCCGTCTTCCTCGGCTCGACCACCCCACAAGCCTTTGCCGCCGAAATCCCTGCCGCCTCATGTCCGCTTGGATCCCCCCCCCAAGTCTGGGCCCCCACTGCTAGGCCCACCTCCGCCAATTAAGTAAGACCCACCTCCACCGGCGCCTTCACGACTAGGGATGCAAGTTGAGTTGAGCCGGCTCGAAAAAAGCTCGAGCTCGAGCCAGTTGATTGTGTGGCTCGAGCTTGCCCGCTCTTGATCATGAGTTCGCGAGCCGACTCGCGAGCTTTTTTTTTTACTTTGTTTTAAAAATAAATAATTATAAATAAAAAATAGTTAATGAGCTGAAAAGCTCGTGAGCAGCTCGAGCTCGACTCGAGCTTGTGAGCTCAAAAGCTCGAGCTCAATATATTGGTCTCGAGCTCGAGCTTGAGCCATGCAAAATGAGCTCGTCGAGCTCGAGCTCGAAATATTTAGCTCGAGCTCGAGCTTAGGAATTTTGCCAAGCTCGACTCGAGCTCGACTCGTTTACACCCCTACTGACGACCCCACTGCTTATCTCACGAGCAGCACCTCCAGCTTCACCGCAGGGGCCTTTGCTTCCGCTGCTAGCAATCGTACTCTCCTACCCACATCTACGCTTTCAAATACTTATGCGTGTTGGTGGGATCTGAAGACGACGGTCCTGACTTCGGGAACTTGAACCCCCAGACGCTTGCGGATGACCCCCAACAAACCACCACATTAGGACAATGTCATTTTTTCGGGAGGGGAGTGTTGATACGTATTTTGTAATGTAGTGTCTTCATCCTGTAGTGGGGTTTCCATCTATATAAAGAGTCCCTTAGGTTGTGAGAGTTATCTTTTGAGTGATATTCTTTGGTCTCTCTTTAGAGGGGGAGTGCTTTGGAGGACCCAACCTCCGGGTGTTTGGCGAGACGTTGTCACTCGATTGTATCGCTTATTTCATGCAATGCAATTTCATGTTCTTTATTTTAGATCTTGATACGATCTCTGCGTGTCACTAAATCACAAAAAGAATTGTTAATGAAGCAAAAGGGAACTTTTGATGATTTGCACAGTAAATTAAATATACAGAAGAATAAGAAAGATAAAAATAACTAAAGGAAAGATAAAGACAGTCATCATCTTGGAAGAAATGAGGAAAAACTGCCTATTTTTATTTAGCCCTAAAGCCCTAAATGAGTGATAGCAACAGCCTAGCAGAAAGGAATAGCAAACATCACAACAAAGAAACATTCAAAAACATAGTCTGCGTAAACGATTTCCTAGATCTTGGTGTAGTCAGCTTCATTTTAGTGTATTAAGGAGAATCTTATAAGCAGGAAAGAACCTTTCAAGACTGAAAAAATATGTCATTCAGAGGCGTTCCAATAACATTCAATACATAACTTATCAAAGTAGCACCAAAGATTTTATACACAAATTCTTCCAAAGATTAGAAAAATAACAAACACCTGACATACTTCGAAAAATATGGTTTTCAAGACTTCCTCTGGGCATAAATTCATAGACAAGAAGCCTTTGGTCATCCTCAATGCAGTATCCTACTAGCCTAACAAGATTAGGATGATGCAACTGCCCGAGGAAATCGATCTCAGCCTGCAATCAGGGAAAGAAAAAATGTTGATTATTTAAGAGTGGTCAATCTATAATCTAATATGACAAAGAATGTTTGGTAGCTAAAATACTTACCACCCACTCCCTGTGGCCTTGAAGGGCATCAGGTTTTAAACTTTTGACAGCAACAGTGACACCAGTTCCCGGTTTTGCAGGAGTGGTGCTATTTTCCTCTATCCATCCCTTGAAAACATACCCAAATCCACCCTCACCAAGGATACTATCAGGTCTGAAGTTTCCAGTGGCACTCTTCAACTCTTGGAATGTGAATTGTAGTAGAGTGCAGCCTGATTTATCTCTGGGTGTGGATTTATTGTCCATTTTATCAGAGAGCATAGTTTCATGCGGGGCATTCATCTCCCGATTGCTAGCATTTAAGTATCTTACCTCAGTTGCTGCATTTAACGAGTATGTCACCGATTACTTTCGCTCTCCATGTTTTAAATAAATCAAAGTCTTTTTTCTATTTCAGCATTGAGCAAGCAATACCAATAAGTGATCTATAGTATTAGTCTATTACCAACCAAGAAATTGCAAGGAAGAGAAAATTAATCAAATAAAAAGACCCACGTCATCTTATCTCATGGGATATCAGATATTTCACAAGTAAAATGACAAAAAGTACACATTAATAACTAAGTCCATCCACAAGATAGTGGAAGTGTTCAGTGCAATTGTAGATGAGTAAAAACAAGATTCCATAGAAAAATTGTCCAAGAACCATTTATGATAGGAGTATGCAAAATTAACTGAAGAATCAGACCAGAACCGAACTGAACCGAGAGTTTTAGTTCTAATGGTTATCACTTCGGGCATGGGTCCAAAAAATCCCAGACCCAACTATGCAGTTAAGTTCCCGATTCTTATGGCCAAGTACCCGGGACCTAAACCAAGAACAGACTTATAATAACAAATACAAATAATTTAATTGATGCAAGTACTGAGCTGTAACTTATGTCTTATAAAGTTATATTGGATTATTTAATTTATTTCAGTTGGTCCAGTTCCAGAATAAAGAAGTCCAGCTATGAGGATTGAGGCTGAGCGACCCAACTACTCCAGTCTCCAGCCCTCATTCCAAAGAGCATCTTTTTCCATTCACACTCAGCACCTCGCCATTGGCCTGAATGTCATCCATCGTGGAGGAGCAACCATAGTAAATTTTGTAGAACAAGCCTAGCACTAGCAAAGTTCATCAAGGACGCCTCTACTCTCTTCAAGCAAAACCTAGTACTAAGAGAGCCTCTGGCCTTAACATGTCTGGCCCACAGGACAATGCCTCTGGCCCTCTGCTTTCTCCTCCGCATATCTTTTTCATCCTTGAGCCCTTCACTGTTCTACAGATGAAAAAATGCAGACCTTGTGAAAATTCGGCAACTTCCCAAAATTCTGTACTAACACAGACCTTGTGAAATTCAATAGAAGTACCATACATACATAGCTTGACTGTATGTTACACACAAGAATATTAAAATGAAGATCCTACAAATTTTGATAACACGTTGCAGCTAGCAGCTCCAGGAAGATAAATGTGAAGGATGGTCAACATGATGCAGCTAGCAGCTCCGGGAAGATAAATGTTAAGGACGAACCCTGAAGCTAGCACATTTATTTTATGCCTCTGCCCTCTCCAAGTTTTTTATAACTAAATTTACTCGTTATTCTGTGCAAATGTGTTTTTATGATGTTGTGGATGCCGTCTCATATGACCGACATATCAGCCAACATAAAGATTCTATGGTCAAAATTACAGGTTCCCGGTATTTTTTTTGCAAAATATATTATTGGAATATATCGGTCGCTATATCCGCCGATTTATCGACCGATATATCCTGATTGCATATCGGCTGACTATTTTTAATTTATTATATTTAGTGTCTATGGTTAAATGAAAGGGAGCCTTGGCGCACTGGTTGAGGTGTTGTCGTGTGACCGACTGACCGTTAGGTCATGGGTTCGAGTCCTGTAAGCAACCTATTGAAAAAATGCAGAGTAAGGTTTGCCTAGATTTCACCTTTGTAGTAGGACCCTTCCCTGGATCCACGCTACGCAGGGATGCTTTGTGCACTGAGGTGGCCTTTTTAGCGTTTATGGTTTAACTGACAACAAAACAAAATTGTTTCGTTGTCTGGGTTGTATTATGTCCTAACTCTCGTCTATCTTCAAGCTTCCTCTGACTTTCTTCCATGCACTTGTCTCATTAACTTTGATTCTACTTGGCCTTTAGATTTTGGACTGAATGTTCCTTATTTTCCCTTATCGTCGACTTCGCAGCTTTCTACTTCCTCTAGCCTTCTTCTCCGCCTTATATCATTATTACTTGTGTAACATAAAATATTTATACTAATTTGGTGGATTTAAAAGTTCAATAAATGTTAAATTACTAATACATTAATATATATTTAAAATGATTATATTTATATATAATCATGTGTATAGATAATTAAATATTGAAACTCGATATACGAAAAATCTCAAATATATTCTCCGACATTGAAAACCTAAACCGACATGTCTCTGACATCCGACATCGACAACATTGGTTTTTTATGCCATGCTAAATGCTAATTAAGTTCTGGTAATTTTTAAGGTAAATGCAAATTAGCCGATTCACAATGCCTAGTCATTTACTTATTTAATGTTTGCTATTTTATCCTTGCAATGTGTCAATATCAAGTGTGGGAGAGACAAATGCCCATAATGTTGGACAAACTAAACATGATAATATAGTTCTTGCTATATGTGTAGAATTGGATGCTACTAATGTAGTTAGCACACCTGATTCTAATCATAAAAGAAAATACAGAGCTAAATCAAATGTTTAGGATCTATTTTATTAGTTAGGGAAAGAAAAAAACTTCTGAGAAATTTGATCAAGTTGAATGTAATTACAGTAACAAAGAGTGCATTTGTCCAAGTATCAATTACACAAATAACGTATGGAAACATTTGAAATTTGCAGTAAATAACCTTACAATGAGTTGGCAAGAAAAGATATTGTCCTTTGAGATGAAATGTGGTGGACAAAAGGGAAATGATATGACTCCAATAAGCTTCCTTGGTAGTTGAAAGTTTGATCAAGAATCTTATAAGGAAATCCTTGCTAGATGAATCACACAGGTTTTCAATATCTTATGAGAATGTTACAATCATGATTTAAATTAATATCACACAATATTAACAAGAGAGTAAAAAATAAAGGAATCAAATCTTTATTACCTCATATCTCAAATATTTACCTATTGTCTCTATTTATACACAAACAAGGAGAACTCCATCACCGTACTAGCGATGTGAGACTAAATACAAAAGGAGGAGACCCGCTATACACACACCAATTTGTGCTATTCGCACACCAAATACCAACACTCCCCCTCAAGGTGGACGAAAGATATTCACTAAGCTCATCTTGTCACTTAATCTGCATAAGTCTAGTGAGCTAAGTCCTTTGGTTAGACAGTCAACCACATGTTCTTTTGTAGCAACATGTCCCAGCTTTATTGTTCCACCATCCAGCTTTTCTTTCATAAAGAATCTGTCGATCTCTATATGCTTGTTTCTATCATGTTGGATAGGATTATTTGCAATGCTAATAGCCGACTTTCTATAATGTTATTGTTAGAGATATTAATATTTTAGTATTATTATGTTTAGTCTCACACCGTCTATCGGTGTTGTGAGTCATGTTGTAGCTCCTATATAAAGCCCCTTTGTGGATGAATATATTGCACTTTCCATTTCCTATTTCTTTCTACATGGTATCAGAGCCTAATATTCTGAGACCTAAAATTTTGTTCCCGGCTACTGTTTCACCCGCTCCCGTCCCGACCTAAATCCCGCCGGACCCGACCCGTGCTTCCGCTTCCGCTTCCGCTCCCGCGCGCTGCTAGGGCTTATGCCCGCCGCTCCCGCTCCTGTCGACGGAGTCAATCTCTAATCCCGTCGACAGGAGCGCCTCAGATCTCCTGTTACAGCGACTGTTTCCTCTCCCGTGTGCGACTTCGCCGATTGCTACCGCCGCCGCTGCTTTCGTGCGCTGCTTCCACTAGCGTCGTCGACGATCCCGTCGCCTTCTTCTCCAGTCGACGATCCCTTCGTGTCGTCGGATCTGCTTCCCATCGACGCCGACGACTTTGCTTCCGACGGCTGCTGCTTCTTCTTCGGTGAGAACTTGTTCCCCTTCTCCCGTCGACCATGGTTTCCCATGTCGCTGCTTCTCCCGACGATGCCGACGGCTCTGCTTCGTCCGTTGCCGCCGATTCTGCTTCTCTCGACGACTTTGCTTACCATCGATGCCGTCGTACTGCTCCTCCGTGTTACTCCTCTGCTGCAGCCGTGCTACTCCTCCGTGCCGCTCCTTGCCGGCTGCGACAACTCTGGCTTGCCTCCTCCTCATCCGGCTTGGTGGATCCCTGCTGCTCCTGCACATGAGCCTCTCCTTCTGCCCGGTCTCGTTTTTTTTTTTCGTAGCAGCTGTAGTTTTTTTTTACGTTGTTTGTTGGTGTGTTTGTCTGCGTCTCTATGCGATTTCTACCTTCTTGCACGTGATCTACGTGAGGGGGAGTGTACGTCACGGCCCCTAGGCGTAGTATATACCTTCATGCACGTATTCCACGTGAGGGGGAGTGTTTGTGATATCGGCGACTCGGATGCTTCTTTCCCGACTCCTGCCTGAGTCACACCCGGCCCCTAGGTATAACCTATGTCTTCTTGCACATGATCCACGTGAGGGGGAGTGTTTGTGATCATGGCGACTCGGATACTTCTTTCCCGACTCCTGCCTTAGTCACACATGGCCCCTAGGTTGATTTCATATGTTGTTTGTGTCTCCTCGTCGTTTTCTCTGGATTTGGTAGGGTTGGTTTGGTCTTGCGTGGTTGATCTTGTTTCCGCTCCGAGTGTATCCAGCGTTGTCATGGTCGGTTTGCGGACCAACGTCGTGTGGCTCTTGCCCGGTTGAAGTATCCCCGGTGACACGCGGTTGGGCCTCGGTGGCTGTTGCTTTGTCCCACGCTGCCTTCCTTCTTTTACCCTCTATTTTATGTTGTGTCCAAGCTGTAGGCTTCCCCTTCAGCTTGAGGGGGAGTGTTAGAGATATTAATATTTTAGTATTATTATGTTTAGTCCCACACCGCCTATCGGTGTTGTGAGTCATGTTGTAGTTCTTATATAAAGCCCCTTTGTGGATGAATATATTGCACTTTCCATTTCCTATTTCTTTCTACAGTTATCAAACCATAATGTCATTTGTCCTCCTTGATCCATCTTGAGTTCAACCAGTAAGGCTTTCAGGCATAACATCTCCCCTACGCTTAAGGCCATGACCTTGTACTCTGGCTCGACTATAGATCTTGCAACTACAGTCTGCTTCTTGCTTTTCCAGGAGACAAGGTTGTCTCCTACAAACATGCAATATCCTGACGTTGACCTCTTGTCATCTGCACAACTAGCCCAGTCAGAGTTGCAATAGCCCTCGATGTTTAGATCTCCATTCTTTTGGAAGATCAATCTCTTCCCAGGTGTGCTCTTCAGGTATCGAAGAATATGATATACGACATCCAAGTGACCCTCCCTAGGGTCATGCATATAATGAGCTACCACGCTCACGACGAACGATATGTTGGGACGTGTGTGACCCGAAAAAAGTAGTCGGCCTACCAGCCTCTGGTATCTTTTTCTATCAATTGGCTCTCCCGCCTCCACCTCAAGCTTGGTCTTCTGATCAATAGGAGAGATGGCGGGACTGCAACCCATCATACTTGTCTCTTTGAGTAGGTCCAACACATATTTCCTTTGAGATAGGACAATTCCTCGTACGCCGCAAGCTACCTCAATCCCAAGGAACTATCGTAGCTGACCAAAGTCCTTCACTTCAAATTCCTTGCTCAATCTTTTCTTAAGCTGAGCAATTTCATTCTCATCATCTCCCGTGATGATCATACCATCCATATACACAGTGAGTACTGTGATGTGAGCTCCATACCTCCTACAGAACAAGGTGTGAATGACATTGGTCTGTTGATATCCAATGGCCGTCATGGCTCTCCCGAGTCTGTCAAACCACGCTCGAGGGGACTGCTTTAGCCCATACAAAGACTTCTTGAGTTTACACACTTTACCTATTGTTTGTTTCGTGCTGAAGCCCGGTGGAACTTCCATGTACACCTATTAAAATAGGTCCCCATGAAGAAAGACATTCTTCACGTCAAGCTGGTGTAGTTTCCACCCCCATTTTCCGCCAAGAATATCAGTGTCTGCACTGTGCTCATTTTTGCGACGGGTGCAAAGGTCTCATCGTAGTTGATGCCATAAGTCTAACTGTACCCCTTTGCTACTAGTCGGGCCTTGTAGCGCTTGATCTGTCCTTCTGGGTTTTGTTTCACAGTGAAAACTCATTTGCACCTAATTGCTCTTTTGTCTGATGGTAGCAACACAAGATCCCAATTTTTGTTTGAGATATGAGAATTGGAAACAAACTTAGCAATATCATGAGGAAAGTCATATCGATCAGGTGAGACTTCTGCATTCTTGCGGGTACTCCTCCTTACTGGTATGGGAGTAAAAGTAGTAGGATAGGGAATTATATCACCTGTGGGTTCAGGTGTTGAGGTAGATTGAACAGAGATTGCGGTTGATGGAATCTGTGTCGCAGGAGACAGAGTAGGCAGTGACAAGGGACTCAGCATGGGTGGCTCTGCGGGCATTGTAGCCTCACTCTGCTTCCTTCTTCTTGTATATACTCTCGGCTCCCCCTGGGTGTGGGGTCCACTTTCCACAGTTGCATTCTGCTCATGCATTAGTATCACACCTGACTCCATGCTTGGCAACACAGAATAAGGGATACTTATTACCTGCTTCTCACCGCTACTGATATACTTCTCTTCCTGCCTCGTACTATTTATAATTAGAGTCCTCAAAGGGCGAGTCAACTGGCGAGGAATAATATGGCCCATGTTCGCGAAATGTGACATCCATGCTCACAAACAATATCCTCTCTACTGAGCTCCAACATACCTACCCCTTTTAGGTAGCTGAATACCCAATGAAAATACACTTCAGGGACCTTAGTGTACAACCCATATTCGTCGAGGGTGGACCCCTCCAGATCCAGGTCAGCAAGAGTCAAAGTCAGCAAGTCAAGACAGAAGTCAGAGTCAACGTGCAAGACAACAGAAGGCCTTGACGAGGCCAGTTACTCGCCTCTCATACTCGACAGGTAGGCGACTAGGTCAGTTACTCGCCCACCCTGAGCGAGCTCCCCCAAGAAGTCGCCTAGTCACCAGGGACGAGGCTATAAATAAGACTCCCCCTCCTCTTGGATTTACCTATAAATAGGACCCCGAGGGTACGAGGAGATGGATTTCAGAATCTCGCAAAAGATCTCGAGCACCTCATTTCCTAGACTTCGAGCTGAGCCTTCAGGTCCTTTCTTAAGAGAGACGAGTCACGAGCTAGCGACTATCCATCTTAGTCACCGCCTTTACTTAGTCATCAACTAGAATCTACCTCGTACCCTGCTCGATCATCTTTGGTTGTGGAGGGGAAGCTTCTTCTAAACATTCGGGTACGTGGTGGGACCTCCCGCCACAGCACCTGGGGGCCTTTTAGTTGTCTGTCTGTTTTTACGTCCTAGCTCGTTAGCCGTCAAGCCTGATCGCTGAACCGGTAAACTTAGACTGCCTTGATCCGAATTTGTGATAGAGATTTTTCCGGCTTCAACACTTGGGTCCAACTTTCTCATATTTGGTCTATTGTCCTGGACAAAACATACGCATCCAAAGGTTTTAAGAGCAAGAGTATCTCCATTTTTTCCTCACAACATCTCAACCGGAGATTTTCTAATTTAAGACTCGCGAGGGCATCCGATTGATCAAATACGCTGCTGTCAGAATAGCTTGCCCCCACAAATGCTTTGGTACATTTATTAAAATCATCATACTCCGAGTTACTTCAAGAAGGTGTCAGTACTTCCGTTCAGCTACTCCATTCCGCTCTGGTGTGTACGAGCAAGTGGTTTGGTGTTGGATTCCATGATAGGAAAAGTACTCAAATGCTTTGTTGGTGTACTTTGTCTCATTGTCCAATCTCAACGCCTTCATCACTGCACCGTATTGCGTTTAAACCCCTTTATGAAAATACTTAAAGTAGACAAATACATCACTTTTGTTTTTCATTAGGTATAGTCAAATCATCCGTAAAAACAATCAATAAACGACACAAAATATCGATATCCACTCACAGTGGGTGCGAGACATGGTCCCCAGACAACATAGTGAACTAGATCAAATAAATTAGAACTCCTGCCGAAACTCGAGTAGGAGTTTCTGGTATGCTTTCCTTATTCACATGCATCGCATACAAGTTTTTCTTGATTGACTCTTTTAAACAAAAATGGATACATTTGACTCAAAAGTAAAAAATGAAGGATGACTCAGATGCCTATGATAAAGTATGAGTTGGTCCTCCACGCTCCTTCTCACTCCTGCAGTATCCTCTATCAGTGTGGAAAGGGCCGAGTCCAAACTTTCTCTATCCAGGTACCACAAGCCCTTACGCCATGTGGCAGTCCCAAGTTTCCTGTCAGTCTCCTTCCCCTAGAAGATCAACTTTGAGATATCAAATAAGACAACATACTTTAGCTGAGATATAATGACACTAATAGATAAAAGATTCACGGAAAAGGAAGGGGAATGCAAAACATTGGACATAGTCAAAGTGTCAGTACAATGTACGGTACACTTACCAACCACCGGTTGAGTCATGCCATCGGCAGTTTGAATGTATTCTGGGACTAGCAGGGGAGTATATGAAAGAAATTTCCCAGCATTCTCAGTAACATGTCGAGAGGTGCCTGAATCGACTATCCACTCTAGTGATCTAGTGATGGACATGGATGTAAGGGCACGTGTATTACAAGTACCTATGGTGGAGTGAGCAAAAGAGGCAATGTTACTCCTAGACGCAGTTGGAGTGGGTGTTCCATACATCAGACCTTTCTGCTTCCTTTGCATCAGTTGGTGGTATGCATCCAAAATCTCCTGTTCCTTTGGATGACCCATATCACAATACCTTCTTTTGTCACTTCCTCACTTATCATGAGATTTCCTTGATAGTATGCTCGTCCACCACCTCTACGACCTCCACGACCGCACCCACGACCTCCAAACTTTCCTCGTCCACCTGCATCCCACTCCTTTGGTGGCTTGGGGCAAGTCAGCTGGAGATGACCAATTTCACCAGAATTGTAACATTGTCTCGTCTCGCTCATGTATCCCTCATGCCTTTGATTGGTGACTGCTAAAGCCGATTTCCCTCACGGAAGAGTGGTTCCACTAGACTGGAGCCTAATCCTGCTACTTTCCTGCATCATGGCTGAGATCGTCTCATCCAGGGAAGGGATCTTTGGCTAAGTGAGCAACATTGCACTCCTTTGCTCAAATGTCAGGTTCAACCCTCTCATAAATTGCATAGTCCTCCGTTGAGCATCTCGCTCCCCTTTCGTGCATTCAGAGTCTTTGCAGCATGCAGCTGGTGAGAAATAATCATAATCTGAGCATAGTCGCTTCATATCTGCGATATACTCCTGGATTGAGCGATCTCCCTGGGTTACAGTCTCAATCTCCCGTTCTATCTGAAACACACGCATGTTGTTGTCGGCTCCTACATAAAGCCTCTGTAACTTCCCCCAAACATCGCTTACAGTCTCTATGTCATCCACCGTGATAGCAATAGACGCGACCATTGAGTTTAGGAGTCATGTGTGCAACAAGTTGTGTGTAGTCTTCTATTCATTGTACATATCAAAGTCCTTCTTTGGCTCCTTCCTTTCGTACGTCAGATAACCCTCCAAGTTCCTTCTGGAGAGTGCCCTTTTCACCCGACGCGACCAACTTAAGTATGTAGCTGGTCCATAGAGTTTCAGCTCTACAGGAGGGAGATCCAGCTTTACCAGAAACGACGATGACTGAGTCAATCACTCGCCTTTTGACATCCACAGGAGCTCGAAGAAAACTTTTAGATCCGCCTCCTCCATCTTGGCAACCAACTTCTCCATGACAGAGTCGCACGCTCCTCAACTACAGAAATTCTGCTGCATAAATTCAGTCGCACACGCTCCTTCTTCACGGCTACATGTACGAGCCTGACGATCACGTGCTTCTTCTCCCTGCATACAAGCTCGACGATCGCACCCTCTGCGCTCGCCGTGAGAAGCAAGAAAAGCCGCGAGTAAAACGATCTCCCGCACCCTCTGTGTGTGTGATCAAGGCAAGCCTAAACCGCACTCCTTGCGCGTTCAAAAGAAACCGCACCCACTGCGCCGGGAAAAAGCTGCATCCTCTGCGCGGGGAAGAAACCACGCTCTCTGCGCAGGGAAAAAAATGCGCTCTTTGCGCAGGAAAAAAACTCTGAACTGTTTCTCTTCCCTCCGCGCGTGAGAAGCGCGTTCTGCCGCACTCCCTGTGATGCGTGATGCCGCATTGCTTCCTGTCGCACCCCGACAAGAAGGTACGATCCGCCGCGATGCGTAGTGCCGCACTCTGCCGCGCTCCTCCGATCTGCGCATTGCCGCAATGTCATGAAGAAGACATTGCTCCCTGCCCCGTGCTAGCCGCGTGCATCTGCAAGAGTGCGAGGAAGATGCTGCTTCTTTGTCGGGGCTCCCGCACTCAACCCCTCCGGGAGCAACTCCGTCGGTGGTCTCCCGCATGCAACTCCTCCCTCTGCCAAAAACGTCGTGCACTCAAGCGCTATCTGCCGCAGTTCCGCTTTCGCCGTGAAAAATTCTGCTGCCGGGCGTGTAAATTTCTGCCGTCGCGCGCAAATCTCTGTTGCCATGTAAAAACAAAGAAACTCTGCCTCCGCGTAGGATGTTGTCCCTCCTGAATGCGGTGGAGCAGCTCACAAGTACTTGAGGCTAAAATGGTCCGTGCGGATCACGAAGACCCGCCCACCGTCACAAAATAATTGGTAAAAATTGTTGCGATCTAACTCGGCGCTCCTAAACCGGCCCAGTTGTGACCGTCTTAGCCCGTGAGCGGTCGAGCACGCAAGCAGTCACAGAGTAAGAAGACAAGCACACAAGACGATTTTTTACGTGGAAAAATCCCTCAACCGGGTAAAAAACCACGTGACCGGATCTATGCTGGTCAAACTCCACTATCAGTTTCAGGTTACAACTTATTTGTAGAATCGAGGACGACGGGCCGCTCCTCATTACACTTTGAAGGTGAGAGAATCTTTGGCGCTCAGAGGGCAGGCTGCTCCACGCGAGATTTAGCTTTCACAATCTTGGTGCGGGGGCGGGGGCGGGGGCGCGCGGAATGAGGTTAGATCGGGCATGCTGGAGCTTGTATGCAAACGAGGCTTTCTTCCTGCAACGGACAGAGCGTCTTCATCGGGGTGATGTTGTGCACTTAGACGAATATCTAGTGGAGTTGTTGTGGCTCGTAAGAGAATTCTGGTGGAGGAGCGGTGGCTCGTGGGAGAATTTTGGTGGAGGAACAGTGTTTTGTGGGAGAATGACGGCAGAGCTCTGGCCTGAGGAAGAAGAAAGCACCGAGGAGAAAGGTCAGAAATGAGGAGGCCTTGGGGGCCTTTTTATAGCCTCCAGGAGGTGGTTACGGTGATTACGCGGCTATCCACACACCGTAACCACCAACATTATTATTTTAAGCATAATTCTGAGCGCACATTATCTGTATATTAAATTCTACTAAATGCAGGCCCCCCACAAAAAACATTGCTCCCCCATTGCCGGCGGCAGCTACGTGGGTGGTTAACCCGCGCAACGGACGGTCGCGATCGTGGCGTGGCTAATCGGTCGGTAAAAAGAGACGGCGAGCGAGGGAGGCGGCCGGGATGCGGCTCAAGGAGGGCGAGAGGGGCGACCGACCACCTTCTCCCGGCGACGACGGCGGGCCACCAGTGCGGCACCGGCCTGGCAGACGACTGGCGACCAGTGTGGCACCGGCCTAGCGGACGACTAGCTGGCCGAAGACGGAGGGGGGCCGACCGACCGCACTCGGGAGGCAAGCCAGGCGCGGCTCCGGCGCCGGCCAACAAGCGCGGCGCCGACACCGAGTGCCGACCACGAGACCGGCACCGGCCGACCGCAAGGCTCGGTCGGCCTGGACTGGTGTGAAGAGGGCGCAGCTGGCCGTGTTGAACTGAGAAATCGATATCTGTGGAGTTCGGGGTCCCTAGAAAGGGGTGACCTCACACTTACTGCACTCAGGGAAATGTCACAGACCAAAGGCTCAGGAAACTAGGAACAGACCCTCGGCTCTACCGCGGAGGTCCCACCTCACACCCGGAAGACCTTTGAGGTCTCCCCCTCCCTAGCCAATGCTTGAGCTAGTCTTGGAGGAAGAAAGCAGAGAGATTTAAGTGGCTAAGAAGCAATGTCCTCAAAGGCACCCTCAAGGGTCTATTTATAATTTTCAGGGAATGACCTGCAAATAACCAATCTCCGCTGCCCCGAAAATTACCGAAATGCTCCCGGGTTGGCCTGCCAACAGCCAAATCCCGCTGTTCTAAGCAGCTAATCGCAGTCCACCAGAGGGAGACCCTCAAGCCGGGCGTGAAGTCCAAGCCGGGCGAGTAGGCGGCCTGGCGAGTTGGGGCGGCCTGCGAGTTGGGGCGGCCTGCGAGCTGGGGCGGCTAGGCGAGCTGGGGCGGCCTGCGAGCTGGGGCGGCCTGCGAGCTGCGGAGGCCTGCGAGCTGCGGCGGCCTGCGAGCTGCGGCGGCTAGGCGAGCTGGGGCGGCTAGGCGAGCTGGGGAGGCTAGGCGAGCTGGGCGGATTGGCCGGGACCCTCGAGTAGGCCTCTCGCCGCAACTGGCCCCTGACAACAGGTCGGGGGGGAAGGCAAATATTGCATCCCCCCTACTAGTATATTATGAAGGTCGACCCTAAATTGGCCACTAAGAGTGCAAAATTCTCAACAAGCTTAAAACAGTGTAGCAAGCCTTACGCCTTGTTTGGGGTCCTCTCTTCGCGAATACGGGGTTGTACACAATCCCCGCTCTTTACGAGCGGGCTCTAAGCTCGGAAAGAAACGTCCAACCCAACGTATTCGCTGCGTAGCCTTCTTGGAGCCGAAAACACTTTGTCTTCCCGAGGGGTCAACCTGTCATGTCAGCTAATGGGAGCCGGGGTGACGAGACGGCCTCGGGGTGAGGTCTACTCACCCTTCCGAGAGATCAACCTGCCATGCCAGCTAGTGGGAGTCTGGCAGCGGAATCATCTCGAGGTGAGGTCTACTCACCCCTCCGAGAGATCAACCTGCCCTGTCAGCTAGTGAGAGCCTGACAGCGGAATCATCTCGAGGTGAGGTCTACTCACCCCTCTGAGAGATCAACCTGCCCTGCCAGCTAGTGGGAGCCTGGTCAGCGGAATCATCTCGGGGTAAGGTCTACTCACCCCTCCGAGAAATTAACCTGCCCTACCAGCTAGTGGGAGCCTGATCAGCGGAATCATCTTGGGGGTGAGACTTGCTCTCTCCGAGGCACATTCGACCCAACCAGCTAGTGGGAGCCTGGATGAGGAGATCCTCTCGGGGGTGGGTCTTGCTCTTCCCGAGGCACATTCGACCCAACCAGCTAGTGGGAGCCTGAATGAGGAGATCCTCTCGGGAGTGGGACTTGCTCTTCCCGAGGCACATTCGACCCAACCAGCTAGTGGGAGCCTGGATGAGGAGATCCTCTCGGGGGTGGAACTTGCTCTTCCCGAGGCACATTCGACCCAACCAGCTAGTGGGAGCCTGAATGAGGAGATCCTCTCGGGGGTGGGGCTTGCTCTTCCCGAGGCACATTCAACCCAACCAGCTAGTGGGAGCCTGGATGAGGAGATCCTCTCGGGGGTGAGACTTGATCTCCAAGAGGCACATTCGACCCAACCAGCTAGTGGGAACCTGGATGAGGAGATCCTCTCGGGGGTGGGACTTA
Source organism: Platanthera guangdongensis (assembly GCA_039583875.1). Classification (NCBI taxonomy): domain Eukaryota; kingdom Viridiplantae; phylum Streptophyta; class Magnoliopsida; order Asparagales; family Orchidaceae; genus Platanthera; species Platanthera guangdongensis. The sequence goes on from CM077159.1 coordinate 165,057,215, forward strand.
CTCTCCCCGGGGCACATTCGACCCAACCAGCTAGTGGGAGCCTGAATGAGGAGATCCTCTCGGGGGGTGAGACTTGCTCTTCCCGAGGCACATTCGACCCAACCAGCTAGTGGGAGCCTGGATGAGGAGACCCTCTTGGGGGGTGGAACTTGCTCTTTCCGAGGCACATTCGACCCAACCAACTAGTGGGAGCCTGGATGAGGAGATCCTCTTGGGGGTGGAACTTGCTCTTTCCGAGGCACATTCGACCCAACCAACTAGTGGGAGCCTGAATGAGGAGATCCTCTCGGGGGTGGGACTTGCTCTTCCCGAGGCACATTCGATCCAACCAGCTAGTGGGAGCCTGGATGAGGAGATCCTCTCGGGGTGGGACTTGCTCTCCCCGAGGCACATTCGACCCAACCAGCTAGTGGGAGCCTGGATGAGGAGATCCTCTCGGGGGTGGGACTTGCTCTTCCGAGGCACATTCGACCCAACCAGCTAGTGAGAGACTGGATGAGGAGATCCTCTCGGGGGTGGGACTAGGCGTGTCATTTGATCTTTAATAAATTCAACATCCTCAAACGAGGAAAATTTTAAGATACATGACCCCCTGACTCAGCTGGTCAGGGGTAGAGCCCATTACAAGAATAAGAAAAAAGACCACTCTAAGGCAAGGCTCCCTTAGGCTGCTTGAGCACGATGGTCATCATTCGCCTCCTCTGATACCTCTATCTTGCTCAGGCTCTCCATGATGTTCTCCATCTCTTCTGCCTTGGCTAGCCAGGAGATGGTGTTGACAGCCGTGACGTAGCACTGCCTTGCCATCCTGGGGTCTCCCTGATCCTGACTTGGACCCCTCCTGAGTTGAACTTGAGATACTGGTGGAAAGACGACGACACACAACGGAAGGCGCTGATGAGGGGCTTCCGAAGATGGCGTTATAACTGCTTGGGGCGTCAACAATGACGAACCGACAGTTCCTTGAGTTCCCCCCCCCCCCAACTTCACCTGGAGTCCGACTCCACCTACCTCCTTCCTTTCCCCTGAAAATCCGAACAGCGGTCCGTCACAGGCCAACACCCTCATTTGTTCCACCTTCATCCCGTCAAACGCCTTCTTGAAAATGACGTCGACGGAGCTCCCGTTGTCAACCAAGATCCGGGAGACGGTGTATCCTTCCATGACTGCCTGGATGACCAGCACATCGCAAAACGGATCCTCGTGATCCGACATGTCGTTCATTGAGAAGGTGATCCTTTCCTCTGGGGGCGGGGTCTGGTATGTTGAAGCGGCGCTCCGTCGGTACATGACATGGAGGCTTGCCTTCCGAGTGGCCTCAATCCCCACTCCACCGTGGATCACTCTTATACCTCCTCGGGTTCCTACGTCGACTCGGTCCTCACATACGTCATCTCCCCCTTCTCTGGGTAGAACTTCTTCAATCCGCACCGGCGGCTGCTGCTAGGCTGGGGCTCTCGCCTCTCTCACTTTCAGGAACTCGGGGCAGATAGCTGTGGCGTGACCCTATACCTGGTGGAAGTCACAGTGCGGCAACATTCTTCCTTCCCTCCTTCGACGGGCTGGGTGATTTCTCCCGTTACCTCTTCCCCTTCTTCCTATCTCCATGGCTTGCTGCGGTGGGGGCAGAAGCTGCCTAGGGGCTTGTCTCTGGAAGTTGAACCTCCCTTGGCCTCCATGGAAGTTCCCCCATCTTGGACGAGGCCTCTTCCTGGACCCTGAGCGGGTCCTCTCTGCTGCCTCCAACCTGGCTTCGGACCTTCCTGAGGTCCCTGGAACCTCTGAGCTCTCTGCACCTCTCTCCTTCTCCCCTCATGATGCCTCGAGCCACCCGCTCCTTCAACTCTGCCTCTATCAATCTTGCCAACTTCTTGACAAATACCGGATTTGCCGCCTCAGTTGCTATCTCTTCTGTCGCACTTTCCATCAGCTCCTCGAAGGAAAGGGGGGCCCTTCGGGTCAGGTTCATCTTGAATAACCCCTCGTGCAACCCCACCGTGAACGCCATCTGGAGGGCATACCCCGGCATCTCTTGGATATCCAGGATCTCTTCTTGGAACCTGTCAACGTAATGAGTCAGCGACTCCTCGGCCCCCTGCCTTATCAGAAAGATGGACTCATGACTCTTCTTCCTCTTCTTGGAGGTGGAGAAGCGAAGCTGAAAGCTCCGGCTCAAGTCCTCGAACCCATAGATCGATCTCGGTGGGAGTTGGTGGAACCAGCCCCTTGCCTTGTCCTTCAACATGATCGCGAAGAGGCGACACTTGAAGGCATCCGTCATCGGCCTGATGAAGACGGCATCCTCAAACCACTGCAGGTGCTGGACGGGGTCATCCTTCCCGGTATAGTAAGCCATGTCGGGCTCTCTGAACCACTCGGGAACGGCAGCTGAGATGATCAACTCGCTGAAGGATGACCCCCTGAGGGGTGGTCTCGCCACCTCTACTCGCGCGACCTGCTCGCCTGGAAGGCTGGCACTTGCCGGACTGGAGAACTCCCGGCCGGTGAGGTCTCGCTCGATCCCATCTCCCATCCTCTCCTTCCCGAGCCGTCTTCCTGGTACACTTCCTTCTCCCCCTACTTGGGTCACCTCGCCTAGACCCCGGGGAGTCGACTTGTCGAGAGGGGGGGGGGGACCTAGCTCCAGGGCGGTTGGAGTGAAGCTGCTGCCCCGAGGAGCAATACTTCGCAGCATCTCCATGATGTCTTGGATTGATGTCATGAACTCTTCCCTCCCCACAAAGGGTCCTGTGTTGGGGAGCTCGCCGAGATCATCACTACCTCCTTGACCTCTCGCCATGACACTCTCCCGAGATATTCTGTGTTGGTCACTCTCCATGCTCACCGCACCAAGATGTTGAAATCGAGAAATCGGTCTCTGTGGAGTTCGGGGTAACTAGAAAGAGGTGAACTCACACTTACTGCACTCAGGGGAATGTCACGAACCAAAGGCTCAGGAAACTAGGAACAGACCCTCGGCTCTAGCGCGGAGGTCCCACCTCACACCCGGAAGACCTTTGAGGTCTCCCCCTCCCAAGTCAATGCTTGAGCTAAGTGTCTTGGAGGAAGAAAGTAGAGAGATTTAAATGGCTAAGAAGCAATGCCCTCCAAGGCACCCTCAAGGGTCTATTTATACTTTTCTGGGAATGACCTGCAAATAACCAATCTCCGCTGCCCCAAAAATTATCGAAATGCCCCCGGGTTGGCCTGTCAACAACCAAATCCCGCTGTTCTAAGCAGCTAATCGCAGTCCACCAGGGGCAGACCCTCAAGCCGGGCGTGAAGTCCAAGCCGGGCGAATAGGTGGCCTGGCGAGCTGGGGCGGCTAGGAGAGCTGGGGCGGCCTGCGAGCTGGGGCGGCCTGCGAGCTGGGGCGGCCTGCGAGATGGGGCGGCCTGCGAGCTGGGGCGGCTAGGCGAGCTGGGGCGTCAAGGCGAGCTGGGGCGGCTAGGCGAGCTGGGCGGCCTGGCCGGGACCCTCGAGTCGGCCTCTCGCCGTAACTGCCCCCTGACAACAAGTCGGGGGGGAGGCAAATATTGCATCCCCCTACTAGTATATTATGAAGGTCGACCCTAAATTGGCCACTAAGAGTGCAAAATCCTCAAAAACCTTAAAACCGTGTAGCAAGCCTTGCACCTTGTTTGGGGCCCTCTCTTCGCGAATACGGGGTTGTACAGGGCGAATGCGTCCGATCGGAGGGCCGGGCGCGGCCGGCCACGAGATGCCCCTCCCCCGGAGGCCGCTGGAGGGCAAGCTCCCGCCGGCTGGCGGTATTGCCGCGCTTCTCGGCCAGCCGGAAACCGAGCCGGCATGAGCCGGCCGACCAGCGGAGGGAGAGAGGGGCCGCCCTCCTCGGTTGGCTCCGTCCGACGAGGGGGAGTTGGATCCCAGCGCGTGCGGATCGCGCGCGATTGCGCGTGCCAATCGCGCGCGCAGCGGTCAAACCCACATCCCCACTAAGATAGTGGGGATCATGAGGAGCAGGTTAACCGCACCCCGAAACTCTATAAAAGAGACCTTATTCCTATCAAAAATGAACTAAGTCGATTGTGATTGACGAATGGTAGAACCTGCTTTTGTCTAACAAGGTTGCTCACTAAATGAGTTGATTGCAAGTGAAATAGCGATCACAAGATTTGGAAGATCACAGGTGACCGGTCTACAAAGAGAGAGGAGAAGTCAGATCCCACAACATAATATAATCCGGATCCATAAGCCAACTCTATATCAAGAAAATAACCTCATTTCCAAAGTCTGTGCTGTGAAAGCTGAATAATTTATTACCATCAAAAACACCTTGCCTCAGCTGGATATAATAGTCTTGACGAGGTCCAATCAAGTGCCATGGAAGCATCTCAATGTGTCACACATATCAATCTAATAATGATACACACGCACAACTCGTCACGTGGTGCACAGAGGTTCATCATCCTCTCCATATACAAACAAATATTATGCTAGAGAGGACTAGCAAAATCTGAGTGTTCTCAGTTAAGCGTTAGGTCCTCTAAATCCCTCTGCTGCTCTTTTTTTTTGGTAAGACTTCTGCATGTGACTTCACAGACAATCCACATAATTAAAGGTGCAGTGAGCGTGGACTAAGGTGACAAATCTGGAAAAACAACCACAATGGTGGAGAATCATGATGGAGGATTGCCGGCAAACACAAGTATGCAACAAAGCAAGATCTGCTAGTAGTACAATGGACACTAGCAGGACTGGTGCAAGTAGTACAAACTCCAATCAACTCTCTTGACACCATGTCGAAGTTCCCTAACACCCCCACTAAGATTGTACGCCATTCCCATGATAGGAAAGCAATAAAACAAGAGATCTCACACCATCTTGCAGCAACTGGTGACGATTGGGTGACTAATTCTTTGTTTGATCTATACAATTGCTACAAAAATCTCGACTTAGAAAAACTTATATTAGGATTTCTGAAGAGAAATTCTTGCATAAAATGATTAGACAGATAGTCTATAAAGAACAACATAATTACTATCAAAATAGGCCTAGATTTGAGGTGGATTCATCAGCCCTGTATGCCAACTTTCTACTGCAAAATAATCAACCAAAGATAATATATAAAAAGAAAGGGACTGTGAATAAATAGTAGAAATCAGTGGCTTGTAATGGCTTCCGACCAAGGAAACCCTTGACTATAACTCTACCTTTGCGCTGACTCTGGGCAGCCATTTTAGAGTAGAAAATTCCGTTTGCACACCAAAACATTACCAGCCAAGATGTTTGACCAGAACTATTCACTTGGGCTCCATTTGGCACGGTTGCGGCCGTCATGAACATGAGGGTTAAATTGTCATTCGTTAACGCCCACTTAAGGAACTTCATCCACTTTTATGTCCAAACGAATGACTTTTTTTAGTGGTCGTTAATGAATGACGGTTTAATCCATGCATTTACGACTGCCGCCGCTCTGCCAAACGAAGTTTTAGGCTCTGTTTGGTAGGGCGGCTGATGTAAACCCAGCAAATGCCGCTAGAGGATGGCTGCGGCTCCAAAACGGAGGGATTAGAGCGTCCCACGGAGTGGAAGCAGGAGAAACCGCTGCCACCCCGTAAGTTTGTTAGTTTATTTTTTTCCTCCGTGCCGGCAGCGGCGGTTGCTCCCATACAGGAGCTCCACTGGAGCGCCAAAGCCTGGTTCACAACTTTTTATCAAATCTTATTCAGAATCGATCCTAGCTAGCAACTAAAAATACCCAAAACAAATCCAAACTCTAAGAATAGTTCTACATGGATTTCTTCAACAACAACAGAACACTGATCTAGTGGAGCGGGGGGAAGAAAGCCAGGTTTGACAACTATAGCCATAACCATCACTACAGCCTAAATCATCGAAAATCTCCGCTCCTATACCTAATATCATGCATCACTAGTGTTAAATACAGCTAACTGTAGAAATTAAAGAAAAAACAACCTATAAGCAGAATCCTATCTACAATCAAGCATGCAAGAAAACTCCAACTAGATCAGGACAAAAGAAAGATCCTCGTGGATAAGGTGCAGAGGGAGAGAGCTTGAGTAAGAAAGGGTTAAGGAGACCTGCGTCGTGGACTAGGCTGGCCCGAGTAATGGTAGCAGGGGATGCGATGGCGGCCGGTGATGTTTTGCAGACGCCTCCGATTCCGCGAGAAATCGCCGCCCAGCACCCGCACTTCCGATTGCTCTCCACCCCCATCCTCCCGTCCTCCGCTTCACCCAGGACTATTTCTGATGAAGAAGAGAATTGGCGCGGAAATTGGGATGCGGCGCTCTCATGTCGAAGAAAATCAGAAGAAGAGCTGCGGCGGGAGTGACACGGAGAGTTGCGGAAGAAGTTGTTTGCTGGTGTTGTTCATCGTCACCGTCAAGAAGAGGGCCAAAAAGCGGTTTTTTCTTTTACTTTCTATTATGTTTTCTCTCTCTTCTCCGATAAAAGCTTGGACTTATTTAAAGCGGTTATTAGAAAAAGTGATGGTTTGAGTAATAATAAATATACAAATATTATTATATATTTAAAATATTAAACATTAATTACTGTATCATTAAATAGACAAAACTTACATATGATAATCAAACTCATAACCTCTTTATCATAAACACTGAGCCAATAAAAATTTTTGGGTCAGTAGTCTGATCATAAACATTGTCCGGAAAGTCAATGAGAAACCCCAAAATGTGCAGGCCCCGTGCAAAAGTGTATGACGCAAGTCATAAATGCGCGGGTCCCACCTCCTTTGCAGGCTTCTCAATGGTGCACGACCATGAGCATTATCAGACTCATGACCTAACTATTACTCCTTAGCCAAGCCTCGTAGAAATAAAAACATGACAAAATCAAAACAAATCAAATGAATTTCTAAATAGTCATCATACAACATGACAGTACTCACTAGTTGGATGACTCGTGTAAAATCTATTTTTTTGACACCTACTAAGAATAGTTTACTCATAAATTAAGTATGTATAATAATTCAAGTAATGGTAAGAAACTAAAGAATAGTTTAGAAGTCAAAAACAGACTCTAATATAGACACCGCCTGGAATAATTATAAATAACTTATTATAATTTTGATGGAATAATTATCAAAATTTCTCCTCAATGTTAGCATAATTACAGGTTGCACCCATTACTTTTGAAATGACAAAAACTTGATGTTCATATTTTATAGCACAACAGTACTCCTTTCAAGGAGGTATTTTTGTGCATAGTTATGAAATATAAACTTCCGAGGAAGTTAATGTATATGAAATGTAAACTTCAGATGAGATTTTTGTAATTTAAAAAGTAAGAGGGGTGCAACCTATAATTTAGCAAACTTAGAGGAGACTTAGAGGAGAGGTCCCTGTAAATGGCCCTAATTTAGGCTTCGTTTGGGGGGACTTATTTTTACCGGTCAAGCGGTCATGACCGCATGAATCGAGACTTATTTTAGGCCCCGGTTCATGCGGTCATGACCGCTTGACCGGTAAAAATAAGTCCCCCCAAACTGAGCCTTAGATTATGGAAAGTAAAAAAAAACTACTTTCATCACATTTTAAACCTCGTCCTCCTTGATGAGTAGAAAAGACCTCAGCTGGTAAAGTGATGTGCACAATTCATAGAAAATGAAAAAAAAAACTAGTTTTCGTCAAATGCTAGTTTTTCTGGTTAACAAACAAATTTCACAAAGGACCTTGTATGTGTACACATATGTACATGTGTAAACTGCAACAACAACACTCAAGCCTTTATCTCATTATAGTGGGGTCGGCTATATGGATCTTTTGTCGTCATTGTGCCCTATCTTTTGTCATAATCTCACCAATGCCTAAATACATCATGTCTTTCCTTACAGTTTCAAGTCTTTATTGGTCTACCTCTCCCTCGTTTAACATGTGTAAACTGCAACATCCCAAAAAATTTAGGGAAATTGTCATGATATGTTAGTATATTCATTTCAGGCTCTGATCAGAATTCAAGTTGAAGGAATCCTCAGTCGCTCAAGGTAATCCATATTCCAAGTTTTAGGTTCAAATTACCTATTTTGGTTTGGAAATCTATTAAGCAAAGAATGAACCTAAGTAGAGTCCACAGTTGCATTTAAGGCTCCGTTTGGCACGGTGGCGGCGGTCATGAACATGGGGTTAAATTGTTATTCGTTAACGCCCACTTAAAAAACTTCATCCTTTTTTATGTTTAAAGAGATGATTTTTGTTAAGTGATTCTTAATGAATGACAGTTTAACAGATGCGTTTACAACCATCATCACAGTGCCAAAAATGAGCTTAAATGTCCAGCAATGCTACGACTCTGTAACGATATTTACTGTGAGAGTTAGCCGCTCAAAGTATTCTACAATGCCCTATCTAAGTATGGAATATGGTATATATAGTACTTCCAGCTTAGGGCCAAACCCTAGAATGACACGAAACCCATTAACCTATTCGAGTCAGCCTCGACACGTGCGGACATATAACACAATAACCTAACATTTACAACCCAATTGTGTTCGCGTTACCGAATTCATGTTGAATGCATGATCACTTAAATCTCAAATTTCAGTGGCCTTATCTCGTGAAAGGATCATGCATCAGAGCCCAGCAACCTCACCGTTACTTTTTGTACGGTCTTCATATGAGGAGCTGCCGTATTCATATGACTTAATTTTTTCGTCCGGAGTGCAGATTCCGTGTTGATCTCCTAGGAGATCGTAGGAATCATGCAAACTAGCGAGAACCCCTTCCGCTTTTAGATGTAGGCTCCGTTTAGGGGGACTTATTTTCATCGGTCAAGCGGTTACGGCCGCATGAATCGGACCTTAATTATGTTCTGATACATGCAGTCGTAACCGCTTGACCGGTGAAAATAAGTCTCCCCAAAAGGAGCCGTAATCGTGAACTCCCTTTTCTCCACGCGACAAGCTGGCGAGTGTCCCAGATGTGTATCTCAGAACGGACCCCAGTGAGAAAAACTTCACATTCATACGAGGAGCTCCATATGCCTCTCTGAAAGATACGACAGCTTCCCCTCTTGTCGTGTTCACCATTTTGCAACTAAAAAGGCAAAAAATAGTGTCCGTAGTTTTTTTTAATAAATTGTTGATAATCTCCCTTGTTTTTCTCACCATTGTACATAACCCTACATCTTTTTCCACCTAATCTTTAAGGCTCCATTTGGCGGGACTTATTTTCACCGGTCAAGCGGTCACCACCACATGAACCGGGCCTAAATTAAGGTCCGATTCATGCGGTCGTGACCGCTTGACCGGTGAAAATAAGTCTCCTCAAACGGAGCCTAAGTATAGGTGTATAACCGTCTTTTTAAATTTCAACAAGTAAAGATAAAAAGAGTTATACACATATTGCTAAAGATTATGAGTTTATTGACACTGATGAAAAAGATAAAGAGGATTATTAATAATTTACTCTATAGAGTGGTGAATCCGGGAATTCGAGCAAAAGGGGTCAAACATCGTCTTTCTTATTATAGTCATTTCTCTCTCATCCGGTTTTTATGGGTTATCATTTTCTATGTGTAAGTAATCAAAATTCATTATCTCGACGAGAGAATTTTAAATTCACAATCCATTTTGCAAAATTCTTGAGAGGGTGGGCCCCAGCCTACCCCCTTAGATTTGCCCCTCTATATACTATAGATGACAATGATGATGATGAAGTGATACATAAAAATCACAATATGATATTTGTTGACGAGAATCATATAGCTACCGCATTATACTTAGTACTTCAGCCCTTCATTTGAAGAATAAACGATGCTTGTCACCATCAATATTAATCTCATTAATTCATTAACACAATAATTATAAGCATTTATATTTGCATCCCATATTAGTAACCCATAAAAACAACAAAAAAAAGCATAATTTTATGAATATTAGCACCCCATAAAACACCAAATAACGCATAAATTTTAAAACTTTACTCATATTCTCTCACCCAGGCACTAACCCGCGACTCCCGTACCCATGCTCCTCGCTCAATGCCCATCCCCATCGGGGAAACGCTGCTTTCATCGCGGACATCACGCCCCACCATATCCACCACAGAAGAGTCTCATGCAACCCTCTTATATTTTGAAGGAATATTTTTGTGCATGCATGATATAAAAATGCATTACATGAGAGGTTTTTGTAATTTTTTAAAAAATAGAGGGGTGCAACCTATAATTTTGCTAATTCAAAGGAATTTTTTTGTAATTAATAGTATATATAAGGTTAATTATAGGGATCTCCCCAGAGAGTTTACATAATTATAGGTTGCACCTCTTTATATTTCAAAATTACTTTTACCTCCCCTCTAAGTTCCTCTAGTTTGCAAATTGCCGCTTCTGTTTGAAATATGAAAACAAAATGATAAAATATGTCAAATTATATTATGATATTCGATTTTGCCAATTGTAATGACTCTACGATGAAAGGGGCGACATTTCTCTTTAGAAATATAGATAGAAAGTAATACAATATGTCAAAATATTTTATGATATTTTATTTTTACCATTTGTAATAACTCGCCTTTTTGAGACGATGCACCCCCGAATTATCCTAATTTGGTACTTTGCAGTCTAAATTTTTAAAATTGGCATTTTGGACCCCATAATTACAATTTTTTGACATTTTGCACCCCAAGACTGAAATTTCAGGAGTATTTAGGCCAGGACACCACCCAAAATGCTCATTTTTGGCATTTTGCACCTTGAACTACCTTATTTTAGTTATTTGCAAAAGTGTAAAAATGAGTATTTTAGGTGGTGTTCTGACCTAAATACCCCTAAAATTTCAATCTCGGGGTGCAAAATGCCAAAAAATCTGTAATTAGAAGGGGTGCAAAGTGTTAATTTTAAAAAATCAGGGGGCAAAATGACAAAATAAAGTAATTCGGTGGTGCAAAAAGCCTAATAACTCTGAATCGAAAGGGGTGCATTATATTATAGTATGATATCTTCTTATATATCATAGTTAGTTGGGTTGGGTTTCTGCATTCTTACTTTCCATTAGTATGAAGGGTGATTTGTGGAGACATCCCCTCTAATTACATAAACATTTTCTTTATCTTTCGAAATTACCAAACATGTACAAAAAGAAACCAGGGAAAACCCCTCCAGTTTTTTTTGTGTGTGTGTGCATATATGTTAACAATATAAAATTAAACGGGTGGTTCTTGAAATTATTCAAGTTAGAGGGGAGTTTTTCATAAATATTCCCAAATGTAGCATTCCCCCTTAATTTCCTATCAAAGACTCAATAGGATCATTACTTATGAAATCATGATGGCTTCAATTTGGAACTTCAAATTTATTTAACATTCCAAGAATTTCAACTTCACCTCACAACTCAAACATATTATTGACCGTGATTTCAATGTTCGGAATGGATGGATACCAGCAGCTGATGTACAAGTGGGAGTAATATCGATTAATTTAGCCTCCGTTTGCGACGGCGATTGTTGTAGAAAAAAACAATGGTGACATTAGAGTTGTTCAAAAAAGTTGCAGACTGTTTGAAAAATATCAATTATGTTGAAATTGTTAAAGTGAAGTGGGCGGTCTGATTGGGCAGACCGTAGCCGGTTAGGCGGCTAGCTGATGGCCGATAGCCGGGTTCCGGCTCCTGTTCTTCTTTGTTGTGGTCTGAACAAGTAAGCTCCCTGAGAGGTAACCGGGCGGTTAGCAGGGGGCTAACTGTGGCTGTTGTGGTCTGGTTGGTGAGACAGCAGAGACCGTTGTTTTGCGCGGTCTGGTTGCGGAGACCGGCAGTTCGTCATAAGCGCATTGCTGGCTTAGGACACGTGGCTGGATTGTTAAGTTCACGCGGACTAAGGTGGCTGCCCGCTCAGTTATGTGAACTGGTGGATCTTACCGCTTGTGCGATTAGGTTGTTATTGTGCACGATCTGACAATGGTATCTGCACCCTTGTGCGGATAGGTTGTGCTAGTTGCAGGATGACGGACGGTTATTCTATCGTTATGAGTGGTGCCCGCACTCCCCCTGTCGCCTATAAATAGTGGTCACCCCTCGTCATATATAAAAAGATGAGAATAGTGAGAACTTACTCGCGATTAGAACTTGCGGTTATTTTTTTCTAGCCAGCGCGACTAAGTGAAGTTGACTTGTACTGTGCAGGTTATGCGTCTAGCACCGAGAGAATAGGCAACTAGTTGGAAGACTCAGTGTAGAACAATTCACGGTTTACAGTCAGTGGTATACAACAGGTCGCAGCTAGGCGGCTTGAAGTCACTTCCTCCAGGTTGCGGATAGTTCGAGGAGTTCGACCGGTCTATCAGTGAGTTCTGTTTTCAGTTCATCAACATTCAATAACAAGCAGTGCGCACGGCTTGTTTGCGGTTTGGCGACTTGGCGGGTTCAACAGACAAGGCTGGTGGTTAGCGGTTTGTGCAGCTTCAATATTCTGACCACGCGATTTCTTTTCTGCCTTTAGTTTGTTTCCATCAGGTACATTATTTATCATGTCTCGCAATGTATACCTCACTTTGTAAAAAAAATTACAATTAATTTCAAATTGAGACTCTTATGATTCTGTTGTTACTGATTTCTATTTGAGTTCATTATGACTGAGTATTCCTACAACCTTTCTCGACTTCCTCAAAAAATTTTCACAAATTCAAGTGCTTTTCAAAAAAAAGTTGTGTTCCTCGGTTTCTAAGAGTAACTTTTTAATAATTATTATTTGACTTTTTAATAATAAAATTGTGTTTTATGATAATATGCTAAATATTATATAAATCATTTAGTAGGTTACAAAAGGTCTGCAAGAGAAGTAGAGATCATGAATGGGTTTATCGGCGTCGACTTGACAATAGTAGAACTGTTACAGTTGGTCGTGAAGAGGTAGTTGTTGTGGATAATAGATGGGTCGTACTATATAACCCGTGATTACTCTTAAAGTATGATTGTCATATCAATTTGGAGATATATAGTAGTATTAAGAGTATCAAGTATTTATATAAACCCTTCGCAGTGGTGAAAGAGAATAAAGGCAAGTTGAGAAAGGTCAGGGCGTGACTTTCATAAACCCTCAAATAAAGAAAGAAATATTAAAAGCAAAGAAAACCTTGTTGGCCAGGCTGCTCAAAAAGTACCAAAATATCTTTCTTGAAAAACTCTTCATCCAAACAACCTAAAAGGGCTATGACAGTAGGAATAGAGCTTTTTCAACCGCCATCGCTGCCCCATACAAAGGGTTAGAGAATTTAATCGCAAGATCACAGTGAAGCAAGGCCACATAGAACAATATAGCAGTTCTTAGGCAGGAAAAATAATGCAGCAGCACACCAGTAAATTAGTTTAAAAAAAGGTCTTTATGAAATGTAAAAAAACAAAATCACTTTATAGTAGCACTTGTTTCTTAAAAAAACATACAAAAACAATCTTGAAGCAAACCAGATTCTAAGGCTCTACCCGCCCGAGTAATTTTTCCGTACATGTAGCGCTTCGTGGTCTATCGTGTAGGTGAAATTCAGGCCGTTCCTTTTCTGCAAACATGGTTTTTAGTGGCGATTGATTGAAAATCCGGCCGCATTTGGAATTCAAATATCGGAGTGTATTTTGGCGCAGAATCTACATTGTAGGACCGTTAATTGTACGGCTTGAATTTCACCCGCACGGTAGATCACGTTGCGCCACCCGTACCTACTTTTTTGTCCTATCGACGACACTCCACAAGTGCATAAACAGGCTTCCCATTAAGCGGGTACCGGCCCTGCAAGAAAATGCCCGTTGTCAGTATTAACGAGAAATTAGGCAATGGTTGATTATTAATAAGTTAATGAAGTTAAAATTCACAAATAAATAAAAAAATACATGGAAATGTATGAAAACTACTAAGATTGTGACTCAAGAAGGCATTTATATATCAATAACTTATCAAAAGCATGTTTCAACATCCACAACTAGTTTCTAATGCCTTCATTTGAAATACACACATAAAGATCAAATAATGACATAGATTTTCAAAGTAGAAAGCAGTGGTATTTCATCAAATAAGCTAAACCTCAGTAACAGTGGAAGAACAAGCCTCAGCTCAACCTACTGTGATTCTCCAACTTTCTACATTTGAGGAGGTGGGCTTGAAAAAAAGACCAAATATATTGTAACGGGCATTACATTTTGTTTTTGTAATCAATTTTGCGCTTATCAACATGTAACCCTTTTTATGTAAATGGATAGAAAATATTTGCTTATTTTCATTGTTTTGTTGCATGTCTAAGATTGTAATCACCCTTTTCTTACTTGGATAGTTTTGTTGAGCTAATTGTGGATGAACTCAAGTCTGTCTCCTATTTTGAAGAATCTTTGTTTATGAATCTGGGCGGTGATTTGTTCTATTTTATTAGGAATTGTTGTCTCCGCCTAAGTTGTCGTTGGCATGTAAACTTGCTTACTGAATTGACATTTAGTTATTCACTTTATGGGCTTGTGTCAACACTTAAGTAGTTGGCCGATCCAACTTCTTGAGTGGTTGATGAGTAAATTCGATTGTCGGGTTCTCCTTTAATGGTTTCTTCAAGTTTCCTAACTTGATTGGTTAGTCGCATGCCAATCTGATGCAATTGAGCCAAATGAGGACGTGGCGCCATTTGATAGTCGTAATGAGGGGCCATTTAGTTTTTCGAGGAAGAAGCTTCCCTAAAATATAAGGATGCTTTTTTATTTTCTATTGTTGCCTAGCTCCTTTAGTTTACTCTCCTTATAATGAACATAAACACTATGCCCCTTACCGTCCAAATGTGATGCCGACATCAGAGGAGATAGCGAAGAAGGTAGCTCTCCTCTGCCATCAAAATTTGGGGGTTAAAGGTTACGGTGCTCCACCATTCTCAACACAATCAAGGTGGGCGAACCTCTATACTACCTCCAAAGTCCATGAAGGGGAGGTTACTATTTTATTTGAACCATTTGTAAATGGATCTTTACTTCCCATTATTTAAGGACTTGGAGGAGATCTACAACTACTTTAAGATTATACTAGTGCAGCCGCGCAACTCGTGCTTAACTCCATGGAGTCATTATCTCTGATGAAGATTCAATGGAACCTAAAAGTGTTCTTTATGTTCACGATGAAAGAAAAACACAGTAAACTATTTCCATTGACTTCCTACTGATGAAGAACAAACACCTGGAAAATAAAGTCCAAGGGTGGAAGGTAAAATTTGTTTATGTTGAAGGCAATCATGCCCCATGGAGAATTCTAATAACTCCTAGTATCACACTGTCATTAGGGATGACATCTTGGCATGACTGAAAACTTCAGGGGATGACCAACATTTTTTGTATCACTTCGTTCACCGTTATATTTTCCTTATCAGCTACTGATCTGCTCCTTTTCCTCATGAGGAGCCTGTAGGTGCAGATTCCTTTTGAGGAGTGGAAAAAAACCAAAATCTAAAAAAAACTCGTGATATGCAAGAGTGACTCACACTCACGGTTTGCAAACTGTAATAGGAGGAAGAAAATATAATTTCTTGACTTTTTTTAATTTCTTCACACTGGAATGCAAACAATCACAGTCTTTTAAAGGCCCATCAAAACTCACGGTTACTATTTACAAGTCACGGAATAAATAATAGTTAAAAATAGAAAATATCCACTATCTCCACTAAGCATGTTTCCTCCTCTTACGGGCCCCTACTCCATGTTTCACACACATGCACTCAATGATTCGGTTATGAATTATTTGAGTTTATCAACAAATTCCTCCCCCGGACTCAAGTCACTTTCATCCTTCATTCCAATTGCCACTTTGCATTTTTTGTGGGCGACGCCTTTGTCAATATATCAACTTCTTGATCATGACATGCAACACAGACTCATTCGCATAATTCCTTCACATGTTTTCGGATGAAATGAAACTTGAAATCAATATGCTTGCTTCTTTCATGATGCACCTGATTTTTTGCTAGCTCGATTATCGACTTGATATCAACTCGAATCTTGGTTGCTTCTTTTTGTTGGAGATTCAACTCGTAGAGAAAATTTCTTACCCAAACTGCATGACACACACACATCATGATGTTGCTACATATTCTGCTTCACATGTCAAAAGTGTCACAATTGGTTGTTTTTTCAATAGTCATGTGAATGTCGTGTCTCCCATACAAAACACATTCCCCGATGTAATTTTCAATCATTATGTCACAGCACTAGTTGTTGTCAGAGTAACTCATCAATTTATATTCCTTTGTCTTTGAGTAAAATAACCTGAGTGATTCTGTTCCTCGGATATACTGCAAAATTCTCTCAAGCAATTTCCAATGCGTGTAGGCCATCTCTTCCATGAACCGATTTGCCACTCCAACAATGTAGGATATGTTAGGCCTTGTGCATGTGAGATAACATAGGCTTCCCACCAAACTACAATATTTTGTCGTGTCAACACGATCACCACCGTCAAACCTCGAGAGTTTTGCACCTCGTTCCAACGGTGTTGACAATGGATTGCTATTTATCATCTTGTTCTTTCAGGTTTTCTTTTGAGCATGCTTCTTGTGACATAAAAATTCCCGATTTTTCTTGTCTAACCTCTGAACCAAGAAAATACCTCATCAAGCCCAAATTTGGCATCTTGAATTTTCTTTTGCCTTTGAACTTTTATATCATCTCGATATTACTCATGAAAATGAGGTCATCGACGTAAAGAGCGACAAACTGTGACAACCCAAAATTTCATGCACTCACCTTTATTTATTTTCTCTCCCCGATGATGAAAAAGGCATTTGAAAAGTTTCTGAATGTTTGTTTTCGACGAATTTGTTTTTGGCTTTATTTCGTTTTTCTTTTATTATTGCTTTGGGTGCCGATAGAAATTTCTAGTGGGCTAAATGTCTATTTTTATTGTGCATATGAGCTTGCTTTTGGGCCTTTGGAAGTGGGGCTTTGAATAAATGGTGGCTGAATTGGTTTGTTGACTGGCTGTGTTGGCTAGTTCAAGGTGTTGGTTGGATATGATTAGTGCTGGCTGAGTTGGGCTTGTGTTGGATGGTTTGTTGACACTTGGTTGTTGAGGTTTGACACTTGGCTGTTGAGGTTGAGTTTACTTTGACATTTGGTTTGTGTTTTGACACTTGGCTGTTGGCTTAAGTGAGATATGTGACACCTATTTGAGTTAACAAATCCATTTTGGCTTCTTCCCGCCTCTTCACCGCCCATGCCCCTCTTTCAATACTTGGTGGATTTCTTCCTCTCCTTCTCCAACTTCTTTCCCTCTTCTCTGCTGCCCCAAATTGCTGCTCCCTGCTGCACGGAGCTGCTGTTCCCTTGCTGCTCCCTGCTGCCCCGAACTGCTACTGCTACTAAGCTACTGCTCCCTGCTGCTCTCTGCTGCACCCGAACTGCTGCTGCTCCCGAGCTACTTGCTGCTTCCGAATTGTTGTTGTTCCCTGCTGCTGTGCTGCCTTCTGTGTGGCTGCAGTGCGTTGCCCTTTCTCCTCTCCTTCCTTCCTCTACTAGAGTAGCTATATTTAGGAATATTTTAAACTTTGTGACTACTTCGTGGGGCTATTTTATGCTGATTTTTATGGCTGTTTAGTGGCTGTTTAGTAGCTGTTTAAGGACTGTTTTCTTACGGATTTTGGGCTGCATTTCCGCTGGTTTTTCGACGATATTTTGCTGCACTGTTGTGTTATTTTGGTAGCTATTTAGAGGCCCTTTTAGCACTGTTTATGGGCTGTTTACGAAAGCTTTACTGGACATCACTTTAAGAGGACGGGAAGTCTATTTGGGGTCTGGTTTTAGCCCATTTCAAGGCATATTCACGGCTGTCCAACAAAGTGAATGAGTTGAATTTGGTTTTCTACGATTACTTCCGAGTATTTTGAGTTTTCCGGTGTGTTATTTGGCTTTCCAACTTTTCGTAAATCCCTTATGTATTATAAGAGACGCAACCCAATTAAAATACATGTTATTACAGTGGTTTCCGCAGCCAAAAATTAAACGAAGAAGGATGACGTCTCAGGATAATATGAATAGGGGAAAAGTTGCTGTGAGTATTTTATTTCTTGAATTAAGTTTATTCATATAATTTCTTATTCTTGTTTACTTTTTAATAAACGATGCTTGTGCATATGAGTTTAACTCATTAAGATAACGCTATGGAATAAAATGTGGGCGAGGGAAAAACATAAAA
The DNA here is from genome assembly GCA_039583875.1 of Platanthera guangdongensis. Classification (NCBI taxonomy): domain Eukaryota; kingdom Viridiplantae; phylum Streptophyta; class Magnoliopsida; order Asparagales; family Orchidaceae; genus Platanthera; species Platanthera guangdongensis. Next base: position 165,075,358 of record CM077159.1, read on the forward strand.
GCGATATATATATTTCTGAGAGAATCAGTTTTATTCAAAAATCCTGTTTATACGACAAGATAAAATTTATTTAAAACTCTGCATAGGAAAATGTGATGGCTTTGAATCTGATGATGTAGAGACATCTATTGATGAATTCACCAGTAGGGGTGAGCCTGCAATTACGCTTTTCAGGGGCGGGACCCAATTCAAGTTTGCATCACCATAGCATTTCTCATTTTATGTAACTAAAGTTAAGGGGTGATTTAAGGAGTAGTGTTGAGAATGATCAAATGATTGATTTATTGTACTGTATGCATATTGTTATTATCCCTATTGTTTGCATGTATAACTGTTTCACGAAATCCTGTTCTCACATAGTCATAATTTTTATGACTAACCCAGAGTGGACACATTTTTTTAGGCAGCAGGACCAACCCCAAGCAGAACACACATGATCTTTGCAGCTAAACTGGTAAAGGCAATAATTGAAGCCCGGGACTGGCATAGAACTCGCTGTACTGGACCTACGTGTATCTATTGTAATAAGTCTATCTAGTATGTGTTAATGTTCATGTAATAAAAAAAGGAATGAAATAAAAAGTTTGGTACTTTGCACTGTGATCCTTTTTATTCAAAACTGTTGTCCGATTCTTGATTCAGTTAAAGAGCCCAGGATTTGAGTCTCTACACAAACAACAAGTTACCTCCTTCACATACAATGCATGCCCATATGGGCATTGAATGAACTCGTTCTCCTTGAAATATATGTCGATACGAGAATTCCAAGCTCAAGTTGATTGTTTTAACCCGTAAAATGCCTTCTTCAACCTCGTCACCTTTTGTTACTCGTCGGCTTTCATGTAATTGGGTAGTTGTTCAAGATACTTCCTCTTGTACCACTCCATTCAAGAATTCTGACTTGTCGTCCATCTGATATATTGTCCATAAAAATTGTGTCGCCAGATCAGAAATCGAATTGTCTCCATTTTCGCAACCGGGGCAAAGACTTCATCATATTTGATACCTGCCTTTTGTTTGTGACCATTTGCAACAAGACACATTCATTTTTTCTTGAATATCCACTTTACTCTAATAGGCCAACTTCCTTTCGGTAATTCTGCGAGCTCACATGTCTTATTTTTCTTGATCGACTTGATCTCCTCATCTTTGGTTGCTTGTAATTTTTTGTTCTTCGTTGCTTCTTCGAAACTTATGTTCTCGGTATAGGTCAGAAGACAAACGAGATGTGCCTCACTTGTTGAGTCATATGGATCTCATAAACTTTGCATTTTTTGGTCATCTTGGTTACTTTGTATCATCAGTTGTTCGAGGACTTCTCGCGACCTGAAAACATGTTGGAAGGCTTATTCGTGAAGTGGTTGACGAATTTCCTCTTTCCATTGTCACTTAGACGAGCAGTTCCAAACTTCTTCCTCTTATCCTCGAGCTAAGTTCTTTGCTAATCTGGCACGTGTACATAGGCTACACTACTGAATATTTTGAGATGCGAGATTGTCGGTTTTTGACCATTTCATGCCTCTTGTGGAGTTTTACCCTCTAATTCCACATGTAAACATATGTTTTGTATGTAAATTGCGCATTGCACAGCTTCTGCCTAAATTTTTTTTGGCATCTTCTTACTCTTCAGCATAGACCGAATCAATGTTGAGAATGGTCTGATTCCTCCTTTCTCCCATACCAATTTATTGGGGAGAGTATGGTGCGGTTAGGAACCTTCTTACTCCTTACTCATTTCCCCTCGCAATAACTTGCAAAATCCACTAAGCTGTATTCGCCGCCTCTATCGGATTGTAGGGCTCTAATGAACTTGTCGGAGTTGCCTTCTCCACCATGATTTTGAATTTTTTAAATATTTTGAGTGCCTTAGATTTTTCCTTCAAGAAATAAACCCAAATCTTTCTAAAAGAGTCATCGATAAAAGTAATAAAGTATAGTTTACCACTGAATGGCCCGCAGATATCGGTGTGCATCAATTCGAGGACTCGTCGCTTGATATTCCGCCTTCCTCTGAAATGAATTCCTTGCATATTTCTCAAGGACATTCCTCGCAAACCTTGTCAGTGTAGTCTATCTTTTGTAGTCCATACACCATCTTCTTCAATTTTTTTTTGCAGGCCTCTGTGGTGTAAATGACCAAATCGCAAATGTCTTGGAGATGTCTTGTCTTCTACAATGAATTGCAAGCATCTTTTTGTACATAACTCAAGTTAATCTTGTACATTCAGTTCTTCATCATCTCAAGTTGTGCAACTAGACATCCTTTCTCATCTTTCAGTTGTAGCACTCTGTTTTTCTTGAACACTGAGTATCCTTTCTGCATGAGTTGCCCTATATTCAGCATATTACTTTTAAGATTAGGTACATAAATAAGCATTTTCAATCAACCCTTTAAGATTAGGAAATTATACCTTGACCTTTTCACTTGGATCTTTGATGCATCTCCAAATGACACATTTCCATCTTTGAGACTCGCATTTTTGTGAACAAATGTTCATGCCCGCACATGTGGTTGTTCGCACCAGTGCCTAGATACCAAATCCTCTCGTTGTTGATATTCTTCTCGTCATGAGCCATCATGAGAAACCCATCTTTTGGCTCTTCTCATGCAACCATATTTGTGTTCTCTTCGACTTTCTTCTCAGTATAACAGTCTCTTGCATAATTGCCAAACCTGCCACAATCGTAACACTTGTCGGAGTTGCAAGCCTTAGCATAATGATCATACTTGTCACAGTTAAAACACTGATATTCGAGTGGTATATCCAACCGTCTCTTGCATAATTGCCAAACCTGTCACAATCGTAACACTTGTCGGAGTTGCCAGCCTTAGCATAATGATCATACTTGTCACAGTTATAACACTGATATTCGAGTGGTATAGCCAACCGTCTCTTCCACGACCTCGTCCATGACTTCGCCAATTTTGTTGGTTTGACTGCCCCTTATACACATAGTAACCTCCTTGACCACGACCTCTACCACATCGACCATTTTGGTGACCTCCTTGGCCTCACCTTTTGATAATAGAATACTTTTTCGTCTTTAATTGTTGCCTTGCATTTAAAAGCTTCTTCGAGCATCTCCTTTTCTTTTGTTTGTGTGCCTCGAGAGAACCAATGAGCTTATCAGTAGTTATTGTGTCGAGATTCTTTCAATTTTTGATCACGCGCACATCTCGAAAATGTTGGTTAGCGACCAGTATCTTCTCAACAACTAGCGCATCATTCAACGTCTCATCATTTCCCTTGAGCTGATTCACCACGGTTTGCACACGCGCGATATAATTGGATACATCGTCTGACTCCTTCACATTCATTTCTTCCAACTCACCTCTCAGAGTTTGGAAACACACTTGCTTGACACGGTCGGCTCATTTGAACACTTTCTCTAAAGTGCCCCCACGCTTCTTTTGAAGTTGTCGCACTGGCAATATCCTCAAAGCCCAATTCATCTACCACTTAGTGTAATTGATAGAGAGCGTTTTTATCCTTCACTAGTGTCTTCCTTAACGTCTTCAGTTGACTCGTCATCATACCCGCGATATTTGCCGCATCGGTGAAGCCGGTCTCAATGACTTCCAAACATCTTGTGTGCCTAGCAGTGCCCGCATATGAATACTCCAGTTGTTGTAATTCATCTTTGTGAGTCATGGTAGCGGTATTTTTCCCTACGACAAACTTCCAGAACTTGTCATCCGCGCTGATATTTATTTCTAGGGACAAATTCCTTTTGAGGGGGAAAAATGAAATCTAAAAAAAAAAAACCTGACAAAATGCAAGAGTAACTCTGACTCACGGTTTGCAAACTATAATAGGAGGAAGACAGAAAATATAATTTCTTGTCTTTTTTATTTATTTCTTCACACTGGATTGCAAACAATCACAGCCTTGTAAGGGCTCACCAACACTCGCAGTTACAATTTACAAGCCACGGAAAAAAGTTAAAAATAGAAAACATCTATTATCTCCACTAAGCATGTTTCCTCCTCTTACCGGTCACTACCTCCAGGATTCACACACATGCACTCACTGATTACAAATTATTTGAGTTTATCAACAGAGTCATGAGATTAATGAATAAAAGTCATCTTCTGGCTTGATTTACATTCTCTCGGAGATGCAGTTCTTATTTTACCCCTTCTTCAATGTTTTAATTGGATGTAGAGCAATGGTAGCAACTAATCCACCGTGGATGGCACTGTCAGCTGCAATCTCTTCTACGAGGACGGCAAGAAAGTAGACGTCTTTCTTTTCATCCCCTAAAAGAAGTAAAATTCCAAGTGGAACGTGCTGGTTTTACCCCTATCTCTCTCCCTAACAAGAAAAAGCATCCTATGAACATGAAGATGGTTTATAGGAAATTTTTTAACAAACATTGACAATTTATAAGGAAAAGCATTACAGAAACATAACCATGACACTCGTTCTAGTTGTAGTAATAAAATAAATGAATGCAGAAGACAAGATTCATCAAGCTATCCCTAAATAATTGAGAGGATGATAATGATTATGATGATGATGCTAACATTGCTTTTATTTAAAGACAAACACAAATCCCATGAACAAATACAAAAATGGTTCGGATCGATATACCTTAAATTTGGGAGAACCAACAAGACAAGCGCATTCAACCACTTCACCACCAGCTTGTTCTGAAAAGTTAAAAAGCATTATGAGCATACCAAGCAACAAAGTTCCAACGATAGGGTAGCTAAAAATCTCAAAAGTTATTAAAAAAATCCTGCTAAATCTAATGTATGGCAAAGAAGAAAGGCTCACGGTGAATCTAATTTTTTGCAGAAAGAACATTTACCGTTACCCAATTTCAATAACTGGAAATCACTATGGAACTGACATGACATTATTATCCTTTTTATATTAAAAAAGGATCATTTTCTGGGATCTCCCTTCAACTTTATATAATTGTTGCAGGGATATCACATCTAAAAAGGGCAGCCTGGTGCACAAAGCATCCCCGCGCAGCCATGGTCCGGGGAAGAGTCCCGCCACAAGGGTGAAATGTAGGCAAACCTGGAGGGATCTCACATCAATATTTCAAAATTACCAAAATCTCTCATATAAGTTTACATTGTTAACAAGCATGCATAATAAAAACCTGGAGGGATTTTCCGAGCCCTTTTTTATACACATGCTAACTGTTAGAGTTATTATTATTCTATTGTTGAGTATTAGTCCCACACCGCCTATCAGTGTTGGGTGTCTTGATGTATTTCCTTTATATAGCCCCTTTGAGGAAGAATATATTACACCAACTATTTCCTTCTACATGGTATCAGAGGGAGCGGTCTCCCTGTTTCTAACCGCACAGCCCGCCCTCCTCCCTGCCCGCTCCGGCTTCCGGTTTCCCTATTTCTAACCACCCAGCCCGCCCTCCTCTCCAGCCGACTACGGGTCTATCCGCTCCGGTTTGTTGCGGCCTGTTCTGCCTGTCCGCTCTTCTGCGAGGCTTCTGCGGACTGCAACTCTGCATCCGCTTCTCTTCTCTCTCTCTTCGTGGTTCCACCCTCCTCGGGCTTCTTATAGCCATCTTATGCTCAGTCCCGTGGGGCCCACCTCTCGTGTCCGCTGCGGGCTCTCCTATTGTCCGCCGCGAGCTCTCCTCCTCCCTTGCGGCCTGCGTTCTTCACACTCGCAATCTCTTCTCTATCCGCTTGTGGTTCTCCTCTCGCGGTTTTCTCCTACCCGCTGCGGGCTCCTCTTTCTTGCGGACTGCTCTTGTCCGCCGCTGTCTCTCTCTCCCTTCTTGCCGCTCGAGTTCTCCTCGCGGCTTCCTGTGGTCTGCCTGCTGCTGTGATCACCTAAATCGTGCAGACTCCTCTCTGTCCGCCCTTTGGTCGCGGTCTGACTAATCGCTGGTGTCCGTCGTGACCGTGCGGACTGCTGCCTTCCTGCATTTTGGTCGTAGATCTTCTCCAGTCCTTCCCGTTGCGGCCTTGTTGAGCGGTCTCCTGCTCTTCTCGCGGCGGTCTCACTCGGTGCTGTGTTTCTGCTGTTCTCGCTAACCGCGCGGCTTCCTTTCTTCTTGCGGCTTATCTATCCACGACAAATTCCGCACTTGGTCGTGACATCTCCGCTGGTGGCTTCTCACCAAGACCGTGCGCCTTCCCTGTTCGCATTCTGACGGTTCGACCTCCTCTGGTCGCTTTCTGCGCGCTCTTGCGGCATGCCCTCTCTAATAGCTGCGGCCTGCTCCGGTTCGCTGTGACCTGCTCCCCCTCGCAGTTTGCTCTTGTCGCTGCGGCCTGCTCTTCGGGGTTCTTGTTCGCTCTCTTCCCAGCGGGCTCCTGCTTCTGTCCGCTGCTGTTGGCCACTGCGTCTTGGTTCTCGGTGCGGCCTCCGCTTCTGGCTGCGGCCTGCTTCTCCTCTGTTGTTACTGCTGATTCTGTCCGGCACGTCGTATTCATCCTTGCCGACCGACTTCCGTGCCTCGCCGCAGATCAGGCTTATGACATCCGCCTTGCACACTGCTGAGATTGTTGCGTTGTGTGCTCCACTCCATCAGCTTCAAGGGGTGGTTAGTCTCCCCTCTGGCTCCGTGGCCTCAATCTTCCAGGAAGGTATATCATGCCTCTCACACAGCTCTCACTGGATTGTGGACTCTGGTGCTACAAACCATCTCTCTTCGCAGCCGCCGCCCCAATATTTGGATACTGCTTACCCCACGCACATCACTGTGGCAAATGGTGCCACGCTCCCGGTTTCTGGTGCTGCTAATCTGTCCCTTACTCCTCTTTCCTTATCCTTGGTTATTCATGTTTCAGGCTCTCTTTTTAACCTTCCTTCTGTTAGTCGTCTTACGCAAGACCTTGATTGCTGTGTTACCTTCTCACGCTCCTCCTTTGTGGTGAAGGATCGACTAACGCAGACTATTCTTGGAAGAGGACGACTGTCCAATGGGCTATATCTTCTCGACGTTCCTCCAACTGCTCTCACCTTTGCTCTCACCTCTGTCTCCACCACTGATTGGCATCGCCGTCTTGGGCATGCTCCTCTCCCAATTCTCAAGAAAGCTCTTCCCACTATCTCTCTGCAAGAGTTCTTTTGTGAATCCTGTCTTTTCGGTAAACAACACCGTGTCTCCTTTCCTCCTTCCTGCACTCAGAGTGATTCTCCTTTCTCCCTCATGCATTCAGATATTTGGGGGCCTTATAAGATTCCTAGTGTCTTGGGGCATCGGTACTTTGTTACCTTTATTGACGATCACTCACGGGTTACCTGGTTATATCTCCTTCGTGATCGTACCGAACTTACGACTACGTTCTGTGCGTTTCTTACCGAAACACGCACTCAGTTTTATACCTATGTCAAAATCATTCATACAGACAATGCTCGAGAATATACTAGTCGCACCTTCTCCAACCTGTGCGCTGAGTTCAGTATTATACATCAGACTTCGTGTGCTTATACGCCTCAACAGAATGACGTAGCAGAACGAAAAAATCGTCACCTTCTTGCTGTGGCTCGATCTCTTATGATCCAAATGCAGGTTCCTCCCCTCTACTGGAACTTTGTCATCTCTACTGCTTGTCATCTCGTCAATCGCATGTCTTCGTCTGTCCTCAACTTTGTGGCACCCATTACTCTCATTTACCCATCCATAACTCTCTTCTCTCTCACACCTCGTGTGTTCGGGTGTACATGTTATGTCCATCACCTTGGTCCTTCCAATGACAAGCTAGCCCCTCGTGCTACCAAGGCTATGTTCGTTGGGTACACCCGCACTCAGAAGGGGTATGTCTGCTTTTATCCCACCACTGGTAAGGTGGTTGTGTCTGCTGATGTCTCCTTTCACGAAGCTCAACCATATTGCATCAGCCCTTCTGATCCCCTTCTTACTCCTCCACTACCTCGGCCCGTCATACCCGTCACGTCTCCAGTTCCGCCTCTTCTCCCCACCCCTCTGCAGCACCAGTCCAAATCTCCTCTCATCCCGGTTCCCCCAACTCCACCGGTCCCCTCCAAACCTCCTGTCATTCAAGTCTACACTCGTCGTCCTTCTCGTTCAGACGCCCTGCAACAGCCTCCCTCTACCGGTGTGATCTCGCGACCTGTTGATCCGTCCCCCTCGACGGCACATCCCATGGCCAACTATGTTTCTCTACATCGTCTCTCTCCGCCTCTCCTTACATTTGCTCTCTCTCTCTCCTCTATTTTTATACCTTCCTTTGTGCAGGACGCCCTCCGGCATCCGCGGTGGCGGGCCGCCATGGATGAAGAAATGACGGCTCTGTGGGGTAATCACACTTGGGACCTTGTGCCTCTTCCTCTTGGTCACAGTTGCGTCAGCTGCAAGTGGATCTTCTCTATCAAACATGCTGCGGATGGGACGGTTGACCGCTTGAAAGCTCAGCTTGTGGCTCGGGGTTTTGCTCAACAGTATGGCCAAGATTATGAGGAAACTTTCTCCCTGGTGCCCAAATTGAATTCGGTTCGGGTCCTTCTCTCTCTGGTTGTTCATCGTCAGTGGCCCCTCCATCAGCTGGATGTCAAGAATGCCTTCTTGAATGACGATCTTCTTGAAACGGTCTACATGCATCAACCACCCGGGTTTGAGACCACGGGAGAGTCTCGTGTCTGCTTGCTTCGCAAATCAATTTATGGTCTCAAACAGTCTCCCCGGGCATGGTTTGGGAAATTCAGCAAGGCCGTTCGGGAGGTTGGCTTCAAACAAAACTTGGCAGATTCCTCTCTCTTCACTCGTCACCAATAAATGTGGACCATAATACTTCTGGTTTATGTGGACGATATTCTGATCACTGGTGATGACTCCACCAGGATACAACATGTGAAGCAACACCTAAACTCTATCTTTCAAATCAAAGATCTGGGAAATATTCGATACTTTCTTGGACTAGAAGTAGCACGACGACCCGATGGCTTAGTCTTGTCTCAGCGCAAGTAATGCATTAACCTTCTACATGATGCTGGCCTCTCGGGTTGTAAACCTGCGGATACCCTGATGGAGGTAAACCACATGTTGCGTGCTCAGGGATCTGAGGAGAATTCTATCCTACCGAATCCGGAATATTATCGCCGTCTTGGGGGAAAGTTGATCTACCTAACAGTTACAAGACCAGATATATCATTTGCGGTTGGTGTGGTCAGCCGATTTATGCATACCCCACATATCTCTCACCTCCAGGCTGTGGAGCGCATTCTTAGATATCTGAAGACTTCCCCTGGGCAAGGACATATGTATAACCCATCTTCCTCACTTTCTCCTATCGCATACTCAGATGCCAATTATGCGGGCTCATTGGATGATCGGCGGTCCACTACTGGGTTCTGTACATATTTTGGAGGAAATCTCGTCACATGGCGGAGTAAGAAGCAGACTGTAGTTGTCCGCTCCTCTGCTGAAGCTGAGTACCGTGCAATGGCGGCTGTTACTTCTGAACTAACCTGACTTGAAAGTCTTCTAGCAGATTTGGGAGTTAAATTGACCTCACCTTCAACCTTGTTTTGTGACAGTCAAGTTGCAATACACATTGCAAAGAATCCTGTGTTCCATGAGCGAACAAAACATATTGAGGTTGATTGTCACTTTGTTTGGGAAAAGGTCCAATCAAAAGAGTTGAAGCTTGAACATGTTCCTGCATCCAGGCAAGTTGCTGATATCCTCACCAAGGCTTTACCTCGCAAGTTATATTACCATTTTTTGTCCAAGCTTGGTGTCTACGACTTGTACGCTCCAGCTTGCGGGGGAGTGTTAGATGATATAAGAAATATTGATGTAAAAGCCCATTTATATGCCCAATTTCTTCCTTTCCTTTAGTCTCACATCTCTTGTATAGGATTATTTCTCCCTCTCTTCTCCTATATATTTGTACTCTCTCTTGTATTTTAAACATGAAAAAGGATCTACAAGGTTGGCCTGTTTCTTTCTACATGGTATCAGAGCAGGTTCTGAAACCTAATTAAATTTTTTTCTGCTTCCGCCACTGTTCCCCCCCCCCTCCCGAAACCCGACCCCTTCTCCTCTTCCGCTTCGGCTCGCTTGTTAGGGCTCGACAGGTGCTTCTCACCCCCGGCTCCCGTCTACGGGATCGGCCCTTGATTCCAAGACGGGAGCGGGCCTCTCTTCCGAGACATCGACGTCGTCTTCTTCTCCCGACGGCTTCGCCAGGCCTGCATGCTTTCTCCCGTCGGCTCTCCTCTGCGACATTGACGGCTCCGACGGCTTCGTCTTCTTCTCCCAACGGCTTCGCCATCTCCTTCCGACGGCTGTGCTTCCGTCGCCGTCTTCTCCCGACGTCTTCTCCGTCTCTGCTTCTCTCCCGACGGCTGCTTCTCTCTCGACGCCTCCGGCTTCTGTCTGCACCCGCTGTAACTCTCTTCTTCTCCGTCATGGATGTTGCTCTGCCGCTGCTTCTCCGGCCTGCTGCTGCTATAACTGCTTCTTCTCCGGCTGCCAGGCGCTGCTTCCTCTCCGTGTCGCTGCTGCTCTGCTGCTGCTCTCTTCTTCTCCGGCTGCTCTGCGTGCCGCTGCTGCTCGGCCGCTCTCTATTTTAGGGTTTCAGTTTTAATGTTTTTTGGTTTGGTCGTTATTGTTGTTTGTGGTTGTTGTGTCTCTTTACATCTCGTTACGATTTCGGTCTTCCTCCACGTGATCTGGGTTCATGTACCCGACGAGGGTCCCACACGTGCACCTGGTCTACGTGAGGGGGAGTGTGCGTCACGGCCTCCAGGCATAGTCTATGCCTTCTTGCACGTATTCCACGTGAGGGGGAGTGTTTGTGATAACGGCTACTCGGATGCCTCTTTCCCGACTCCTGCCTTAGTCACACATGGCCCCCAGGTCGATTTCGTATGTTGTTTATGTCTCCTCGTTGTTTTCTATGTATTTGGTAGAGTTGGTTTGGTCTTGCGTGGTTGACTTAGTTTCCGCTCCGAGTGTATCCAACGTGGTCATGGTCGGTTTTGTGGACCAACGTCATGGGGCTCTTGCCCGGTTGGAGTATCCCCGGTGACACGCGGTTTGGCCTCGGTGGCTGCTGTTTTGTCCCACGTTGCCAACCTTCTTTTACCTTCCATTTTATGTTGTGTTCAAGCTGTAGGGTCCCCCTTCAGCTTGAGGGGGAGTGTTAGAGTTATTACTATTCTATTGTTGAGTATTAGTCCCACATCGTCTATCGGTGTTGGGTGTCTTGATGTATTTCCTTTATATAGCCCCTTTGAGGAAGAATATATTACACCAACTATTTCCTTCTACACTAACAATATAAACTTATAGGGTGTATAGACGATAATCACATATCTTATTCAGGAGAATACATGTACATTTATAGGTATAAAAAGGAAACATAAACGATCCTACACAATGTGGGACAAAACTATATACTAGAATAAAGTACTAGTGGCCTTCAGGAAGGGCTTCTTCGTTGGGCTCCAACACTCCCTCACAACTTTGAATATAGATATTGATTATGCATTTATGCGTAGACTGGATGTAAAGTATATGAAGGGACTTCGGGGAAGAGACTTTGTAAGAATGTAGGCAATCTGTTTTATAGACAGTACATGTTGAGGAACACTTTTCATTCTTTTAGTTTGTGTCTAATGAAATGACAATCAATTTCAATATATTTTGTTCTTTTATGTAAGACTGGATTTTTAGCAATGTGAATTGCAACCTTTTTTGTAGTAGAGAATAGTTTGAGTTGTTTGAATTCCCAGTTCCATAAGGAGTGAGTTGAGCCATAAAAGCTCAGAGAAGGTTTGTGTCATTGATCTATATTCAATTTCAGCAAAGGAACGAATTACAACATTTTGTTTCTTACCACACCATGCCACTGGATTACCCACAAGAATATCATGTAGCCGCTCATAGATCTTCAATCACCAATCGATCTAGTAAAGTCTACATTATCAAAGGCCGTGAGAGACAATTTTAGAGATGGTCTGTAGAGAAGTCCTCGTCAAGGAGTTCCATAGGTAACGTAGGATTCTATTTACAACATTCATGTGAGAGGTCAAAGGAGTTTACATGTATTGACTCACAGTGTTAACTGTAAAAGAAGTCCTCCTCCAGATCGGCCACGACCACGACCTAAAAGTGGCTGAGAGACCCCGCAGCCCCTAGCCGAGCCCTGACCACTAGTAGCATTGCCTTGTCTCGAGGAATGAAAGTGCCCTCGATCACATGCAGCAAGAGCAAAATACATGACGTCAATCGAAGGAACTGACGGAGTAAGTCTATAAATGGCGGAGAAGGTGGTCGTCAATGAGAGTGAGTTGAGCTGGAAGAAGATCGGGGAATGAGTGATATCACAAGAGCTGATAGGCGTACAAGGAGTAGAAGACCAACGAGAGCCTTTCACTAGAGGCAGAAAATAGCGGGATTGGCGAAGATGGGTTGGAAGACATTCATTGTTCAAGGAGACAACTAAAGAGAACGCCAAAATTATAAATATTCGTAGTTGGGGAGGCGGAGGTCAATTGTTGAAAGATTATATTTTTTTTGTAAGTTGTCCTTCGATGAATATAAAGACCAGAGATGCGTTCATACGTCCTTGGCAATTGGGAGAGACATGACAAATGTGTAACATCTGACATCCCTTGAGTTTGAGAGCCACTTTTGCCGTTTTGAAACTTTCTCAACCAAGTTAGACTAGGGCAAGTATTTGGTGGCCCAGGTGAGAGAGAGAGTAGAGAGACAAAAATAGGTCTTAAAGTCCCATGATGAGTTAACTTAGATGTCTCCACCATAAAAGTAGATTCGCGAGGTGCAGAAATGAGAATCTACTGGAAATCAATGAGCTAGTTGGAAATCGATGCGACCGCCGGAGGAGATCAGGTGAGATTAGGAAGCGCGCGGTGGAGAGCTATGGAGATTGTGGATTATGTGAAAGTCGAGAGCTCTATGGACGAGGTTGAGATCTCGTTTTAGTACCAACAAAGGTGAGAGCTCGCCGAAAGTGTGGGCAAGAGCAGGTGGCCAAGAGAGAGATCGCGAGATGAGAGCTCACTGGGAGCAAATTTTGTGTGAGAATTTTTGGGCGAGAGCGTCCATGACAGATCACCAGGCAAGAGTTCGCAAGCCCTGTGCAAAAGTTCGCGAGTCTAGTTGGCGAGAGAGACGAGTGCGCAAGATAACTAGAGCGCTTGAGAGTTGGATGACTGGCGAGCTTCGTCCAAGAGTGGAGAGCTAGCAGGCTTCGTCCGAGAGCTCGTGAGAGTTGTGCAAGATCTATCTAGCTTGTGGCAGTCGGGCGAGATCACGAGCGAGGGAGGAGAGTTTCCATATACGCAAGAGTGAGAAAGCAAGAAAAAAAAAAATTGCCCTTCTCTGATGCCATGTAAAAATGGTAGTCACATATCTCATTAAGGAGAATACATGTACATTTATAGGTACAAGGAGGAAACATAAACTATCCTAGACAATGTAGGACAAAACTATATACAAGAATAAAACAATAATGAAACTTCAGGATGGGCCTTCTTCATTGGGCTACAATATAGGGGAAATTTTGGTCATTTTTATAGAAATAGGGGAGGTCCATTTAATTATGCAAAGTTGGAGGGGAGTTTTTCAAAATTATTCTTATATAATAAAGATATGGAGGTAATGCCCCCAATACCCCAAGACTATCTTGTATTTTTTAATACTTATATGAATGCTGTTTGAAGAGGATTAGTGTTAGGCCGCCTGTCCAACATGGCAAGCAATTTCATGATATAAAGTAAAAGCAGAGGTTATTCAAACGGGCTGACCCGAAGGGCGAAGACCCTATCACCTCAACGATTATGAAATGAAATGAAAATCGAGGTAAAATTCAAACTAAAATATAGCCAGCTCCGGAGCATTGTAAATAAAGGCAATCCAAAATAGCGAGGCATCAAAAAATGAAATATCTTCTCCCCCAGGTTTCACTGTAAATTCTCCCCTCTGCAACCCTATTCACCTTCTCCTTCTGCCCTAATCTCCTTATTTTTCCCATCATCACAGCAGTTTAAAGTCAATCCAGGTAATCCAGTCATAATACTGCAGAATTCCTGCCAACTTAGCAGATCCAGGCAACCCTATTGTTTTGTAATGCCTGTGATAAAGGTTGACCAGGCGCATCATTGTATTGTAAGTATAGAGTACCAATTCATATTGCCAGATGCACCTTATTCTTAATGTCATCCCAGTTTGATGTTCCACTCCAACCAAGAGATCTCAGGTCATCATAAGTCTTCACTTGGGGAATATCAAAATTCAGTCTTTCATTCCTTTTTTTGTGAACCACTATATGCCATTTCACATTTTGTCAATAAATTCCTACTAAACGCAGAATAATTCTAGTAAATAGTTTTGATTGTTTGATGGCTTGTAAATTAAATACAACAACATTCAAGCCTTTATCCCACTATAGTGGGGTCGGCTATATGGATCCTTAGTCGTCATTGTGCCCTATCTTTTGTCAATCTCACTATGGCTTGTACATTAAATACAAAATTACCAATTTAAAATATGATATTTGAAAAAATAATGCATCAATTAGACGAGCAGATAAGAGTTTGTGTGGAAACGTAAAAGGATCGGCCCAAAATTACTATGATGGAAGTCAGTTAAGATCATTTGTATAGCTCAAAACTTCAGAAAGTACTCAACAATCCAAATAATTGAAATAAGACTGAAACATGCCAGCAAAAGGAACGAGATACTATCAATTAACTTAAACTATGAAGCCAGGAAATATATAAGCTTAACATATGATGTAAAGAAACAACAACAACAGCATTCAAGCCTTTATCCCACTATAGTGGGGTCGGCTGCTGTAAAGAATAAACTTCTACGAAAATTCACGTTCAAGCAAAGCTAATTTCTTGAATGTAAAAAAGATGCCTCAATAGCATTTCAAAACGATTTGTACCATTTAAGTAGGAAAAACAGTACCTTCCTTTAAAACCAACTTTACAATTGGAATGAAGAAAGTTTACCTACAAGTTTCATTGCAGCACAAAGCGTTCCCCCGGTGGCAATCAAATCATCAAAGATCAATACACGTTCTCCAGGCTGAACAGCTTCTATGTGCATTTCCAAGCAATCATTTCCATACTCAAGCTCATAAGCTTCAGAGAAAACTTCACCTGGATGTTTTCTAATGTTTTTAATTTTCAACAAAATAAGCATGTAGTGTGCATAACTCGAAGAACATCATGCATTATAGCTCGATGAAAGCAGAACAAATGTTATAAGAGATTGATGTAAGCATAAGAAAGGTTACACAAATTTGATGAAAGCATACAAATTGTCACAACAGTTCAATGTAGGCATAGGAACAGTTACAACAGTTTGTAGTAGTTTAAACAGGGCGCTCCACAGATTATTAGATAATGGCATGCATATCCATAAAGCGGAGGCGTGTGATAGATCACGCAGTTCATTAATGCAACAAAAAAATTGATTTTTGATGTATATTGTTCAACGAGACAAAGAAAGAGAAAGGTGGATATTCAAGCAAGAAAACTCAGGAATTCAATCTATATTTTTTTACTTAAGGATTAAATTTAGAAAAGATGGAGCCCAGGCAAACAAATTCAGGTGCATGGGAATGCTCAAACTCACAGGTTTTTTCATAAAAAATCTCATGTCAATTTGGTTTAAAAACTTCAATAGAAAAGTGTGGAAAAATAGAGAATTTTTATTAATCCAAAAAATTATGCTTTACAACTTGAGATTGTACAGATTTATAGGAAGAGAGAGAGGAGAAGAATCTCAATCCAAAGATGTGGGATTAATACAAGGGGAACACGTGGGCCAAAACATGGGTCAAAGTAACGAGCCTACTTTTACATGACTTTCTCTAACACTCTCCCGTAAGCTGAAGCATACAAATCGTAGACACCAAGCTTGGATAAAAACTGATAATAGGTCGAAGTAAGACCTCAGTGAGAATATTTGCAACTTGTCCGTTAGCAGAGACATGCTCTAATTCCAACTTCTTTAATTGAATCTTGTTAGAAAAAGAATATGTAAAGGCCCATATAGTGGCCCGTCATAGGCCTTCTTGCTCTTTATGTAATAGTCCCACATCTTGAAAAAGAGACTCTTCTCTCTCTTCTCTCCCTATATATATGTATTCATACTTGTATTTACATACACAAAAAGTATATGCAAAGTTTCACAATTTCTTCCCAAATGTTTGTGTTTTTCTCTACATGGTATCAGAGCGATCGATCTCTCTGGGCGGTCTCTGGTTTTCTAACCGCAACCCTCTCTGCGGTTTCCTAACCGCAACCTCCCTACGCTTTCCCTCTGCGGCCTCTTTATTTTCGGACCCTGGCGGACAGACAGTTTCTGACCGCAGGGTACTCATTGTGTTGTCCCCCCCCCTTCTGGTTTTGGATCTCATCTAGTTTTTTGTAGACTTCTTTGTTGGGTCCCACCGTGTGGTTTGTTTTGTGCCTGCCTCGGTCTGCCCGGTATGCTCTTGCCGCGTGGTCTGCTCTTCCTTGCCGCGTGGTCTGCTCTTCCTTGCCACTGCGGTCTCTAGTCTCTAGTCGCTGCAGTCTACTCTTCCACGTCGCTGCTGTCTCTAGTCTCTAGTCGATGTGGTATGCTCTTCCTTGCAGCTGCGGTCTGCCCTTTCTTGTCGTCGCAGTCTGCTCTTCCTTTAACTGATGCGGTATGCTCGTCCTTCTCGCGTGGTTTGGTCCATGTTGCTGTTAATCGCGGTTCTTGCAGCTGGATTGTTTTCCTCGGGACCTGTGGTCTTCTGTCTGTGTTCACCCGAAGTTCCCTTTACCTTGCTTGCCGACCTCTGCGTCTTACTGCAGCCATTTGTTCTTGTCGCGGTCTCTTCTCAATTCGCTGCTCAGTCCGTTTTGGCCTTACCGGTTAGCCTGCTTTAAACCGCGCTGACATGTTATCAGCTCGTTGCAGTCTTATCTCTTGCTCGCTGCTTCTTGTCCGTTGTTCGCTGCTCGCTGGCGTTATGTCTCCTGCTCGTTGCGGTCTTGCCAAGCCGCGGTTGCTCTTGCCGACTGTGTATTACCAGTCCGCCAGATTTGTTGTTGTTGCCTCTGTCACTGTCCGCGGTGGTCTGTCTGTTGTGCTTA
The DNA here is from genome assembly GCA_039583875.1 of Platanthera guangdongensis. NCBI lineage: Eukaryota > Viridiplantae > Streptophyta > Magnoliopsida > Asparagales > Orchidaceae > Platanthera > Platanthera guangdongensis. Next base: position 165,092,427 of record CM077159.1, read on the forward strand.
CTTAGTCACTTATCTGCAGTGACGGTTAGCCGCTTCACCTAGGCGCCAGTTCGTGTCGCCATGGATTCCTCTAATGATTCTTCTCCTTCAGCCCGCTTGGTCCCTGCTCCTGAACCGCGTGACGAGTTAAGAATCATCGTCATCTCCCTCACTGGAAAGAAGAACTTTGTTGAATGGGTGCATTTTGCACGCCGGGTACTTCAGTCCAAGGGACTTCTGCATCATCAAACTAAGGATACTCCTTCTGCACCTACTGATGACTGACAGCGTGATGATGGTCGTGTTCAGACTTGGCTTCTCAACTCCCTTGATGACCAACCTTATCGCATGGTCATGTATCATGAGACGACCAAAGCGATGTGTGATGAGCTTCATTCCATGTACTCTGGAAAGGATAGTCTCCAACACCTGCACGACATCATCACCGATCTTCAGTCCCTTGATCCAGGCAGTGTCGCTGACTTAACCTCATTTGTTGCTCGGTCCAAGTCACTGGTTGAGGCCTCGATTCAGCATCAGCCCCTGATTACGGATCCAGCTGCCCAGCGCGCTCAAAAGGAAGTTGTTGGTATTGTCGTGATGATGGCTCGTGTTCTGCCTCATCTTCATAGTGTTCGGGCTCAGATTCTCTCATCTGCTACTATTCGATCATTCTCTGATGTGTACTCCATGTTGTTAAAGGTTTCACCACCTCCTGATGTTATCGACCCTCCTTCTGCGGCTCTTCTCCAGCAGTTTTCTGTACCATTACTCCCTCTCCCTCCCCCTACTCGTGGAGGTCGTACAGGCTCTCGGGGGAGGTGCCGAAGTGGTTGGTCGAGGCCTAAGTGCTCTTTTGTGTGGTAAGGATGGACACCATGAGGCGACTTGCTATCACAAACATGGTATGCCTCCTCGTCCCAATGCTTCTATTGCTCAGCCCTTCCGCCACTCGTGTTGATCTTGATAAAGTCCGCCTCCAGCTCCAACAACATCAGGGGTTGCTCCACAACTCACTTGCCTTTGTTGCCTCCGTCTCTCATGAAGGTATCGCTTGTCTCTCCACTAGTCAGCATTGGATAGTGGACTCTGGTGTTACTCATCATATCACCTCCTTAAAGCCACCTCAATACTAGAATTCTCCGCATCCAAAGTTTATCACTGTAGTCAATGGTCACACAACTCCTGTCTCCGGCTCTGCTGATATACCTCTCAATCCCTCTATTTCTCTTCGTTCGGCTCTCCATGTCCCGGGCTCTCCATTTAATTTATTTTTTGTTACTCGCCTCACTATCAATTTGAATTGCTCTGTCACATTCAACTCTTCTTTGTTTTTGATGCAGGACCAACAGATGCAGAATATCATTGATAAAGGACAACTGCACAACGGGCTCTACCTTCTTGATGTCTCCGCTACTGTTAATTTGAGAAGTGTGTTAGTCATAATGATAGTGTAACACATTTTAATTTTAGCATCGAAGCGCGACAGATTGTTATGTTAAATAGGAGTTAAGGTGAATTGGCTCTTTTTGGGGTGCCAATAGCAGGTCTCAAATTTCCCCCCTCTCCTCATGCGGTTATCATCAAAACTGAAAGGCCCGAAACATTATCAAAACCGCAAGCCATTATTTCCCGTAAACCTCATTCTCACAGGTAAGAAAATCGCAGCCTCCCGTCTTTCCCCGTTCCGCACGCAGCAGCGTCGAGCCGACGCCTCCCGCAGACCCTAGCCGGTGGCCGATCCCCCTCCAGAACCCCTCACCGACTTCTCCTCTTTCCTCTACAGGCGCCGGTGGGTGTTCCTTTTCCTTCCTTGGCCGTGGAAGAACCGGATTCAACCCTAATCGGTGGAGGTTGAACATTTTGGTTCCGGTAAATTTTATTTCTTCCTTTTCTCCATTCCTTCATGAAAATCCTTCGATTTGGAAGTTAATCTAAACTAGGATTTCTTCCTCTTGACCTAATTAAGTTTTGGAGTACGGAATCCACCGCGAAATTGGAGTTGAGCGCATTGGGAGCATCAATCTCTCCCACGTAAAGGTAATATACTATGTTAGCCGTTAATTTTGGACTACCCTAGCATTTTGGAATTTTTCCAACGTAAACCCTAAGGGGAAAATGCAATATATAAGTGTTGCTTGGTTTGCAGAAGTGTGGTGGCCTCGAAACAAGGCTTCAGAAGCCCCAACAGTCGGATTTCCATTGGAAAATCAAATGTCACCCGCCGAGTGTACGAGCGTCGCACCACTACGGTAAGGAAGCCTAATTCCTGTTAGTTAGACATAGCAAAAAAATTATTTTGTATACGCATGTGTAGGCTTTGTACAAATATCATGACCATGCATAGAAAAGTGTGGTGGTAGGAAAACGGTCGCGAAAAATGTGTAGGATGATACCCTTTTCCAAGACCAAATTAGTCAGATCCTGAACAGTAACATTAGATACGAAACCTTTACCCGCATACATAGGCTTGGAATTTGTCCAACTAAGGGCGTGAATGTCCTTTCTAGTCGACCACTAGAAAGTCAAGGGTCGCTCAGTAGTACACCAAAAGAAATGTCACATGCAGAGTAGCATCAAATCAAAAAGGTCGGTAAGCACACAAGTCTTTTTGTGCTAGGTAGAGGCGCATTACCTTTCTCATAAGGCATATGGTACCCTATGAGCAGGACAGTCTTGGGAGTTGACTTCCCTTTAAGACAGTTGGCAGATTCGAGACCGTGTCCGCACGACACTAGAACAATTGAGTTCGTCAGATGGTCTCGGGTCGTCAGTTTCAGATGCACGTTAGGAGCTACTCTGCCTACAGCCTTCCAAGTAGATATGCAGGCTAGAAATCGCCTAGATCTCAAGTATAGACCTGATGTGAGATAGTACACTAGTTAGTGAATGTCGGGACTTGGGTAAATATAATGAAAGCTCATGAGCGTAGAACGAGTAGCTCTGTTAACCAGGGAGCATAGTAAGCGCATGCATATCATAGCATAAAGATTTTAATGAACAAAATCATTTTTCAAAAGGCATGCATTCATCATTTAAGGAAAAGTTTTTAGTGTCACTAGGAGTTATTTTTCCTTACTCTGACCTCCCGTGGACAATGTTTTTACAGGTGACCCCGGTGGGAAGCTACGCCTAGGATGAGCGTTTTGTGGAGTCAGTTTGTAGTAACTTCCACTTTCAATTTTCTCTTTTTCAGCATGTATTTGTAAATATGGACAGTGTATCTTGTTAATGTTTTATATGCCTTGTATCAGACTTATTATATTATTTCAGAATTTCAGTCATTTCACTTCTATTCATGTTTAGTGACTCTGTGAATCTAGATATCAGGTATGTGGTTACCCTTAGTTTACTTTCTTAGCTTCTGTTGTAAGTTTTCAGATTTTTAGTAGTTTCTACTTTATACCTGTTGTGTACTAGTTTTGATACTGTTTCCTAGTTCTCTTTATATCGCTGACCCGGCCGGATGACTGATTATTGTAAAATTGGGAAGGGGTGTTATAAATTGGTATCAGAGCCAGGTTTAGGATCCCTGGACCCAAGAAAGATTCACAGAGTCATAGGAATGTGTAAGAGTAAACTCTAGTTATTAGAGTATTTAAGTTGCATTTAAACCCTAGTTTTTGCAAGAGTACGAAATAAATTGCTAAGCCAGATTTCTCAGATGCATGATAGATAATTAAATTTCTTTCATATGTTCTATCAGGCACCACGAGTCAGCGAACCGGGTGAATCTTCACGTCAGGACTCTGTTCCTAACGCGACTATGGGAGATGTTGCCGTTCCACAGGTACCACCAGTTCCAGCAGCTCCAGAGGGCACTGACATAGCGTCTCAGATTGCCAAGGCGGTTACTATTGCCTTGATGGAGTTTCAGAGAGGACTGGCTGCAGGGTTTCCAGCTCCAGTACAAGTACCAGCCCCTGCACCAGCTCCTGCCCCAGCACCCGTGGAGATGACCCTGAAGCGCTATTTGAGGAACTTTAGAGAGCTTCAACCCTCGAACTACAGGGGGGATGAGACCCCAATGAACACAGATGACTGGATAGCAAACACCAGAGACTTGTTGGACGTTTTGGAGTGCCCAGAGAACAAGAAGGTTCCTCTGACAGTTTTCCTCTTTCGAGGTGAGGCAAAGGTCTGGTGGGACAAGTACCGGGCAGATGACCCCGCAGGTAAATGGTTATGAAATTTACTCTTACTTTTTTTGTGAAGTGATACGTTCTTTTTAAATAGTATGATCATGTTTTTTGCCAGGTCGTACATCAGACATGTTTACGTTGGGCGAATTTTCTAGAGCCATTGCAAGTTGGTTCGTGCCTCCTTCCGCGCGACGAGGTCTCCAGGATAAATACCTTAGGCTTTTCCAGGGGGACAAGACTGTTGCTGAGTACGAGCGAGAGCTTACCCATCTGGCTCGATATGCGGGCGTGATGCAGGGAGATCAGGCTGATAAGTGCAGCCGTTTTGTGGATGGTTTGCGTGACACGTTGAGGCAGCCGCTGATGACCATGGTCAATGCTGACTACAGGAGCTTAGTGGATACGGCTCGCAGGTTGGAGGCTGATCAGCAGAAAATTTAGAAGCGAAGTAGTTTTCGTGGAAAGCGATCTCAGGATTCGCATCAGCCGCAACAAAGCAGAAATGACCAAGGGAAGAACTGGAACAAGAAGCAGAAGCCTCATGCAAAGAAGAGTGGTCAGTCTGGAGACAGGAGCAAGGACTACCCCCCTTGTTCCAAGTGTTAGCGTCGCCATCCAGGAGAGTGTTTGGCCAGCGCGGGCGTGTGTTACAAGTGTCGTCAACCTGGACACATAGCTCGCTACTGTCAGGAAGTTGGTTCGAATCAGGTAATCCCCATAATTGTGACGCGGAATTTATTTTAAATTGTAGGGTTGAGTCGCAACGAATTTTGATCGAGTCACCGCGTCGTCAAGGTACAATGTTATTATCCTTATAATTCGCGTCCGTTAATTTGAGAAGTGTGTTAGTCATAATGATAGGGTAACACATTTTAATTTTAACATCGAAGCGAGACAGATTGTTATGCTAAATAGGAGTTAAGGTGAATTGGCTCTTTTTGGGGTGCCAATAACAGGTCTCAAATTCCCCCCCCCCCCTCTCCTCATGCGGTTATCATCAAAACCGAAAGGCCCGAAACATTATCAAAACCGCAAGCCATTATTTCCCGTAAACCTCATTCTCACGGGTAAGAAAACCGCAGCCTCCCGTCTTTCCCCGTTCCGCACGCAGCAGCGCCGAGCCGACGCCTCACGCAGAGCCTAGTCGGTGGCCGATCCCCCTCCAGAACCCCTCACCGACTTCTCCTCTTTCCTCTACGGGCGTCAGTGGGTGTTCCTTTTCCTTCCTTGGCCGTGGAAGAACCGGATTCAACCCTAATCGGTGGAGGTTGAACATTTTGGTTCCGGTAAGTTTTATTTCTTCCTTTTCTTCATTCCTTCATGGAAATCCTTCGATTTGGAAGTTAATCTAAACTAGGATTTCTTCCTCTTGCCCTAATTAGGTTCTGGAGTACGGAATCCACCGCGAAATTGGAGTTGGGCGCATTGGGAGCATCAATACCTCCCACGTAAAGGTAATACGCTATGCTAGCCGTTACTTTTGGATTACCCTAGCATTTTGGAATTTTTTCAACGTAAACACTAAGGGGAAAATGCGAGATCTAAGTGTCGCTTGGTTTGCAGAAGTGTGGTGGCCTCGAAACAAGGCTTCGGAAGCCCCAGCAGTCGGATTTCCTTTGGAAAATCAAATGTCACCGCGTCGAATGTACGAGCGCCGCACCACTACGGTATGGAAGCCTAATTCCTGTTAGTTAGACATAGCAAGAAAAATATTTTGTATGCGCATGTGTATGCTTTGTACAAATATCATGACCATGCATAGAAAGGTGTGGTGATAGGAAAACGGTAGCGGAAAATGTGTAGGATGATACCCTTTTCCAAGACCAAAGCAGTCAGCCTCAACCTCTGGCACTCTGCGACCTGTCGACCCGGCTTATCCCTCCACAGCTCATCCTTTGGCAAATTTTGTATCCTTACATTGCCTGACCCCGGTGCTTCAAATCTTTGCTACCTCATTATCCTCTATTTTGTCCCTAACTCTGTGTAGGAGGCTCTCCAACATCCGGACTGCGGGCGGACATGGGCGAAAAAATGACGGCACTCTGGGCTAATCCGACATGAGATCTGGTCTCTCTTCCTCCAGGACAGACTACTGTTGGATGTAAATGAGTCTTTGTCATCAAACATGCTCCTGATGGGACGATAAATTGTCTTAAGGCCCGTCTGCGGGCGCGTGGATTTACTCAACAACAGGGTCTCGATTATGAGAAAATATTCTCTCCAGTGGTCAAGCTAAACACAGTTCGTATACTGCTCTCCATAGTTGTGTGTCGTCAATTGCACATACATCAACTCGATATCAAGAATGATTTTCTCAATGGTGATCTCCAAGAGACTGTTTACATGCAACAGTCTCCCGGGTTTGAGACCACGGGGGAGTGCCGAGTTTGTCATCTTAAGAAGTCGATTTAGGGTCTCAAACAATCTCCTCGAACATGGTTTGATAAGTTCAACAAGGCTGTTCTAGAGGTTGGCTTTACTCGGAGCTCGACATATTTCTATCTGTTTACTCGACATAGAACAACATGAACGGTTCTTCTTTTGGTGTATGCCGATGACATCATAATCACAGGAGATGATTCACAAAGAATACAGGTGGTCAAACAGCACCTCGGTTCTATTTTTCAAACAAAAGATCTAGGGAACATTCGATACTTCCTTGGCCTTGAGATCGCGAGACGTCATGATGGTCTTGTCTTATCTCAACGGAAGTACTGTCTCGATCTTCTTCAGGATGCTGGATATTATGGATGTAAACCGGTTAACACTCCTATGGATGTCAATCACAAGCTGTGTGCTCATGCCTCTGATACATATCTTCTTCTTCCAAATTCAGAATAATATCGACGTCTGGTTGGAAAACTGATTTATCTAACAATCACAAGACCAGACATATCCTTTGTTGTTTGGGTTGTCAGCCGGTTTATGCATTCTCCTTGGGTGTCTCATCTACAGGTTGTCGAACATATTCTGTGATACCTGAAAAACGCTCATGGTCAAGGGCTGGTATACAAAACTTCTTCATCGTCTACTCCAACGTTGGTTGCGTATTCAGATGTTGATTATGCTGGTTCCCTGGATGATCGGCGTTCCACCAGCAGATTTTGTACTTACTTCGGAGGTCACCTTGTTACCTGACGCAGTAAGAAACAGTCTGTGGTTGCTCGATCTTCGGCCGAAGCTGAGTACCGTTCGATGGCGTCTGTTGTATCTGAGCTCACATGACATGAGAGTCTCCTAGGTGATATGGGAGTAAAGGTTTCCTCACTAGCCACCTTACTTTGTGACAGTCAAGCTGCGATACACATAACTAAGAATCCTGTCTTTCGTAAAAGAACAAAACACATTGAAGTTGACTGGCACTTCATTCGGGAAAAATTTCAAATGAAGAAGCTGAAATTGAAACGTGTTCCGGCTACTGACCAAGTTATCGATCTTCTCACTAAGGCGTTACCGAGTGTTTTATTTTATCAGTTCTTGTCCAAGTTGGGTGCCTACGACTTGTACGCTCCAGCTTGCGGGGAAGTGTTAGAAAAAAAATATGTAAAGGCCCATATAGTGTCCCATTACAGGCCTTTTTCCTCTTTATGTGATAATCTCACATCTTGAAAAAGGGACTCTTCTCTCTCTTCTCTCCCTATATATATATATATATATGTATTCATACTTGTATTTACATACACAAGAAGTATATGCAATGTTTCACAGTTTCTTCCCAAGTGTTTATGTTTTTCTCTATAAATCTTTTCTTGAATGAAGTGGCAGTCAAGCTCAATGTGTTTAGTTTGCTCATGAAATACGGGATTCTTGGCAATATGTATAGCAGTCTGACTGTCACAAAATAAAGTAGCTGGTGAGGACAGTGTGACACCCAAATCTCCAATGAGATTTTCTAGCCAGGTAAGTTCCAACACAACTGCCGCCATAGCACGATACTCGGCTTCAGCCGATGAGCGAGCAATAACTGATTGTTTTTTGCTACGTCGGGTAATAAGACTTCCTCCAAAATACGTACAGAAACCAGTTGTGAATCGTCGATCATCAAGAGAACCAGCATAGTCAGCATCAAAATATGCAACCAGAGATAAAGAAGAGGATGGTTTGTACACAAGCCCTTGTCTCGGAGCAGTCTTCAAGTATCTGAGAATGCGCTCGACAGCCTGGAGATGAGAGATCTGCGGAGTATGCATAAACCTACTGATAACTTCAACAATGAATGAGATATCAGGTATTATAACCGTCAAATATATCAGTTTTCCAACAAGACACTGATAATACTCTGGATTCGTAAGTAGAGGATCAGAATCAGTTTCATGAGCGCAGAGCTTGTGATTTGACATCTATAGGGGTGTCAGCAGTTTTGCATCCTGAATAGCCTGCATCATGAAGAAACTCAAGACAGTACTTCTGTTGTGATAGGACGAGGTCATCAGGTCGTCTGACTATCTCAAATCCAAGAAAATATCGAAGATTTCACAGATCTTTAGTTTGAAAAACAGAGTTCAAGTGTTGCTTAATTTATTGGATCCTAGTAGAGTCATTACCAGTAATCAAAATATCATCAAAATACACTATGAGAATGACTATATTGGTTGGTCGATGACGAGTAAACAGAGAGAAGTTAGCCAAGCTCCGCGTAAATCCAACGTCACCAACAACCTTGCTAAACTTGTCAAACCAAGCCCGAGGAGATTGTTTGAGACCATAAATAGATTTTTTGAGATGACTGACACGAGACTCCCTCGTGGTCTCAAACTCGGGAGGTTGGTACATGTAAACTATTTCGAGAAGATCGTCATTAAGAAAAGCATTCTTGATTTCCAATTGGTGTAGGGGTCATTGACGATGAATAACCAAGGAGATCAGAACCCGAACGGTATTTACCTTGACGACTGGTGAAAAAGTCTCATTGTAGTCGAGGCCATGCTGTTGAGTGAACCCGCGAGCCACGAGTCGGGCTTTTAACCGTTCAACCGTCTCGTCGGGAGCATGTTTGATTGCAAAGACCCACTTACAACCGACACAAGTCTGTCCTGGAAAGAGAGGAATAAGATCACAAGTCTGATTGGCTCAAAAAGCAGTCACTTCCTCAATCATTGCCGCACACCACCTCGGATGCTGGAGAGCCTCCTGTAAAGAGTTAGGTATAAAAATGAAAGAGAGCGCAAATTTGAGAAGAGGTGGGGAGAGCCGATGTAAAGAGAGGTAATTTTCCAAGGGATGAGACGTAGAGGTTGATGTCGGATCAACAAGCCGCGAGATCACACCGGTAGAGGGAAGCTGTTGTAGGGCATCAGATTTGGGAGGACGACGAGTGTATACACGAAGGGATGGTTTGGGTAGGACGGGTGTGGAAGTAGGTGTGGGAAGGAGAGGTGGAAGCGGAGATGTGACTGGAACCATAGGCCGAGGTAGAGGGGGAGGAAGAAGAGGATCTGTAGGAGTGGAGTGAAACAGTTAGTCTTCAAGAAAGGTGACATCAGTGGAAACTACCATTTTACCATTGGTAGGAGATTAGCATACATAATCCTTTTGGGTGCGAGAGTATCGAACGAACATAAATTTTGTAGCACGATGAGCAAATTTGTCAGTGGGTGGACCAAGGTTATGGACATAACATGTACATCCAAAAACACGAGGAGTGAGTGAGAACGGAGCCTTTGAAGGGAAAAGTAGATTAAATGGGGTCACAAAGTTGAGTTGGATGAGAGCAAGCGATTGATGAGATGATAGGCAGTGGAAACAACAAAATTTCAGTACAATAGAGGAACCTGCATTTGAAACATGAGAGATCAGGTGACATCAAGAAGATGACTATTTTTTCGCTCTACCACTCCATTCTCTTGAGTATACGCGCATGAAGTCTGATGGATAATACTAAATTCTATGCACAGATTAGAGAAGGTACGACCGGTATATTCACGTGCATTATCGGTGCAATGAACTTTTAAGCAAGTGGAAAACTGAGTGCGAGTCTCCGTAAGAAATGCACGGAAGATAGAGGAAAGTTCGGCACGATAACGAAGTAAATACAATCAGGTAACGTATGAGTGATCATCAATAAAAGTCACAAAATAACGATAACCATAAAAACTAGGGATCTTATATGGTCCCCAAATATCAGAGTGCACTAAACAAAAAGGATCATCGCTCCGAGTACACGGAGAATTAAAAGAGACACGTTGTTTTCCAAAGATACAAAATTCATAAGTAAACTCACGAAGAGAAACATCATCAAGAGCTTTCTTGAGAATCTGAAGAGGAGCATGTCCAAGACGATAATGTCAATCAACAAAAGAGATTGTGGAAAGAACAATAGGTGGAACATCCAAAAGATACAACCCATAGACAGCCGCCCCCTACCAAGTATATTTTGCGGTTGTCGATCCCTCACAACAAAAGAGCGCGTGAGATGGTTACACAACAATCAAGACCTTAAGTAAGACGACTAACAGAAAGTAGGTTAAAGAGGGATCCCAAAACAAGAAGAACCGAGGATAAAAAGAGAATTGGAGTAAGAGGCACATGAGCAGTGCCAGAAACCGGGGTGGTATCACCATTGACCACTGTAATGAACTTGGGATAGGCGGAGTCCAAGTATTGAGATGGTTTTTGCGGAGATATGTGATGCGTGGCACCAGAGTCCACAATCTAGTGAGAGATTTGGGAGAGACAAGATATACCTTCATTAGAGATCGACGCCACAGATCCAGAGGAGCGACTAACCACCCCTTGTAACTGTTGGAGCTGAGCACGCAAAGCAGCAAGCCAGCAATGTCATGGCTGGTGGCGGAGGGAGAATCTGTAGTAGCGGAAACAGTGAGGTGAGGAGGCCGACCATACTTGCAATAGCAGGTGGTCTCAAGGTGACCGTCCCGGCCGCAGTAGGAACATTTAAAGAGGGTTCGGTCAACACGTCCCCATCCTCGAGAATGGCGACCTCCACGAGCCGGTGGAACACGAGCTGAAGGAGCAAGAGTAGATATGGGTTGCTGGAGGAGAGCCAGAGTTAGATTTGCAGGAGCATCCGGAGGGGGGGAGTAACCTTCAGAAGTATCGAGCAAACATCCGACAGAGACGGAGTAAAGGCTGAGGGCAGAATCTGAACCCGAACACTATGAAGATGGGGTGGAATACGGGTCATCAACATGGCAATCCCAACTGCTTCTTTTTGCGCCTGTTATGCAACCAAATCCGTAGTGGGAGGATAATGTTGTATCCAAGCCTCAACAAGAGTTTTGTCCCAAATGGCCCCGAGGTCAAAGAGATTGAAGGTCGATAATTATGTCAAACAAGTGTTGAAGTCTGTCCTTGCCATAATAGAGAGAGTGAAGATCCTCCCACATAGCATGGGCCGTCTCATGATACATGGTCATCCTATATGACTTGGTGTCCAGGGAATTGAGAATCCATGATTGGACACAATCATCATCACGGATCAAGTCCTCAGTGAGAGTAGTGGGAGGAGCCCATGTCAGGTGATGAAGAAGGCATTTTGTTTGCAGAACACAATGAACTGAGTGAACCCACTCAACAAAGTTATGCTTCCCACGGAGAGAGATAGTGGTGATCCGAAGTTCATCACGAAGTTCAAGAGGAGCAGCAGTAGCACGGGCAGGAAGGAGGAAGTCGCAGACAAATCCATGAATCAAACAGCTCCAGGAACAGGCTAATAGGCACCAGACGAACTGTCCAGGCAAAACAGGCGAGCTAGCGACCCGACGAACTAGAGCAGGGTTGAGCAGTCTGAGCAGAGCACGCCGACAGAAACAGAACAATGATCAAGTATTCCCAAGGACTAGAGCAGTTAGGTCAGGCAACTAGCAGCTCAGCAGAGCGAACTGGCCAGGTAACAAGCGAACATGGACTTACAATCAGGTGGCCAGACGAGCACACACCGGCGGCTAGACGACTTATCGGCCAGCAAGTCGCGCGGCTAGAATAGCACGAGCAGCAACCTGGAGGGCAGGGTAGAGATGCGGCTACCCGAAGAGTGACCTGAAGAAGACGACTATGAGACTTGAAGTAGCGTCCTGAGGCAGGGGGGAGGACAAGCTGCGACTTGACGAAGGCGACAACAAGAAACCGCAAGGAGAGGCAAGCCGCAAATGAGAGTCGGCGGTTAGGTAGCTAGGAAGCAGCAGGTGGAGGAGAGCTGCAGCAGGCAGAGCACGCAGCAGATTTAATCAGAGCTCGATGCGACTAGGGTTAAGTAAAGCTCACAACGGAGTAAGCGGGACAGACCGCAGAGGAGACACGCAGGTGGGACCCGGCAGAGAAATCTATAAAAGCAGGTAGAGACCAACGAACGAGAGGGAGTAGCTCACTAGAGAGACCTACGGTTAGAAATAAGGATAACCGTTTAGGGAGAAGAGGAGTTCGCAGAATAGGATGCGGTTAGAAAAAAATTAATTGCTCAAAGGAATCGCATGCTCTGATACCATGTAGAAAAGTGTGGAAAAATAAAGAGAATTTTTATTAATCCAAACAATTGTGCTTTACAACTTGAGATTGTCCATATTTATAGGAAGAGAGAGGAGAAGAATCTCAATCCAAAGATATGGGATTAATACAAGGGGAACAAGTGGGCCAAAACATTGGTCAACGTAATGGGCCTATTTTTACATGACTTTCTCTAACAAGGCACATTAGAAGTAAGAACTAAAAATTCAAAAGACAAGCATCAAAAAATGAAAAGAAAAATATGTGGCTAGATCAGCATAAATAAAGAGTAAATTGCATTGGTTATCAAAAAGGAGATTTATTGTTCTTTGAGAAAAACTTGAAAATGACCCTGCAACATAATACAATTGGATCCCTTAGCTCTAGTGTCTATTCAGTTGCGCCCTGATAAACTTACTCAAACGGCAAGTTAGGCCTAATCTGAATCAATCTTATGATGCCCCGCAATTAAAGAAAATATTTTCTACGCAAGTGGTAGGCCAAGTTTGGCGCAAAGATCTGAACAATGCTTTCCTTCTTCCCCGTCAACCCCTAATGCCAACAGCAATCAACGTTCAGTGTTGGGGCAATTTCCAGGAGGAAATGAGGCAGAAATGACGTCAACTGTGGAAATTTGCTACAAACAATTCCTCCACCGAACTGCCGCAAACCAGAATGAGTCACTGATATGAACTTGATGATACAAGCACTTGCGGGATCTTAAGTATTTTTATGTATTTTTATTTTAATGACATTTTAGTAATACTAGGTAGGTGTGCATTCCATTCTCTATATAAGGGAGTTGTGAGTCTTATAGCATTCCATTCTCTTGGAATCTTTTAGTTTTCTCTAATTTAGAGAGCTCTTATAGGGAACTAGCCTTTATGAGTTTAGCCCAGCTTGGACAAATCAATTGCAATATTGTCAAAATACACAACTAATTTAGCGAGGGTGGCAGTTCACCTCTCGTTATAGAACGTTAAAAGTTTCTTCCGATGGTTGCATGGGTCAGAGACACCATTTAGAGAGCTGTGTGCGCGCATCCCGGAGGTTGGCCCACAATGATGTGTTATGAAGAGTGGTGTAGCTTAGGTGTAGCGGAAGCGGTGGCGACGGGCGAGGATGACGATTGGGGGCGGTGCCGGTGATGGTTGTCGAGCTCACCTCCATAGAGAAGACTCTCAACGAGAGCACCAGTTGTAGCGCCGGTGAAGGTGATTATCGAGAACAGCCAAGTGGCTGGAGGGAGAGAGAGGAACTACGGTAGGAGAGAGAATGATAGAAGATAAAGAGACAAAGAAAACAATTCATTATTAACATAATCAACATTACAGCTTAATGACCCTTTTATACACGATAACTCCTAAGTGACCATTGCCCCCTTGCAGCCCCTCCTGTAGCGCCCCATTTACAAATAATTACAATTTTTCTGATACACCCAGGCTACAAGTGGCGCGAAGCTCTTCCTATAGAGCAGTGTCTTCTGGAGAGCACAATGTCTTCCAGAAAGCACAATGTCTTCCAGAAAGCAGAGTGTTGGGGCGGAGCACTTTCTGGAGATCGGAGCGCCATCTGGTGAGTAGAGGGCCTTCTGGAGAGCAGGGTACGCAATGGGGCGAAGCGCGCACTAGAGCGAGGCGCATTCTGGAGAGCGGAGCGCGGGGGCGTGTTCATAGGAGTGGCACATTGACGGGAACGTGCATCAGAGCGACATGTTCACTGGAGTAGCGTGTTCAATGGAGCTGGAACAGGAGCGACGTGTTCACCGTAGCCGTGTATTTAATGTAGTTGTGTGTTCATTGTTGTGGTGCATTCATTGGTGCAGGAACCAGAGCGGCGTGTTCACGGTAGCAGTGTGTTCTTTGGAGCGGCGTGTTCACCGGAGCGACGTGTTCACCGGAGCGGGCATCAGAGCGACGTGCTCATTGTAGCGGTGTGTTCACCGGAGTAGTGTGTTCACTGGAGCGGGTACCTAAGCGACTTGTTCACTGTAGCAGTGGGCTCACTATAGCTGTGTGTTCACTGGAACAAGCACCAAAGCGACGTGATCACTGTAGCTGTGTGTTCACCATAACTGTGTGTTCATCTGGAGAAGTGTATTCATGGGAGCGGGCATCAGAGCGCCATGTTCAATGGAAAAGCATGTTTACTGGAGCGGCGCACTAGAGCGTCTTGTTCACAGGGCGGCGTGTTCACTGACGCGGTGTGTTCACGATAGCGCACACCGGAGTGGCATGTTCACTGGAGTGGTGTGTTCATGGGACCGCGCTCAAGACCAGAGCTCACAGGGGGCGTATATTACAGAGTTGTGCTTGTGTGCGCACTTGGGAGAGCGTCGCAAGATGGTGTTAGTGTGCTTTCATCGAAGGTTTTTCGGTGTTTCAAAGCAAGAAGCAAGAGTGCATGATTCACACTCTTCTCCAATTACCGACCCCTTCAAATGAAGGGGTAAGCCCCCCTTTTTTATAGATTTCAGGAGGGTCGTGCAAGGAATTTTGCCCTTCTAATAATTTGACAGACAAATAAAAACGCACTGTTTACGTCCCTCGGATCATGCAGCCTGGTCAGGTTCGTCGGAGGGGTGGCCACAACCGTCTTACCGAAAAACTGAAAGTCCTCGAAGCTTGATGAAATTTTCAGGGAAGGTTTGTCTCGTCGCCATGAGTCCACCAGTGGCGGAGGTTTCTGGATCTTATGTCCGGAGCTCAGGCAATCGTCGTTGAAAAGGCGTTTGAGTGAAATGGTCGTCCCGCCAAAATTCAACCAAAATATTTGGTTTGAATAGCCTATCTTCTAGAATTTTTCAAAAGCAATTTGGCGTTGTTTTCTAATCGAAGTTTCATCGAGTGGCTGAAAAATAATGAGTTCCCAATGTCCCAAAATAACAACCTTTATTAATGGCCATTTTGGGACCTATTGGAAGAAAAAGAGGAAGGAAAGGAGCCCCACGCCTCGGGCCCTCCGGAGGTGCCCCGAGACCCTCCCCATGCTTTCTAGCCACTGATAAAAAAATCCATAATACTTGTTAGAGAAATAGGATATATTGTAAAGGCCCATTAATTTGGCCCATTTTATTCTCTCTTGCTTTAGTCCCACATCTCTTGTATAGGACTCTTCTCCTCTCTCCTCTCCTATATATATGTTCGCATACTTATTTTTGATATATGGAAAAGTGTTCATAAGGTTCGGGACCATTTCTCTACATGGTATTAGAGCCAACGATTCTGCTTGAGCGGCTTTCCCTTTCTTAACCCGGGCGGTCTGTCTTCTGTCCGCTACCCGCTCGGCCTCCTGCGGCCTGCCTTCCTGTCCGCTCCACTCCTCTTCTTCAGCTCCCTCTTCTTCTCTGTGGTTCCACCCCTCCCCTCCGACATTTTATAGTCTTCCCCCTCTTTATCTCTCGTCGGGTCCACCTTCCCTCTCTCTCCTCCAGACCGCTCTCTCTCGCGGCATGTTCTCTCACGCTGCGGCTTGCTTTCGCTGCTTGCTCTAGCTCGCAGCGGACTCCCTCACTCGCGGTCTGCTCCGGCTTGCTGCGGCCTGATCCGGTTCGCTGCGGACTGCCCCTCCAGATCCAACTCGCTGCGGCTTGTTCCTGCTCTCTGCGGCCTGCCTCTTCTGCGGTTTGCTCTTGGTCGCTGCGGTCTCTTCTCTATCTGCTTGAGTCTCTCTCGCGCAGGTTCTCCTCTTTTGCGGATTGTTCTTTTCCGCCGGCCTCTCCCTCCCTTCTTGCGGCCTGCCCTCTACTTCAAATCCGCGGTCTGCTCTCTACACCAGACCGCGGCGCTCTTTGTCTTCTACTTCACGCCGATGCGGCCTGCTACTGCTCCGTCTGTTGCCTCTCTTCCATCGGCGGGCTCCCTTCCTGCCCTTGCGGCTGCTCCTCTCTACTCGCTGCCACCTACACCAGTTCCTTGCGGCCTGGTTCTTGCTGCGGGCTCGGCTTCTCCCTGGTCCTTGTTGCGGCCTCTGCGGCCTGGTTGCGGCCTCTGCGGCCTTGTTGCGGCCTCTGCGGCCTTGCTGCGGCCTCTGCGGCCTGGTCTTTGGCGACCCCTATAAAGATGTGTGCCTCTTCCGCCCTGCTCCCCCACCACTGGGCTCTGTGGTGTCTCTCTCTGATAGTGGAAGCTCCTGTCTTGTAGCCAGTTCCTCATGGATTTTGGACTCCGGTGCGACGCACCACATTACCCCACTACACCCTCCACACTACCTGGTCTCCGTGCATCCTAAGTTCATCACTGTTACCAATGGGGCTACCACTCCTGTCTCTGGATTTGCTGACATCTCTCTTACTCCCTCTATTACCCTTCGCTCTGTTCTTCATGTTCCTGACTCTTCTTTTAATCTTCTCTCTATTAGTCGTCTTATTCACGACCTTAATTGCGACCTAACCTTCTCTTCAACCTCTTGTGTTGTGCAGGATCGCAAGACGCGGAACATCCTCGGTACAGGGCGGCTGTCCAATGGGCTCTACATTTTTGATTCCTCTTCTCCCACCGCTCTCTCCACCATCTCTTCTGTTGACTGACATCGTCGTCTTGGACATGCTTCTCTTCCAATTCTCCAGAAAGCTCTTCCTGATGTGTCCCTTTCTGAGTTTCGATGTGAGTCTTGCGTTTATGGCAAACAACATCGTGTCTCTTTTACCTCCCCTCGTACTCGGTCTGAAGCCCCCTTCTCCTTAATCCATTCTGATATTTGGGGGTCATATAAGCTCTCGAGTGTTTTCGGCTATCGGTATTTGTCACATTTATCGATGACTACTCACGCGTTACCTGGCTCTACTTACTTCGAGATCGTACTGAATTTCCCTCCACCTTCCGTGTCTTTCTGGTAGAGATCCGTACTCAGTTTTCTACCTGCATCAAATTTCTTCGTACCGATAATGCGCAAGTATACGGGTCGCACCTTCTCTAATATCTGCACCGAGTTTGGTATTGTTCATCAGACCTCGTGTGCATATACTCCTCAACAGAACGGCGTCGCCGAGTGGAAGAATCGTCACCTTCTCAAGGTCGCCCGCTCTCTCATGTTTCAGATGCACGTTCCACCTCTCTATTGGAATTTCGCCGTCTCTACTGTCTGTCATCTCATCAACCGCATGCCCTCCTCTACCTTGAACTTCGTGGCTCCTGTCACTCTTCTCTTTCCTTCCAAGGCTCTGTTCTCTCTCACGCCCCGAGTCTTAGGATGCACATGCTATGTTCGAAACTTGGCTCCGCTCACTGACAAGCTCGCTCCTCGCGGCACCAAGGTGATGTTTGTTGGCTACTCACGCACCCAAAAATGATATGTTTGTTATTCTCCTACCGACGGTAAACTCATCATCTCTGCTGATGTCATCTTTTGGGAAGATCAACTCTTTTATACCATCTCTACAGATCCGTGTCTTCCTCCTCTCATTCGGCCCGTCGTACTCGTTACGTCTCCGTCCCCCCCTACTTCCAACACCTACCCCCCCCCCCCCCCCCGCCAATCCGTCCTACGCCTCCTATCATCCAGGTATACTCTCGTCGCCCTCCGAGCTCGCATGCCCTGCCACGGCCTCCCTCTACCGACGTGATTTCGCGGACTGCTGATCTGGTGCCTGTCTCCACAGCTCATCCCATGACGAATTATGTCTCGTTACATCGCCTGTCCCCGACCCTTCACACCTTTGCTACTTCATTATCCTCTATTTCTATTCCTACTTCTGTGCAGGAGGCTTTGCAACATCCAGGTTGGCGTGCTGCCATGGATGCAGAAATGCGCGCCCTTTGGGCGAATCAGACTTGGGATCTGGTCCCTCTACCACCTGGGCATACTACAGTTAGTTGCAAATGGGTCTTTGTCATCAAGCATGCTTCCGATGGGACGGTTGACCGTCTTAAGGCCAGACTGGTGGCTCGCGGCTTTACTCAACAACACGGTCTCGATTATGAGGAGACCTTCTCTCCGGTCGCCAAGCTCAACACGGTTCGTGTCCTTCTCTATGTCGTTGTGCATCGTCAGTAGCCCTTGCACCAACTCGATATCAAGAATGTGTTTCTCAATGGCGACCTACACGAAACCGTCTATATGCAACAGCCTCCCGGGTTTGAGACCACGGGGGAGTCCAGAGTTTGTCATCTTAAGAAGTCTATCTATGTTCTCAAACAATCCCCACGGGCATGGTTCGATAAGTTCAGTAAAGTCGTTCAGGCAGTTGGTTTTACTCGAAGTTCGGCAGACTTCCCTCTGTTCACTCGACATAGAACTACCGGTACGATTCTCCTTTTGGTTTATGTTGATGACATCCTAATCATAGGCGATGACTCAACAGGAATACTAGAGGTCAAACAACATCTTAGCTTTGTTTTCCAAACAAAAGATCTGGGCAACCTTCGATACTCCCTTGGCCTTGAAATCGCAAGACGTCCTGATGGACTTGTCCTATCCCAACGGAAGTACTGTCTTGACCTTCTCCGTGATGCTGGCTACTCCGGGTGTAAACCTGTGGACACACCGATGGATGTCAATCACAAGCTATGTGCCCATGGGTCTGACTCTGATGATCTGCTTTCAAACCCTGAGTATTATCGACGGCTTGTAGGAAAACTGATATATCTAACAGTTACAAGACCTGACATCTCATTTGCTGTCGGAGTTGTCAATCGGTATATGCATGCTCCTCGAGGCTCTCATTTACAAGTCGTGGAACGGATCCTCAGATACCTGAAGAATGCACCAGGACAAGGGTTGGTATATAAACCATCTTCTTCTCTATCACTTGTTGCATATTCTGATGCGGACTATGCGGTCTCCCTGGATGATCGACGCTCTACTACGGATTTTTGTACCTACTTTGGAGGGAATCTCATTACTTGGCGCAGCAAGAAACAATCTGTTGTTGTCCGCTCCTCTGCTGAAGCTGAGTATCGTGCAATGGCCTCCGTTGTTTCTGAACTCACCTGGCTGGAGGCTCTTCTTGGTGATCTAGGAGTCACCTTATCCTCGCCAACTGTTCTACTTTGCGATAGTCAGGCCGCCATCCATATTGCGAAGAACCCAGTTTTTCATGAAAGGACCAAACACATTGAAGTTGATTGTCACTTCATCCGTGAAAAGGTTCAGTTAAAGAAGATAGAGCTAGAACATGTTCCCGCTTCTAAGCAAATTGCTGACATCCTCACCAAGGCATTGCCCCGGCATTTGTACCATCAGTTCTTATCCAAGCTTGGTTCCTACGATTTGTATGCTCCAGCTTGCGGGGGAGTAATAGAGAAATAGGATATATTGTAAAGGCCCATTAATTTGGCCCATTTTATTCTCTTTTGCTTTAGTCTCACATCTCTTGTATAGGACTCTTCTCCTCTCTCCTCTCCTATATATATGTTCTCATACTTGTTTTTGATATATGGAAAGTGTTCATAAGGTTCGGGACCATTTCACTACAATACTAAATGATGAAAATTAACACGTGAGAACTAATTAATCTTTTAAAAAAACAGGCAATTTGAAGTTCATGTAGGATCCATTAAAAGATCATATACTGATAAGAAGACGGTGGCAGAATGAAGAGGTACAAAAATAATTAAGAAAAATTGTGCTTTTAAAAAATTTATTATTGGGATTATACTGATTATAAGAAAACTGACAGTCATGTTAGAAGCAAAGACCAATGTTGTGAAAATCGAGATCTTAACTAAGATCGGGAGGCATCCCTAAGATTGTAAAACGTAGGATCGACACAGATCGCAAGATCGTACTTTAATAAAAATTAAATCAAAAGCATGAGAAATATGTAACAATCTACATGCCATCAAATAAAAATATAATATTCCATACTATACCAAATTACTAATGATACCATCACATCAAAATATTAATATAAAAGACATAGATGCACAGTCGCATACCATGCCATCACATTAAAATATTACGATTTTGCACTACGATCTTAACGATCTTACGATCTTGCCTATGTAAGATCGTGCGATCTTAACGATCTTACGATCTTGCACTACGATCCTAACGATCCTAACAGGATGACGATTTTAAGTAAATCGTGGATCGTTGCTTTGTGCAAGATCGTAAGATCGTGCGATCTTACGATCTTGCACGCGATCTTAACAACGTTGGTAAAGACTAATATCCATTTCTTTAGATGAAGTAATGACTAAAGCAAAAGCAGGAGTTTAGAAAACTTTTTCACAGAATAATTGTATCAAGTATGAAGGTTAAATATCACTTAGCTGACGAATAACAATAACATGGTTGATAGGCGCAAGGCAAAACATCACACTAGCTTAACTGAAATAGCTACACTAGAGAACAGGACTCGCATCCATCATTCAAAAGTTACAGCGTACTAGGACAAGAATTCATAAGGTCATAGCCACCCTAGGCCATTAAAATACAGTGTCCTTGAAGAGCGTTGATTCTGCAAAATTATTTTCTATCCATTGGTGATGGAGATCAGTCGCGTATCTTTTAGATGTTTTTTTTAAGGACAACTTTTGGATCGTTGGTTGGACGAACAGAGGTCGCCATGATGTTCAGTGCGATTTTTTCACAAGTCTGTATTTTCTAAGGTTTCTTTTGAGAGAGTTTAAGTTGTCCAATCAAATGACTAGGGCCATCCATATACACTTGCATAAATACCCCTTATATACCCAACGGTTATCATTCTAGGGCCTTTCTATTGAAAGTTACGGTTCTTATACGGGGAACCGCTCGATCTTCGTGGGTGCTGATGCCAAGGATCTCTCCTGCCGCAGCTGGTGCCAACAACAGCCCTCGCATCCTTCTACTGCCTCTCTAGCCTCTGAAGAGCTTCTCCAACAACCACAACCCACAATCTCCTCTCCCAGCGCCACTCAACCCCCATACATGCACATAACATTAGCATTATGGTTTATGTAGTGAGCGTCTTTATTCATTGGATTGCATGCATGCACTCTTTTGCTTCTTCATTAGGGTCGGTCATAGATCCAGTCACATTAGTTCACGACCCAGTCGCATTTGTTCACAACCCAATCACATTTGTTCATGATTGCTTGCATCCATATCGGATTACGGCATCACATCAACACCTATGAGTTAGTCCCGTGTCACTTGGATTATCATATTTAAATCTTACATTGCTTTCAAAATTCAAATCATTCAAGTAACGTCCATAATATTTAGATAGTAGACATCTTTTATGGAAATCAGCTCAGCATAGTAGACCGACAAATATGTATTAAACTATGGAATAAAAAAAAAATCCACAAAGGGAAGAAAAGACAAACCATTGATAAACCATGAAGAAATTCGATGCTAAAATCTCTACATCTCCATTATTAAGTGATTTAGGAGAAAATTTTACTACCAGCTCAGACTTTACATGGTATTGTCATTAAAATGTAGCTCAAGCGGTTCACATATGAATTACAGATTAAGACGAACACCATTAATACCTGTGAATTTCTTTGGTTTTTGAAGTGGTATAAACTTTGCACCGATAGCTAGAGCTATTGAAGGACCAAATATAAAACCTCTAGCTTCAATACCTGATAGAACAAAAAATTATATAAATATTTTGCTAGTAGAAAAACAGAATATTTGGGTACAAGAAAAATATAATAAAAAAGGAAATCATGTAAAAATATATATAATTTATTGCTTAAAAGTCATTTATTCCTTGTGTAAAAATTTCTAGGAACTCGAAAAAGGTCTCAGGAACACTCAACCACAACCAAGTCAAGTAGAAATAATAGTAAAAACACAAGAGTCTTAAAAAACTTGGAATTATCGACTTCTTTACAAGGCGCACACATTGCGAGACATGATTTCGCAATGAACCCGATGGAAGCAGAAAAAATTACAAGCAAGAAGAAAATGCGCGGTCTGATAACAGAAACCGCACAAGCCGCTAACCGTCAGGCTGTCCGCTGAATCCGCCAAGTCGCCAAACCGCAACCAAGTCGCGCAGAATGCCTGTAATTGAACTGCTGAGAAAACAACTCTGTCTGCCACTTCTGAACGCCTGACCGCGAGGTCGCCTAACCACAAAGCTTGTTGCGAACAGAACTGCTGAACGAAGAAACAACCTACCCACTGAGATCGGGCGAACTGCTTATTTGAACTATCCACAACCCCGAGAAAGAAGACTTCTGGCCGCGTAAACCGCGATTTGCTATATGCCACAAACTGTAAAAAGCGAAATGTTCCACATTGAGCTTCCCGCTAGTCTTCTAGTAGCTCGGTGCTAGCCGCACAGCTTGCACAACACAAGTCAACTTCACTTAACCGCCCGGTTAGAAGAAACTAACCTCAAGTTCAAAACACGAGTAGAATTCTGACTGTTCTTGTTATATATGACGAGTCAGAGACCCATATTTATAGGCGACAAGAGGAGTGTCGTCACCGCGCATAGCGATAGGATAACCGCCCGTCATCCTGCAGCTAGCACCACCTATCCGCACAAGTGCGGATACTAGCATCAGTCCGCCACAAAAACCATCTATCCGTATAGACGGAAAGAACAACCAGTCCTCCAAGCCGAGAGAACAACACCAGTCCACGTGGACTTAGCAATCCAGCCACGAGTCCTAATCCATCATCACGCTTGCGGCGGACTGTCGGACTCAGCCACCAGACCGCTCTGATCAGCGGTCTTCGCATTCAGTCCACGCACACTGCTACCCGCGACTAAGGACATATACGAGTCTAGACGAACCGCCGATCTCCAGGAACACCAGAAGCAGACCGCGCAACCAGGCGGTCTCGACGAACTAGACAACAAACCAGACTTATCATAACACCATGACCGAGTCCACACAGCCAGCGAACTCTGGCACAAATCGCGCGAATAGGCCCCAACGAACTGATCGGTTAGTCTCCGCAGACCGCGTTAACCGTCTTCCCCTTCGCGAGCCAGAGAACCTGACAGCTCTAAGCGGACTGTACGGGCTCACAATCCAGACAACAACAGCCGCGGTTAGGCATGGCTAACCGTCCGGTTACTTCCCAGGGTACTTGCTGAACCAGACCGCAGGAAAGATAGCTGCACCACGAGATAGTTGTCGTTTTACACAAGAAGACATATCCTGGCGTTGACTTCCGATCATCAGAATCTTCACCATAATCAGCATTCGTGTAACCATGCAGCTTAAAGCTTGTGTCCCTTTCGTAAAAGAGGTCCATGTCCGAGGTGGACTTCACGTACTTCAGAATGTTCTTAGCCGGCACTAGATGAGTCATCCACGGCTCCATCATATATCGACTTACTCGGTCCACAACATAAGCAATATCTCAACAAGAACCCAAAACACCAAACGATCTGAAAGAACCCTTCCCTCATCACGTCGAAGCTTTAGACGGCCTCCAAAGGAGTAGAGCTGTTCTTGTCTTCCCGCATGTTGAATCGCTTCACGATTCTCTCCGCATAGATCTTCTGGGAAATGAGCATGTCGTTCTTCTTTCTCTCAACCTCGAGTCCAAGGAAATGGTGGAGTTCACCAAGATCCTTCATGTCGAACCTGATAGCAAGCTCAATACTGAGCCTTGTCACCTCTTCCTCCGAGTTCCTGGCGACGATCATATCATCAACATACAGCAGTACTAAAACCTGAAGCTCCCCCCTTTTCTTAACAAGCAGACTTGAATTTGAGTCTGAATGGAAGTATCCGCAGAACTGAAGGAATTCTGCGATCTTACCATACCACGCCCGAGCCAACTGCTTCAGACCATAGAGGGTCTTCTTCAGTTTACAGACGTGTCCTAGTTGTTCTTCAGATACATAACTAGGTAGCTGCATCATAAAGATGTCCTTTTCAATCTCGTCGTAAATAAAAATATTCTTTACGCCAAGTTGTCAAATCCTACACCCTTGGCAAGCCGCCCAAGAAATCACCACCCGGACTGAAGTCATCTTGGCCACTGAACTAAATGTTTCTTCATAATCCTCCTCGTACTGCTGCGAAAACCCCTGAGCTACAACGTGAGCCTTGTACCGCTCGATGTTGTCATCAGACTTCTTTTTCAGCTTGTAAAAACTCACTTGCATGTCACAGAAGTGATGTCTTCGACCTTGGGCACAAGGTCCCAAGTCTTGTTCTTCCTGAGGGCGATCGTCTCCTCATTCATAGCATCTTTCCACTCTTTAATGTCAGTTGTGTTTTCAAAGCATGACGACTCCCACTCATATAAGGAACCTGCGAAGAAACATGAGACAAAATGCCACTGACATTAAGGAGTGGAAAGATGTTATGAATGAGCAGACGATCGCCCTCAGGAAGAATAAGGATTGATTCCATGTGCCCAAGGTCAAAGACATCACTTCTGTGACATGCAAGTGAGTTTTCACCATGGTTATCAGGATCGCGATTTGGATCGTAGGATCTTACGATCCTACGATCCAGATTTTGTAAATCGATCCGGATCTTACCTAGGATCTAAATCGACATATCTATGACTGGGATCGCGATCCGGATCTTAGGATCTTTAGGATCGCGATCCTAACACGATTCTACCGGTATGGTCAAAGGTAACTAAAAACATGTTCAATCTATCCCGACCCCATTCAATCGGTCAAACGTCCATACTCATTGTTTAACCTTATCCCAATTCCGCCCTCATACCCCATCATAGAATCATATCATGTTGTTTTACCGTATCTCAAGTGTTGATTGCGGACTGCAAATAGAGTCCAAGAGCGGCTTCTTCGGTCGCTTGCAGTCCAAATTTGTTTTTATTGTTAGTAAACATTTGGTGTCTTACGTAAAACTGAAATTGAACTTAGTATGATATTATCTTTTTAATTTAGTTATTCAAAAAAATTTAATATAGTTATTCAAATACTACTCAATTTATTGATTTTTTTTATTAATTGAGCATGTAATTTAATGATACAAAATTCAATTTTATTTTTTGGTCTTAATTTATGAATGTTATAGGATCTTGCGATCCTCGATCCGATCCTACGATCTGATCCGATCCAACCTCAAAACGATCCCACCTAGGATCTCGATCCTGACAACCTTGGTTTTCACAAGCTGAAAAAGAAGGACGAGCAGGAGTCGTCATGCTTCCCTCCAGGCTTTATTAATATAAGGATTGATTAAGGGTGTTGTTGAAGCCAAAATTGACCTCTGTGGAGTTCGGGGTCCCTGAAAGGGGTGACCTCACACCTACTACACTCGAGAGAACGTCACGGACCGGAGACTTAGGAGACTATGAACAGACCCTCGGCTCTAGCGCGGAGGTCCCACCTCACACCCGGAAGGCTACCTGAGCTCTTCCCCTCCCTCACCAAAGGGCTAGGCTAGGCGCCTTGGAGGGCTCTCTCTACTCTACCAAGAAAAAGCTAAGGGAGGAGAAAACTAAGAAAAGAATCCTCTCCAAGGCACTCAAGGGGGTCTATTTATAGTTTTCCAAATCCCATGGGCCACAAATGACCAAAATACCCCCACGGCCAAAAGGCCTCGGGCCAATAGGAAACCGCCACGCCGGGGGGTAGAGAAGGAAAAACACGTCACTCAAAGCTAAAAGGGGACCCACCCTGCGGGACGGGGCGAGACCCGGCCTGGGGCCGGACTCGCCCGGCTGCCCGCGGGGCTGGGCGAGACCCGGCCTGGTGGGGCCGGTCTCGCCCGGCTGCCCGCGGGGGCTGGGTGAGACCCGGCCTGGGGCGGTCTCGCCCGGCCTACCCGCCGGGCTGGGCGAGACCCGGCCTGGGGCCGGTCTCGCCCGGCTGCCCGCGGGGCTGGGCGAGACCCGGCCTGGGGCCGGTCTCGCCCGGCCTACCCGCCGGGCTGGGCGAGACCCGGCCTGGGGCCGGTCTCGCTCGGCTGCCCGCGGGGCCGGGCGAGACCCGGCCTGGGGCCGGTCTCGCCCGGCTGCCCGCGGGGGCTGGGCGAGACCCGGCCTGGGGCGGTCTCGCCCGGCCTACCCGCCAGGCCGGGTCTCGCCCGGCTGCCCGCGGGGCTGGGCGAGACCCGGCCTGGGGCCGGTCTCGCCCGGCCTACCCGCCGGGCTGGGCGAGACCCGGCCTGGGGCCGGTCTCGCCCGGCTGCCCGCGGGGCCGGGCGAGACCCGGCCTGCGGCCGGTCTCGCCCGGCCTACCCGCCGGGCTCGGGGCCGGTCTCGCCGTCCTGAGGAAAAAAGGGGGAGGGGGAGGGCATGCTGATCCCGCCTCCACACCCAAACGGCCCGGGAGGATGCCTACCAACCTGTCGCTTTCACACTCCAACTAAGGGGCCGCTGGGGGAGGCCGATTTCTCCTCCCTCTACTAGTATGTTTCCAAGCTATAGCCAAAATTGGCCACCGAGAGTTCAAAATACTCAAAAAGCTTAAAAACTACGCACGCCTCATTTGGGGCCCATTATTCGCGAATACGGGGTTGTACAGGTGCAAAAAACTGCAAATTGGATTTCTGTGAGCATTGCGTGATTGACAAGAAGACGTGAGTACCTTTTGGCACTGTCGTCCACAGTATGAAAGGTATTTTAGATTATGTTCATAAGATATTTGGGGCCCGACGAAGAAAAAATCTTTTACCGGATGACAATACGTTGTCTCCTTCATTAATGATTATTCCAGATATGTTTGGGTGTGCACCGTGAAAAATAAGAGCGAAGTTCTGGAATGAAGTTAGTTCCATATGTCAGTGCAGTGGGCAGTTTGATGTATTTCATGGTTTGTACAAGGCCAAATATTACACAAGCTGTTGGCGTGGTGAGCAGATTCATGCATGATCCCGGTCAGGTTCATTGGCAGTCAGTTAAATGGATTCTGAGGCATCTCAAAGGTACAATTAATGTTAGTTTAGTGTATGAGAGACAACAGTCCAGTGTTGGATTGTGCATGTGCTACACTGATTTAGACTATACAGGTGATATAGATATGCGTAAGTCTACGATCAGATATTTATTCACATTGCCAGGAGGTCCAGTAAGTTGGAGGTCGACTTTGCAGTAGACGGTAGCTTTATCTGTAACTGAGGTTGAATACATGGCAGTGACAGAAGCTATGAAGGAGGTCATCTGGATACAAGGCCTATTGGATGATCTGGGTGTAGATCATAAGACTTTAACTGTATTTTATGACAGTCAAAGCGTAATTTTCTTGTCGTCCAATCCAGCACATCATGCTCGTACCAAGCACATTGATGTAAGGTACCATTTTGTTCGAGACTTGATCGAGACAGACGAGGTTCTTTTGAAGAAGATTGATACCAAGGAGAGTCTAACAATATGCTCACGAAGGTGCTTTCAGGACAGAAGCTCACATATTGCAAATGATTTGTGAACATTCGAGCTCAGAGGTGAGTGCCCTGAGAGGCACTTTTGAAGAACTATGTGTGGCTTGATCCCATGGGAGGGGGGTACGTAGGCAGCCGTTTTGGTGTTGTTGTTTGTTTGTCATCACATATTTGATTTGTGACAAATAAGAGGTGAGGTGGAGATTGCTCTTTGAGAGAGGGTATTTTTGTCTTTTTGTTAGCTCTAATTTTCCCTATAAATATAAATGAGTTAGGGTTCTTATTTGTGTAGAGTTTTGTGTGATGTTGTAATTGTATTGGCCTCTTCTTTTCTCCCCCCACGATGATAGTGAACAATCTCTCGCCGCGGACGTAGGTGCTCATCGCCGAACCACGTAAATCACATCGTATTTATTGTTTGTGGTTTTGTGATTTTAGTTTTTCCGCATCATTTTTCGCACAACATATTTCTTCTCGCTATTGTTTTTCGCATTCGCGTTTGCTTCATCCAGTAGAAGTTCAAATATTGTGTACTTTTTCAGTGTCTACATACATCAGAGTTTCAGAATCAAGTCTAGTGTTGTGTCGTGAGGAAGTGAGATGATGCAACTTCTTGAGGACATTGATCGCTAGTTTTGCCAAGCTTAATTCCTACATTTATCTTTTATTTCATGCTCTATTCTTGCTAGTTCATCAAAACCATATATATATATATATATATATATATATATATATATATATATATATATATATATATATATATATATATATATATATATATATAGTTCTAGACTTTTTATTGAGTGTAAAACTAACACTATAATGTCTAACTTTAACCATCAACACACAACTTGTAAAGAGAATTTTGAACTATCACATGTGTAAACAAGCATTCAATCTCTGACTTTTTGTATGTCGGTGCGAAATTTCTCTCACACGAATTAATAAAACTTTTCCAAAGATATCCAGAAGTAGTTTTGTATGAGAACTGTACGCGAATCCCAATTTCGTAACACCAATTCCTCAATTTCCACCAAGTAAAATCCAGCCATAGAACAAGAAAACAAATACCAAAACAGACGATTTAGAGAGAGAGAGAGAGAGAATCACCGTACCGGCGACGGCAGAGATTTCCATGTCTCTATACCGATCGACGAAGAACTCCACCGCATCCTTGAACAGCTTGGGCCGAAGCAGTATCGTCGTGATGTCGTTGAACATGATCCCTGCAGCCACATATTTCCGGTGAACAAAAGACGGCGATTATAAAAAGGGGGGCGGTGGGGCGAGCAAATAAGAACCTGGCTTGGGAAAGTGCGGCACCACCCGAATAGCCGCCGAGATGGCCTCAAGCCTTGAGTCTTCTCCGTTCTCTTCCTCTATCATTATCCTCCCTTCTCTCTCTACTTTCGCTGTCTTCTCCCTCCTCCCCTGCTCCAATTTCTTACACTCCCACGGGAGTTGCCGTCAGTCGTCTTAAAAAGTCCATAGCCTTGTGTTCCCTTTCTATCCTCTTTCATCTCTCTCTCTCGTTTTGGGGAATGGGGACAAAGAGAGGAGGAAGTTGAAGGTGAACCGAATCGGAAGGTAGGATCCGGGGGGCAGAGGAACATCATTCTCTCTCTTCATTGAATCGCTATCAAACAGATGGAGCGGACGAGGATTTGGGAAAATAATTACGCTTCATTTGTTTCCGGGGTGGCGGGCGGGTGTTAACGGAGTGTTCGAAACGGAGAGAGGAGGTGGCTGTTTCAAACGGAGTTTTTTGGGGCGTTTCTCAAGGCGGGCGGGCGGGTGGAAACGGAGCAAACGCCGCCGGAGGTTCATTTGTTTACCCGCCTTCCGGCGGCGTTTGTCCAAAACGGAGCACCGAAACGCCCAAACAAATAGAGTCTGTCTTCATTTGTTTCGGCGGTGGCGGGTCGATCTGACAGGTGGAAACTGAGTGTTCGAAACGGAAGGGGGAGGTGGCTTCTCCAAACGGAGCTTTTGGGGGCGTTTCTCAAGGCGGGCGGGCGGGTGTAAAAAGAGCAAACGCCGCCGGAACTTCATTTGTTTACCCTCCTTCCGGCGGCGTTTGCTCAAAACAGAGCAGCGAAACGCCCAAACAAATAGAGCCTAAATATGACCCGGTGATTCGATATCTTACGGTTGAGTTATTTTCGCAGAATACTGCAGTATTGAAAAAGATACTGTAAATATTTTTAGTATTTCGATCAAAGCCGTTATTTTTACAGTATCAACGGTTTGATTCGCGTCCCCACTCTAATCTTAGGTGGAAGAAACACACTAAAATTTAGTCGAAGATTTGCATCAATTATACGGTATTGAAAGGGAATATGGCGAACAGACGCCAATTGGCGCTACTGATAGAGGTAAAGACCTAAAGGGGTAACTGTCCCGTTCATATTTGTTTAGTATTATTACTTGAGATAGGAGTGCTCTTACTGCTTGATTGGGATTTGACCAAAGTGATATTAGAATATACATCTCTACCGCTATAAAGAAAATATGAAACACATGAATTTTAAGTTCATTGGAGTGATTCAGACCGTTGGATCTGTCTCACTATTTCAGCAGTCATATGATCAAATTGACTCCCTCTCTCCATATTTTTATAGATCTCCTAAACCTACATAGTAGGGTGGCCTAAATCTATGTGAAATTACCATTTTATCCTTTCAATTCTGAAAAAATTAAATCAGGCCCGCCCGCCCAACAACAGTCAGCTCAACAACTAGCCCGCCCGATATAATCCTACCCGCCTGCATAGCCCGCACGGTATAGCCCTGCATAACCCGCCTGTAGTGTCTAATTTCAAATATTGATCGTCGAGTTCTCTATATATATTCGAAATTACAATTTTTATGCCCGGTGTGGGACTAAACGAAACAATTATTTTTAAAATAAAGACGCTTTGTAAGCCCGCTGGGCCGCCAGATTTAGCCCATAAAAGCTATGTAGCCCACACGCTGGCTGAATGCGTGTGCTGAGAGGCACAGGCCTCCGGGGCAGCATTTGCAAGCCCGCAAGCCTGCCATGTTACCTTATTTCAAACACTAATTGCGAAAATATCAATATATACCCGAAATTCCTAATTGAACGGGCGGTGTTGGACTAAAAAGGTTTGACGACGATAAACATACGGTGCGGGCGTACGGGCAAGACGTTTTGGGGATCAAGATGGTCTCAAAATAAAAAGTGATCAACATGAAAGTTGTAGATCTCAGCGAGACGAACAACTTTCATGTTGATCACGTTTTGATTTGAAGTCGTCCTAGCTTCCGATTTGGGCCTCGAAATCGGAGATGGCGAGAGGCTTTACTGTAGCACTCTCGCCGCCCCAGATTTTGAGGCCCAAATCGAAGGTCAAGACGTCTTAAAATAAAAAAGTAATCAACATTAAAGTTGTTCGTCTCGCCGAGATCTGCAACTTTCATGTTGATCACTTCTTGATTTGGAGCCTCCTTGCCCCTTGCACGTACGTCCGTACGCCCGCACAGTATTCTATAAGAAAAAACACCCTTTGGTGCAACATTGGGTTTTCTAATTTTGCTTTCGCACCAAAGGATGATTCACTCATATACCATAGAAAATACGGCTGGGCGGGGCGAGCTGGGGCAGGCTTCGGGCGGGTGGGCGGGCGACGCCCGCCGGGGGGCGGGCGAAGCCCGCCGTCAGCGGCCGGGTACTGTGGCGTGTTGTCATCGGGCCGTAGGCCCGTGCCTGTCACTCATGTGTGTATATATATATGATGTATAGAAATCAGATCATAATTATTAAATAGTAATCACATATTTAATCGCAACCGTTCGATCGTATTGTTATGAGTATTTATTATTATCTATTTTTGTATCTATTATTAAGAAGTATCGGAATCAGATCACGGCCGTTGAATATAAACAAAATATTTGATCGCAATTGTTGATCACAACAACGAATCATGATCGTTCATATTTTTTCTTACATCTTCTAAACTTATATAGTGTCTCTCAAATATATATATTTTTGTAGGGCACCCTACAACCCGCCGGCCCAGTTCAAAATCAAGCACAAACTACTAAAGAAGCCCGCCAGGAAAGCCCAGCAAGCCAAGCAGCCCATCAATTTTGGGCCTGCAAGAACATTATTTCTTCTACAATAACGATGCCTAATATATACCAGAAAAACATAAAAGAACCTGCGGTGTGGGACTAAATCCCGTCTAGGATTAATACAATTCCATTGCTGGGATTAAATCTCCCCCAACTAAGGGGCGGGATTTAATCCCGCCTAAGTTAAGCGGGATTTAATCCCCTAAATCTCGCCTGCTTAGGCGGGGATTAAATCCCGCCTAAGCCCAGGCCCGCCAGGGGCGGCCACCGCCCGCCCCGTGGCCGCACCGTCGGTCGAGAGTCGGGCGGTGCCCTCCTCGATGCGGTCGAAGTGCGCCGGGGGGCGGACGCAGTCCGTCGGGGGCCGGGGCGCAGCCCCGTGTCGGGGGGCGGGCACATCGCCGGGGGGGGGGGGGGGGGACGCAGCCCCGTGATCGGGCACTCGCATTGATGTGGGCACTCGCATTGATGCGGGCGCAGCCCGCAACGACCCGTCGTGGGATAGAGAAGCCAGCCGTGTGCGGGCGAAGCCAGCCGTCACAGGTCGGGTACGGTGACGCGTAGCCAAAGGGACGGAGCCCGTGTCGGGGACTCATGTTTATATATATATATAAGGGAAAAGTTGTATTTGGGGAAACATTTAAAAATACCAATTATGCATGTCAGCGATCTATTCAAGAAAGATTGTCATTAGACATATCAGTGGTATTTTAGAGGTGATGACATTAAATCAATCAACTTTATTAAAGTCAAAATTAATATTTTAGGTCAAAACGTATATTGTTTTACAAAATAAAAATTGTAATATTTATGTATATTTTTTACGGTCATTTTGAGTACTCATATGTATATGTTGCGGACAAAACCCGTCTTGATGGGGCGGACGAAACTCATCGTCGCCGGTCGGGTACTGTCGCACCATGACGAGATGTAGTCATTAATACTAAAAAGCGTTAATTATGAGTATTTTGGGTATGTGCACACTAAAAAAGTACATTAATACTCAAATTTTTGCCTTCAGATTCATTCATTAATACTCTGTTTGGCACAGTGCTGGCGGTCGTAAACGCATGAGTTAAAATATCATTCGTTAAGGATTACCTAACAAACACCATTCATTTAAACATAAAAGTGGATGAAGTTTTTTAGGTGGGCGTTAATAAATAACAAATGACAAGTTAACCCGTGTTCATGACCGCCACCATCGTGTCAATTGCAGCCTTAGGCGTACAACCCTTCTTCGCGTGTTTCGGCGCGTGGCTCTCCCCCGTGGGACCCTATGTGGGTTTTGGAGACAAATTTAGGAGCAGTGGGGATTGAGAGAGTGGAGATGGAGCTTGGCGAGGGGGATGGGAGAGGGGGTTGTGTTGTCCAAGACGACCCTAAGTGGAGGTGGCGGAAATTTTCAAAGGTGTTTTTCCTCTACTCGTTATTATTTTTCTCTGGTTGTTGGTTGTTGGCATGTTCTTGAGGAGGACGCTAAACTAATTGTGAGCCTCAAATTGCATTTTCCGGTTTAATGTTTTTTTAACAAGGATTTAAATTTTTGATACTAAATTTCATTTTTTTTTGGCTCGTGAAAATAATTTTGTAAAGAAAAATAAATTGGTGTGTTTTTAAAAAAATGAATAGCAAATAATATTTCATGAAGCGTTCATATCTAAAATAGGTATGCTCGTAACAATGCTCTATATTTATTATGTCGCATTACCTTCGAGAGGAGAATAACTTTATTGCTCAATTTTAATTTGTTTTTTTGTAAAAAAATAATCTATTATGCATTGATAAAAAAAAAGATAATTTTATGTGTTTAGTGCATCATAAATATGATGTGTGAATTTTTAGATCTATTTTAATTTTAATTTTGATATATTTCATCTCAAAATATATACATATAAGTATTTAGAATGATCGTAGAATATATAGATTAATATTTAATTAATTATTTTTAAAAATATTAAAAACAACATATTCATTTTTTAAACTTTAATCCTTCCTTCACAATCTCTTGCAAAAAAAAATCAGCCGAAATAATGTTATAAATCTCTTGCAACTCCCATAAAGTTTAGCTATTTAGTGAACTATATAATTGAAGTACCTCTTAATATAACGAAAATTACAACTATGAATTGATTGGGATCTAAATATTGCTTAGGAGCGGAAGCTTTGGCGTGCTCGGAATGTAGGGAAACGATCCCTTTCGTGCAAATCCGGATCAAATCCAATGCGAGTTAAACAATTATAATCAGCAATAAAAGGAACAAAACAAAACACACAGAATTTACGTGAAAATCCCCTCACAGCAATAGGGGAAAAAATCACGGGGCAGAGCACACAAACAATGCACTATAATAAATAACGGATTACAAAAACACTAGATTTGTTCAACCTAGTCCCCTCTCCGGATTCACAGACGAATCCCCGCTCAAGCTAAGACGCTTTTTCTGAAATCAAGGAAGAACAACACTCAACACGTTGAGGTAAAAACAACCTTTCTTCAACAAAAAACTCTCTGATTAAGGCGCAATCTCCACACGGAGAACAAACCGAGAGAAAAAAACTTCTCCTCGCATCACCACCGGCGAGGGAAGGACTCCTCCGATGAAACCGTTGATGCCTGCGACGAAAACCATCGCACGTCACTGCTGTGATCGTCGCATGCCTCCGCTGCAACCTCTGATCGCCTCCGTCTGCTGCTCCGTAAGACCGATGTTACTGAATCAGCAAGAATCGAGATTAACATAACATTACGGTAAGATCCAAATATATAGGTCCACCCGAATCGCCATGGTAGCCGAGCCCGGTTCACTGAAACCGATAGGAGAAAAAGAGCGAAATCAGCAGGCGACGGAATCCGGCGAAACAACGAAATCCGGCGAATCGGCGAAATCCCGATACCCGCCTAATTTACTATACATGAACAATAAATTCGACGAGTATCGATCTGATACACGCCGAAAAATACTGTTCATGGCAGAAAAAGAACCCTCCTCCTCAGGCCTCCGATCTTCAAATTTAGGGGTTAGACCCCAACAGCCTCCCCCTCCAGACCCTGAAGAGAAGTCCCACCACCTGAAACCTTCAAGAAGATACCATGCCGACCAGCCGTCGACACAACTCATGCTTCTACCTCTGCACGACCTTCGGCATCATGTCGGAAGGGTTTTCATCCGCGTGGACCTTTTCTACCTTCAGTAGTTTCTCCTCGACACATCTTGTATCCAATGATACCTAACATTAATGTGCTTGGTCTTAGAGTGGTAGGTGGGGTTCTTGGTCTGAAAGATAGCACTCTGACTATCACTGAACACAGTGAACACGTATTGCTGGATTCCAAGTTCGATCATGAACTTCTTCATCCACAAGATCTCTTTGGAAGCCTCCGCCAGAGCTATATATTCTGCCTCGGTCGTCGATAGTGCCACACACTTTTGTAACCTCGAATGCCACGACACAACACCCCCCGCAAAAGTAACAACATACCCTGAAGTGGATCTTCTGGAATCAACGTCTCCAGACATATCAGAATCAGATTCCCAACCAGTTCAGATGCATCACCGTCAAACTGCAGACACAAATCTGTAGTACCACTGAGATATCGAAGAATCCACTTCACAGCGTCCCAATGGACCCTTCCTGAGTTTGCGAAATATCGACTCACCAACCCTACTGCATGAGCTATGTCTGGCCTCGTACAGACCATATCGTACATCAAACTCCCTACTGCAGAAGCATAGGGGACCTGGCTCATCTCCTTAGACTCCTCAGATGAAGGGCACTGACCGCTGGATAACTTGAAGTTTCCACCCAATGGAGTTGTACCAACTTTTGCCTTCTCCATCATGAACCTCTTCAGCACTTTTTCAACATACTCAACCTGAGACAGCCACAACAGACCTACGCTCTTGTCTATGGTAATCTTCATACCCAGGATCTTCGTTGTTGGTCCAAGGTCCTTCATTTCAAAGGACCTACTGAGCTCCATCTTCAGCTTTACAATGATGGCCTTGTCATCCCCGACAATCAGCATATCGTCGACATAGAGTAGAAGTATAGTGAAGGACCCCTCTGTTCTATTCACATAGACACAGTGGTCAGTCCCGGTCCTCAAGAATTTGTTCATGGTCATGAAGAAGTCAAACTTCTTATACCACTACCTGGGTGCCTGTTTCAACCCACAAAAACTCTTCTTGAGTCGGCACATCAAATTTTCCTTACCATTGACCTCGAACCCTTCTGGTTGTTCCATGTACAGCTCTCTCTCCAAATCACCGTGTAGAAAAGTCGTCTTCACGTCCATCTGCACAACTTCCAGATTCATAGAGGCAGCCAACCCTAGAACCAGGCGGATAGAAGACATCTTCACCACTGGTGAAAATATCTCATCAAAGTCCACGCCTTGCTTCTGACTGAAGCCCCTGACCACCAATCTCGCCTTATGCTTGGGTCGGGAAAGATTTTCATCTGTCTTCAACTTGAAGACCCATTTGTTCATCAATGCTCTTTTACCCTTAGGAAGTCAGACCAAGTCATAGGTCTCGTTCTTCTGGAGCGAAGTCAACTCCTCCTCTAGAGCTTCAGCCCACTGCTGTCTGTCATCAGCCTTTTGAGCCTCCACCAAGGACTCACGCTCTCCACCATCAGTCAACAGAATATAATCTTGCGGTTGATATCTGGTACTGCCTCTGCGCAGTCTTTCAGATCTTCTAAGGGGCACCTCCACCACAGGTGGAATATCAACAGGCAAAACTCCCCCTTCATCCAGAATCCCCACCTGCTCTGGCATCTGAACTGCTTCTTCTACAATGGGCTCCTTAGCAGCACCATCAGCACCAAGATCTCCATTAGGAACTTCCACAATAAGTGGACTCTGCGGCTTCTTAGTCTCCTGCTCACTAGCAACTTGATCTTCAACAAAGATCACCCTGCTCCTAATGATCTTCTTTTGCTTTGGATCCTAGAGTCTATAGCCAAACTCCTCAGATGGGTATCCAAAAAAGATGCACTCACGGGACTTCACGTCGAGCTTCGATCTCTCATCCTTGGGGATATGAACATATACTCGACAACCGAACACACGTACATGTCCATAAGACACCTACTTACCAGACCACACTCGTTCAGGAACATCTCCATCTAACGGTGCTGAGTGGGACAGATTGATCAGATGCACAGCAGTCCTAGCTGTCTCTACCTAGAATTGCTTCCCAATTGCGGCCTGAGAAATCTTACACTTGACCTTCTCCATTATAGTTTTGTTCATCCTCTCTGCCAATCCATTCTGTTGTGGTGTCCTTGGAATAGTCTTCTCATGAACAATATCGTGTTGCCTACCGTAGGCATCAAATGTGAAAAGGAGCTGTTAGATCAAGAATACTCTAGAGGGGGGGTGAATAGAGTATTCAGGTTTTATAAAATTTTCAATTGATTTTATCTAGTGCAGGAATAAAATTAAAAGCATAAACAACAAACCTAACAACTAACACAGCCACAGCAAGAAATAAAAGAAAAGGGCAATCCAGACAACACAAGAATTTATAGTGGTTCACCTAAACTTGGGTACATCCACTCTTCTACCACCCTGGTAGGAATCCACTCAGATTTTTGATCAGTTGTCTGACACCAATGAGCTTTTGATCAGGTACTCAAAAACCAATCCTCAAGTCTTTTGGTCAGGTGACTTGCAACCAGGAATAACTTTTGAAAATAGTTATAACTATTTATACAGTGAAGGGGATGAGAGATGATATTGTATTCTCTTTCTCAATATACAACTGAGAAGACTTGTGGATATTGATTTTAGCAAAGGCTCCCCCCCCCCCCGAGGTATAGAATGGTTCAGAGAGATGAAGCCTTGCTGAAGGGTGATAGACCTTCAGTAGTTCAGCCTTGATCAGCAGCTGTTCAGGAACTTCTTTGACAGATAAAGTTGTAGTTGTCGTTTGAAGTGTCCTGGAATGTTGAAGACAGAAGACTCTTGATTTTGATTTGGTGTTCTTCTTCTTCAGATAGCTGATGATCTTCAGATATATGACTTCTTTTCTGTATCAGAAATCTATAGAAGAAAATGCAGAGAGTTTCTTGATTCAGACTAATTGTCCTTTTCTCTATGTGTCTATCTATCTTGTTCAGTCTGTCTACAGGAAGAAGAGAGAAAATCTCTTTTCCTATATCCTGTCAAAAATGGTCTTTCGAAATTTGAAATCCTCTGCAATCAATGCTGATGGCCTTGAGAATAAACTGCATTGAATTATTTCCCCAACTGTCCCATGGAAAAACGGCAGACAATAATCCTAGAGAAGACCATAATCAATGATCTGTCTAACGGTTATATTCCAGAGAATATTTGAGCATTAATTACTCATGAATTATTGCAGTAAGAAGGGGACAAAAGGATGGAAAATATCTAAGTCTAGATTCATCGAACTGATAACAGAAATCGTCGAGCTGAGTTCACAGTTCGTCGAGCTGAGTTGCTGAGTTCGTCGACCAGATGACTTCTGTTCGTCGAGTTGAGTTCCAAGATTGTCGAGCAGAGAGCAGAACTATATTCTCTAGAAACTTTGCCTTTTCTGTGTATGGAGTTCGTCGAGCTGATAACTGGTTTCGTCGACTGAAGTTCAGCAAAATATTTCGGGATTTAGAATAATTTCAGATGCTTCTGGATGAAGGTGTTTAAGTGAAGTATCCAAAATTCATCGACCTAAGAATTGATTTCGTCGAGCTGAGGACCACTAACTGCTGCTGGATAACTCTAGCTATTGTGGTCAGAGTTTGTCGAGCTGAGAATCCTGAGTTCGTCGACTAGAGATGATTTTGGACTTAGAAAAATAGAGATGTTTTTTGATCTTGAAGTGTTGAAGTATAGTGTCCAAAGTTCGTCGACCTAAGTATCAAGTTCGTCGAGCTCAACTCAAAGAATTTACTCTGAGATCGTCGAGCCGAGCAAGACTTTCGTCGAACTCATTTTACTTAGTATGAAATCTGTCTAAGTCTTGAGTCTTTGGTAGTGTTGATTCTGAGGACTTGGCCTAGACTCTAGGACACAACTATGACCCTGACTATACATGTTGGGTCAAATGATCCTAACTTAGTGAACCTAGCCCAAATCAAACTAGGGATCCAACAAAACGATCCAATAAATTCTCCCCCATTGTCAGATCTAACTCGCTTTATAACCTTCTCGGTCATCTTCTCAGTCATTGCCATGAACTCGACAAACTTTGTCAAAACCTCACTCTTATGCTTCAGGAAGTAAGATCATACCTTCTTAGAGTGATCATCAATAAAGGTGACAAAGTAGGTTGCTCCCCCTTGAGACATGGGTTCAATTGGACCACACACATCTGTGTGTATCAGATTTAGCAGCTCTGCCTTCCTCTTTGGTTCAGCATCAACAAATGACACCCGTCTTTGCTTCCCAGCTAAGCAGTGAACGCACGTGTTTTGCATACTGCCTGATAGCTCTGGTAGAACCTTGTTCTTCACCAGCAGCTTGAGATTCTTCTCACTCATATGACCAAGTATGCAGTGTCATAACTCCATGGAGTTGTCATCAGCTGCATTCACACTAGGAGTACAGATCTTGGCCTTTGCTCGGTACAAACAACAACATTTATTGGCTCGAGCCATTACCATGGACCCCTTCATCAGCCTCCAGGAACCTCCGCCTTCAATCCTGGTATAGTCGCCATCATTAAGTCTCCTGACGGAGATAAGGTTCATTCTCAAATCAGGAATGTGTTTGACACCCTTGAGAATAACCAACCCCAGATCAGTCTCTAGGTGGATATCTTCACTGCCCACTATCTGGGACACACCAGCATTTGCCATCCGGATAGTCCTTAAGGCTCTGTTTGGTTGGGATGTTGCTGATGGTAAGCTGTTGATGGTAAGCTGCCGATAGAAAAAGTGCTGATTCTGAAAAATGGAGTTGTGTTAAAAAACTGTTTAGGTGACATGGAGTTTGCAAAACGGAGTTTTCAAAAAGTTGTTTAGAAACAAAATGGAGTTTTGAGTGATTTTTTTTTTCAACATTTTTTAAGTACCAACAATTTTTTTTGAAGTAAACATTTTTTTCATAAAATAACATCCAACCCCCAAAAAATGTTTGATTCAGACGATTTATAGAACAAATACCCGTCTTTTTATCCTATGTTCTAGCTTCATACAACTCATCTGCTATGATATTACGTAGCGCAATCATCTTCTCTACACCACCTATAGTGTCAGTGCATGTTTCTTGCCGCCCTTTTGATGTCATCCCATGATCTTCTGTGGCATTTTCAGAAGATCATGAGAAGACAAATTCGGCTGCACACATGTATTGGTCATAGTTATCACCACAAAAAAATAAAGTGTAAATGTCCACAACAAGGAGCAGAGTAATCCATAACAAGAATATATGACATTTTAGTAGATTCAAACAACAGATCAAACATAATAATTTTAAAAGATGTTCAAATAATACTGTCCACAACAAGGAGCAGATAAAACATTATAAAACTACCCCCCACGATTGAAGCGATTACACGGCCACTTTATGTTCATGTTATCCGCAAGGCACAAGAAAGTCTCCCTATGATTTTTTTGTCCATAAAATATGTTATGGCAAAATCATATAAGTCTTCATCGGACAGCACTTCAGGGTACGTGGCTAATTTATCTATTGCACGACAGATGCTATACTCAGAAGAAGACTTTCTTGTGGGTGCCTCCTGGATGCATCGACTAATGGTCTTTGAAGACTCCACCAAATTTTTTAACACAGAGCTAATAACTTTGTTTTTCCCTTTAGTTCTTTTTCTTCCAACTTCAGATGTAGTTGTGGTCTCATGTGGCATAGCTCCTTCGCTGACTGCAATGTCTTCAGGATCACCATCTGACATTCCTCTCTCATCAACGGACTCTGGGATCTCAGTAATGATGTTGGGGGTACAAGCATGACGTCCTGTAGCAATAACAACAATGAACATCATGTTAAGTTTCTCCTCCAACTCTGGTTGGATTCCAGAATAACGGAATATTTTTGCTGCCGGGACAACCTGAAAATGCATAAATTTAACATAAGAACTTGTTAATTTTTTAAAAAAGAAAGACAAATTTTGCTATTGTAAATGAATACCTTCAATCTTTAATCTCAACACTCGTCTGAGACGTCTATAGTCTTCCTTGATGCATTCCAACCCAATCTGGTCTCACCACGTTTCAACTTCGTCCATAATTTCCGTTCCTTCTTCAAACGATCTCATTTATTTTTCATTTGCACCTTATCGTATTGTTTTTTAGTTAGCTCTTCGAATTTTTTCATAACGTTGTCCAACCCTCCTTATTAAAATGTGTGGTAGGTCGATTCCTAAGCTCTATCTTTGTAATGCATATGTCACAGAAATGCATGATATCTATAGTATCCCAAAAAGCGGCCAATCCACTATCTTTTGCTTTGCCATTCCTTAGAAAAAAATGCACATGTACATATTTATGATGAATAATCCGTAATAACACAAACACAAACACAAACACAAACACAAACATACACATAAACATAAACACAAACACAACCACAAACACAAACACAAACACATACAACACACAAATACAAACATAAACACACACACACACACATACACACAAATAAGCACAAACACACACATACAACACACAAAGAAACACAAAAACAAACATAAACACACACACACACAAATAAACACAAACACAAACGCACACATACAACACATAAATAAACACAAGCATAAACACACACACAAATAAACACAAACACAAACGCAGAACACAAACATAAACACATACAACACACAAATAAACACAAACACAAACCTAAACACACACACACAGAACACAAACATAAACACACACACACAGAACACAAACATAAACACACACATACAACACACACTTACAACACACACACTTACAACACACACACACACACACACACAGAGAGAGAGAGAGAACAAAACATAAACACACAAAAATCAGTGAAACTGCAGAAATTGCGACCAGAGGACAACATCAGGAATACCTAAAAAAACATTATTCAAAACATTTCTGGACCTGACAAAACTCAATAGGAAGAAGAATACCTAACCGTGACTCAGAAAATCACGTGGCCGCCACAAAAAAACTGTAAAAAAATCAGCTCTCTCTACGAAAAATCACTGGTAACTGCGATTTCCTCCTACATGAAGAGGAAGAAGACACCAGGAAGAATGAAATCAGGAAACTGCGACCAGAGGACGACATCAGGAAGTGTTGTCGACTGAAAACTTACCAGAGAAACGCCACCGAGAGAGACGAGGCAGAGATGTTCTTCCATTGTCGTCGGGAGAGAACATCGTCGACAACAAAGGGCGAATCAGGAGGGGATTGCATCGTCGTCGGGGTAGGGCGAATCGAGATATACTCTTCCGTTATCATCGGGGTAGGGCAAATCTCCCGATACTTTTGTGTTTCATCGCAGAAATGAGGTGCGGCCCAGCGACATAAGAAACCGGCCGATTTTAAGAAACGCGGTTTTGGAAAAAAGCTGAACCAAACACAGCTTATCACTAAAATAGCGGTGCGGCCCAACCACACAACAGGTGAATTGTTAACCGCAACCCGTAATTGGCTAGTCGCACCCCAAAATCTCTCATTTTTTCACGCCTTTTCGAAATACGCTTGTACATGCAATATCAGAAAAGGTGTTCAACACGAAAGTTGTAGATGTCGACGAGATCAACTTTCGTGAGAACACTTTTCCTGAAATACATGTACAAAGGATTTCAAAAAGGCGCAAACTTTGGGCATATTTCCAAAGAACCTTGTGCATGCATTTTTAGGAAAAGTGATCAACACGAAAGTGTGATACCGTCGTATCTACAACTTTCATGTGAACACTTTTCTTGATATTGCTGTAAGACGTATTTCAAAAAGCGCGAAAAATTGAGAGATTTTGGTGTGCGACAGTAAAAGAACGGGTTGCGGTTAACAATCACCAAGAAACCAAATGCCACCTAAGTCTCCAGCAGTATATGAATAGAAGTAATCCAAGTGAGGTGTGCAATGCTAAGAAGCACCACCATCCACAACTCAGTTAGTGTCGGCACACTCCTGACATGAAGTCTCGCTGTAGTGCAAACACTGAGTCTCCACCTCCACAATTGAGGCCTCTCCCGTGTTGCCACTGGACTCTCCTTCTTTCCCCTTCCCTTTCTGGTCTCACATCCACTTGAAACAATCCTTCTTGATGTGGCCCCTCATCTTGCAGTAGTAGCATTCAAACTCCTCCTTGAACTTGGGCATGGACTTGCTTCTGGAGTTGCCCCTTGGTTTCCCCTCCTTCTTCACCTAATGTCGACCTTTAACCTCCATGAGTAGGGTATCTGATGTAGGAGCTCCAGAATCCTTCCTTCTCAGCTCCTCATTCAGC
Organism: Platanthera guangdongensis; assembly: GCA_039583875.1. NCBI lineage: Eukaryota > Viridiplantae > Streptophyta > Magnoliopsida > Asparagales > Orchidaceae > Platanthera > Platanthera guangdongensis. The sequence goes on from CM077159.1 coordinate 165,135,721, forward strand.
AGACAGCTCGTCACCATCTCTATTGACACAACACCATCTGGTGTTGAATTGCTCAATGACACCACAAGGGTCTCCCAATCCTCTGGTAAAGAACTGAGGACCATCAAGGCCTTAAACTCATCACCCAAGGTGATCTTCATGCTTTCCAACTGATTGATGATGCTCTAGGCAAGGTTCAGATGCTCTGTCATCTGAGAACCTTCTCGATACTTGAGATTCACAAGCTTTCTGATCAAGAAAGCATTGTTACCTGCTGTTTTCCCTTCATACAATGCTTCCTGCTTTTTCTACAAAGACTGGGAGGATGTCTCGGTAGATACATGATGGAAGACAGAATCATCTAGTCACTAACGAATGAACCCAACTGCCTTCCTGTCCATCGTCATCCAAACTGCATCATCCAACATCGTAGCAGGCCTCCCCAATAATGGAGTGTAGAGATCCTTGCAAAACAAGAGATCCACCATCCTCGGCTTCTAGATACTCCAGTTCTTTCCATTCATGTTGATCATCCTCGCTTGATCCATATGCACACAGATTAGCCAATAATCTCAGAGAATGTAATAAAGAGAACAGGGAGCGGACAAATAGTCGTCACTTGTAGCACTTAAGTACAAACCTGAAATTCTCAACGGCTACAACCTCCCTCTGATACCACTTGTAGGGAAACGATCCCTTTCGTGCAAACCCGGATCCAAATCCAATGTGAGTTAAACAATTATAATAAGCAATAAAAGGAACAGAACAAAACACACATAATTTACGTGGAAACCCCCTCACAACAATAGGGGGAAAAATCACGGGGCAGGGCACACAAACAATCCACTATAATAAATAACGGATCACAAAAACACTAGGTTTGCCCAACCTAGTTCCCTCTCCGGATTCACAGACGAATCCCCGCTCAAGCTAAGACGCTCTTTCTGAAATCGAGGAAGAACAACCCTCAACACGTTGAGGTAAAAACAACCTTTCTTCAACAAAAAACTCTCTGATTGAGGCGCAATCTGCACACAGAGAACAAACCGAGAGAAAAAAAACTTCTCCCCGCACCACCACCGGCGAGGGAAGGACCCCTCCGCTGAAACTGCCGATGTCTCCGACAAAAACTGTCGCACGTCACTGCTGCGATCGTCGGACGCCTCCACTGCAAACTCTGATAACCTCCGCCTGCTGCTCCGTAAGACCGATGTTACCGAATCCGCAAGAATCGAGATTAACCTAACACTACGGTAAGAGCCATATATATAGGTCCACATGAACCGCCAGGGCAGCCGAACTCGGTTCACTAATACCGTTGGGAGAAAACGGGCGAAATCGGCGAGAGCAAGCGGCGAAATCCGGCGAAACAGCGAAATCCGGCGAATCAGCGAAATCCTGATACCCGTCAAATTTACTGTACATGAACAGTAAATTCGACGAGTATCGATTCGATACACGCCAAAAAATACTGTTCATGGCAGAAAAAGAACCCTCCTTCTCCGCAGGCCTCTGGTCTTCAAATTTAGGGGTCGGACCCCAACACATACAAGATCTTTGAAGGCTGAAGGAGATCTTCGAGCGATCTTCCAAGCTAGCCAAAGGAGGTCTTCGAATCGCATGTCCTTGAGGAATCAAGGCGATTTTCAAGTGCAAATGGAAAACCTCAAAGGAATATTCAAGTTCTGAGAAAGATCTTCGATCGGGCTTCAAAGCTGAAGGAGATCTTCAAAGGAATGTCCGAGCGTGCAAGGAGAACTCTGGAAGATCTTCGAAGAAATCCCATAAAGCTCTCTTAGGCGTAACAATTTGACGTCATCTGTTTGAAAGGTGTTCCCAAACTCTGCAAAAATACTCGAAAGACATTACTCGTATAATGGCTGTAATCATGACAAACAACAATGGCAAGAAAAGCTACATGCACTACTGAAGGATCAGTCTCCGAGGGCACGTCGATCCAGCTCCCTCTCACTCGTTCGTCAATGCGCCTCTCTTGGAAAAGGTCATTAATGCACCCATTGTGACATTGGAGGGGGGCAAAATACATCAAATTGAAATGCTCTCATTCCTAAGAAACAGAGGAGTGTCACGAGCTCCAAATACTGCCCCCGAGCACGGTAGTCTGACTCCGCCAGCTCTGGATCACGTTCCGGCCGAGCATTTAGCTCGCGAGCACCACGTTTTTGAAGAAGAGACCTCCAACGCGGCCAGTCCGCCCAGACAGCAAACATGAAGCTCATCGACACCACCATCGCCTGGAAGCAGCAGGCTTTGGGCATGCAATTGGAAGGCTCACTCGCGAAAAATTTCGTGACGTGATCGCGGAAGAAGATGGACGAGTTGAGCAATTGGCCTCTTTGACCCGCCGCCTTCTTCGCCACTCTTCACTGTTGGCACCAGATCGAGGTTCTGGTACACCCGATTTTACACGGCTTCCACAAAACGGATGATCCATCACAACTTGTCACTTACTTCATCACCACCGTAAGAATTTACAATGCCCCAGATAAACTACTATGACAAGTGTTTATGTTAACATTGAGAGGGTAAGCATGAACCTGATTCCATTCTCGGAGAGGATCGAACCATAGACAGCTTTGCAGAACTAGCTCAATGATTCACAGGTCAATTCATTGTCACTCATAAAATTTTTCGGGACCCCTCTCACCTCTCCGGAATTCTCCAGGACAAAGGAGAGACCCTCAAAGATTTGTTCTGACGCTTTACTATCGCGACAAATTCCAGGAGTTGACCATGAGCTTCTACAAGGAGTTCTTCTTAGAGGCCTCTAACTCGGTGGTCTACATTCTGTATTGATGAGCAAAACAGTTTCCAGCTATCCTTACCTCATTCGCATCTTCGAGGCCCAAATAACTACGGGCGAAACAACAAAAAGCTCATCGATAATAATTTGAAGACAACATAAAATTAAAGAAAGAGAGAACACGAGCCACAACAATAGATATTGTAGAGAGGGAAAAATAACACCTTGTATATATGTTCACTTGTGTCAAATACAAAGAATGAGTACAAATATATAGATGAGAGAAGAAGAAAAGAAGGTCATATACAAGATGTGGGACTAAAGAGAGGAGAGAGAAAAAATAAATGTCAATAAATGTTACATAATGGGCCTAGACTAAATGAGCTTTTCCAACACTCCCCCGCAAGCTGGAGTGTATAGGTCATATGCACCCAGCTTGGACAAACACTGGTAGAATATGGTACTAGATAAGGCCTTTGTGAGAATGTCAGCAACTTGATCAGTGCCCGGAACATGCTTTAACTCAAGTTTCTTCAATTGAACTTTCTCTCGAATAAAGTGACAGTCGACTTCGATATGTTTTGTGCGCTCATGAAACACTGAATTCTTTGTTATGTGTATGGCGGCTTGACTATCACAGAATAGAACAGCAGATGAGGGGAGTTTTACTCCCAGGTCAGTAAGGAGACTTTCAAGCCATGTGAGTTCTGAGACAACCGAGGCCATCAATCGGTATTCAGCTTTTGCAGAGGAGCGGGCGATCACAACTTGTTTCTTACCTTTCCATGTAATGAGATGACCACCAAAATAAGTACAGAACTCACTTGTTGACCTCCGATCGTCCAGAGAACCGGCATAATCGGCATCAGAATAAGCGAATAATGCAGGAGCTGAGTCGGAGGTTTTGTAAACCAGCCCTTGACCCGAAGCTCCCTTAAGGTATCAGAGAATCCGTTCAACCGCCTGGAGATGAGAAACCCGAGGGGCGTGCATGAACCGACTGACAACCCCAACAGCAAACGATATATCTAGCCTCGTGATCGTTAGATAGATCAACTTTCTCACAAATCGTCGATAGTATTCTGGGTTCTGAAGAAGCAAATCGTCATCAGAAGCATGGGCACACAGTTTGTGATTTACCTCCATCGGGGTACAAGCTAGTTTGCAACTGGACTGACCGGCGTCTTTGAGGAGATCGAGACAGTACTTCCGTTGGGAGAGGACCAGCCTGTTTGGTCGTCGTGCGATTTCGAGACCAAGGAAGTAGCGAAGATGCCCCGGGTCTTTAGTCTGAAATACAGTGCTCAGATGCTGTTTGACCTCTTGAATTCCCTTTGAATCATCCCCAGTGAGTAGTATGTCATCAACATAAACCAACAGAAGGACGGTTCCAGCCCCCCGGTGTTGGGTGAATAGGGAGAAATCAGCAGAACTCTGAGTGAACCCCATGTCCCGAACCACCTTGCTGAACTTGTCAAACCACGCCCGAGGGGACTGTTTGAGGCCATAAATGGATTTCTTGAGAAGACACACCCGAGACTCCCCCGTGGTCTCAAACCCGGGCGGTTGGCGCATGTCGACGGTTTCCTGAAGGTCGCCATTCAAAAGGCGTTCTTGATATTGAGCTGATGAAGGGGCCAGTGGCGGTGCACCGCCACGGAGAGAAGAATACGGACGGTGTTGAGCTTAGCTACCGGAGAGAAGGTCTCCTCATAGTCAAGGCCCTCCTGTTGCGTGAAGCCACGAGCCACAAGACGGGCCTTCAGGCGGGCAATAGTGCCATCCAGAGCATTCTTGATGACGAAAACTCACTTACACCCAACAGGGTGCTGACCTGGAGGTAAGGGAACCAAGTCCCAGGTCTGGTTGGCCCAAAGAGCCGTCATTTCTTCGTCCATGGCAGCCCGCCAGCCGGGATGTTGAAGTGCCTCCTGCAAAGAGTTAGGGACAGAAACAGCGGATAATGAGGTGGCAAAGTGAAGAAGAGGTGGAGAAAAGCGGTGGAGAGAGACGTAATTCGTCATTGGATGAGCGGTGGAAGCGGAGCCGGAGCAGCAGGTAGCCGAGCACCAGAGGTCGAGGCCGACAGCAGAGGGGCAACAGGAGGAGGAGAGCGATGAGAGTAGACCCGGATAACTGGTGGTGGTGGACGGACCGGAGGTAGGGTAGGAGGAGGAGAGGAGGAGGAGCGGGGAGCAGGGATGACAGGACGAACGATAGGGTCTGGACTAGGAGTGATATCCAGATCAGAAAAGAAGGGAACATCTTCACGGAAAGTGACATCCGCAGAGACCGTAACTTTGCGGGTAGCAGGCGAATAACACACATAACTCTTTTGAGTGCGCGAGTAGCCCACAAAGATATGTTGGGCGGCACGGGGATCCAACTTGTTGATGGAGGGACCAAGTTGGTGGACGTAGCAGGTACACCCAAAGACCCGAGGAGGAACGGGAAAAGGCGGAGTGGAGGGAAAGAGGAGGCTGAAGGGAGTAGCATACTGGACGACGGAAGAAGGGAGACGGTTGATGAGAAAACAAGCCGTGGAGAGCGCGAAGTTCCAGTACGGTTTGGGAACCCGCATTTGGAGCATAAGGGAACGGGCGACATCAAGAAGGTCACGATTCTTGCGCTCGGCGACACCATTCTGTTGTGGAGTATACAGACACGAGGTTTGGTGAAGAATGTCGAACTCAAAGCAGAGAGTCGTGAAGGTATGACTGGTGTACTCACGTGCATTGTCAGTACGAAGAGTACGAATGGATGCAGAGAATTGAGTGCGAGTCTCAAGTATGAAGGCACGGAACATGCGGGGAAGCTCAGAGCGATCCCGGAGGAGATACAACCACGTCATGCGAGAGTAATCATCAATAAAAGTAAGAAAATACAGGTAGTCAGAAATACTAGTGAATTTGTACGGACCTCATATATCGGAGTGTACTAAAATAAAAGGAGCGGAGCACCGAGTACAGTGAGAAGGAAAAGATGAACGGGGCTGTTTGCCCAAAATACATGTGTCACACTGAAATGCGGGAAGAGAAATATCTGGAAGAGCCTTCCAGAGGACTGGCAGAGGAGCATGACCCAAATGGCGATGACAAACCGAAGAGGAGATAGATGCGAGGATAGTGGGAGAATCGTCAAGGAGATAGAGCTCATTCTGCAGCCGCCCCTACCAATGATAGTCCGCGTCTACTGATCCTGTATGAGAAAAGAAGAGGAAGTAAATGTCACGGAGTAATTAGAATCAGTAGTAAGGCGACCAACAGAAAGTAAATTGAAAGGAGAGCACAGAACGTGAAGAGCCGAGCGCAGAAGGAGAGAAGAGGTCAAGGGAATATCAACACATCCAGAGACAGGAACAGATGCCCCTTTGGCCACAGTAATGTACTTTGGGTGAGGTGAAGACGAGTACTGAGGTGGCCGAACAGAAGTGATGTGATGAGTGGCACCAGAATCGAGGATCAATCGCAGGCCAGAGGAGAGGCAGGCGATACCTTCATTGGAGATGGAGGTAGCGGAGGCAACCGAGGTAGGAGGGCGGCTAAGCAGTCCATGAAGATGCTGGAGCTGAAGACGAACCTCGTCAAGGTCATGACGATTGGAAGAGGAGTCAGTTGCAGCAACAACGGCCTGTGGACGAGGAGGGTAGCCATGTTTGCGGTAGCACGTGGCTTCAAGATGCCCATCTTTGCCGCAGAACGAGCACTTAGGCCGAGGCCGGCCACCCCGGCCCCGGCCGCGAGAGTCAGAGCGGCCACCACGAGGAGAAGATGTAAGAGACAATAAGGGAGCAGAGGCCTATTGAACAAGGGCTGGAGAAGGTGGGCCGGGCACATCCGGAGGCGGGGAGACTTTGAGAAGCATAAAGCACACATCGGAGAAAGATGGGGTAACAGTAGAGGAGAGGATGTGAGCCTATACACTATGAAGATGAGGCGGGATCCGAGCCATCATCATGACTATACCCACAGCTTCCTTTTGGGCACGTTGGGCAGCAAGATCCAGAGTAGGAGGCTGATGATGGATCCAAGCCTCGACCAGGGACCGAGCCTGAGCAACAAAGGATGTCAGATCGCTCGTGCCACTGCTATCAAGGGCCTGGAGAGCAGTGATAATGTTGTACAGATGGTGAAGACTGTCCTTGCCAGAGTAGAGGGGTGTGGAGCTCGTCCCATATGCCTTTGGCCGTCTCATGGTACATGGCCAGGCGATAGGATTCGCCATCAAGAGAATTAAGAAGCCAAGTCTGCACCCGACCATCATTGCGTAACCAATCATCCGTAGGAGTACCGATAACGGCCTGAGTCAAGTGATGAAGGAACCCCTTGGATTGAAGGACACGACGAACAAAGTGTGTCCATTCTACAAAATTTTTCATGCCGGTCAGAGAAATGGTAGTAATAGGGAGCTCGTCGCGGACTTCAGGGAGAGTGGCCGGGCGGTCAGCAGGAGGAACCGTCGTGCCAACGGAATCAGCAGAGGAGGCCATGGAGAAGAGAGGCGGCTAGGAGAACAGACCGGGCAACCAAGAAGACCGCGCGACCTGAGCAGAGACCGCCCGGGCACCAAACTGCGAAAGGAGTCTGTGACCAAAGGCGGAGGCCGGGAGAGAGATTAGGTCGCAGCGGACAGAGAGAGGCCGCAAAGAAAGGAAAAGGAGAAGACCGCGACCAAAATGACGGGAAGGCAGGAGTCCGCACGGTCTGGCTGAGCATAACAGCGGTCTAAGAGACAGGAGGCTGGTGGCGGTGAGAGAGAAGAGACCGCGAGTAGGGAAGACTCGAGCGGAAAGAGAGAGGAGACCGCAACGCCCGGGACCAACCGGCAGGAGAGGCAAGCCGCAGAAGAGGCAGGCCGCAGAAGAAGCAGGTCGCTTGCGAGCTGGAGCCGGCCGCAAGAGAGGTAGTCTGCAGCGAGGAGCAGGCCGCGACGAGCTAGGGCATGCCGCAACGAGCCGAAGCAGGTCGGGAGAGAGGCAGGCCGCAGCGAGGTATAGGAAGCCGCAGCGAACCAGAGCGAACCAGAGCAAGTCGCGAGAGAGGCAGATCAGCAGGGCGCAGACCGCAGCGAGCTGTACCAGGTCTGAGGAGAGACATGCCACACAGAGAGAGAGAGAGAACAGGCCGCAAGAGACAGCGGTCTGGAGGAGAGAGAGGAAAGGTGGACCCGACGAGAGGAAAGAAGGGGAAGGCTGAAGGGAGGGGGGAACACGGAGAAGAATAAAGCAGAAGGAGAGGAGCGGAGCGGACAGGAAGGCAGGCCGCAAGAAGCCGGGCGGGTAGCGGACAGAAGACAGACCGCGCGGTAGTCCGCGCAAGGAGAATCTGGCTCTGATACCATGTGAAGGGAAAAATACACCTTGTATTGCGTTTGACGTGTGTACTTCTGTGTGGTGTCTACATAAAGCTGAATCCAAGTTTTATAGATATGAAATTATATGAAACATGTTCTTTAGGTTCCGTTTGGAGGGACTTAGGCTCTGTTTGGGACAACTTATACTGATGAATAATCTCTATTTAAAATGCAAAGACAGTTTTATAACTGTTTGTTTGTGCAGCTTATAAAAATCATTTATTTTAAAATTGATGATAAGTTAATTTTTCGTAAGCTACTGTGGTCCAGCTTATAGCTTCTCATAAGCAATTATCTCCTTAAAAAGTCGTTTGCGTGATTTTTTTGTCTGAATGTGATTTTTTAGGCGATTGTTAACCGCAACCCGTTATTGGCTAGTCGCACCCCAAAATCTCATAACTTTTCACGTCTTTTCAAAGTACGTCTTGTACATGCAATTTCAGGAAAGGTGCTCAACACAAAAGTTGTAGATCTACAACTTTCGTGCTGATCACTTTTCCTAAAAATGCATGTACAAAGCGTACTTTGGAAATATGCACAGGTTTTGCGTCTTTTAGAAATACGCCTTCTACATGCAATTTCAGGAAAAAGTGTTCATCACAAAAGTTGTAGATCTCGACAAGATCTACAACTTCCGTGTTGAACACTTTTCCTGAAATTTCATGTACAAGGCGTATTTCGAAAAAGCGCGAAAAGTTAGGAGATTTTGGGGTGCGACTAGCCAATAACGGGTTGCGGTTAACAATCGCCTTTTTATCCGACCGTGAGTTTTTCACCAAAACGCGAATTTCTCGTCCGTGAGAGAATTTCTCACCGGTAGCAATTTTTTTACCCGGTAGCGATTTTTTTGCTCATACGCGATTTTTTTCGCATGCGCGCGATTTTTTTTCACTCGGACGCATATTTTTTGCTTGAATGCATTTTTTTGCGTAGTCATGATTTTTTCACCAAGGCGTGTATTTTTTGTTTTCTCTCGTGCAAAAAAATCGCACCGCGGCGAAAAAATTGTGCTGGGGCGAAGATATTGCGTCGGGGTGAAAAAATCGTGCCCGGGAGAAAAAAACGCTCTCGGGCGAAAAAACGTCCCAGCGCGAAAAAAACGCACCCGAGTGAAAAAACACGGTCTGGCAAAAAAAACACGATTGAGCGAAAAAAATTGTGCTCGGGCGAAAAAAATACCCTGGAAAAAAACTGCGATCACGCGAAAAAAGCGCTACCGTGCGAAAAAAATGTGCCCGACCAAAAAATACAGTGTCCGGGCAAAAAAAAACGTGTCCGGGAAATAAATTACCGCTCGGGCGAAAAAAAATCGCAACCGGGCGAAAAAACAATGACTGGGCGAAAAAATCAAGCACGGGCAAAAAAACCGTCCGGGCGAAAAAAAATCGAGCTCGGGAAAAAAAGCGAGCTCGGGCGAAAAAAATCGCGACCACGTGAATAAAATGCTCTCAGACAAATAAATCGCTCCCGGGCGAAAAAAAACGCATCCAAACGAACGGACTCATATGAATCAATGAAATTTTAGAGAAACACTTATGAACAAACTATTCAAACAGTCGACCACTTATTCATTATTATTTTTATAAAATATCGATGCAAACATCAATTTTCAATTAGCGGCTTATTCATCATCATAAGCTGCCCCAAACAGAGCTTTATTTTCACCGGTCAAGTGATTATGACCGCATGAATCGGATTATAATTAAGATCTGATTCATGCGGCCGTAACAACTTGACCGGTGAAAATAAGTCCACCAAAACAGAGCCATAGTTCTGCGCATGCAATAATTTTGGTGAAACATTCAAAACTCTAAAATATAGTTTTATTGATTTAATTTAATGACTTAATACATATTATAATTTAATTTAAGAATGATTAAATATAATGTTTATTTAATTAATTACACTACATTTTCAAATTAAAAGCAATGGTTAAATCTATAAAATCAAAAAAGTTTGTGTAAAGTTCATATATCTTATATGTAATAGAGTTATTGGACAATTCTAATTATGCTTTTTTATCTAATGTCAATAATTTTTTTATTCATTTCAAAATAATTAAAATTATAATATTCATATGCATGATCATACATCCAAAAAAAATAACTTGTGCAAATGAAGTTTTCAAATTGTTGTAATTACTATATTATCCGATCTTCACCGTAAAATCAAATAAATAAACAAAGAGAAGAGAGATAAAAAAGGAGAGATGAGAGGGGGTGTCAAGCGTGAGGCTGCGAGCCACGGAAGTATCGTCGTGACAGGTCCTTTTCCGGTTACTAGTGGACAATGCCGCTTCATCAACGTCACGATCGATTATTTCAATAGGGCTCCGTTCGTTTCGCGGGAATTGGGGCGTTGGAATTGACATTCAGGCTCTGTTTGGCTCAGCTGCAGCGACTGCAGAAGCAGTGGTGAGAAGCAGTGGCGGAATAATCAGCTGTTTTGCAGAGTGGTGACAGAATCTGTGAAACTGTTTGGATGAACAGCTTTTGCAGAGCTGTTTCAAATGGATAAGCTGTTTAAACTGTTTGGCAAAACAGCTGTGCAATGCACATCTCATTTTTTTTTAAAACTTAAATTCAAACAACAATAACATAAAATTAACATGTTAACTTAATATATTTTAGGTGCCCCGTAATAATAATTTATTTTAGCATGCATGGTGAAGACAATATAAGTGATGCATAACCATCTAGATCAAAGGTGCATACCTCCTACTACAATGGGTTTAATGCTCAATTTGGCTGTAGGCGCACAAAATCCTCCAAATATAAGCAAGTGCACCGCAAAGAAAAATAGCATCAGAATAAATTGAGGGGATTTTTGTGTGGAATATCAATCACAAAGATGGATGGATATTGATCCATCCATCCCAAGTCCTTTTTTGTCCTAGGGTACCCTGAGATAATGCAAATCCATCAAACAAACACTGCAAAAGGCCCCCAAATAGCTGTTGATTTGTGGTTGGGGTTAATGTAGCCAGTAAAAAAAGGGAACTGTGAATTGTATAGATAGTCAAGATGATAATCCATATTTAATTAAGCTAATTGAAAGTGATTTTCATTTTTTTCCAGTATTTTTCATATGGAATCCCGGTTGTGTCGTCCAATTTCTAGTTTTTTTTCATGCAGTTGGGAAGATAAAAGCTAGAACTACACAATGTCTTTGTAGCAGCTAATCAAAAAAACAATACTTAGAGCATTGATCATAGAATGCTACAATACATGCCCAGATGAGATGTAGAAGAGACATATAGGGAGAGAGATAGAGTATGAGAAAACTGACCGCCATTGAAGCCGTAAATGATTCACTAGTCGGCGGAGAACTGCGACTGAAACCTTGCCTAGGATTTTAGAACTCAACGCGGCCGAATCCTGTTGGGATTTTAGAACTACGAAGGCAGTAAATCGATTACAACAAAATCACGATTGGAAAGAAAGACTGCAGTAAACCATACCTGCAAATGCAATCACCTCCGGCGACGGCTGGCAAGGAGTGTGACCAGAGAGAACGGCACGATCTGCCGGCAAGGAAAAAAAGAGCAACTTCTTAGGTCTCCGGCGAAATATTTGCTTAGCGCGAGTATCGGGCGCGAAAAGGGGGCGACTGGCGAAAATTGCTGTGGAGAAGCGCGATTTCTGGAGTCCCGATAATGGCTCTGTTTGGGAGCGGATTGAAAAGCTGCAGAGTGTTTGGGTATTCTGTGCAGAAGTGCGCTCGGAATCGCCCGAGGAAGGACGTCGGGGGCTCGGAATCGCCGGAGGAAGGCCGTCAGGGGCTCGGAATCGCCGGAGGAAGGCCGTCAGGGGCTCGGAATCGCCGGAGGAAGGCCGTCAGGGGCTCGGAATCGCCGGAGGAAGGCCGTCCGACCTCTAAGCATGTTCCATCTGAAGAAACCATTAGATTTCCAAAACCTGTGAGAGAGAAAGCTATTTTGCAAGAGCAGAAGCTGGGGGGAGGGAGATTTCTGAAAAGCTGCAAAACAGCTCTGGCGGATTGAAAAGCTCTTCACAGGGAGCTGTCTCAAACACATATAAAACAGCTCTGGCGGCTGGAATAGAGATTTTCCAGCCGCCAGAGCTGCGCCAAACAGACCCAATATTTCACTCCAGAATCTCTAATATGGCGACTAGGGGCGGCAGCGACTCCCAACGTTCTCCCACTGCTGGCCTTAAAATAATGTTTGGCGGGGCGGTGCGAAAATCAGCGGTGTGCTGCTCCGAAAACGCCCCGCCAAACAGAGCCTCAATTACCAATTCCAATTGTGACTGTTCGGTATGCCCAAAATAACGTGGGAATCGAAATCAAACCCAATTCTGTCGGAATCGGGTATAAGCTGTATCCCGCGACAATCATTTTCGACCTCGCTAGACCTTCTTTCGCGATTCCAATCTCACTCCCTGCTTCTGCTCCCGATCCTGTTGTCGCTCCCTGCACCTGCTCTGGCTCCCGTCACCGCTCCCTGCTCCGGCTCCCGTCGCCGCTCCCTGCTCCGGCTCCCGTCGCCGCTCCCTGCTCCGGCTCCGGCTCCCCTCGCCGCTCCTGCTCCCGATCCCTTCTCCCGACCCGATCCCTGCTCCCGACGGCAGGTACTACTACTACTTCTTCTTGATAGTTTTGTAATTTTCTTTTATTTGTAATTTGAATCAGAAAAATCTTGTTTTTTGTTGAGTGAACTCAGGCGTCGAGTGTACTCAACGCCCCAGATTGGGGCGTTTCATGGGCGTTGAGTGCACTCCACGCCCCGAATTGGGGCTCCAGATAGGGGCGTTGAGTGCACTCAACGGCTGAGTGCACTCAACATCTAGGGCGTTGGTGCGTTGAGTGCACTCAACGCCTGAGTGCACTCAATGTGTCGGGCGTTGAGTGCACTCAACGCCCCTGAAACAGAGGCGCTGAGTGCACTCAACGCCCCAGATTGAGGCGTTGAGTGCACTCAACGCCTTTGATTGGGGCATTGAGTGGACTCAACGCCCCTGATTGGGGCGATCTGGGGCATTGAGTGCACTCAGGCCTGAGTGCACTCAATCCCTATGGCCACGCGCCACAGTACCGGCCGCCGACGACGGGCGGCGCCCGGCCCGGCTCGACGCTCCGCGTGGCAATATCTGGCTCGTTCCGGACTTCGCGCGTCCCTGATGCATGGTCGGCGGGCCCCCTATGGGCAATGAAGAATGAATCATACCAATGAAGAGAAGCCCCCCAAGAGAACAACAAAACTTCATTCACTCAACCCGGATTAACTATTAATAACATTTGTATTTATTGTCGACAATAAATTACTCATTAACACCCAGTGCTAGAGTATATCACTCACTCAGTAACACCCTTTGTTAGGGCTAATATTGCGTGAGGGCTCAATTTCATTTTTTATATTTCACCGATGGAAATTATGTGCTCAGATTCTTATAATTGAAATAATAACCCTATTATTCATAAAATTTAATTTTTGAACTGATGATTAATTCTATTAAATTGCATTGTTCGGTTATACTCCTGAAATATGAACTTGAAAAGCTTGTTTTTCTGTTTCTTGCAACCTGGAGTTATACACTGCTCAAGTTGCAGCTATACTTGTTATGTATGCTGCATGATAACCTAAAATGAGAATCAAAATTTTGAGGCAACAAAAGACCTCATAATATTATAACTTGGGATGCTCTGTTTTTGGGAAAAAAGTAAAAACAATAAGGCTTTATTATATATGCACGAATTGAAGCGGTGAAATGTCTGTTAGATGCATATTCTTCATATACAGGAAGAAGAGAGCATGAGGGAAAAAACACAATGCCCCTGACTTCCTATTGAGTACAATGGAGTAGCCTCGAGCCTTGAGCGGACCTATCCGAAGTGGCCTTAGTGAGCTTGGAATGCTTGTGGCGTGCACAGCTTGTGACCTGGACACATTACGGCCTGGAGAGGCAGGTCACAAAACAGAGGAAGCTTGAGGTAGATCTGAAGCAGTGAGGTGAGGAATCGATTTGAGGTAGAGTGGAAGAAGAAGTGAGTTTACCTGCTTCGTTTTCTGCAGAGGAAGACGAACTTCTTGCTGGAGAGGGGGAGCGGTTGAAGAGGAACTTCTCTTCCCGGAGAGGTGGAGAGACTGTAGAAATACGGTGAAGGAGTGCGGGTTGGCAGTAGAGGAACAACGGAGTTGGCGTGTATGAGTGGGGTACTGTGGTTGGCCTGGCAGCAGGGTTGGCGTATAGTAGGGATTTTTGGGAATCGTAAATGAAATCTGAATTTAGTTGTAGGTTGAAAATAAAAAATATTTGTAGCTGTACAGCTTTCAAAATATAGAAATTTGAACGGTTAAGATTTAAATTTTTGTTTGTATTCAATGGCTATGATGTAGTACAAAGTATTTCCTAGAGGGGGCGAGTAAAATAGTTGACAGGAGTGATGTCCAACTTTTAACCCGCTCCCAAGACTTCTTTCCTCTTTTGGGCGATGAATAGTGGTTTCAATTTAATTCAACCGTGGAGATTAGAATAGTGGTTTCAATTTAACGGTTGAGATGAAATTCAACGATGGACGGTCTAGATTTGAAAGTTGGGTCTAATTCAATGGTTAAGACAGAAGGAAGAAGCTCTTATAAAATTCAAATATACTTCTTTATAATATATAAAGATATATATATATATATATATATATATATATATATATATATATATATATATATATATATATGTGTGTGTGTGTGTGTGTGTATATATATATATATATGTTGCGATCTAACTCGACGTCCTGGTCGGATCGGAATAACCTGGACCGTCTTAGCTCTCAGAACGGTCGAGCGCGCACACAGTCAATAAAGTAGGTCGATTGTACACACGCAGTTTTAACATAGAAAAATCCCTCAACCGGGTAAAAAATCACGTGCCCGGGTCTGTGTCGGTCAAAGTCCACTATTTTTGGCTGTTACAACTTGTTTGAGAAGTCGAGGGTGATAGGTCACCTCTCGTTACAGCTTTAGGGTAAGAGAACACTTGGCACACGGTGGACGACAGACCGTCGCGTCGGAAGTTGTTATAAATTGCACTTTGTGTTGGTGGTCTTCGCTTAACGTCTCGCTGATTCTGAACGTGGAGCAGAGCGCCTGAACTTGCGGTTGCGGGGGCCACTTGGGACTTGAGAGGTTGGGCTTCGTCGAGTGGCTTTAACTTGACTCGTTTGTGGCTCGGGTGCGGCTTGAGTGCGGCTCGGGTGTTGCTCGTAGGAGGAATTTGGTAGAGCTTCGACCTGAGGAAGAAGAAGAACCGGAGGAAAAATGTGAGAAATGAGGAGGCTTGAGACTTCTTTTATAGGCTCCAGGGGTGGTTACGGTGGTTATGTGGCTATCCGCACGTTGTAACCACCCAATATTAATATTTTCCCATAGTTTAGAAGTGTGTATTAATACCGCTGTTTGCACCCCTGAACTATTAATTAAATTACTAATTAAATCCCCCCACTAACATGGTGGTTAGTGGGTGGTTACGCGTGAATCAGACCGCCAGGAACCTCCCCAACCGATCGGACGATGGAGGTGGTACTCCACGGGCGGACGACGAACTCGCCGCGGAGGACCGCCGACGGTAGCCGGGGGAGCGTTCGGCGAGGCCGCCTCCTTAGGCCGCGCGCCGGCGGCCGAGGGTGGGGGCGGCCCGGGAGGCCGCTGCCCTCGGCTGTGGCCGAGGGGAGCGTCGGCCGGGGTCGGCGCGGCGAGAGAGGGCGGGCGGCCGTCGTCCGTGGAGGAGGCCGGTCGGCCGCCGCCGGCAAGATGGGGCTCGCGGCGGTTTGCCCACTACGCGTGATGGGATCGGCGTGCGGTCAACCCCATGATCCCACTATTTTTGAGGTGGAGATCATGGGTGTGTGGTTATGTGCACACCTAATTTTATAAAATAGGTCTCATCCCCAACAATATATATACATAAAAAATATAATGTTCTTAAAATACGGAGAACATGATTGAAGTTGTTCTAACTATGTTCTTTATATTTGAAAATCATGATACAATGTGAATCTCTAAGTACAGAGATCCTCATTAAAAATACTCATACACATTTTTCTCGATTTCATGCCTTCTTTACTTCTAAACCTATTCCTTTAACTTTCATCATTGGGTATTCACATCATTAGTCATTGAAATATTGGGGATTCTCTTTGACTTTATTCCAACACTACTTTTTCATCACACTTTCGGTAAAGACAATATCTTAATTTAAATATTATTTATTTTAAAGAACTTTATTTAATTACGACCATGTACATATCAGATATACTTTCGCACCCTTCATGTCATGTTTCTAGCAAATTATTACTATTAGCAAATCCTCATTTTTTAAAATAACTATTTGAAAATCATTTTGTCACTAACAAATCAACATAATTTTTTTTTAAAAAAAATAAATTTGGTTTAAAACATTCATTCTTTCAAAATAACTCACTACATATAATGACATTACAAATGATTTCAAATGTATTCCTTCAACCACTTATGTTGGCATTAGAAATGAGTCAAAATGCCGTAAAATTTTATTTAGTATGTTTAAAACTCTTTTTTCAACATCTGCACCAAAATCTTTAAACAAAATATCGTCCGGTTTAGAAATATATTTAATTTCTAATTCTTATAATGGTGTGTTGTATATACGAGTTAATTGTATATATGAATATACGTCTTTTTAAACTACGTCTTATACGTACATTTTATGAGAATTGATCAAGATAAAAATTGTAGATATAGACGAGATCTACAACTTTCATGTTAAACACTTTTTGATTTGAAGCAATTTAGACCTCTGATTTGGCCCCTGAAAAAAGTCACTCCAAACATATGTACGGACGCTCGGGATCAGAGTGACTTTTTTGGGGGCTAAATTGAGTGGTTAAACAGCTTCAAATCAAAAAGTATTCGACATGAAAGTTGTACATCTCGACGAGATCTACAACTTTTATGTTGAACACCTTTAGATTTGAGGCAGTTTAGACTCCCGATTTAAGCCCCGAAAAAAGTCAACCCGAAAATCTGTACGGAGACTCGTTCCGTGCGTGTCTTTTTTCGGGCCCAAATTGGAGGCATAAACGGCTTCAAATCAAAAAATGATCAACATGAAAGTTGTAGATCTCGAAGTGATCTACAACTTTTATGTTTATTAATTTTTCAAATGAGAAATATTTGGGGCACAAAATCCAAAAATGTAAAAATTACTAAAAAAACAAGATTGATTTGATAGTATTAATTTTTGAGAAGAGAAAAAAAATATAAAAATGACTGAATCTGTTTTTTTTTTTTGATTTGCTAGTAACAAAAGGTGGGTTTGTTAATAACAACACCAAAAAATGGTTTATTTTAAAGAACTTTATTTAATTAAGACTATGTACATATCAGATATACTTCCACACCCTTCATGTCATGCTCATAAACCACAATATTGACCACAAATCACATTCATTACTTTGTCATTCGACTAACAATTTCGCTCATGGGCTCTTTAGGTCGAGCTTGAGCCTTTTTAAGTGAGCACGTAGAGATCAAGCTCGCGGCTCCTTTGCACTTCTACTTTTAGCAATCTTCCCAATTAATTTTAGCATTCTTACGTGTGCAACAAATGCATCATGGCAGTATAAACATGCTTGAGGATAAATTCTCGAGAGATAATTTTTGTAACATTCCAAAGAATAGTGTATCTGTTGGCACTGATCCGGCTCTATGATTGTTGTTGTTTTGTGGAGCCTGACTGCGTTTGAGAGTACTGGGCATTTATGTAATTTTCTTCGTCCTGTTTGTTACGTGTATAAAAGCTAGGCCTGTTTCGGCATAGAGTTGAATACGCGTCTGCGAAAACTGAAGAGGAGCGGCGGAATAGAAGCGAGGTACTCTTAATCTCTTTTCATAGTGGATTTTTTGGGCGCAGGTGGTTATGTTTTTTTCCCCGATCTTGGGGTTTTTCTACGTTAAACCGTTGTGTTTTTGCTTGTTAGTTTTTCTGCAATTTCTTGTGTGTTCTTTGGATCCCATATTTCCTGACAATTGTTTCCCATTTACGGGGTTTTTTCATGTCAAAAGTTTTGTTGTCAACTGTTGGTCTTTCTTGTGACTATTTACGTGCTCGACCCACTACAGAGCTAAGATGGTTCGCTTCGACCGTTCTAAGAGCATCACTAATGACCACACCAAATAATAATAACAATAATAATATCAAATTCAAGAAATTATACCTTCTCCAATCTTCAATAAGTTGCCATATGGGACAACATATGATGATTAAAATTTGTAATATGCTTCGGGACAGCCACAAGGACCGCAACTACGTTAAAAAAGTAGTTTGAAATTGTAGAATTAATTTTACTCATCCAACATGTGCTAAATTTTTTATCTCAACCATCCAATGAAGAAAGAGAAAGAAAGACAGGGAGAGTGAGATAGTAAATTTTTATAGCCCTTGTATACCTACATGAGGGTGAGGAGAAAGAGAGGGATAGAGAGAGAGAGAGAGAGAGAGAGAGAATTTGACTTTTTAGATTACAAAAATATTTTTTTACAAAATAAAAATAGGAATATTTATTAGAATTTTTTATGGTCAATTTAAGTACTCATATGTATATGATTTGGATAAAAGTAACTGCTCATATACGAGGCGCAACCCGCTCATATGCGGGCGTCTCCCGCTTGAAGGTGAGTGCATTCAACCCGCTCATCCGCCCGTTCTCGATGCGTCGCTGCGGGCTTCGCCCGCAATCAAGCGGGTTTCACCCGCCCCCCGGCGGGCGAAAATTAATTTATATTTTAATAGAAAATTTAATACGAATTTAATAATTTTATAAATTTTATAAATTATAAATAAATTATAAATAAATTATAAATAAATTTAATAAATTATAAAATTAAAAAAATAAAAATCCCCCGCCCCGCATCGGCCTGCTCACGCCGGCCGATCTTCTCGGCCGCCGGCGGCTTGCCCGGCCCCCACCGGCGGATTCGCCGGAGTCCGACGCACCCGCCGGTGGGCGCCGGGCAGGCCGCCGGAGGCTCCGCCGGCGGCGGCGGGGGTGAGCCCGTGAGGGGCGGGAGCGGAAGCTGGGGATCGGGATTATTTCGGGAGTGAACAGTGTTTGGGGGGGATTTTGATATTTGCATGCTTTTGTTGAGATCCAATGGCCAAAAGTCATTTTTTGGATATCGGACGGTCCAGATTCATTCGTTGGTGTGATTGAAGATATGTATATTGGTTTATATTATAAAGATATATATTGGTTTATATTATAAAGATATATATATATATATATACGAGTGACAGGCACGGGCCTCCGACCCGATGGCCACGCGCCATAGTACTCGTCTGGCGACGGAGGGATTCGACCCCCCCCCCCCGGTGGGCGGCGGCGGGCTTCGCCCGCCCCCGTGAATACTGTTTTTCAATTGAAAACATTAAAATATTAAATTGAACAATTAATTAAAAATTAGATCTAAAACATTAAAACAAATAATAATAAAATAATTCGCGGGTGAACAGTGTCATGACACTGTTCACCCGCGAACTATTTATATACTATATATTATATGAACAGTAACGTCAATCCTTTTGTTTAGTCTCACACTGTCAGTTCAAAAATATTTTTTGAGTTTATATTAAAAATTCTGCTGTTAGAGTTTGAAATAATGTGGGCTGGCATGCTTGCGGCTGGCTGATTTCCGGTTTGGCGGCCTGAATCTTGGGCTTGCGGGCTGGCGGGCCTCTTTGCGTTGGTTTTAGCGGGCGGTGTTTTCGCGGGTCGGCCGGCTTGCGGGTCCGCATGTTGGTTTTGCTAATTCAATTTTGAAATTAATTCACATAGGTTTAGGACTGCTTACAGTAGGTTTAAGAGGTCTATAAAAAATTCTGGAGAGAGGTTTGGTTTGATCCAACGGTTCATGATCAAAACTCTGAAATCCGACGGCCACCTAATTATCCTTTAATTTCGAACTCATGATATCTGCAGACCACAATATTTCTTTATAATATGGTATGTATATATATATATATATATACGAGCAGCTTTGCACGGGCTCCATTCGTGGTCGCTGATTCTTACCGGACTTCGCCCGCATTTGAGCGGGTTACACCTGCATTTGAGCGGGATGCACCCACATATGAGCGAAGAGCACTCACATATGAGCACTTACTTTTATTGTCCCACGACCCTACCGGTGAGCTCCAGGCAAGCCGCTGGTGGCTCCGCCACCAATGGTGGCCTCAATTGTTTAATAAACAAATTTTTAACACGCCGCGCGGGCTTCGCCTGTGCCCTGTGGTCGGCCTTCCCAGAGCCCACTGACAGGGTCGTCAGACCCCGACGAACTTGTCAGGGGTAGTCTGACGGCGATCTGGCAGGGCCTCCGGTGGGCTTCGCCTGCCACTGGTGGTTCTTATTATTAATATATCATTATTAAGTATTTTTATTATTTAAGATTTAAACAATATTATATTTATATATTTTTAATTTTTATTATATATATTTTTAGATTTTTATGTTTTTAAAATAAAATAGAAATAATTTTAAAAATATTTTTAAAAAAATAAAACAATCTTGCGGGCCGTGCGATAGGCTCCGCCACTGGCGACGGAGTTGTCGTCTGCCTGCCCTGAACCAATCGTCGATGGTAATCCTGCCCGCTCATTGCCAGACAACCCTCCAGGAGATTCGCCACGCTTTCTGTGTGTGTGTGTGGGGGGGGGGGGGGGGGGGGGGGGGGGGTAAAGGGCTGATATCGAGTCGAGTTCGAGCGATTTTGGCTTGGCTCGAAATCGAAATTTTCGACTCGGACTCAAACTTGGCTCGAAATTTCGAGTCGAGTCGGCTCGACTCGAAATGACTCGATTCCGAGTAGGCTCAAAATCGAATCGGGTTGGCTCGAAATCGAATCAAGTCGGCTCAAAATAGAGCATTTTTTCGTTTTATTCCTAGTTTGCTCAAAATTAAATTAGGTAACCTATAAATTTAGCTGATGAAATACTGAAAACCTTCGTTCTTTTTATTTAGGTTTAAATATTATTATTTTTAATCTTAAAATAAGAACATATTAATAAATACATAATTTTTTTAAATTAATTTGAGTTAAATCGAATCATATTTCGAGCGATTCAGGGCAGACTCGAAATCGACTCGAAATCAGATTCGAGTCAAATTGAATCGACTCAAACTGAGTCGAATCAATTTTAACCGATCCCGGTTCGGCTCAATTTTCGAACGATTTTCGAGGGACTTTTGAGTTTCGAATTGTATGCTTAGCCCTAAAGGGATAAAAGGGATACTGAAAGAAGCACAGCTCCCATCGACAGGGGGATAAAAGGGATGCCCATATATGATTTTTTGCAATTTGTTTTAAGCAGATCAAAATTTATCTATTCACAAATCAAATTTTGATATTTTCAGACCAAATTTCACTATTTGCCAATATGGTCAAGTGGCAGGATATTTGAGGTTGTGCACTTGCCAGTAAAATATGTGATTTCATTAGATAGTTTCTTTTGTTCATGCAGAAAATGGAGACTTAGTGATCTACTTTGTTGTTATGTTATAAGTTGCATGAATTACTTAAAACTAGTTATAAACATGTATGTGTCTAGTTGCCTTAAAAAATAAGCATCTATATCATGTTATAGTCATTGTATATTGTCTACCAATGACAAAATCTTTGGCCAGCTATATCAACGACACAAATTCTTCCACCGATTCGACGACGGACTCCAAGTAGGCCAAAAAAGAAAAGAACTATGGATGTGAACAAAGAGAAAAATCTCACAAGGATGAGTCAAATACATAACATTATTGCATGTTCAAAATGAAGAGTCAAAAGACAAAACAAAAGAGTGCAATGATTATTCATATAATTTCTTTCTCATAAATATATTACTTAGTATAATTTTATGTTTTTATTCTCTGGTAAAATCTTGTGAAGGTCGGAGCAATTGGAGTTGGTGTTGTAATCTGAAATTTATTCTTGGTTTGACTATTGGGTTTATTATATTTTTGGGATCATTGTGTAGTCTTAATTGAAGTTGGAGATTGAGATGTATTTTGTAAATTTTTTATTATAATTGCCCAAGGAGCTCTCCCACCCTCTATTTTCTATTAATAAAATGATTTGCATTAAACAAACTTATCTTTGATTATTTTAATAATTTGTGTTTGAATGTCAAAATTTCAATTAAAATGAAAAGTAAATAAAATATTTTTATGATATTTTGTAAAGAATCAAGCAAATAAAATGACAACTTTCACTATTATAACATATCTTTAGTGACTCCATATTTTGTCACTAAAAATACAATCTTAGTGATCTAAGTTTTTTGGTCACAATTTTTTTTGTAACCGAAGTTGTTTATTCACTAAAATTTCTTTCAGTGACCAAAATTATATGGTGACTAAAGTTTCTTTTAATGACTGAATTTATTTGGTCTCTAAACTTTTAGTGATGAAAATTAACTTAGTATACTCATTTACTGACGAAATTTATTATAGTCGCTCAAGACATTTAGTGACGGAGCTTTAGTGACGGTTTGTGACAATAAATTTGGTCATTAAATATCATAGAGACCAAAATCCAACATTTAGCGACGATTTTTTTTGTCACTAAAAGACAATTTTCTTGTAAAGGGTTTGAATGCTCAAGATAATCTTTCTTCATATCAAGTTTGGAATAGAGTTTATATAATATCTCCAACGTAGAGCCTAGGGCTAGAATGACACGAAACTCATTAGGTCACTCCGAGTCAATCTCGGCACGCGCAGACATATATTTAAATATCCAACAAAACTTACCATCATTTGCTACTCGGGAAGTTATAAAGTTATGTGTACATATGTTATTTTATGTGTCTTGTGGGCTTGTGAATCAACCACTATATTTGTATATATAGAGACGTAATTTTGCTAATGAATTCATGGGATTTGGTTGTCCTAAACAATCATTACTCAGTACTTTGAATTAATGGTCTTCAAATAACTCCCCAATAAGTAAACATAAGGTCTCAGCAGTGATTACATTCCAAAAGAGTACACATGATACAATGCAAAAAAATAAATGATTTCTATTAATATAAATGATAAAAGACCTTGCAAATAGTACAATTTAACTTGGGCTCCATTTGGTACGGTGGTGGTGATCGTAAACGCATGGGTTAAACCGTCATTCGTTAAGGATCACCTAACAAACATCATCTGTTTGAACATAAAATAGATGAAATTCCTTAGGTGAACGTTAACGAATGACAATTTAATCCCTATGGTCATGACCGCCGCCTCCATGCCAAATGGAGCCTTAATTACTAAAACAAAACTATTATTTTACCCTAATTAATCAATGAGGGTGAAAGGACTTACGCTAGTGTCTCCAGCTAAGGTTCCGTTTGGCACGGTGGTGACGGTCATGAATACGGTAGGTTAAATTGTCATTTGTTAACGCTCACTCAAGGAAATGCATTCACTTTTATGTTCAAATAGATGAAGAGTCAATACCGCAGTATTCCGCGGAAATAACTCAACCGTTGAATATCGAATCATGTGGCCGTATTTAATCCCACACCTAAAACTAAGTGGGAGAAACACACCTAAATTTTTTTCAAGTCATAGAGCGTTAACTGGAGAGCCATTTTAAGACTTAAATTAAAAGAAGGAAAACATTCGAAACTGAAATTTTCACGGCCAAAAAAAAATGTTTGCGACTGGAAATATTAAAGACTAGGGGTGTACGTCGGAACCAGCCGAACTGAACCGAACCAAACCGCACAGTTCAGTATGGTTTTAGTAGCCCGCGGTTCGGTCACGGTTCCAATTTTTGAAAAACTGCATGGTTCGGTTCGGTTCATAGTTCGGAGTGTCAAACCGAACCGAGTCAAACCGAACCATATTAGCTTTAAATATATTTTATTTTATTAGGGATACTTTAATTCATAAGCTCTAAACCTAATTTATTAAAAATAAATAATATAATTATTAACTTTTACTGTTTTATGTTGAATATGATATATTAATTAAGTTTTGGCAGCACAACAATTTTTAACATTAAATTTTTTCATTTATTTTTAACATTAACATTTTTCATTGTATGATAGCTTCATCATTCAGTGTCACTTTCTTTCTATAGTAGGATTAAAGGGAGAAACTATCTTTGATTAGCCACACAAGATCTATACATATGTTGATTTTGGTGATTTTTTCAATATGACGATAACTTCGACAATGTTTTGGTCAGACATTAATACCCTCATCAATGCTAGTATTGTTTTTGTCAGTTCTCAGCAGTAAATCTCTTTTCTTTTAACTGTTGAACCACTCAAACCTAACCGAATCGAATGGTTCGGTTCGGTTCCAATGGTGTTTGCGGTTCGGTTCTGTTTTAGATTTTTTGAACCACACGTGGGTGGTTCGGTTAGCGATTTTGATCAAAAACCGAATCAAACAAAACCGTTACAACCCTATTCAAGACGATAAAAATTAGAGCCTAAAAAGTCAACTATTTGCCTAAATCATATAGTTTATTATTGTTAACGGTAATCACAAGTTGGCTAGTCCTTAAAAAACAAGAAACGTTTTATCTTACCGTTTAAAGAAGGGTGTTTATATTGACAGTCCTTATATGGCTATTGGCAGCCCAAAGATCATGACAACCCAACAAATGGCTACTGGTAGCCCGATGGATACTGGCAGCTCAAAAATTAAATTTTTTTTAAAAAATAACAAATCATTGTTAACTACTAGATTAACTCAAAAATCAGAGATAATAGTTCATAGTCCTACTATATGACATTTTTAGGAAGAGTGTAAAACGCGAAACCCCAAATTATCTAAATACGAGTTTCACGCGTATTTTGAAAATAAGCCTACTATATGACATTTTTAGAAAAAATGTTCAACATGAAAGTTATAGATCTCGACGAGAACTATAATTTTTATGTTGAACACTGTTTCTAAAAATTTAATATAGTAGTCCTAGTTTCAAAAGGCGCGGCACCAGATAGAACTATTGTGAATCGCATAGTCCAGCCGGGGTTCCGCGATTTTTGAAAATATGCATAATATATGACATTTTTAGAAAAAATGTTCAACATAAAACTTGTAGATCTCGTCGAGATCTACAATTTTCATGTTGAACATTTTTTTATAAAAATATCATATAATAGGCCTATTTTCAAAAGGGGCGTGCTCCGCGTTTGGGCTGCTATTAGCGGTCATATTATTTGTGTTTTTTATTGTTTTGCCTGGTTGCCAATTGCCATATAGGGGCTGCCAATAGGCCCAATATAAGTGGATAACATACCGCCATATATAACAATGATATGAGAATTTAAAACTCATGGGATTCAGGCGCGTCTCTGTTTGGCGTGACGTTTTAAGGATGGGGTGTCGCGATTTTTCAAAACGTCCCGCCAAACTTTTTTTTTGAGGCATTGCAGTGGCATCCGCCACCGCTAAAAATAGCGGCGGCC
Organism: Platanthera guangdongensis; assembly: GCA_039583875.1. NCBI lineage: Eukaryota > Viridiplantae > Streptophyta > Magnoliopsida > Asparagales > Orchidaceae > Platanthera > Platanthera guangdongensis. The sequence goes on from CM077159.1 coordinate 165,161,275, forward strand.
CACTATTTCCGAGTCGCGGAATTTTTCCGCAGCTCGGAAATAGCAGCAGAGCTACAGCTCTTTTATTATTATTTTTTTATTATATTAATATTATATAATATAGTTAATACTATAAATGTACATAAATGTTATATATAATTTATATTTTCATAATGTTTTATTTTATATAATATTTATAAAATAATGTGTTATTAATAAATATAGTATTATTTATATAATATTTATAAAATAAAATTATTAAACATCTCTACAAATGGTGCTATTCCAATCAGTTTCACAGATTATGCCACCACTCTACAAAACAGTTGATTTTTCTACCACCGCTTTTCCTGTCGCTGCAACGGCGCCAAACAGAGCCTTAAGGCTTATGGGAGATTTTCCGCGCATAAATTTTTAACGATGGGGCTGAGGTAATAAATTTTTTTGTTCCGCGTTTTATTCCGTTGGGTTTCCAATTCTCTGGTCATATTGTAGTTCTTTACTAAACAAGTTATCAGGTTGGATTTCAGTTTCTTCTTTAGGCTGCTCTGCAATATGTTCAATATTGGTTATTTTTCTACTAAAATTTCTATCCGCGCAAGTAAGCGACTTCACATTGTACTCCGCATATTAAATTATTGTGTCTGTTTTTGATTTTTCTAGTCCACGTGTGAGATAGTTTGCTCGGGACGAACAAACAAGTAAGTTTGGGGGTGTGATGTGTACGATTTATATATGATTTTTCAAGCTCATATGGGCTCGTTTTCACATTCAATCACTTAACTATTTATGTGTTTTCACTCATATTTGATCACGTAGTCTTTATTTTCACTTGAAGTGCACTTTTAACCCGTTGTGATGTGCAATTGGGCACTAATTCGCTGAGTGTATGCACATGGTGCTCCTTACCTCTTTAATTCTGCATTGTGGCACTTGCATGTGCTTGCCGGTGGCAAGTGGCCCCGAAGTTGTGGTTTTGGACACTCAAGGGCAGAGCCCAATTGTATGATGAAGTCTGCGCATTTTGAACGGTCGCGCACTTTCCCTTCGTGCACTAGATTTTTGCCTTCGCACACAAGACTTTTTCCCATGCGCAGTCATTATGCTGAATTGTGGGGTTCTTACGCAGCTCGTGCGTTTTGTTCACGCACGGTTGATTTAGACCATGCGAGATTAACCACATGAGCTTCCTGTTTTGCCTATAGTTTTTATGATTTATTGTTACCCGTGTTTCCTTCGCACATGGTTGAATTCAACTGTATGAGAAGGAAATTGCACGAGCAGTTTTTTAGCCGGAGAATATGAGTTCTATCCCGGCCCATGCGTTTTTGTTTGTGCACAGTTGTTTCAACTGTGCGTGAGTAAAATCACACTGGTTAACTGCTGGCTTATTTGAAAATTTGACAGATTAATATGACACATTTTGCACACATGATCGTGCGTTCAACCGCGTGTGACCATTTTTAAAGCAATTTTATCATTTAAGCGCATAATTTCACCCGAATCTTGATTCCAACTTCATTCCACAATGTTTCCCACTCCAGTCCCCCCTTGTTCGCCGCACCTTGTAGGGAGGAGCTCTGACTCCATTCCTCCTTCCACCATCCGCCAGGGCTTCTCCTTAGGCCGCCTCCCATCATCCAAGGACCTCAAGGTGGAGATCCTAGCCGCATTCTCATCACCAAGAGAGGAAAAATTTGCAAATGACGTGGATGGATTGTAGTTCACAAGAGAAGATGGGTAAAATAGGAGGAGGTAACAACCCTTTGGTACCCCAGACGGAAGTTAAAGATCGAGTGAGGACGTGGAGTGACGACCCGATGATACCTCCCGAGAATCTTCCACGAGTCTCCAGATTCGGCTATATCGTGCACTCTTTCTCATTTCCCATTGAAATTTGTAGTTACTTTCTCCATTATTTTGATAATGTACATAGTATAAACTCTTGATTCTAATTTAAATTCGTTTCTATGAATGAATGTTGGTTTATGTGTGTTTGAGGTATTCCTGCATCTTTCATACTTGTTGTGATAAATAGTTTGTCGCACTAGCAATTGCTAGGTGTGTGTCATACGAGAAGGTTAACATGACCCTCCATTGTACATCGTTTCCATTCCATCCATTTGCCTACTCGTCCATTCGCTAAGCCAAGCAGTGTTAATGACCCGCATAATCCCCACGCCTTGTGAAGAAGTGATTGTGACCCACACAATTGTAGTTTTTTTATCTTGCAATTAAAACAATGATGACAAATAAGTTCATTGAGTTATGAACATTTGTATTACTTGGATAACAATGATGCATTGCTAGATGTCTCATATTGCTCGTAATACTACAGTTGATACATTCTAGATCAAGTAAGAGATTATTAGGGTTTTATATGATCTAGAAGTAGTTAAAGAGTTAGACTTGCTGTCAACGTAATATAAGCATATAAGGTTACACATAATAATAAACAAAAAATGGATATATGATTGGTTAGATTAGCCGCTGATATAATGTATATTAACTGGACATTGTTGGTTAGACTGGTTCAGTATCGAGGGGACTCTGTCGGCTAGACCAGTTCAGTATCGACTAGACAATGTCGGCTAGAACAGTTCAATATCGACTTGACAATATCCGTTAAACCAATTTAGTATTGACTGGACAATATCAGCTAGACTAATTTAGTATCGCCTGGACAATATTGACTAGATCATTTTAGTATTAACCGGAAATTATCGTGTAGACATCAAGACAATAGCCTAAACATCAAACCAATATATTAGTCCAAAGTATGGTAAATGATTCAAAATTGTAGAGTGATTTGCAAATAACAATTTCTTTAAAAAAACAAATTTTACATAATCAAGATAAACTCAAAATCCAAAGCATTACATATGAAAATGGTAGTGAATTTTCTCAAGTGATTTACCGTATAAAATCATTGAAATAGTGAGTCAGCATGAATCAATTTCTAGAAATTACTTTTTTCTACTTTCCTCTCTACTTTTTCTTAACGATAGAAACAAAGCCACAAAAATTCTCCAAGGCAGCTTGCTATTTTGGTGAAAGAAACCCATCTTCGTTGCTTTTGGAGTTCCGGGATAAAGAACCCTTGATATTTTTGTAAAAGGAGATTACTTGCCAATTTGGTGAAAGTGTTTGTACTCTACCATTCAAGAGAATAAAAAAGCGAGCAGTCTTTTTTTTACTGCTGAACACATCCAGAAAAAATTTTAAATACTTGAGCTTTCGCCCTAAGGTAAATTAGGAAAGCAAAAGGCAAAAAATAATGGTAAACAGAGTTCTCAGTGTACAACCCATATTCATCGAGGGTGGACCCCTCCACAGTCAGGTCAGCAGGTCAAGACAGAAGTCAGAGTCAACGCGCAAGGCGGCAGAAGGCCTGGGCAGGTATTGCGAGCTCCCTCGCATACTTGCCAGTGGGTGACTAGGCCTGTTACTCACTCAACCGAGCGAGCTCCCCCCAAGTGGTCTCCTAGTCGCCGCGGGGTGGGGCTATAAATAAGACCCCCTCTCTTTGGATTAGCCTATAAATAGGACCATAGGGGTGCGAGGAGACGGACTTCGGAATCTCGCAAAAGATCTCGACCGCCTTTTTCCTAGACAGCAAGCTGAGCCTTTGGATCCTTTGTTCAGAGAGACAGACAACGAGTTTGTGACTATCCATGTTAGTCGCCTCGACTTTGTTATCAGTCAGTCTATCTCGTACCCTGTTCGATCATTTTTGGTTGTGGAGGGGTTGCTTCTTGTAAGCTTCCGGGTACGTGGTGGCACCTCCCCGTCGCAACGCCTGAGGTCTTTTTAGTTGTCTGACAGCTTCCGTGTCTTAGCCCGTTAGCCGTTGAGCCCGACCGTTGAACCGTTAATCTTAGGCTGTCTTGATCCAAATTTTGGAGTATGGATTTTTCCGACTTCAACACTTTAGTGCGATGAGCATGGAGTAGGGATTTTCCCGGCTTCAACATTTTGGTGCGGTGAGCGTGGAGTAGGGATTTTCCCGGCTTCAACACTCAGCCTCCTATAACTGTACTTGTCTCGATGCGGGGATGCGTGAAAATAGAAAATATTTAAAATTTTAAATGTTATTTCCGTTTACAAGAAGAGTAAATCATAATGGTTTAAAATTTGGATTCAAATGAGGAAAACATGCATATAAAAGCTAACAAAAACACACACATAAAAATAAGTTCAAGAGAGAGAAAGAGAGTGAGCCCAACAAAATCAATTGTTGTAGCAGAATCAATTGTCAAAGATTCGTACAAATATATTATTGCAGCATAATCAATTGTTCAAGAATCAATATCCTCGATAATGATCATCTGAACTCAGATCATTGTAGTCATCATTGTCATGCATTAAAAATATAAAGATAGAAGATCAGCAGGGGGAACCATAGGGTCCCGAGAACGAGTAATAGTTAGGTCAGCTTGTCAGGAGCCTGATAATACTCATGATCCTGCACCAATGAGAAGCATGCAAAGGAGGTGGGGTCCCGCGCATTTTGGGGCTTCTCATTGGCTCTCCGGACCATGCTCATGGTCAGGCTACTGACCCAAAAAATTTTCCCCGAAAACAGAACGACTTTGACCATTCCCGCCGACACCGGCGAGAAGTCATTGCAGAACGCGCAGTCCAAATCGATGTTATATCCTCAACTCTTAAGCTCGAGAGAAGAGAATCGTCCTAATCCACAACCTGATTTGCCATGAAAGAGGGCGAAGACAAAAAAAAGGAAAAAAAAATTCGACCGGTTTGTGCACCCTTGTGAAAAAGAAAAAAAATGATTTTTATGATAAAATGTATGATTTTTTTTGAAATTTCTTTACATGACACGAATTACTTTTTTTACAAACATTTTAAAATCTTTTTTACTCATTAAATAATAATTTCAAAAACAATATCTGGCTCAATATCGCGCTTTGTTACAATCCGGCTGGATATCACGCTTTTTTTGAATTTTGCTAGCTGTGATAGTAATTTGATGGGCATGATTTCATCCGCATGATTCTACCATACACTACTTGTACTTAAAAAATGCTCAAATAAATGCATGCTTAGAACAAACAGTAATGTGCATCCATAATTTTAATGCAACTCTAAAATTTAATATGCATAATATTATCAAAAACAAACTAGTATATTATTACCAAAAACATTAATTATCTCTAACTAATCTTGCATTTACATCATTCCCTGCTTTTAAAAAATGTTGAGAACAAAGGTCCAGCGGGATTGAGTGTGTGTGGGACCGCATATTTGGGTTTCCACATCGCGTTCCAGGTCTGGGTGTTGACCCCGGTGGGCCCCCCGTGTGGCGGAATATCCCCGCCATCCCGTGGATGGATTAGTCCCACATTGCCTGCAGCGGGTGGTCCTTGGTGTTTATGTACCCCCGTCCCCACTTACCATCACCTCGGGGTTTTGGGAAGATGTGTGGTGACGGGTGGTTTCCACATGGAAAGTGCACTTCTTTATTGTAAGGCCCCTAGCCGATCCAACGTGACAGCGTCACGGCTCCGCTCTAGGCGACGCTACCGGGCTGCAGCCCAAGCACCCCAACCCCTCTCCCTCCACAGGCGGGTTGTTGGTGGCCACAGCCTCCCTTTGATGAGGTAAACTCGATAGTCAAGCCCGCACCACGGGGACTTCCCAGGAGGTCACCCATCCCAGTACTACTCCAGCCCGAGCACGCTTAACTATGGAGTTCTTTCAACCTGGCTCTGATACCATGTGGAAACCACCCGTCACCACACATCTTCCCAAAACCCCGAGGTGATGGTAAGGGGGGACGGGGGTACATAAACACCAATGACCACCCGCTGCAGGCAATGTGGGACTAATCCATCCACGGGATGGCGGGGATATTCCGCCACACGGGGGGCCCACCGGGGTCAACACCCAGACCTGGAACGCGATGGGGAAACCCAAATATGCGGTCCCACACACACCCAATCCCGCTGGACCTTTGTTCTCAACAAAAAATATTATTCCTTACAAAGGAAATAGAAAGAATACGCGAAACTACTCCTCCAGACCTCCATACACACCCCCAACTTCTAAACGCCTTCTTAGAGTATCCAAAATGGGTAGGAGAAATCCACCTAGCAGAAGGTAGGGGAGCCACACGGGTCGTCCGATCAATGATCTGACGGCCTACAATGTTCCACTGTATTTAAAAAAATTAAAAAGGTCGTATTTCAAATTTTGTGAACCGATCGGACGACCCATGTGGCTCCCTACCTAAAAAATTCTCTTCCTAGAATAGTGAGTTTTAAAAAAACATCAATAGAAATTATTATCAACATAGCTCAAAATACTCTCTCAATAGACCTTTCTCTCTCCCTCTCTCTTTCCTTTTCTCTCTCCCCCTCTCTCTCCCTTAATTATAATTTGCACCACTTTAACTTTCAAAATTACAATTATCCATTTCAATGTTTATATTTCATAACTTCCATGCACCTAGGAAGCATCTGTACGAGTACGAGTATCGAGTAGAATATGTATCTGGTATGTCGGTACAACAAAATTTAAAAAATAAGTGTACGGGTACTGTAGGATATGTTATATTAAATATTATAAATATATATGTATATATCACAACTGCAATTATAAATTCTCAAAATAATAAAACATAAATCATAAATAATTAATTGAAATACAAGTCCATAAATAATGCAATATAACATGAAGTTCTTAAACATAAAATATTCATAATCATTCAAATTTAACGATAATTATCACTCATTTTCTTCATCTTTCTTTGTATTGTTGTAGATCGAGGCATCTTCAATTTCTGAATCATCTAAATATCAACAAGTTGGCAATCGTAAGCATGCCAACTTCATCAAAAGGATTTACCCATACATCTCCTCATATATCGCACATTCTACTCCTTCCTTGCTTGTAGATTTCGTTCCTCCTCGATAATAGGCATAGATTACTATGCATATACACCAAATTATCAGCTCGTTGTGATAGAATTTTGTTTCTTCTCATTGAGTGAATGAATGAGTATGTGCTCCAATTTCTTTCATAGTAGGATGATATACAAGGTTGACCTAAGAGCTTCAAAGCAATTTTTTGCAATTTAGGCGTCGAAGTTCTATAGTAACTCCACCAATCTTGGGGCAATAATGAAGCTTTTCCTCCAAACTATCTCGCTCACTAAAAGCTTGACCAAGCTCCGTGAACCTAGGGAACTCATTGATTACATTCCTCTCCACCACATCAGAAATGTATCTTCTTAAGCATTTATTTCTCTCCAATGAAATCTCCTCATTCGTTTTTGGAGCAACTTTAATTAGCTCTCTACCAAGACATTCTCGACTATAATACCTACAAATAAATACAAATTTTAAATAAATAAATCATAATAAATGTTAAATATCAAATAAACAAAAATATTATCTTGGATTAAGAGAATGAACCAAACAAAGTAGTGGTGTGCAACCCTTGGTCCATCAATTAACGATGATTTCATAAATTGCCTCATAAAGAGGGAAATGAGCTTCTAAGTCCTTTAACTTTTCATGTCCATATATTTTAATCTTCATATTTTCTGTCATTAAATCTCGTATGTCATATACCAAATGAAGGTTAGGTTTGTCCATATCACAAACCCTATGCATATCATATATGAGTTTTGTTATATCAAGGATCTTGTCCACATCATTCCATCATTTGTCACTATAGATAATGCTTTTAACCTCTAGAGCTTTCTCAACATCATTTATTTTGTACATAGTCCATTCAGAACATCCAACCATATTGATGATTTATTATGAAAGTCCTTATTGATTCAGCTTCATTTGTCACCTGAGTTATCTATCAGCATTGTTCTCTAACTGTTGCACAACGATAAGCATTATTGGCTGCACAAATATTTTTTAATGCTAGATTTAAGGTGTGCACAACACGGGGAGATCAAAAAATATATGAGAATCGTACCTCCATAATTGCTTCTTTTACCTTATTATACAACAGTGCAATATAATATCTGTTCTTGTACTCTCCTGATACATCAACTACCTTTAAAAAAATAGGACCATTCTTAGAAGTCGTCATAAAATTAATCAAAAGTCTTCTTTAAGCATTTGTCCAACCATCACTAATTAAGTTGATTCTCTTTTGGGGCCAAGTATCTTTAATTGACTAAATCATTCTAGTGATATTGGATTTTTGTTTTTGCAAAAGTGTAGTTATTAGAGCATCATATCCAAGAGGAACAAATACATCAAGATTGTGATTAACAGTAAATTATATGAGCTAATATAATATGAATTTCCTGCTAGATTAAATGATAAACCGTCAGAATAAAACATCCTAGCTATGTGACTCCTCAACTCATCTCTAGCTTTATTTTGGAAAACCACATCATTAGGTCCACCTCTTTTTTTGTTTTTCTAACTAATTGAGAAGTTTGACTTGCATTAGAAAACAATATTACCTTGGGAGCCAGTTTACATTTTTCTTCTGAGAGAAAAACCACTCTTTGAAGCACTTTTAAATACTCTTAAATCACCTTTGGACATATCCTAATATCATTCCCAAATATTTTTAGCAAATGACTCTTTACCCTAGAATATGAGCCGCTGAAATCAATCTCACAAAAATTGCATTTCTATTTTCTGTTTCGGCCACCAACTTCTCTACTATGTATAAGAGATGCATAATCCCATAATGGTACTTTATCATTCTTGTTTGCGTCATCAGAAATAAACTACTTGTTGCTGAGGTAGATGTTGAACCAATGATACTGATAGGAGATTGTGATTGAGACATAATTGTTATAATAAGAAAATGATAGGAAAAAATATAATAAACATTAATCACTAATTTATTGTTTTAGGAAGATAATTATATGATAGTTACTGCATGAAACATAAAACTGCGAAATATTGAGAATAAAATAAATATATTACCAAAAGAAATGACTACAAAATATTAGGAGTTGTACTTGAAATAAATTTTCAAAAGAAATAGCTGCAGTCGACTTCAAGCATTCTGTGTCTGTTAATGTCGACAAGTGACTCTTGCAACTTCAAAATCCAGCTCTTTGTATTTCTAATACACTAATATTTAGTTTTAAAATTTGGATCAAGGTCTCTCTTGAAGCTTTGTTATCGAATCTTTGTTGACGAATCTTTGTTCGTGGATGCGTAATTCTTTAAGGACTAAGGACTTGCACATAAAAAAAATTCACTAATCAGAATTTGGCAGAAAGTGAAATCTAAAATTTAAGGTGAAATCAGAAATTGAGATAAAGAAATTGAAGGTGAAATCAGAAATTGACAAGAAGTAAAATCAGAAATTGAGAAGAAGAAGAAATTAAAGGTGAAATCAGAAATTGACAGAAAGAAATTGAAGGTGAAATCAGAAATTGACAGAAAGTGAAATCAGAAATTAAAGAAGAAGAAACAAAAGCAGCGGGAACAATCAGCAGTGCGACAACGAGTAAACCTAAAGCAATGATAAAATATCATATTCTCGCATACCATAAGCGTGTTTGTACCAGAAACGTACCCGATACGGGTACGGGCCAATTTTTGGCATATCAGTGCTTCTTATCCATACACAAAAAGGCTCCCTAAAAATTTATGCAAAAATATGAATTATCATTTTAAAGTTCATTGAGTTCACAAGGCAAAATTCATGAATTCTCTTTTAGCCAATTTGAGCTCTTTTTGAGATAGCGATGCTGTTTAAAATGGAGTAGTTCAAAAGGAGATTCAAAACTAAATTTTCAACCACGATGATCCTCCTCTGCTATACTACAATGATGCTCCTCCACCATCCAGAGTTTTAGGCGTTGCTTCTTCTTCACTGGCGATGTATGCCGATTGTTGGAGTACTTCAATCCAACTATTCCGCTTCCGGAAGCCCCAATGCCACCCAACTCTTGGTACACTGACCCCTCATTCCTCTCCCTCGAGTTTGAGCATGTCTTCACCGAGGATGGCAAGTAGTAGGTTAGCTACTTGCGCCTCGTAAAAAAACAAAAAAAAAAAAAGAACAAAAGCACGTTTACGATCTGATTATTATCCAAACATGAGGATATGCATATAATTTCATAAGCTTAATTTGCATATATCTTCTAAATAGATTTTTATTGTTGTTTTTATGGTCATTTAAATTCATCTGTTTCCAATATTGCTTTGAGCAGGTCGAGAATCCTAATGAGTTATTCATTGGAAGGTATTGTTCTTTCATCTTTTCAAATTATTATGTGATTCTCATTGCTACAATTTAAACTTTTTGAACAAATTGACTTCCACCCTGTTGAATATCGTAATTGAAATGATTAGTTTTATGGTTATGAAAAAAGTTCATGTGAAAAACCAGTCATTGACAAACAAGGGTGGCTCCAAGAACAAGGGTTGGTGGAGCTACGACAGGTCTTGAAGGTGGTGCGGTCGGGGAGAAAACTGTGGGCCGCGGATGGGCCCACACGGTTTCCCAAATGGGGTTAGGCTCGATGGAACGAGCAGTGGACGGTTCGAGAAAAAATGACAGGCGTGTCGATGGCAGATGGCTCGGGGCTCAAAAATGGTCGTTCTTCCCCGTGTGGTCATTAATGACGATACACTCGAGTAAATAAGTGAATTCGCTCAGCAATGATCTTATGAGGAGAGAGCATGCGTTGCTAGTAGGGCACCAAAATAGGAGATTGATGGAGACTTCAACTATAGTTGGGGACAATGGGACGATGACAGGACGAAACAGAACAATGAGCGTTGTTGCTTCCCCTTAACAAATGCGTCGTTTATCAAATGGATGTTTTTCTCGAAGACAATATGGATCGTGGGGGCGCTGGAGACAGTAGATGTAGTAACGAACGTGTCGGTCATGCTGGAAGGCATCGACGTGCTTGCTGGAGACGACATAAATGTTGTTGTGTTTGTCTACTGGTGTAGAGGTTGGCTTGGGGGAACCGAAGAAGCATGTCAAATTAAAATGACAACGACTTTGTAGAATGGGGGGGGGGGGTTAGGTGTAACACCCTCATCCGTCGCATGACATATAACAGAAGGTCCAGCTGGAACCCGTCGCCATATACCACAGACAGTCGGAAGGGTTACATAAGAATATTCAAACTATCCAATTAAGACTACTCGTCTTACACAGAGCATTCTAGCGGAAGTTTTTAAAAGTTGAAAGAACCAAAAACTTAAATCCAATAATCATGAATGTCCACAACCACACCACTTGAATGAAAACCAAATACACTGAAAGGGTACACGACCTTTTGGCCTTAAAAATGTTCACTTAACAAAATAGTGTCTTATATACATCGGCTCGCAGGTCGGCCACACATGACAAAATAAAAACAACTATTCTTTACGGCCTCTGAGCGCCAGCATAGCAACATGGGCTCCAGCCCGCTATCTAGCACTCGGCTCTGCAGCACCTGCAAGCAACATTCCACCGCACGGTGGCAAACAAAGCAACGGTCAGCCAAAGCCGACCAAATTATAACGACTCTACCCCTTACTCGGGACGGCGGTGCTCTTTCCCTGCATATCATTAGCCCAGTAAAACAATAAAACACAATTATACTATGCCACAGGTGTAGGCTCGCACGGCCAAACACCCCGTGCACTCAGGGCACATTAACGGTGAATCCTGACACTTCAGCGTCTTCACCACCATCCCAAAGATGTAACCACGTGAGCATTTAGCCTTTCTGACCACCGTCTAAGGCTCCCGACTATGCCAACGGCCAGTCCCCTTTTCGGGTCTCTCGCACCGAACCACATAGCCTAGGTCCAATTCCACTTGCCCGTTGCTCACACCACGTAGTCACTTTAAGACGTACGCATGAACCAAGCTTCTCTCGGATCCCAAAACTTTTCCAAACAATCACATAACTCAGTTATGTTCAAGGCCAGTTCCCTGACCGCCAAGTTAGCAGAACACGTTTCCGCTCAGTTTTTCGGGTGCGCCTTGGAGTTAATCCCCAAGGATCCCTAGTGCAATCTACCGCGTAGAAATCTGAAAAACCCAAAGCACGGAGTCTTCTCCGGCAAAACATATCAAATGCAACATCACCGATCCAGACAATACACGTCGGGGTAGGCTTCACACACAATATATATGCCCGTACTTCGATTCCGGACTCTATATGCAACACAAGGGGTACTATTCACATCAACCCCAAGAAACACCACTCACTCACCGCACACTCGCGGGAGCGGGTTTCCCTATGCAAAAAGGAAGAGAGCTTCACATGCTCAAGTAGAGAATCATTACCCTTGTAGTCCGCTTTTGTGCCATGGAAAAACTATACAGATAGAAGTCTTCGCAATGGAATTTCTTCCACGGATCCGCTCTCGGTTCTCCAAACGGTGCTCCGATGCTCCGCCGGCGGCCGGAATCCTCCTCCTTATTCCTTCTCTCTCTAACTCCTTGGAAAGAGAATGGCTTGGAGGAAATGAAGAGTTAACTCCCCCATTCCCAGCCTTAACAGTGCAGGAAACCGTCTGAGTCATTGGATCTTACTTAAAGAAAATGAACGGCTCAGATCTGCACAAAAATCCCCAGACCTGGGCCGAACACGGCCTCGCACACGGTCGTGTTCCAGGTCGTGTGCCTCGATCCAGGCATGATTGTCGAACATAGAAAACCACACGGGCTAAGACACGCCCGTGTCTCAACTTGCCACGCCCGTGTCGGATCCTCGACACGCCCGTGATTAGGGGGCGTGTCACATATAACCACCACGGCAACGGACACGACCTAACTGAACACGGGTAGGGACACGGGTATGAACACGCCCGTGTCACTCGATAATCGTCGAGCAAATATCATCGATCGTCGAATGCAGAGGGTCACTCGATAATCGACGAGTGCCTTTCGTTGACCGTCGAACGCAGGGGGACACGCCCTCCCGACACGCCCGTGTCGCCTGGCGTGTTGCTCCCGAACACTTTTCGTCGAACTCAATCGGCTTGCACACGGGCACGGGTCAAGACATGCCCGTGTCCCGGGGCCATGTCACCAGTAACCGCCACTCCAACCGACACGACTCTTGGGAACACGGGTACAGACACGGTTAGGCACACGCCCGTGTCAAATGACACGCCCGTGTCATTCAGCCGTTTTTCTTGCCGTGTCCTTCTCGGGACACAGTCGGCCAACACACCCAGCCTGACACGGCCATGGACACGCCCATGTCCCTGGCCGTGTACCTCTATACAGAATTCAAAAATCCTATTTGGACGCGATCAGCTCAAATACAATTTTCAGGGTGTTACACTAGGCATCGTCTTCCTTTCGTTAAAATTTTTTTGATTACCTCCATCTTATCACGATCATTCTCCATCATCGGGACACCGTTTTTCACATATAAATAGTCAAAATTGATTTCTTCGACGAGCTAAATACAAATCCACTACAACTTTTTAAAAATTCTTTGGGAGGGGGGGGGGGGTGTAGGGAGGCCCGCCCCTATCAACTAACCAAAATCTTGCTTCCATTATTTTTCTCATATAAGTTGACTTCAATCTACGTTGATTTATAGTACTTAAAATAACTTTTAATATTATTTGGCCGACTTATATTTTTTGTGAACTTATGCATTTATTCTGATATTTCAAATTTGTCAATGTTTTAAATTTAAAAGTTTAATTTCATCAATTGAATTTTGACACATGCGAACATCAGAATTACTAATTCTAATCTTTGCAATAAAATTTATACATTCAGCCGAATGACATAATTTTAATTGATTTTAATTTTAATTCATGCAAAAAATGTAATTAGACAAATTTCAATTTCTGCCTCCCAATTCCTACTAAACGAACAAAGTCTTAAGACAAATGAATTAAAACTTAGAATACTCATGACCAAAAGCAGCAAAAACCAAATAGAGAATTTAAGTTATCAACATTTAAATTTATTTTGTGTTCTTATTTAAATTTATCTTTTAAGTGAGATTAAAGTTTTAACAAAATTTAAGACTTTATAGGAGCAAGTCCATATTCTAGGCCCATTTTTCCATAATCTAGGCCCATTTTCCATAATCTAGGCCCATTTTCCATAATCTCGGCCCATTTACCATATTCTACGATAATTTGCTCGGTCCTATTGTCGACCCATTTGCTCTGCTAGCCCATATTCTAGATCCAGTTTCCCATAACCTAGGCTTCTAGCGGAAGTATTTTCACGCACAATCCGTTGTTGGCCCCCATCATCTCTACCTTGCTTTGTGAGCCATAAACGACTCCTTGATCTTCTAGAAAAGAGAGAGAGAGAGAGAGAGAGAGAGAGAGAGAGGAGAAAATTTTGTGTACATGTGGTGTACCATGCTTTTGGTTCATAAATAAATACCCCCTTCCCTACATAATTACGGAAAGTCCTCTGCCCTATTTTTTTCGTTTTCATGCCTCTTCATTTTCGAAACGCAGTTTCTTTCTCAATCGCGTCTCTTCGTTCTCACGCCTCTTCGTTCTCGCGGCTCTTCATTTTCGAAAACCCTAGTTGCACCTCCCTTCTTTCTCCAATCGTTGTTTCTGCAATCCTGGGCGTTGGAGACATTTTCGATCAGGACCGTTTTCACACCTCTTCATTGCCCAAACGTTCCACGAAAACCTAGAGCCACCTTCTCCCTTTCTCACATTGTCGTTACTGCGATCTAGGGCGACTACGTTCGCCATTACTGTGTTCGAAGGGCGACTACGTTCGCCATTACTGTGTTCGAACTCCAAACAAAGCCGTTTTCGATCATATATTAAAAAGGTAGACAATCTTAAACCAATACACTCAAATTTAGGATTTATGTTTCACTTCAAATGAAAGTTGTTTGGTGAAATCTTCCAGTTGTAAGTTATTCTTTTCTTGCATTTTTAAGAAATTCCATTTTTAACTGTTGTTTATTTTCCCAATCCTATGTAAAACTCTGGGCAAATTAGATGTAGTTGCGGGTTTGTTAATGTATGTAGTGTTTACAGTCATAAATAGAGTTGAAATTGCAGTCCACATTGTATAAAGATAAACAGTCCTCTTTGAAATTACAGTCATTATTCTAGTGCAGATTAGAGCCACCTTCTTGTCATTTTGAAATTGCAGTCCAAATTGAAATTACAGTCGTTATTCTAGTTATCTTTACAGATCAAAGAACCAAACAGTTTTCGTAATATTTACAGTCGTAATTGGAGTTCAAGTTGCAATTCAAAATATATAACGTTATGCAGTCGTTATTCTAGCTTTCTTACCGTTCAAAGACCCTTACTGTTCTTTTTGTCATTCATGTTGTAATTATAGTAGTATTTATAATTCTTTGTTTTTGAACTGTAAAATGCAGTCTAATTAAATTTTTTTTTGGTTTTATGTTACTTTATTCCAGTTGTAACTTATGTACTATTTACAGTTCTAATTTATGTACAATATTGTTACAATCCCTTCTTCTATATTTGGAACTCTAATTTTTTGTATGATTACGACTGCAGGACAAAAATAGTCGTAATCATAGTTCTATTTACAGTCTATTTAATTAATAAACTATTCTAGTTATCATAGTTCTATTTATTGTCCAAATTGAAATTTTTTGTAAGATTGTAATGCATTCTTCTCTATTTACAGTCCATTTAATCATAATTCTAGTGACATTCAAGGAAAAGAACACTCAAGAACTGTGATTTACTATCCAAATTGAAATTGCAGTGCAAATTGAAATTACAATCGTTATTCTAGTTATCTTTACAGTTCAAAAAACCAAACAATTTTCGTAATATTTACAGTCGTAATTGGAGTTCAAGTTGTAATTCAAAATGCATAAAGTTATGCAGTCATTATTCTAGTTTTCTTATAGTTCAAAGACTCTAACAGTTTTTTTTGTCATTCGTGTTGTAATTATAGTGGTATTTATAATTTTTTGTTTTTGAACTGTAAAATGCTGTCTAATTAAATTTTTTTGGATTTAAGTTACTTTATTCCAGTTGTAACTTCTGCACTATTTACAGTTCTAATTTGTGTACAATATTGTTACAATGTGTTCTTCTCTATTTTGAACTCTAATTTTTTGTATAATTACGACTGCAGGACAAAAAATAGTCATAATTATAGTTCTATTTGCAGTCAATTTAATTAATAAACTATTCACATCATCAATTGTACATAGCTCTGGGAGGTAGAGAAATGACCTTATTTTTTTGGATTTCCCTCTCATTGTTCCAGTTGTAACTGCTTTAATATTTAGGGTTCTAATCTGTGTTGAAAATTATTATAGTTTATTACTCTCTATTTGGAACTCCAATTATTTGTACGATTACAGCTGCAGAACCCAAAACATTCTAAATCACAATTCTATTTACAGTTGTAACTAGTTGTCGTTCTTTTTTTGGATTTTCTCTTCTATCTTGCATATTAAAATGAAGTTACAGTTCCATTTTTAAGTAGATGTAATTCCAATTGTAATTGAAAGTTTATTGTTTCGTTTTATAATATGCCTCTTAATTACATATTTTTGTAATACAACTTTCCTATATTTGACATTCAAGGAAGAGAACATTCAAAAACAAGTAAGATTATCTACACATTCTTTGGCGTGTTTTTTGTATTTATATATGCTAAATCAAAACCTCTTTTGTAGTGCCTGTGAGCAATTACTTACATTCTAGATGTGCTGTATCGACTTTCAAGTTGAATGCCTGTCCTTTGTTAGATGCTTTAGAAGAGCAAACTTTAAAGATTTTGAGGGAAGCCGTGTGCTACAGTTGTTTAAGATGCCCAACCTACCGCAAAATATTCCATTACTTTATGTCCTTGTATGAGCCTTTAACAAACATAAACAGACTTTTTTTCTAGGTAATAACTACTGTAAATTGATTGTTAATGAGGTTTCTTTGATCTTGGGTCTTCCAAACCGGGGAGAGGACTTTATGTTTGTTAGACTGTCGTGTATAAATATGTCCTACAAAGATTTGACTGAGGATCTTAATAGTCTCGCATTGGAAGATTGGTCTCCCACTTTGGATAGTAGGAGATTGGATAGCTTAATCCTCTATTTGGTTAACGTATTCTTCTTCCCGTTGAAAGGGATGAAGATCCTAGCCTCTCTATACAAAATTAGAGGTTTCTCAAACTTTCTGAAGTACAACTAGCCAAAGGCAATTCATTATTTTTTGCTATCACAGGTTGATGCACTAAATCAAGCTAGTGTAGTCAAGAATGTTGGTGTTAATTTGGGATACTTGGAGAGTTGTGCAGTCATACTATTGGTAAGTAAGATAATTTTCAGTACATTCTTTTTATATTAAACATTTTTTAATTACATTATATTTTGCTCTAGGTATGACTTTACGAGCACACAGATGTACAGGTGATTGTTGATGAACTTGCTAGGCCGAGAATTTGTCATTGGTCATCTAAGAAGAGTTATCGTGCCCAGTTTTGCTTCGATCTCTTAACAAAACTACGAACGAGTTATAAGGTTGGTAATACTTAAATGGTTACAGCTGCAGTTGCAATTTTCCTTTTCATTGAAAGTTTAAAACTAGTTACAGTCATGAGTCTAAAATGCATTTATAGTTGTAATTGTAGTATGCATTTGAAGTCGTAATTATATTATGCATTTACAGTCGTAATTCTATTAGACATTTGCAGTCGTAATTCTAGTAGACTTTTACAGTCGTAATTGTAATATGCATTTACAGTCGTAATTGTAGTATGTATTTACAGTCGTAATTGTATTATGCATTTACAATCGTAATTCTAATAGATATTTGCAGTCATAATTGTAGTAGGCTTTTGCACTCGTAATTCTATTATGCATTTACAGTCGTAATTCCAGTGTGCATTTGCAGTCGTAATTATAGTAGACATTTGTAGTCATAATTGTAAACCACATTTTCAATTGTATTTTGAGGTAGTATATTTTTTGGGTTTGAATTGTAGATAAAATCAAAATTTATGAACATTTTGAAGAATGAGAAAAGGTTACTTGATGAAGAAGAGGAAGAAGATGATTCAGACTTCGAACATGTTAAAAAAACAAGAATGTTATTACAAAAAATATATCTGACGAGAAGGTGCATGTGAAATTAATTAAAAATTGAGTTAGATGATTATATCTTCCCGCTGAAGAATTGCAAGAGAATGCTAAAAATGAGATGAAGTTGTTGAAGAAAAGAGAAATAAATTGCGAAAAATAAAGTAAAGAAGAAAGCAAGAATGTAAACATGGGAATATTTATTTGATGATGACATGTAAGGACTGGAGACCTGTCTCAAGAATTTTATTCAAACTGAAGTGCGGTTGGAGGTGCGCTCAATTATAGACTGTTGTGAGTCATAGTTTGTCAAATTAGAAGCCAAATTATGTGGTGAACCACAACCACTGCATGCTACACCTCCCCAGACCTCTTCGCTGCATGCGCAGTCCGTATCGCCAAATAAACAATTTATACCGATTGTAAAAGTTAAATCAAAGGTCAATACAGATGACTTTAACATTAGTAGTCTAGTTAAAAATATAAAAAATAGATAAAGTAGAAATAAAAATTTACCAAATACCCCTTCAAAAGAAAAAGCTAAGGTAAAAGAGAAGTTAAAGGAAGATAGCATTTACCCCGGCAGACCGTACATATCAGCTTTTGAGTGCAAGGTTATAGATGATATGATTAAAAAATTCCCAGCAAGGTATTGTAACTTGTCTATGTAGCATGTATGTAATATAGTTATAGTCAAGTACATATTAGTAGTATGTAAGTGATATGTTTGCTATTTGCAGCTGCGACACCATTTTCAACAATGGAACCATTTTGATGACTCGAGGTGGTATGGATGAACTCCTACATGGTCAATGGCTGCACAACACACCCCTAAATGCTTATGTTGTTGCTCTCAAAGCCAATAAGACACTTTTGAAGTCGAATATAAGAAATTTCTTTTACGTTTCATTTGACTATGTTGTAAGTTGTAACCCCCTATCCGTCACATAGCGTATAGCAGTAGGTCCGGCCGGGGCCTGACGCCATATATCACAGACAGACCAGAAGGTTACGCAATGGAAACCATCCTGCCAATAGCCAACGTCCTACACAGAGTATATTCTAGCGGAAGCAATTTAAAAGTTGCAAAAATAAGAACCCAGCCAAAAGCATGAATGTTCACTACAATAACACAATAAGAATGAACGTACAAATACACGAGTACTTGGCCTTATGGCCTTACAATAGTTTACTTAAATATAAGTGTCTTCTAAACCTTGGCACGCAGGCCGGTAATACATGAGAATAAAAGAAAACACTCAAAATTAGGCCTTCGAGGGTCGGTTCAGCAACAAGGGCTTTTGTCCACTATTTGCCACTCGGCTCCGCAGCACCTGCAAGCAACAATCCACCAAGCGGTGGCAAACAAAAGCAACGGTCAGCTAAGCTGACCAAATTATAATGATCCAGCCTCTAAACTCGGGGCAGCGATGCTCCTTCCCTAGCATAGCCATATGATAGAGAATTTACACAACATCACAGGCGTAGGCTCGCACGACCACACACCCCGTGCTCTCAGGGCACATTCTCGGTGAACCCGGTCAAAGTCCACGTTCTCACCACCGCCTCTTGGACGACAATTTCTCGTGAGCATTTTGGTCTTTCCGGCAGCACTCACGTCAATTTAAGCCATAGACCGCCTAAGACCCTCCATCTATGCCAACAACAAGTCGCACGTACTTTAGGTCGTTTGTACCGAACGACATAGAGCGGGTACGGTTCCGCCTAACCCGTTGCTCACACTGCAACGTCAATTTAAGACATATGTACGGGTCAAACTTTTCCGAGTCCCAAATCGATCACACACTTTAAATAACCCAGTTATGTACAAGTTGGCTCTCTTGCCACCAAGTTGGCAGAATCACGCATCTGCCCAGTTTTCCGGGTGCACCTTGGAGTTAATCCCCAAGGCTCCCTGTTGTAATCTACCGCGTAGAAAACCCGAAAAACAATCATCTGCGCGGAGTCTTCTCCGGCCATTCATGCAATGCAACATCACCGATCTATACCAACTTGTCCGGATAGGCTTCACATATCATGCCTATGTCCGTTTTCTTGATTACAGACTCTACATGCAAAACAACGGGGACTATTCATATTTACCCGAAGGAACACCTCACACTCCCCGCAAACTCGCGAGAGCGGGCTTCCTATACAAGGGAAAAGAGGACTTCACATGTCCAAGATGAGAATCGTTACCCTAGCATTCCTCTTCGGCGCCGTGAAGATCTATGCAGATGAAAAGCACCGCAACGTCCTCGCCTCCGTAGATCCGAACTCGGCTTGCGATTTGGGGCTCCGAAGCTCCACCGGCGGCCGGATCTCTCTTCCTTCTCCTTCCTTGCTCTCCCCTCTCTCTAGAACTTTAGAAAGAGATGGTTTGAAAGAACTAAAGACATCCAAACCCTATTCCCGGGTATAACCCAGCAAGGACAGCCCTAAGCCGTTGGATCCCAAAATAAGGAAATGGACGACCACGATTCGCACTTAAAATCCAAAACCTGGGCCAAACACGGCTTGTGACACGCGCGTGTCCAAGGCCGTGTGGCCCATTCGACGCCGAAACTGTCGCATCCCGAAAAGTATATGGTCTCTCGACATGCCCGTGTCAGGATTGACACGCCCGTGTCATCCAGTACAAGCCCGTGTAGCTGGGCGTGTTCCTCCATCGATACAAGACCAACACCAACTCGAGGAGAACACGAGTATTCGACACGCCCCTATCCCATTTGACACGTCCGTGTCAAACCCGAACACGCCTGGGCTCCAGGCCGTGTTTCTCCCCTGACACAACTCAGCTAACTACCCGAGTAGGACACGGCCTGGGACACGCCCGTATCTCAGGCCGTGTTCGATATCTCGAGTACCTTTTGTCGAACACTCGAGACGATCATCGAACCCGAGCACAACACGGCCCTGGACATGCCCGTGTCTCAGGACATGTTCGCTGTCTCGAGTATCTTTCGTCGACCACTCGAGTAGCTCGTCGAAACCGAACACGACACGGCCCTGGACACGCCCGTGTCCCAGGCCGTGTAACCTCTACCAAGTCCGAAACTTGGCTCAAAACGCAACCCGTACCTCTTTTGAGTTTCAGGGCGTTACATAAGTACACCAAAAAATGCATATACTTATGTTATACGTTGCTCTCATGTTCAGTATCATTTCTCCATAGTACTACCGCAGAAATAATGTTAACAATACTAGATGCCTAATAAAGCATTTAACAACAGTCAGTGTGAAAAATAGTGATTTAATTATCATGCCATGATACCTAACCAATCACTGGGCATTATTGATGTGCCAGTTGAAGCAACATAGATGAGAGTTTTATGACTCAATGAAAAGAAAGCATCATAGTAAGAGACTTGAAGCATTGGTGAGCTTTTTTTAAAAAAATAATGATTTAACATTCAGATTTCAACCACTTTTAAATTTTTTGAGTTCTCTTGCAGGTTAAAATACTACATGAAGAAGCAACACGAGCACTTCCAGTCAGAATCGAGGATTGGCCTATTGTGGAAGTTCCAGGATTAACAAAATAGGGAAATTGAGAAGATTGTGGGGTTTTCGTTCTAAAGTACATGAAGGCGCTTCTATCACCTGATGATATATCCTGAAAAGAATGCAGCTCTTGGTCTGCACAAACAGCCAGATTCCGCGCATAAATTGCAGCTGATTTAATTACAACCTTTGCGGAGATATGTTCACATTGAAACTTATGTTAGATGCATGTTGCTTTAAAGACTTTGAAATTTTTGTGCTACTTTAATTTGTTGTTGATGTATAATATCTTGGATAACATTTGACATGTCGTATGCTAATTATATTCATAATTTACATTTTAAAAGAGCAGTTGTTTTATAGTTGACAAAAAATTAGGAACTTGAGAAATTATTTTTTTCAGTTCGAAGGTGTTGTTGTTCCACAGTTTCAAATTATAGTGCTAAAAACATCACATTTTGAAAGTGCAGTTTACAAGTTGTATTATGTTTATACTAATTTACAGTTCAAAAGTGCAGTGCTTTTACAGTTGCTAAAAAAACCACGAACTTGAGAAATCTTTCCTTTTCAGTGGCAAAAAAATATGACTTAATAGTTGAAGGCATCTGTCTTGGAAAAACCAATATTTTCAGGCCGTCTTGCCTCATCCGACATAAAGTTATATGCGTTAACAGGTTTAATCCATGCACAAATCATATTTTTTAGGAGACTACCCTGCATTTCTGAAATAGACCGGCGCGATCTCAATAAATAGCACTCCTTGATTGTCGTCGGATGGTTGTGTTCCTCAACAAATTTGGTAACTGTCCAATTTTTGCCATCTGAATCGGTATGAAAATTGATACAAGCAAGACAACCCGTGCAGGTATCTAATTTGTGGTACTTCTTTGGGGATGGCTTTACACGTTTTCTTCCTGCTTTGGAACAACTATATCCTCTAACTTTGATAGTTGATGTATGAGTCCGACAAGTAATGTGTTGCTTTCGCACACTGAATCCTATTCAGTGCGCATATTCACAGTACATTATATAAGCCTCTTCTTCTGAATGCACAATAGAAAACACAACAAAAATCTTAAGAAAAAACAAAACTTTTGTCAGTTATGACCTACTGTAGTTCTAGTATGCATTTATTTTTATAGTTCTAAATCTACATATAATAACAAGTGAAATTTACAGTTCCAAAAAATGAAATAAATACAGTTTAAAAAATCCAAAGTAAAACAAAACGATTAATGACATGTGAAATTTACAGTTCCCAAAACTTTTTTATACTTACAGTTCAAAAAACAAAACACAAAAGTTCCACAAAACACCAACATTTCACAACTTTACACTTACATAATAGAACAAATTTTTAGTAATGAAAATATTTAGCATAGGATGGTAACATACAATAGAGGATTTAGTTCAACTTCGTTCTTTCAATTACAATTCAAAAAATAGTTATTTTTAGAGTCCAAATTTACGGTGAAAAAAATTGTTAATTACAATTCAAATAAAAGGTTCAAATAAAAGAACATTCAAGTCATATTCTTACAGATATAACAAGCCTCACCATTGCAGATAATAAGAGTCAAAAAACATCTCAACACTATTTGAATGACAAAATTTATCATTTGAAGTTTCAGAATAACACAAACATGAATTCGAACTATGTTCTTTCATTTACACTTCAAAAAATAGCACTATTTACAGTCCAAATTTTTAGATCAGTTCAAAAAACACAACACAAAAGTTCAACTTACCCAAATCCACAAAACACCAACATTTCACAACATCACACTTACATAATAGAACAAATTTCTAGTAATGAAGATATTTAGCATAAGATTGTAACATACAATAGAGGATTTAGTTCAACTTTGGTTGTTCTATGACAGTTCAAAAAACAATACTTTATACAGTTCAAATTTTTAGTTGCAAAAATATTTGTTAATTACAGTTCAAATTAACGGTACTTTTCACAGTGCAGCTTTGTTCTTTCAATTAAAGTTAAAATTAATTTTGTTCTTTCAATTACAGTTCAAAGAGACAACACTTTTTACAGGCCAAATTTACGGTGCAAAAACATTTGTTAATTACAGTTCAAATTAACGGTTCAAATATAAGAACATAAAAATCATATTGTTATAAATATACAAATCATCACATTTACAGATAATAACAGTCAAAAAACATCTCAAAACAATTTGAATGACAAAAATTATCATTTGAAAGTTCAGTAAACCGTAAATAAGTACGATCACTTTGTTCTTTCAATTACAGTTCAAAAAAACAGTTCTTTTTACAGTCCAAGTTTTGAGATAGTTGCAGTTCGAAAAAACTTTTTTTTTTTTTTACAGTCCAAATTTATATTTGCTAAGAAGAGATTTTTCATCTAACAATAATTACAACACATAAAGCTCACTGGAATGCAATCTTAAATATATATGAAGAAGAGAAAAATTAGAAGGAGAAAAACAATTACAGTTGTTTGTGAAGATATTAGAGAATCACTTATTTAAGCATTATGAGGTTTGTTCAAATCATCTGGACACATAAATATACGTAGATTAGAAGATTGAACTATGTAATCGCTAGAAAACATCAAAAATGGCCGACGTAAACCTGAATTTTCAGCGGGCAAACTACCGCATTAGCTAGAACCTAATACAGAAGTAAACGATGGTCTACAATAGCAAAATCATCATTTTCGTCGTGTAATACAAGAAAAGTGTGGAGATCGGATGCATTTTCGCGTTTTACGGGCTCCGGTGAAAGGTGTGCAGCTAGGTTGCGAAAGAAGAAAGAGACGCGAAAACGAAAAAATACGAGAGAGAGGTTGAGCGAGAGAATGGCGCTTTCGCTGTCTTCCCTGACGTTAGTCCCTTCCAAACCCTCGACGATGTTTAGTCCTGAGCTCCCTCGGCGCATAGCAATGCCATCGTTTTCATCATTTGGCAGTGGCTTCTTCGGCGATGCGTCCATCTCAATCCGGCATTTGAAGAGGCGGAGGAATAGGCGCGGCGGATTCTCCGTCTTTGTCGTGGTTGCTGCTTCGGCTGACTACTATTCCGCACTTGGAGTCTCCAGGTCCGCAAACAACAAAGAGATCAAGGCTGCCTATCGGAAGCTCGCTCGCCAGGTACTGTTTTTCCCGGAAATCGGCCGGGGCCTTCTTTCGAGCAGTATCTGTATGTGAATGATTCTGATTCACTGAGTTTTGATAATTTGCGGCTCTTGTGGCATTTGTTATAGAGTTTATCTCTCGCTGTCTTGAAACTATGGATCAGTTTTTCTTTTTAAACGCAAGCATGAAATTGTTACTGTTAGAATGACAAAAGTCTTCTATTCATTAAGTGTAAACAATAAGTATGAGTACAATTATATAGGAAGAGAAGAGAAGAAGAATCCCAAATCTACAATGTGGGACTAAACCTAAAAACAACATGAGCTCATAAATGGGCTGTACAATGGGCTTTTGAACTGTATTAACATCTGGGCTATTATTGTACTATATTAACATCTCCCCTCAAACTCACGATGGATCATGAACCGAGAGTTTGCCAATAAGATATCAGAATTTGGCAGATGTGAGTGAGGTGAGGAAGTCCGCTATTTGATCTTCAGAGACAATGAATGGTAGAGAAATGGTGTTGACGAGGAACTATTGGCGAGTGAAGTGAAAATCAATTTCGATGTGTTTCGTTCTTTCATGAAACACTGGGTTGGAGGCAATTTATATAACACTTCGATTATCACAGAATAAGGGAGTGAGCCCGGAGATCGATACACCAAGATCGCAGAGAAGGCGACGAAGCCAAACTATCTCAGCAGTAGTGGAAGCCATGGAACGATACTCGGCTTCAGTTTTGGAGCGCGCAATGGAGTCCTGTTTCTTGCAACGCCAGGATATAAGAGAGTCACCCAAGAAGATACAGAAGCCAGTAGTAGAGCGACGAGTTGTAACATCCCCCGCCCAGTCGCATCTGAGAATGCTCGAAGGGTGAGTATAGAAGTGACAGAGAGAAATAATGACCGGGTGACGGAGGTGCGCAGGTAGAGAAGAATCCAGAGCACTGCGGCGTAGTGAACCGAGCGAGGAGCATGGACAAACTGGCTGACAAAGCTGACAGCATAGGCAATGTCAGGCCTAGTCATAGTGAGATAGACTAGCATCCCGACGAGACGTCGATAGCGGGAGACATCTGGAAGAGGTTCTCCGTCAGTTGGGAGGAGTTTCAGATTGAGCTCGATCGGAGTATCAACTGTCCGGGTGTCAGTAAGAGCAGCAACAGAGAGGATATCCGAGATGTACTTCTGTTGTGAAACTAAGATGCCTCGCTTGGACCAGGAGATTTACAGCCCAAGGAAATATCGAGGGGCCCCATGTCCTTTATTTCAAACTGACGACGGAGGTGCTGTTGAAGAGAGGCAATGGCGGCATGGTCATCCCCAGTGATAATCATATCATCAACATAAAGGAGGAGGATGACACAACCCTGAGGAGAAGTTCGAGTGAACAGGGCATGATCAGTTTGTCTTTCAATGAACACAGCCTTGAGAACAGCCATGCGGAAGCGCTCAAACCAAGCACGAGGGGCCTGCTTGAGACCATAGAGAGCCCTACGGAGATGACAGACGTGGCCGGCGGGGACAGAGAGACCTGGTGGAGGAGGTATATACACCACCTCTGTAAGATCACCTTGAAGAAAGACATTAGTGACGTCCATCTGATGTAATGGCCAACCTCGAGCCGCAGCAACTGCAAGTAGTGTGCGCACGGTTGTCATTCGGGCAACCGGTGCAAATGTTTCATCGTAGTCGGTGCCATGTTCCTGAGAGAACCCACGAGCAACTAAGCTGACTTTGTGGCGATCAATTGACCCGTCCGGCCAAGTCTTAATCTTGAATATCCATTTGCAGCTGACAGGAGTGACGCTTGGAGGACAGGGGACGAGGTCCCATGTATGGGTTCGGTGGAAAGCTTGGAGTTCGACTGCCATGGCTCGCTGCCATTCGGGATTTACAACTGCTTCTCGGTATGTCTGGGGCTCCCGGTGGGAGTGGAGAGCGGTGAGAAAGGCCTGAAAGGCAGGAGAATAGGAGGTAGCTGTGGTGAGAGCAGATGGGTTATACCTGACAAAGTCGTGGGCGTAGCGAGCAGGTGGAAGTCGAGGACGAGCAGGGTTGCGCCTCAGGGGAGCAGGATCCACGTGCGGAGAGACGGACGTAGCTTCAGACGGTGCCGTAGCAGAAGGGGCAGGAGCGGGAGAGGGAACTGTATGGGAAGGTGAATCCTCGGATGGGGGGTTATTGGGTAACGGTGCAGGAGGAGCGAAGTGCGTTCTGGGGCGGGTGGGTATAGGGGGCAGTAGAGGAAGGGTTAGTGGTGGAGCAACATTGGTTGGTGTGGGAAGTGTTGGAGGGGGCGTGGAGGAAGAGAAGAACATTTCATGTTCAAGGAAGGAAACATGACGAGAAATGCGGATGCGACGAGTCATGGGTGTTGAAACCAAAAACTTGGTCTCTGTGGAGTTCGGAGTCCCAAAAGAGGGGTGACCTCCCACCTACTACACTCGGGGGAACGTCACGGACCAAAGACTTGGGAAACTAGGAACAGACCCTCGGCTCTAGCGCGGAGGTCCCACCACACACCCGGAAGGCTACCTGAGCTCTTCCCCTCCCTTACCAAAGGGCTAGGCTGGGCGCCTTGGAGAACTCTCTCTACTCTACCAAGAAGAAGCTAAGAGAGGAGGAAGCTAGAAAAGTCCCTCTCCAAAGGCACCCAAGGGGGTCTATTTATAGTTTTCCAAAACCCATGGACCAAAATGACCAAAATACCCTTACGCCCAATATACCTTGGGCCAATAGAAAACAGCCACGCCGGGGGGTAAGGAGGTAATCCCCCCCGAGGTCAAAATGGTAAAACTGTAGGGTCCACAAGGGTCTAAGGGGCGGAGGGCGAACCCTCCCCGGACTAGCCTCCTGGGGCGAGAAGGCTGACCGCCCGGTCTCGCCCCGCGAGCTCGCCGCCTGGGGCGAGAGGGCTGGCCGCCGGTCTCGCCCCGCGAGCTCGCCGCCTGGGGCGAGAGGGCTGGCCGCCCGGTCTCGCCCCGCGAGCTCGCCGCCTGGGGCGAGATGGCTGGCCGCCCGGTCTCGCCCCGCGAGCTCGCCGCCTGGGGCGAGAGGGCTGGCCGCCCGGTCTCGCCCCGCGAGCTCGCCGCTTGGGGCGAGAGGGCTGGCCGCCCGGTCTCGCCCCGCGAGCTCGCCGCCTGGGGCGAGAGGGCTGGCCGCCCGGTCTCGCCCCTGCCCACGGCCAGGGTGTCGGGGGCGGGATCCTGGTATCCAGCCAGTCCCGTCATCCCACCTCGTACCTAGCACGCCAAGGGGGTGCCGACCATCTTGCCGCACCCGCCCCTCTAGAGGGCCCGGGGGAAGATGTTGATTTTTCCTCCCCCTATTAGTATGTTTCCAATCCAGAGCCAAAATTGGACACCGAGAGTGCAAAATCTCCAAAAAGCTTAAAAACGTGTCTGCCTTGTTTGGGGCCCACTCCTCGCGAATACGGGGTTGTACAATGGGGTCATAGCAACGATATCCTTTGTGGTGGGGACTGAGACCCAAGTGGACGCAACGAGCTGAGCGAGCAGAGAGTTTGGTGTGTTCAGTGCCAGGAAGGAGAACAGAGTAGGTACACCCAAACGTACGGAGGGGTGCGTAGGTTTGTTGCCGAGAGTATAGGCATTCATAAGGAGTGACCTCGAAGAGCACTGAGGAGGGAGTGATGTTGATAAGATGGACGACAGTGAGAACTGCTTCGGCCCAGAGGGAAGGAGCAGAGGTGGAGACGAGAAGGGCACGAACAGTTTCGATGATGTGACGATGTTTCCGTTCGGCGACCCCATTTTGTTCGTGGGTGTGAGGGCAAGACTGCTGATGGAGGGTGCCGTGAGATTGGATGAGGTCGCGCATGGTGGAGGAGAGGAATTCCTGAGCGCAGTCGGAACGGAAAATTTTAATGCGACGCGCGAACTGAGTATCAATCATTGTGGTGAACGTGTGATACACAGCGGATATTTCAGAGCGTTGGCGTAAAAGATATACCCAGACGCAACGAGAGAAGTCATCAGTAAAGCTGATATAATAAAGATAGCCAGAATGAGAGGCAATGGGGGCAGGACCCCAAATGTCAGAGTGCACTAGATCAAAGGGGGCTGTAGTTTGGGAAGCACTGCTGGAAAAAGGTAGAGCCACGTGCTTTGCCAAACGACAACCAGTACAAACAGAGAGGGGGGAAGATGAAACACGACCCAAAGCTCCAGAGCGGATAACAATTCGAAGTCGGTCACTAGACAAGTGGCCTAAACGTCTGTGCCACAAGTCGGCATCAAAGATAGCAAAGAGAACAGAAGGTGAGGAAGGTAACGATGGTGGGATGTGGAGGTACTCCAGCTGATACAGGCCACCAGTCCTACGGCCCTGTCCAATCTTCTGAGCCGTCCGTGAATCCTGCACAACACAGTCAGAAGAGGAAAATAAAACAGTTAGGCCAATATCACAAAGAGTACTAACAGAAATAAGGTTCATGTGGAGGCGCGGGGCAAGATGGACGTTGGAGAGGGTAAGGTGACCATAGGGAGCAGAGCGTGGGGTTATGGAGCCAGACTGCATAATGGGGACAGAACCCCCGTCAGCAGTGGTGACCTGAGGGTGAGTGGGGTTGGAGGTACAATTGGTGAGGCTTTTTGAATCGTTGGTGAGCTGGCAGGAGGCCCCAGAGTCAAAGTACCAAGGCGCAGTTGGTGAAACCCGAACAATAGGAGTACCAGGAGCGACGGATAGGCTGTGAGCTGCAGAGGTGGCTTGTTGAAGCAAGGGTGACTGAAGGAGTAGTTCCTCGAGGCGTTGTAGGCGATCTGTAAAGCTGCGGTGGGTTTGGAAATCGGATCACGGCCCCGCCCCCTGCCGCGGTTGTTACGACGGTTGTCATCAGGTCGTGGGGGATGAGTGGGACACTCGAACTTCATGTGACCCACCTTTTTACAGTAGTTGCAGGTAATAGTGTTGTCCCGTGGTCGAACAGCAAGAACTGTGTCGGTCTGAGGAGGAGGCAGAGGATCCACAGGAGGACGAAGACGAGTTTTTTCATCAAGCAGGACAATCAGGGCTTCATCCAAAGTAGGAAGAGGAACTCGATGAAGAAGCTGAGCTGCTAGGAGAGCAAACTCGGGTCGCAGGGCAGCAAGGAACTGATAGAGATGACCCTCGGAGAGATGGCGCTGAAACTCCAAGGAGCGAGCACAACCGCAGGGTAAAGTGACCATAGAATCTAATTCATGCCAGAAGGTGCTCATCATGGTGAAGAAATCCTGAATGGATCACCCGTCTTGTCGAGCAGACTGAGAATCGCAGATGAGGCGATGACGGCGAGCTCCACCGCGGGGAGCAAATCGGTCCCGATGATACTCCCACATAGCGCGGGCGGAGGAGAGGCGACCAATGGAAGTGAGAAGCGGACGAGCGACAGACTCCAGGATGTAAGCCCGAATAGCCTGATCGCAACGTCGCCACAGAGTAGCATCGTCAGGGGTGGTTGCGGCAGTGGTGGTGGCGGCGGCGGTGGTGGATGCATAGTTGATAATAGTAGAGCTTGCAGAGGTGAGAGCAGGACTTGCAGAGGTTGGGGGAGCACCGATGATGTGATCCCAGAGATCACGAGTGGAGAGGGCAACTTCAACAGTAAGGGCCCAGTCCGACCAGTCGCTGGCGGTGGCCAGTTGGAAGGTAGTAGCTTTCAACGGTGGCGAGATCAACGGGGTGGTCATGACGCCGGAGTGGAGAGTAGCCGAGCAGATTAGGCAAAAGCAGTGAGCACTGCGAGAGGCGGACAAGTGGCCTGGCGGGTTGCGGGCGGCGAGATGTCGAGGTGCGGGATGCGAGCTCAGGGAGGCGAGCTGCGGGCTGAATGAAGCGAGCAGTGGGCGGCGAGTTGGGGCGGCGAGCTGCGGGCTGGGCGACCACTGGAGAGCAGCGAGCTGCGGGCTGAGGGAAGCGAGCTGCGAGTTGGGGCAGCGAGCTGCGGGCTGAGGGAAGCGAGCTGCGAGTTGGGGCAACGAGCTGCGGGCTTGGCGAGCTGCGAGCGGCGAGTTGGGGGCAACGAGCTGTGGGCGGGCAGCGAACTGCGGGCTGTGCGAGCTGTGGGTGGGCGAGCTGCGGGCGGTGAGTTGCGGACTGGCGGCGAGCTGCGGACAGGGGCCGGCGAGCTGCGGACTGGAGAGCTGCGGGCGGCGAGCTGCGGGCGGCGAGCTGCGGACAGGGGCCGACGAGCTGCGGACTGGAGAGCTGCGAACAGGCAGCGAGCTGTGGACAGAGGCCGGTGAGCTGAGGACTGGAGAGCTGCGGACATGCGGACAGAGGCGCGAGCAGAGGTGCGAGCGCAAAAAAGTTTAATGGTAACCTGGCTCTGATACCATGTTAGAATGACAAAGGTCTTCTATTCATTAAGTGTAAACAATAAGTATGAGTACAATTATATAGGAAGAGAAGAGGAATCTCAAATCTACAATGTGGGACTAAACCTAAAAACAACATGGGCTCATAAATGAGCTTGACAATGAGCTTTTGAACTATATTAACATTTGGGCTATTATTGTACTATATTAACAGTTACATCGGGCTATGAGATGGAATCTGCTTACATTTTTGTCTGAATTGAAGAGTTTCGAGTAGTAAATGAGAGAACAACTGGAGCTTATCGATTCCATTTTTGTTTCGGGGATAATGGCATATGGCTATAAGCTGCTTGAGTTTTTCTGGATTCTTATGGTTTCGAAGGATCTGATTTTTTTTCATGTGTTGTTGTAGGAAGTAATTCTGTATTTAATGACAATGTTGAGAATGGTTAAGGTTTATATAGGTAAATGTTTAATGTGAGAAGGAAGAAAGACTATCCTGGGACAAGTAGGGGGCGCAGGCGTGTAGGTCTTGCGGCTCAGGCAGAGAGGAGGAAATGAGGCTGCTTTCTGCGAGTAAGATCGGAGGAAGTCGGCGTGAGGATTATTGGACGGTCCACGATAGGAGGACGGGACGGGAGGAAGTATCGCATAAGAGGAACGATAATTGGTTGCGGCTAGCCACCGGTTCCCGTTCCCATCCGGAGGAATAAGACGACTAAGGGGATCGGTGGTGTAGCAGGCACAAACTATTACAAGGATGGAACGACAAGCGTACGGGGAGAAGTCTTGCCGTGATTTGTGGTGGTTACTGCCGAAGGAAGAAACATCAGCTAAAGGACGGGACCTTGGAAGACATCAAACGTTCTGGAGGAGGAAGAAATGACGTTCCAAGCGGCTTCGGGTGAAGATGATGAATAGGGAGATCTGCAGTTTACTCCTTCTGAGATGAAGAAATCGTGGGATAACTTGATGTACAGTGGCCGTTTTACCATGAATCGTGGGAATTGAGAGGGGGAACAATGACTGTTGACAGGAAAGGATGAAGATAACTGAAATAAATAAATGAATCGAGAAAATGAATAGGAAAACCGCGAGGTCGCACCCCGCACTCGCGGCGTCGCACCACGAATGATTGTCGAAATCTGAAATTTCTCACAAAATCAGCATTTGCCTGTAAACTGCAGCACCCACCCATATTTATAACAAGAGGAGGTGATTGAGCACCCGACGTGAACGATTACAATCATCCGTTATGTCCGATGTCCTAAAAAATAAATACAACTCAAAATATATAAAAAAATACATATAAAATGAAACACGATGCTCCGGACGCACTCGCGGTCTCGGATCGGCAATCCGATCAACGCATCTCCGACAAATCTGCAAAAATGAGTCCCTCCAAGTGGTGACCCGATCTCCTCCGATCACGAACACGCGATTGATCCCCATCACTAGGTTTGATCAATATTGAATAATGAAGATTATTTCAGATTAGCTTATGCTGGTCAGGATGGACCCCCAGACCTCTACTTGTTGGCTGTATACCACATGAACTGGAGAGACTGAGTGGTGATTGCAGTAGGGGCAGGATATGTCAGATGGAGTTCTGGACAACTTCAGCTACTGGTTGCCGTGATCGAGTGTACCTGTGCTGGAGCTTGAGGTGTGTGTGTGTGTGTGGGGGGGGGGGGTCTATTTGTCGTTGCCCGTCACTCCTCGAGTGTGAAGAAAAGTCGGGTGTCTTGCCAATGTGCCGGTCTGGAGTAAGCGTGCGAACGTCTGTTCCACGAGAAAACTAAATTAGTACATTACTAATGCTTAAATCAGAATCTCTGGTCTCCTATTGGTTTGGTTTGGAACTGTTGGTTTCCAGGACTTGGAAATCGACTCAAACCAGTTGGAGACCGATTTTTAGGAGTCCCAAATTGAACTTACACCGAACCGACTGAGTAGTTCCAAAAATTGTGCGGTTGGTTTGATTGGTTTTGTTGGTTTAGCCTTCTCACTTCTAATAGCATTGCTCTCAATTGAATTCCCTCACGTATCTCAGAAGTAAGACTTGCTTACATGTTTCCAAAGAAGTTAGATTTAGGTTTCTATTTCCATGGACTAACTCATTGTTGATGCTCAAGAATCATCATTGGGTTGGAATTTCTTACGGTTTCAATACCTTACATTTATGGAGTTCCTAATTTTATCCACGATGGTCTTTCATGGGTTTTAATCTTGATTAATTAGTTGGCCAAGCATAAACAAAGGACCATAACAATGGTCTTGCTTTAGAGTTGTCCACATGTCGCCGATAACTTCTTCAACGATGATGCAATCATGTGGCGATGAATTGCTAAGCTGACTCCCCATGTTCTCACTACAAAGATTTGTTCTAATGCGGTTCCTTTCCTCTGAGCTACCTAAATGGTTCCTTCAACAGTGACACATGACAATCTGCTGAGTTGATTACTTAGGATTTCTTTTTGTCAGAGAAACTTTTAACATGACCCAGTCATGATATTGACACTCATTATTGTGTTGATGCCTTTACAACCGCGTTCTTACTAACATTTGTCATTTTATTTATTTGTTTATTTCTGGTAATTAACGTAGTTTGCGGTGGAAGCCTTCCGATGTATTATAAGTATGATTGTAATAAGAAAGAAACGACATATGTGATTTTAACCCAAAATCTTAAGGATTTGCTTATATGTGCTCTCTCGGTTCCTCCATGAGCAGTAAGGTAGAGCTCCACTTTGAACAAGTGTATGATTATATGGTATTGCTTGATTGATATTGACCGACATTTCCATAGCTTCGTTAGGTAGTATTAGAACATACAACATATTTGAAGCATGGTGAAGTCCAGTGACAGTGTAGACCTCCTTGTAGCAACCCATTGCATTGAGACTTCTCTTTGGAGTTCGAGTCTCCGTGCTGATGAGGTAGGCAGATCAAATTAAGCCCGAAGGAAGAATAGTTCCAAATCACGTAGTGGTGTCATAAACATATACATAACGACCTCCAGGAGGAGTACTAGCGACCCATGTCCAACAATTGCTGTGGTCTCAACTACACTCAAGTAATTGAGTAATTAGCATGTCAGTGTCTCTGTAATGTGGGGACAAAGAGTTAATATTGTTAAATGGACAAATAGTCATACAAAACCACAACATATGTGCAGCAAAAAGACATTATGGAGGCCATAGTAAGAACGATTTGTGTGAAAATAGGGACCAATATGTTAGTGATTATACACATTTTTATGGTTACCATGAGAAGGATTCCGATTACAGAAAAGTAATTCTTCTCCCACCGAACTATAGCGTTGTTTCCTACCATCAACTCTCAAAGGGCCCGAATCTAGAAAACCTAATGAATCATCAACGATACGCAGTTCCGAGTCATGATTGACAGTGGAGGCAAATCCAATCATTGCCATCGGATCATTGAGGTTGCTGATCTGGAGGTTGAGGCTCATCTAGAATCATACTCTATGGGTTGAGTTCAAGATATGCCAAATATTGATGCAGGTGAAGAGATGCCAAATTCACGTTCACCATCAGAGCATACCACGGGAGGCCTACTATGAGGTTGTCAAGAATTTTGATGCCTGCAATATTTTGCTTTGGCGACCGTAGTAGTATGACATGGGTGTTTGTATGATGGATGTCTCCATATTTATTGGGCGGAACATGACGGTACCTGGTACATCCTTACACTGTTAAAGAGGGACCAACCTGTGGCACAAGGCTATGTTAATTTTATGATGTAGGACTATTCTCAACAATTCCTTTATGACTACTAGATGCTTGGCTTAGATCGTGGTTGTGGTTGTTGTACTTACAATAGTTGATGTTTCTGAAATTACATCACGACATCAAGTTTCAAGCTTAGAACATGGTTCAAGAGATGGTTTAGGACAAGCAAATGAATCTCAGCTTATTTGCAAATGACACAAATCAAAGCCAAAGGATCAAAAGCTCAAAGAAACCAAGTTTGAATGAGTCAAAAATCTCGAACAAAATTTGGGAAGAAGATAAGGATGGCTGCAGCAATCAGATCAAGATATTCTTTTTCTGAAAAACATCAAATTTGACAGCTTATAGGTGTTAGGCTTAATAACACCTCCCCATTTTACTTAAATTGCAATTAATAAGACTTTCATTGCATAAACGCTGCTCAGGAATCATTTGTTTGACAATTTATGTTTTCTGTTTTAGCTCTGGCAGCTTTTTACTTTAAAGTTTTCTTTCATATCTGCATGTATGTCCATTGACTTGTAGGATACACTTCATATTGTTTAGAAGAATTTATGATGCATTCTATATAACTTATTTAACAATTATTCCTGTCATGCATTCAATAATTTCAAATTTTATTTTGTATCTGTCTGCATTGTAATTGCAGTAGTATATTGACTTAGTATTTTGTCTATCAAGTACCATCCAGATGTCAACAAGCAGCCCGGAGCAACAGAAAAATTCAAGGAGATAAGTGCGGCATATGAGGTATCATTATCAATTAAGTCTATTTATTTTTTATTTCAAATCTTCCTCTGCAGATGTTTATTCTTGATGATAAGTTTAATGGTACTATCTATTGAAATGTGAAAAGATTTTACAACCCGCACCCTCCGCCTCTCTCTGGATCAATTTGGTGCATGGACCCGATCAACCTCTATTTTTTTAATAATCCCTATAAAGCTAATGCGTTTGAATTACAGTCCAAATCTGCCTTATGATAGCGCTCTCTAAGAAGAGGGAACTCATCTCAGTGACTGAACAATAGATGTAGGATCTGTAATAGGCATTCTCATATATGAAGATGCATGTAACTGCTCGAAACTCCGTCACAATTTAAATCGTTATTTCTGAGTAGGTTTTTCACATACTTATACGCAACAGTATAATAAAAGAAGTGTACCAGAATTATTCAGAATACAAAATTCAATTGTACACGACATATCTTACATCACCACTATTCAACAAAGAAAGAAAAGTAAACTCCTGTTAACCCGTGGACGAGCCACGTCTGCAACTGCTCCTCGCTCTGCCTCCGACTCGGCCCGTCTAGCGGGGTCTGGTACGTTGATGCTCGGTTCCTACAAATGAGGAACCAATTAGTTATAAAACTAAGTGAATTCTTACTCTTACCTGTATAACTTCGCACTGCAAGCAGACAAGAAGTCAGCAACAATGAAATTTATGAACATACTACAAGCTAGGAACAAGTAAAATCAACATCTTTATCTCTGATATCAATTCATAATTCAGTTGTACTGCTTTTCTTATTCATAATTCGTTTCTCGAAATACTTAGGGTCATTTGAACATTTCAAGTATCCGGGTCCGTGGACCCTTCCTGTTATTATCCGTTGTAGGGCGCTTCTACGCGCTACAGGCTTCAACGCCTCCTACTCGGATTCATATCTTAATCTGTAGGAGTTCGACCCCCCCTACGAGGTGTGAGAGTTCTACCCCCCTCACGAGGTGTAGGAGTCTGAAACATTCCCCCCTACTAGGCCGACCCTTAGTATTTCGTTGCGCCGACGCAGTTTCCATTTTCTTTCAATTCAATCATTTCACGTCATTCAATTTACTTAGGATTGATTTGTATTTGGTTCCCCTCAGAATTCTATCGTTTGCTAAGCCACATTAGCGTTTTCGGCATTTCATATAGCCAGTGACAAAATTGTCACGAAGGCAACATTAAGGCTGCGCATTGCAGCTCAATTTCAGGTGTCAAACCCCGCAAAACAGCCGGATAATTCATACCCAGCAGCCCACAAGTAGAAAAACAACCCCCTATGCATCTTCACATTATAGCCGGCAACCAAAGGTTGCACGGGGTCAAGACAAAACCTCAACGAAAACCCTAATTTCATCACGCCCAAATGGAGTGCAAATAAGGTTGAGGGTTTGGAAAAATCATAAAGAATATCTGATTGGAAACAAAACAAATGACTCAAATCCAAAACCACAACCCTAGGGTTTCCCCCATCATCCTTTTATACACACAAACATCATACAAGAAGAAAAAGGATTAGAGAGAAAGAGATTACCGATCCAACGCAAGAGAAATCACACGAAACAGAGAAGTTTTGGGGCGGCTACGGCGATCGGCGCGGGTGCGGCTCGACTTTCTTCCGTAGGAATGCAGAGAACTAACGAAGCACGAGATTTAACATACAGGAGGATCCACCGTCTAAACCCGGACAATCGGTCACCTTACCGGTCCAGCCGGTCCAAAGAATTAAAACCACTTTACATAACTTATACCCAGCCAAGGCAGCCCACCAGATCACCCTTAGCACAACCACCATTCACCTCAATTCAACCCAACTTCACTTGGGTTTCTATTAAAACAAAGCGGCTGTCACAAAATATAATATCAACAGAAAACTCGTACATTAAATCAAAGTGCGACGTCACGTCATCACCAAAAGGTTCTTTCATCATCGAGGATATTCACATAGTTTGTTATTTTTATACAAAAATGATACGTTTGAGTATTACAATTTCTCCCCTCCTTATCAGAATTTTCGTCCTCGAAAATTCACACATCTTCTTGATTCTCAAAGAAAGAGGGAAATATTTTTCTCAGCAAGTCTTCTCGCTCCCAGGTAGCATCCTTGGCGGAATGACCGGTCCACCAGACTTTGACGAAATTTACTTGTCGATTCCGAAGATTTTTGCTTTGCTGATCCACAATCTGATAAGGTGTTGTCGGACTTGACAAATCAGCTTCTATCTGCACGTCACTGGCAGATACCATCAACTATGTATTCGAGATATATCGTCTGAGTGCCGATACATGAAAAACATTATGCAATCGTTGCAATTCAGCAGACAGAGCTAAACGATATGCTACTTCGCCAAGACGTTCAATCACCGGGAAGGAACCAATATATCTTGGACTTAATTTTCCAATCAGTCTCAATCGAGAAGTCCCTTTGAACGGTTTTATTTTTAAACACACCTGATCGCCCACAGCAAATTCCACCAGACGATGTCGTGCATTATAATATTTCTGTTGACGATCTTGTGCGATTTTCATTCGTTGTTGAATAATACGGATCTTTTCTTCAATTTTGTCTGTCCTCTTTTGCGGAAACAATTTTTTTTCGCCATCTTCTGCCCAACTCAAAGGAGTTCTACATTTCCGTCCATAAAGAGCTTCGAACGGAGCCATTTGAATCGTTGCTTGATAGCTATTATTATACGCAAATTCAGCTAGTGATAAATATTTTTCCCAAGAACCCCTCAAGTCTAAAACTATCATTCGTAACAGATCTTCAAGCATCTGGATGGTACGTTCAGACTGACCATCTGTCTGCGGGTGGAAGGCCGTACTGTACACCAATTTTGTTCCCAATCTGCTATGTACTCGTCGCCACAAATCCGATGCGAACCGTCCATCACGATCTGACACAATCGTACGTGGAATACCATGTAATCTCACGACTACATTTACATAGAGTTCCACCAATTTTTCAGTCGGTCCGCTTTGTTTGATCGGTATAAAATGAGCGCTCTTTGTCAATCGGTCGACGATGACCCAAATTCCATCATTCCCAGCTTTACTGCGAGGCATGCCAAATACAAAATCCATGACAACATCATCCCATTTCCATTCGGAATGGGGAGAGATCGAAGGTAGCCAGCAGGTTTTTGATGTTCGGCTTTCACTATTTGACAGATATGACATTATGCAATATACTGAATGACATCTTTCTTCATATGTGGCCACCAGAAGTCTTGTTTCAAATCGTGGTACATCTTTGTCCGACCCGGATGAATCGAATATGGCGTATTATGCGCCTCATACAAGATATCTTTCCGTAGGCTATCAGCATCTGATACACATAATCTGTCATTCAGGAGTAGTAGGGAATCCTTTTCAATAAAGGCACTCACTTTTCCCTTTCTCAGTTTTTCAAATATTCCCATCAAAAATGGATCTTGAGGTATCGCTTCCCGAATTCTTTCTTTAAGTGAATATTGAATCCGCATCTGGAATAATTGTGTCTGCTTTTCTTCAGGCATAAATATTACGCATATTGCCATTTCCTATAGCATATAAAGAAGTTTCCTATTATATTGTGGTATCACTAACAGCGTAGCACTATTCTTTCTGCTTAATGCATCTGCGACCACATTTGCTTTCCCTGGATGGTATTGAATATCGAGATCATAATTTTTAATGAATTCTAGCCATCTTCTTTGGCGTAAATTAATTTCTCGTTGGTCGAATATATATTTCAAACTCTTATGATCTGTGAATATCTCGCATCGAACACCATACAAGTAGTGACGCCAAATTTTCAACGCAAATACCACCGCTGCTAATTCCAGGTCATGTGTAGGGTAGTTCCTTTCGGCATCCTTTAATTGCCGAGAAGCAAAAGCAATTACCCTTCTACGTTGCATCAATACGCAACCCAATCCTTTATGGGACGCGTCGCTATAAATTTGAAAATCATCTGAGCCTTCAAGCATCACTAGTACTGGCGCCGTCGTTAATCTTTCTTTTAAGGCTTCGAATGCTTGCTGACAATCGTCCCCCCAGGTAAACACTACATTCTTTCTAGTCAATTGGGTCAAGGGTAGTGCTATATTCGAAAAATCCTTGACAAATTTCCGATAATAACCAGCCAAGCCCAAAAAACTTCGTACCTCAGTCACGGATTTAGGTCGGGTCCAGTTGATTATGACTTCAATTTTAGCTGGATCAATAGCCAACCCTTCTGCATTAATCACATGACCTAGAAAGGCCACCTCAGTCAGCCAAAACGCACATTTCGAGAATTTGACATACAACTGATGTTCCCTTAATAATTGCAAGACTTGGCGCAGGTGCTGGGCATGCTCTTCCTCTGTTTTTGAATAAAATAATATATCATTGATAAACACTATCACGAACCGATCCAAGAATGCCTTAAACACACAATTCATCAAGGCCATAAAAGCGGCAGAAGCATTCGTTAGGCCAAAAGGCATAACTACAAATTCATAATGCCCATACCTCGTACTGAATGCCGTCTTGAAGACATCTTCTAAAATTCTCAGCTGATGGTAACCTGATCGAAGATCAATCTTTGAAAATACACGGGCACCTACTAGCTGATCAAACAAATCGTCAATACGCGGCAGAGGGTATTTGTTCTTTATTGTCAACTTGTTGAGTTCGCGATAATCGACGCATAGACGGAGAGATCCATCCTTCTTTTTCACAAATAGGACCGGAGCTCCCCAAGGTGAGGTACTTGGTCGGATAAATTTCTTATCGAGCAATTCTTGGAATTGTACTTTCAATTCAGCCAACTCTTTTGGCGCCATCCGATACGGAGTTTTTGCCACAGGAGCAGCTCCTTCAGTCACCTTAATTTCAAATTCAACTTCTCTGGCTGGAGGCACAGGAGACAACTCTTCTGAGAATACATCCACGTATTCCTGCACTACAGGCACAGCCGTAATTTCTTTCTTTTCTTCTTTCATTTCTTTAATCATCACCAAAATGGCCTCACAGCCCTTCTGCACCATTTTCCTGACTTTCATTGCCGAGATCCTGGTTTTTGCAACTTCGCCCAGACCTTTATAGATCATCAGACTTCCATCTGGGCATTTGAATGCCACCTCTTTCGTTTTACAATTAATAACGACTTCTCGATTTGATAGTCAATCCATACCGAGAATGACATCGTACTCAACCAATGACAAGACCGCAACATCGGTTTCATCACATTTATCATTAAAAAATAACGAGACTACAACTCGTTCTTTTGTCATCAAAATCGTCTTATTCGGTAGCAGTACACTCAAAGGTTGAGCCACTTGATATGGTCGTATACGAATTGATTCAAGAATAGATGTTGAAATAAACGATTGACTAGCACCAGTATCAAATAAAACTTTCACTACTTGATCATGAACAAGCAGCATACCTGTGATCACAGTATCATCTGCCTTTGCCTCTTGCTGACCGAGATCAAATGCACGAGCCTGAATTAGCCTCTCCTCTTTGGCCCCTTCAGCGGGTGCTGATGCTATCGACTAATCGAGACTTTTCCACCAGCAGTGCATACTCTGTAATATCAAACGGAACCACTGAAGCGCGGATATCGTCCTGCAACCCTTCCTGGAACCGTACACAACGAGCTTCCTCGGTCGCCACTGCAGACTCTGCATAGTATGCCAAGCTGGAGAATTCGGCTTCATACTGAAGAACAGAGCGATTTCCTTGTACCAATCGCAAGAACTTCTCCTGCAGCTGTCTCTTCTCTGTCCGCGGAACAAACCACTTTGTAAATTCGCGAACAAACTCTGCCCAGGAAACATTCGCCAAACCGCGAGTCTGAAACTTTTCTTTCATCAAATTCACCCACCATCTTTTAGCCTCTCATTCCAGAAGAAAAACAACCAACTCCACCTTCCTCTCTGCGGGGCACCGCATCGTTTCAATCCGCAGGATCCAATCTTTCATCTCGATCGGAGGCAAACCACCCCGAAACGTCGGCGGTTTCAGTTCTAGAAATTGCTTCACATCAATGTCAATTGAGCGAAGCTGTTGCGACTCCCTATATGCTGGAGAAGGTACAGTTGGCACCACTGGGGGTACGCCAGGAGGAGGTACAACTGGAGGGGTGTCCCGAACCAGCCGATTAGCTTCTGCGATTGCTTTTGCAATATCGGCGATATGCACTACAGAAGACTGTCTGCCACTCACACTTTCTTCTGACTTGGAGTCCCTTGAGTCCTCAGGTTCATTCAGAGTCTCTCGCACTATGCGGCTCGAATACACTTGGAAAGGTTCCTGAGGAATATGCATAAGACAGTTCAGTATTTTCTGATATATCAATCTCATCACTGTACGTTCTGTTCTATCCTGGTACGCTCTGCGTTACACGCACTGCGAAAAATCTGGCTCTGATACCACTTAATTGTAACGGCCCGAAACTCCGTCACAATTTAAATCGTTATTTCTGAGTAGGTTTTTCACATACTTATACGCAGCAGTATACTAAAAGAAGTGTACCAGAATTATTCAGAATACAAAATTTCATTGTACACGACATATCTTACATCACCACTATTCAACAAAGAAAGAAAAGTAAACTCCTGCTAACCCGTGGACGAGCCACGTCTGCAACTGCTCCTCGCTCTGCCTCCGACTCGGCCCGTCTAGCGGGGTCTGGTACGTTGATGCTCGGTTCCTACAAATGAGGAACCAATTAGTTATAAAACTAAGTGAATTCTTACTCTTACCTGTATAACTTCGCACTGCAAGCAGACAAGAAGTCAGCAACAATGAAATATATGAACATATTATAAGCTAGGAACAAGTAAAATCAAAATCTTTATCTCTGATATCAATTCATAATTCAGTTGTACTGCTTTTCTTATTCATAGTTCGTTTCTCGAAATATTTAGGGTCATTTGAACATTTCAAGTATCCGGGTCCGTGGACCCTTCCTGTTATTATCCGCTGTAGGGCGCTTCTACGCGCTACAGGCTTCAACGCCTCCTACTCGGATTCATATCTTAATCTGTAGGAGTTCGACCCCCCCTACGAGGTGTGAGAGTTCTACCCCCCTCACGAGGTGTAGGAGTCTGAAACATTCCCCCCATACTAGGCCGACCCTTAGTATTTCGTTGCGCCGACACAGTTTCCATTTTCTTTCAATTCAATCATTTCACGTCATTCAATTTACTTAGGATTGATTTGTATTTGATTCCCAGCAGAATTCTATCGTTCGCTAAGCCACGTTAGCGTTTTCGGCATTTCATATAGCCAGTGATATAGAGCAACTGCAAGGTTCACAAAAGAGGAAAAAGCAGTAAGAACTCACCCCAAGTTTTCCTTTGCCCTTGTCCTTCGAAGGGTTCACGTCACGTCTATCGCCGGACGCCATCCTCTGCAGTATCAAAATATCATTTACTTTAGGGTTGCACCATAAATAGTTATGCGCGAGCTCCTACGACGGTCACAACTACGACCTCTAGGAGTTGTCTAGGGAAGGACTAACATGGGGGCTCGGGGCACACCATTCAGCATATATCTATCCAGGTTACTCCAATGCGCAGCCACAAAATTGTCACGAAGGCAACATTAAGGCTGCAAATTGCAGCTCAATTCCAGGTGTCAAGCCCCGCAAAACAGCCGGATAATTCATACCCAGCAGCCCACAAGTACAAAAACAGCCCCTGATGCATCTTCACATTATAGCCGACAACTAAAGGATGCAAGGGGTCAAGACAAAACCTCAACGGAAACCCTAATTTCATCACGCCCAAATGGAGTGCAAATAAGGTTGAGGGTTTGGAAAAATCATAAAGAATATCTGATTGGAAACAAAACAAATGACTCAAATCCAAAACCACAACCCTAGGGTTTCCCCCATCATCCTTTTATACACATAAACATCATACAATAAGAAAATGGATTAGAGAGAAAGAGATTACCGATCCAACGCAAGAGAAATCACACGAAACGGAGAAGTTTTGGGGCGGCTACGGCGATCGACGTGGGTGTGGCTCGGCTTTCTTCCGTCGGAATGCAGAGAACTAACGAAGCACATGATTTAACATACAGGAGGATCCACCGCCTAAACCCAGGCA
This sequence comes from Platanthera guangdongensis, assembly GCA_039583875.1. Taxonomy (NCBI): domain Eukaryota; kingdom Viridiplantae; phylum Streptophyta; class Magnoliopsida; order Asparagales; family Orchidaceae; genus Platanthera; species Platanthera guangdongensis. The sequence continues at coordinate 165,204,803 of CM077159.1, forward strand.
ATCGGTCACCTTACCGGTCCAGCCGGTCCAAAGAATTAAAACCACTTTACATAACTTATACCCAGCCAAGCCAGCCCACCAGATCACCCTTAGCACAGCCACCATTCACCTCAATTCAACCCAACTTCACTTGGGTTTCTATTAAAACAAAGCGGCTGTCACAAAATATAATATCAACAAAAAACTCGTACATTAAATCAAAGTGCGACGTCACGTCAGCACCAAAAGGTTCTTTCATCATCGGGGATATTCACATAGTTTGTTATTTTTATACAAAAATGATACGTTCGAGTTTTACAATGCATCCTCAAGATTATCTTTCACAAGGACACATGATAAGCAAAAGGAAAGCTTCCACGTCATCAAAAATAAGGGATTTTAATTCTAAGGTAAATTGGAGATCTTTTTGTAATTAAGCGACACAAATTAGACTTTCACGAATAACATCATGCAACAATAAGCCTAGGGTTCGCAAATGCACATGAAGAGCTAACAAGTGAATGTTGAATACGCATGAAATAATATTCCACATGCTAGAAAATGGGAAGACGAACTAGCATGAATTCAAATTAACTATAGACATGTTATGAAAAAATTTAGACAAGCTCTGACATTTTGAATGATCACATCAAACATATGCATAAAATTATATTATCAAAATAGGAGCAAGAGAGAGATAAGGAAGAATACCATATGATCATAAGTGCAACAACGACTTCAATCTAGGTCGGGAACGAGAGCTACTGGTGTGAAGACCCAAATTCCCGGGCTTCCCAAATGATTTCAAGAATTAAACAACATTTCAATAAAAAAGTTGCAACATTTAATATCACAGTAGAAAGAACATTAACACTAGTATTTTATTTCTTTATTCCTTACTATTACAACATTCGATAAACAGAAAATAAAGTGAGTATCACTTGTTCTCAATACAAAAATCACAATACGGACCTTCACAAGAGTCCATATGCTTTTCCCGAACCTCTCCAATGCCTATGAAGATCTTTAACCATACCTTCGTCAATTCTTCCGGCGGAATTCTTTTTGGTGCACTGGGAGACGGTCATGTTGCCTAAAAAAAATAGGTGCACAATGAGTTAGTCATAAAAATTATGACTATTTGAGATAAATATTTCATGAAGCTTCGTACATGCAAATAATGAGGATAATAACGATATGCATACATTACAATAATCATTTAGTTCAATTATTCTCAAAACTAAATGTTAACTTGCCCCTTAAATTTAGTTACATAAAATAGAAAATGCTCCGGTAATGCAAACTTGAATTGGGCCCCACCCCGAAGGGTGTAATTTGTAGTCTCACCCCTACCTGTGAATCCATCAGTAGATGCATCTAAATCATCGGATTCGAAGCCATCACATTTCCCCATGCAGAGTTTTAGTAATTTTTATCTTGTTGTGAAAACATGAGTTTTTAATAAAATTAATCCCCTCAGAAATATATATATATATATATATATATATATATATATATATATATATCGCTTTCATGTTTTTCCCTCGCGCACATTTTATTTTATAGCGATATCTTAATGAGTTAAACTCATATGCACAGACATTGTTTATTTCAGAAAATAAAATAGTAATAGAAAATTACTGGAATAAACTTCAGGAAGTAAGAAACACACCACGGCCTTGCCTTTATCCACACTCTTATTTGCATTGTCACAACGGTTATCTTGTGACGTTATCTTCTTATTTTTGGGCCTTGGGAACCACTGAAATTGTATGCACTTTTTATTTGGGTTGTGTCACTTGATATTTGTAGCAGTAATGTTTTTAAAAGATGTTTAAAATCCCGAAAATCAAAAGAAACGTCAAAAATGTCTGAAAAAGCTATCCAACAAAACAGTTCTCAATCAAGACTGTGATTCTCAACCTTAGCCGTCCAAACGGCACAAAATAGCCAAAAACGGCTCTTAAATAGCTCAAAATAACCTCAACATGAAAATTCGTATCAAAACATTCATAAAATAATCTGAAATGCTCATAAAGTGATCCACGAAAACGAAAACATCACAAAGCCAAACAACATAGTAACAATAGTCCACCATGAATCCAAAATTCTCCTTCACGCAATAATTTGCTGTTCAGCACATATCAGCCCCCAAAATCAGCAAATAAATCCAGCAATTTAGCACCCCCAATACTCAAAAATAGTCCAAGAGTAAAGTAATTAGCCAAGTAGAGAGGAAGTAAACCAAACCAGCCAAGGGGAAGGAGAAAGAAATTCCTTACAGCAAGAGAGAAGAAGGGAAGGTAGTAGTCAGCTACAACACAGTAGCAACTCGGGAGGTAGCAGAATCGGGGCAGCAGCAACTACACAGGAGTAGCTCATGAGCAAGCCCTAAATCAGGGGCAGAGACAGTAGCCAGAGAACAGCAGAGGCAGGGAGAAGCAGAGGGAAGCAACAACCCTAACAGCAGCTCTGAAACTGTCGGCACAAAAACAAAAGAAGCGAAGCAGCCACGACACGACGAAATCGTCGACACAGCAAAATCGACACTGCCACGAGAGCTTAGACGCACAGCGAGAGAAGAAGAGGAAATAAAAGTAGAAGAAGGAGAAGAAGCAGAAGCAGCTGCAACAGTTGATCGCAGGGCAATTGTAGGACGAAGACGAAGGGAATCGCAGAAGCAGAACAATGCCGAAATAAAAGTGCGGGAGAAAAAGCAGTTTGGGCTCGATATATAACAGTGAAGTATGCGGTCAGCGGCAAGGTCACGCCAAGCACCGCTCCAGATGCCTCTTAACCGAAGCCAAAAAAATTTCCACCCAACACCTCATTCCTGCATGTATATAAAGGCTGCCAACAAATATATCCAACCAGCCAACTTAATCAGCTCAATAGAAACAACCAGCTCACCTCCAAAGGCAGCAAGCCCAAATGCACAAAGCCAGCCCAACTCATTTTGTTCAGCCCCAACATAAAGCCAGCCCATAAATTTACACAAGCCCACTTGACATTGCTATTGGCACCCAAACCACATAATTAAATAAAATAAAACAAAAGGCAAAAAATTTATCCATCAAAATAATTCGTAAAATTTAAATGTGCCTTTGTTTATCATCGAGGAAAAATAATTTTATTGGCACATACTATGGGGTTGTCACAATTCTTCCCCCCTTAAAAAAATGTTTTCGTCCTCGAAAACATTTTCATTTATACAATATTTACAAATATACATTAAAGAAACGATAGTTCATTTCTTGCGATACTGTTCTAAGCTGAACGCTCGCGACAGGATTAGACGTTCTTCAGGAATTTTTGGAGCAGGCGCAGGTGCCGGTGCAGGTGCCGGTGCACGTGCCAGTGCTGTTGCCGAAGCTGCCGGAGCTAACGATTCAGCAAGCATTTGGTATAAATGTTGCGGCAGAGGAGGTTGTCCGCGAGAATTGATTTCTTTATTCAGAAGTTTTGGACACGTTTTCTTTGTATGACAGGCTGTCGACAATAATAACATGCTCCAATTAAACATTCGCCTCGATGAATTCAGCTACACTTGGCGCACTTTGTCGAGGTTGATTGAGACGCATTACTGGTTGACGGACCAGTCTGAGATGTCTTTGCAGCATCTTTTATTTGTGGTTACTCTTGCGTCTGTGTTTCATGTATTTTTCTTTTCCCACTTTCTCGACGTTTTTGGGATTTTTCTTGATCAATCTCCACCAGTCGTGCCCTCTCGACTAGCTTCCCATATTATAAAATATCAAGAAATACCAGCAAATTGTGAATATCGTCTTGCAATCCTTGTTGGAAGTGTCGACAACGATCTTTTTCAGTGGGTACGAGAGAGTCAGCATAGTATGCTAATTTGGAAAATTCCGCCTCGTATTGCAGAACTGTTTTTGTTCCTTGAACGATTCGCAGGAATTTGTCCTGTAAAACTCTTTTCTCCGATCGGGGCACAAACCAATTTGTAAATTCCTGAAGAAAGTTTGGTCGTGCTATAAGGTCACGTCTGACGAACTTTGTAGTGACAATGCTATTCCACCAACGCTTCGCAAGACCTTCAAGCAAAAATGAGGCTAGTCCTAATTTTCGATCTTCAGGACATTCCATAACTTGGAAGATCGTTTCTAGGCGCAGAATCCAATCTTCGGTTTCTAAGAGAGAAAAGCCTCCAACAAATGTTGGTGGTTTTAGCTCCGTGAATTGTTTGAGGTTATAGTCTATTTGTCGGGGTTGAGGGACTTGTGCTACCGGGGGAACATCAGGAGGTGGGTTCATTGGGTTTTGTCTAGGAGTAGGATTATTAGAAGGGAATGTTGGTCCTAATGCTGCTAATGTGGGAAAGACTAACTTAAGGGCTTCCGCTATTGCTAACACAAACTCAGACGGATGCTGTTGTTGATGTCCGTTGTCGCTTTATTCGGATCTTGTTCTTTGTTGAACTTCGCGCTCTTCTTGAAGCCTTTGACGACGTCGGCTAGAATACACTTGAACGAATTCCTATACATAGGTTTAAATTCATTATGTTACATTTTTAACTTGTTATGACTTTGTATTGTTTATGAGACGACATAATTTATTCAAACCATTTCCCTCCGATACCAAGTTGTGAAGACCCAAATTCTCGAGCTTCTCAAATGATTTCAAAAATTAAACAACATTTCAATAAAAGAGTCGCTGCATTTAATATCACAGTACAAAGGACATTAACACTAGTATTTTATTTCTTTATTCCTTACTATTACAACATTCGATAAATAGAAAATAAAGTGAGTATTACTTGTACTCAATATAAAAATCACAATACGGATCTCTATAAGAGTACATATGCTTTTGCTGATCCTCTCCAATGCCTATGAAGATCTTTAACCATACCTTCGCCAATTCTTCTGGCGGAATTTTTTTGGTACACTGGGAGACGGTCCCGTTGCCTAAAAAAAATAGGCCCACAATGTGTTAGTCATAAAATTTTTGACTATGTGAGATAAATATTTCATGAAGCGTCGTGCATGCAAACAATGAGGATAATAACAATATGCATATAGTACAATAATCATTTAGTTCAATTATTCTCAAAACTAAATCTTAACTTACCCCTTAAATTTAGTTACATAAAATAGTAAATGCTCCGGTAATGCAAACTTGAATTGAGCCTTATCCCGAAGGGTGTCATTTGTAGGCTCACTCCTACCGGTGAATCCATCAGTAGACACCTCTATATCATCAGATTCAAAACCATCACATTTCCCCATGCAGAGTTTTAATAAATTTTATCTTGTCGTGAAAACAAGAGTTTTTAATAAAAATAATCCCCTCAGAAATATATATATATATCTATCGCTTTCATGTTTTTTCCTCGCCTACATTTTATTCTATAGCGATATCTTAATGAGTTAAACTCATATGCACAGACACTGTTTATTTCAGAAAATAAAACAGTAATAGAAAATTACTTAAATAAAACTAATTCAGGAAATAAGAAACTCATTACGGCCTTGCCTTTATCAACACTCTTATTTGCATTGCCACCACGGTTATCTTGTGATGCTATCCTCTTATTTTTGGTCCTCGGGAACCACTAAAATTGTACACACTTTTATTTGGGTTGCGTCACTTGATATTTGTAGCAGTAATGTTTTTAAAAGATGTTTAAAATCCAGAAAATCAAAAGAAACGTCAAAAAATGTCTGAAAAAAGCTATCCAACAAAACAGTCCTCAATCGAGACTGTGAATCTCAACCTTAGCCACCCAAACGACACAAAATAGGCAAAAACAGCTCATAAATAGCTCAAAATAACCTCAACATGAAAATTCGTATCAAAACATTCATAAAATAATCTGAAATGCTCATAAAGTGATCCACGAAAACGAAAGCATCACAAAGCCAAACAACATTGTAACGACAGTTCACTATGAATCCAAAATTCTCCTTCACGCAATAATTTGTTGTTCAACACATATCAGCCCCCAAAATCAGCATATAAATCTAGAAAATTAGCAATTTAGCACCCTCAATACTCAAAAACAGTCCAAGAGTAAAACAATTAGCCAAGTAGAGAGGAAATAAATCAAACCAGCCAAGGGGAAGGAGAAAGAAATTCCTTACAGCAAGAGAGGAGAAGGGAAGGTAGTCAACGACAACACAGTAACAACTCGAGAGGTTGCAGAATCGGGGCAGCAGCAGCTACACAGGAGTAGCTCAGGAGCAAGCCCTCAATCAGGGGCAGAGACAGTAGCCAGAGAACAACATAGGCAGGGAAAAGCAGAGGGAAGCAACAACCCTAACAGCAGCTCTGAAACTGTCGGCACAGAAACGAAAGAAGCGAAGCAGCCACGACACGACGAAGTCGTCGACACAGCAAAATCGACAGAGCCGCGAGAGCTTATAGGCACAGCGAGAGAAGAAGAGGAAATAGAAGCAGAAGAAGAATGAGAAGAAGAAGCAGAAGCAGCAGCAACAGTTGATCGCATGGCCACGGTAGGAAGAAGACGACGAGAATCACAGAAGCAGAACAATGCCGAAATAAAAGTGCGGGAGAAAAAGCAGCTTGGGCTCGATATATAGCAGTGAAGTAAGCGGTCAGCGGCAAGGTCACGCCAAGCACCGCTCCAGATGCCTGTTAACCGAACCCAAAAAAATTTCCAGCCAACACCTCATTCCTGCATATATATAAAGGCTGCCAGCAAATATATCCAACCAGCCAACTTAATCAGCTCAACAAAAACAGCAAGCTCACCTCCAAAGGCAGCAAGCCCAAATGCACAAAGCCAGCCCAACTCATTTTGTTCAGCCCCAACATAAAGCCAGCCCATAAATTTACACAAGCCCTCTTGACATTGCTATTGGCACCCAAACCACATAATTAAATAAAATAAAACAAAAGGCAGAAATTTTATCCATCAAAATAATTCGTAAAATTTAAATGTGCCTTTGTTCATCATCGGGGAAAAATAATTTTATTGGCGCATACTATGAGGTTGTCACAACTGGGTTGTGTGGAAACTAGCTAACAATGGACCGGTGTTCTCGGGAGGTGAAATGGATTGGGCTGGGATTTGGTTAGTGGAAAGGGGGTTCAAAGAGGACCCGAGAAATGGCTAAGGAGAAATGGATGGAGACTAATTAAAGTGGCAATGGATAGATTGTAGGCTAGGCTTGAGTTGGTTCTAAGGAAATTCGGCCACACTCCTAGTGGAAGGGGATAGTTATGTGAGGGAGGTGGATGAGGGGAGGTCGAATCTGATCTTAGGGATCAGGCAATGATAGGTAAAAACTTGGGTGATTGGCTGTTGGTGGTAAAGGGCTAGACAAAGGTGGATGAGCTGTTGGAGGTGCTGTAGATTTTAATCGGGAGGTGTGGAGGCTGCCGACGGGATCTAGCAATTTGGGATCTGTCGCTGTTGTGAAGGGTCAACGAGGGAGGGTTCGCCGGAGTCCTGTGGATGTTCTGGTGTGGCGCGGAGGGAGATCATCAAATGCTTGGAGCGTGATCGAGCATGTGAAGTGAAGGAGATAGGGGCCCGAGCTGGAAACCAAAAACAAAGAAGTCAATTCTCTGTTTTGTTTTTTTTCCATGGTGCTTTTTCCTGTGGGGGGGGGGGGGGGCGACTTTGTTATGGAGAATATGTAGTTTTTTCTTTCTTTGTTATTTAAGATATGATATTGGATGAAAATAAAGGACAGGGAATTCAAAGTCTATGTTTTCATTTAGTATTTCCCATTAAATTGGAATCATAGTTTCAAAAATTAAAATATTGAATTATAATTTTAGAAATTAAAATACTTAGATTTAAAAAGTTATTGATTCAAAACTTGCCCTAATTATCATTTAGCCTAATTTGACGGACATCTTTATTCAAGGTTTTATTAGTTGGCCACACCAATAAGCCATCCAAACTTGGGTGAGTGACACGCGCGAAACAAAACTTTTGAGCACTAACAACATGCACGAAAATAAGAAATAAACTTGCGTGAAGACATGACTGCACAAATAAAATGCAAGAAATAAAATAAAATAATGATCACTTCTTAACTTAACCAACATTAAACTAAGGAACCATAAGATGATGCTTCAGTCCAGTGTCAAAAGCAGAATGCATAAGGAAATTGTGTGTAATGATTATATATCCATTCTTCTTATGTAGTAGTTAGGATTGCCTGACATTACAATTTCAATACTCATAACATCAGTAATCATCTCCTACATGTCTATGCTCCCAACATTGGCACGGACAACAATCCTTAATTAGATTTGCAAACATCTAGTCTCAACTTTCCACCAACAATCTCATACATCTGGCCCAACTCAGCTTCTCAACCAAATTTGTTCTTTTAAGCGATAAGTTAAACCACATGGTCGTAGTCCTACTATTCACAATCTTCTTTAAGTTAAGCTGAATTACCAATCCACGAAAGGCAATCGTAGACTGGCGCACTTACCATATATCCATCTAGCCCAGATTGAGTCACCAACAAGGAAATGCCAAACCAAATTGAGAGCAAATACATCAGGAAGATCTGTAAGTGATTGTAATCCAATGCACCGTCATCACGTGGCCTATAGAGTTGAGCCCAACTTATTGCATGCATGCCTCTGCGTCAAATGAAGTTGACGCACTCCTTATGCACATAATGACACATTGCTGACAAAACGGCCTGTGGCCAGAACATAGGTACAACAATGATAACGAACCAAACAAGTTCAACATGTACATCAAAAGACTATTTGAGCTTGCCAGGCATTGAACCGTTTTTGAAAATAATCAACCAATTTGTAACATTCACTTCCGACAACATGATAAGAACTAAGGGGATATTCTAAGAGCTGACAAAGCTATAGGGTGAGACACATCTAATTCTAAATGAATACAGACAAACACACATCAGATACACGCGGGATAACGACCACCCTAGCAACGACTATTATAAAACTAAAGAAGTTAACATGCGAGTATCTGATGAGCAAATAATTGAATAATAGAAAATTAAAATTGCAAAAGTATCATAATTGATTACAGATAATTCTAGTAAAATTAACAGATATTAGTCACACATAAATGAAAGTGTTGAAAACGAGGACATGGCGAATTAAAGGCATATGTCTACCAAAAGTAAATATACAAGAGCTTAATTTCAATAGATTTAATGATAATTATCTGCAAAGATTCACCGTGCAGTAGAGTATGAGGCGGAAATGACGTATTAGGTGTGTTTGGATAGAGGTACTGGGGACACATAGGTTTGAATTTGCGGTTTATGAAAGAGTCAATGAGATTTCTAGGGTTTGGAGATTTGCCAATTTTAGTGGCTATTGGAAGTAGGGATCAGTTAGGGATCGGGAAGGCAGAAGGCTGGCCGCTGGTGGTGCAGAGAGGTTTGTGGTTGGAATCGGAGTTTGCAGTGGGATGTCCGGATGTAGTGGTTGTTTGGTGGGAAGGAATATAAGGGGTGGTTGGAAGTTGTACGAGCAAATAAATCGGGCATGTGGCGGAAGTTGCAAGGGAGGCCATTAGTGGGAGCCTTAAGCAGCAGCAGTGGGATGATATGGCGTTTACAGTCATATGGAATGAGATGGATGCCAGAGGTGGCGCCGTCTAAGGTTGCTGAAGGGGCTGATTGCTGGGATTGGAGGTAGCTTGTTAATCGTTAATGATTGGAGGTAGCTGCTACGGTTCATGGCATCGTCACCATGAGCGGGATTTGCAAACAACTTCGACGTTGTGCGCGATTCTCGGTGTTGGAGAAATTGGTATTTTATTTTATGAGTATGTGAGTGGGTTTAGTCCCACATCGTATGTCATGTGTTATGTGTCTATGTAATCACCTATATAAAGCCCCATATGTGGATGAATAAATCAAACTATTATTTTCTCTCATAATTATTCCAACATGGTATCAGAGGCTTAGGGTTCTCGGCTCTGCGATCCCGCCTCCGTTCCCGCTAGCGATCCCGCCTCCGTTCCCACTCGTGGTCCCGCCCACGATCCTGCCTTCGATCCCTCCCGCGATCCCGCCTTCGATCCCTCCCGCGATCCCGCCTTCGCTCCTGCTCGCGATCCTGCCTTCGCTCCCGCTCGCGATCCCGCCTCCGCTCCCGTTTGCGATACCGCCCTCGCATCCAGCTCGCTAGTCGCTCCTGCTCTGCTCGTGTCGCCCGGCCCCCACATCAACCACGTCTTCCGTCCCTTACAACAGTCGCGTCTTCCGTCCCTCTCAGCAACCACATCGTTCATCCCTCATAGCAGCGCGCCTTCTCCCGTCCTATAGGGGCGCTGGTCTCATTAGGTTTTGATTCTCTCATTTCTGGCGTTCCCTATTTGGTTTTTTCTTTCTTCGATTTCTATTGGACATGTGGTTTCTTCCCCTCTTTCTATGAGGTACCCTTATCTTCCATCATCCATTGTGATCTTTTGTGTGTGCCCTCAATTTCTATTTGGGGCTCTCTATGAAGGGAAGTGACTCCTCTACAGATTTGTATTCCGGCGGCGCAACTCCTACTCCGGCCTCAGTTGGATTGGGCCGTGTAAATCTTGAACATGGCACCCTCAAATCACTACTATGAAATTAGATGGTTCAAAATATCTTTCTTGGGCACGCTCTATCATCCCTGCCCTCAAAAGTTACCGGTTGTTTGGCTATGTCAGTGACACGTCGAAGTCTCCTTCTGATTCTCCAGAGTGGTCTCAGTGGGAGTTTGAGAACTCCCTTGTGATGTCTTGGCTACTTTACTTTATGATGGAACCTATCGCTCGTAATTATCTATTCTTGGATACTGCTGCAGATATCTGGATGCGTGCAGAGACCACCTACTCATGTCGAGGAAATGCGTCTCAAATCTACCAACTTCGATGCTGGATATTCCTCCTGCGACAGGGTGATTGACCCCATCTGCCTACTAGTCGGAGTTCACCCAACTCTATTAAGAGTATAATCACTTTGATTCCAGAAGATGAGGTGCTGGTGAGAGCAAGGGAAGAACGAAACCGCATCTTCGAATTTCTTCACGGCTTACATCGGGATTTCGACTCGATTAACATTCAGATATTGGGACGCTCTCCTTTTCTTTTTTTATCAAAAGTGTACAGCCTTGTTCAACAGGAATTTGACTGCCGATAGACTCTCCTTCCCGACACTACCACCGAGGGATCTGCTCTTGTCACTCTTTCTCACCTTGGGGTTCGTCCTGCTTGGCTGCTTGTGACACTAGATCGATGGCTATGTAGAAAAATCACCTCGTCTGTGATTATTGCAGGAAGTCTCTCCATACCGGAGATACTTGCTTCAAGCTCCATGATTTTCCTTCTCCAGGGGGGGGGGGGGTCTTGCTCCTTGTGGTGGTCGTGGCCCAGGTCGCTCCCAGAATAGATCAACTCATCAACCGTATCTAGATTTGCATACTTGTCTGATGCTATGGAGGGCACCCCTGTTCATCTCCCTCTGGATTCCAATGCGGCACCCCTGCTTTGTCAGCTGATGAATTTCTGGCCTTCCTCCGGTTGATGCATGGCTCTCCTGCTGGGCACTCCAGTACCTCCTCTTCTTATGCCCACCAGGGGCCTGCAGGTGCTCATTCTGCTTCTAACCACCTATCCTCACAATGAATCATTGACTCTGGAGCAACTGATCTATGTGTTCGGCCCCTCTTTCTCCACTTCATCCAGCATCACTCTGCCTCCAAAAGCTCTTCATACATATCGACCCTCTGATTTGGATGGGCAGAGATGGTACAACACGTCCTATCAGTCCGCCACGGGTGTCACACCCTTTCAGGCGGTCCACAACTGCCCACCCCCACCCATACCGTGCAACTTACCTGGCAAATGCCAAGTATATGACCTGATCGCCAACCTCTAGGACCGAGACGAGAGCCTCCGTCAAGTGTAGCACCATCTGGTATGGGCTCAGCAACGCATAATCCAACATGCCAACTGTCATCGTCTTGAGGTGATACTCTCACCGGGCGAGAAGGTATTCGTCAAATTGTGACCACAGACAGAGCTTTTTGTTTGGCCGACATTACACCCCAAGCTCTCGGTTTGCTATTTTGGCCCCTTCCTGTTCTTGGAGAAAATCGGAGAGGTGGCCTACCGTCTGCCACTCCCTAACGACTGCCGATTTCACCATGTTTTTTATGTTTCTCAGCTGAAGAGGTTCCCAGGGGATCATCCTCGCTAGGCTACACTATCAGACGGTTTACCTATTGATTCAGTTCCTCGTTACGAGCCTGCAACAGTCTTGGGAACGCGGACCGAAGACATTCAAGGACGAGCAGTGCGACAGGTCCTCATCCAGTGGAAGGACCAACCGGCCAAGGAGGCCACGTGGAACCTGGAGGAGGAGTTCAAGGTCCAGTTTCTGGAGTTCGACCTTGAGAACAAGGTTGTTGTGGAACCCCGTGGTGTTGATACGCGAGCGGAAGACCCCATTTTTGGCAAGCAATACACAACGATTTACACGAGGCGCGCATGGGGACCGGGCGTGGCTTGAGGATGCGCCAGATTAGATCTGGGATTTATTTCTGCTAATTGCATTTACTTTTTCTTATATTTCCTTTATCTCGTATTTCTTTTTATCGTATAATTCCTTTTTAGCATTATTACTATGTAAATGTTTTCCTATATATGTATTTATCTATATATATGTATATGTATACATATATATGTATATATCTATATATATGTATATGTATACATATATATGTATATGTATACATATATATGTATACATATATATGTATATATATATGTATATATATGTATATATATATGTATATATATGTATATATCTATATATATGTATATGTATACATATATATGTATATATATATGTATATATATGTATATATATATGTATATATATGTATATATATATGTATATATATGTATATATATGTATATATCAATATATATCAATATATATATATTGATATATATATACATATATATATATATACATATATATAGGGGAGGAGAATGATTGTAGTAGGCAATTTTCTATCTTGAGAATTTAGTAATTGGAGAAGGGGTATGAAGCAACATAACCCTACGTTGCGTGTTTCTTCGTAACACATGCATAAAGCGACTGACCACCCTAAAGACATATGACATATCGGTTCTCGTAATTGTAAGGTTAATGAACTTTCCTTAAGACGATGATAGTACTTTAGGACAATGAGTAGATTAGAATTGGATGCATGTGCGCCATTCTTGTCACGACGTCAATGCGAACCAAGGCGAGTGTCGGGCGCCTTGACGCTTAGGCGACAAGGAGGACGCCTAGGCGACAATAAAGCGAGCAAGTCGCAAGGCGACAATTTTTTTTTTAAAAGGCAGGCTATAAACATCGGTTATTATAATAACCGATGTCTATATCCTGAAAGCTATAGACAACGGTTATTATAATAACCACTGTCTATATCTTGCAGACTATAGACATCAGTTATTATAATAACCGCTGTCTATAGCCTGCCTGCCAGACTTTAAGCAGTGGTTATTATATGAACCGCTGTCTAAAGTTCCTTTTTTTTAAACTTGACAAATTGTTTACCAACACACAGATTGTTTCTTCATATCAGTTTACAGTAGTAAGCATAGCTTCTGATATCATGATATCTTCATATCTCAATTCTCAACACATTCATACCATGAAGTAGCAAACACAAAGGTTTCGATATCATGAATTCATGATATCTCAAATTCTCAATTCTCAATTCATTCATACCATGAAGCAGTAAACAGTCAGAAAAAACAATATCACTCAATACAGTCTTCACTCTTTAGAGAAAAAAATAACAAAAAAGTGAACACAAAAATATCATAGTATAGTATTATGGTCAAATCCAAAATGTCTTCCTCACACACAATAGCATATTAACATGAATAATGTTTTGAACATAAACTTTAAATAATCATAAAAGATCAAATAGAATCATCATCTAGTAAGTCGTCATTGACATTGTATGCGCTTGGTTGGTTTGAGGTACGTGTTTTTTACCCATAATTATCTTCAATATCTTCATCATCATTGACAACAAAAAAATGATCTAAATCTTCATCCCCTTCATCTATTAGTTGAATATTAGCTGCAACTTCACTTCGTAAATTTCGAGCCCCAGTTCCAGTAGCTCTCTCTACAGCTTCTCGTGTGAGATTGTCATCATTAAAAACTAGAGCATCCTCTGGTTTGTTCATCATCAACTCACTACTCCAATCTAGCTCATCAATCACTAAACAGTTGTAATTTCTTCCATTTTCACGTTTTTCTTGGAATCGTGCATGTATACGACAATTATATTGAATGAAATTTCAAAGTATGTACTTGTTGATTCAACAGTCCCAAATACTATTGGACCTAATACTAGAGATTATTTTATTTTCGTTCTCCATCGTAGATATGAAACTGAGTAACATAACAATTAATTTATTTGTAGTCAGTGGAAATAAAAGAATTAGTATTTTGAACATCAATATTGAATTCATTGCTTATGTAGAAAGAAATGAAATGTGCATTTTTATTATTCCACGAAGGGGTATAATATAGGAGATACAACAAGACACCCAACACCGATAGGCGGTGTGAGACTAAACTCAATAATATAAATATACTAATTCTAACACTCCCCCTCAAGCTGGAGGGGAAACCTACAGCTTGAACACAATATAAAACGAAAGGTAAAAGAAGGTTGGCAACATGGGACAAAACAACAACCATCGAGGCCCAACCGCGTGCCACTGAGATACTACAACCGGGCAAAGACCACACGACGCTGGTTCACAAACCGACCATGATCACGTTGGATACACCCAGAGCTGAAACTAGGTCAACCAAAAATGTCAAACCATTCCTATCACAAAACGAAGAAAAGAAACGAGAAGACACAAAAAACAGACAAAATCAACCTGGGGGACATGTGTGACTAAGGCAGGAGTCGCTAAAGAGGCATTCGAGTCGCCGTTATCTCAAACATTCCCCCTCACGTGGAATACGTGCAAGAAGGCATAGACTATGCCTGGAGGCCGTGACACACACTCCCCCTCACGTAGACCACGTGCACGTGTGGGACCCTCGTCGGGTACATGAACCCAGATCACGTGGAGGAAGGCCAAAATTGCAAAGAGACGCAAACAATAACACAACAACAACAAACAATTAAAAAAAACTACAGTAGCACCATCAACAATGAGCGAAGGGGGCAGCAAGATCCATATCCCCGGCGAGCGGAAAGACAAGGACAAAAGAAGGTATGCCGGAGAGCAGCATCGACAGAGGAGCTCGACCAGAAGATAGGAGCAGTGGCCCGCAGCAAAGCAGAGCACAACACCTGTGCGGAGAAGAAGCAACATGACAGACCTGGCTCCGGAGGAGGAGGCGCAGCAGCAACAGGAGGAGCAGAGGACGGAGCCCTCGTTGACGGGAGAAGCAGCTCGCAAAGGGGACAAGATCCATAGAGGAGCAGTAACCTGCTCTGACAAGGTTGCTGATGATGAACAGCGAGGAAGAAGATGCCATTATTGAGTTGAAGATGCCAAGGAAGAAGACGCCAGGATCTCTGATACGATGCACAAGGGAGCCGACAGGATCAGCGGGATCCAGCGCTGACAAGGGCTGCGCCAGGTGCAACAAGAGAAGAAGAAGAGAAGAAGAGAGCCCGACAGGAGAAGATGGAAACAGACGGAGTCGTCGATGACGCAGGCAGAAGCAGTCGATGACGCCAGCGGAAGCAGCACTCAGCAGCAACGACGGAATCCGAGCCGCTCCTGTCGACGGGATCAACTTTCATCGACAGGAGCGGGAGCGGCGGCCATGTGCCCTAGCAGTTCGCAAAAAAAAACACAGGTCGGGGGGGGGGGAGAATAGTAGCGGACAGCAAAATCGGGAAAAATTATTTTTAGGTTACAGATCGATCATCTGATACCATGTAGAAAGAAATGAAATGTGCGATTTTATTCTTCCACAAAGGGGCATAATATAGGAGATACAACAAGACACCAAACACCGATAGACGGTGTGAGACTAAACTCAATAATATATATATACTAACTCTAACAGATTACATAAAAGTCAAAAATAATAATTATAATACCGGAGATGGTAAACCCTCATGTGATGTCTCAGGTTCATATGACCTAAATTCAGACACCGGGACAAACAAAAAATAACAAAAACATTATTTATTACCTGCTCAACAAAAAGAGAGCATACATTTCATAAAAGTATAAATAATTAAACATAATATTACCTGAGATATGTATTTAGAAGTTTCACGTGCAAAAGCAACACTTGTTCCAGTTCCAGCACTAAACATGCACATAAGTTCTTCAATTTGATTCTTCATACTACTCATCTCGGCTTGATGCGCTTGTTGTTGTTGGCTTATATATGTCTGATGCTCTTGTTGTTGTTGGTTTTATAATTCTTGTTGCTGGCTCAGTTTTTCTTGGGCTATAGCTTCCACATCTTCAATACGAGCTAATGATCTTCTCTCGCTCCGCCTATCATTCTTAAAAAAACTTTTAATGATGGAAAACTTGCCACCGACTCTAACTTTACCCGGATGTTTTTGGCCTAAAACAGATACAAGGATGTCATCTCTTCTCTGTGACAGTGTTTCAGAACTCTGGGACTCTTGGTTCGACAACTCATCCTAAGCAAAAGTAATAAATATTAATGTAGAATTGCAGATAAAAAATTATACTTCACAATCAATATTACTATTGATAATTTATAAATATTTACATTTACACTTACAATTTTAGATGTCAACTCAGCTGCATCTTTATTAATGTATTCACCAGTCTTTCTTTTATGACTGACTTTTCATAACTCCGCACGTGAAATTGGTGCAGTTGCACCTTGTTCAACCTTGACAATAAAATAAAAATAAATTATTATTTAAATTATTGAGAAAATCAATTTTTAAAATAAAAAAACGAGAGAAAAGTAGAGAACTAATACTATTCTTTTTTCTAATCTAGAATAACTCATTCTGGAAGTAGTATATTGTATTTTGTGTTTTTGTTCTTTCTGTATTAAACTTATTTAAAATATTTGTTAATACTTAGATTGCTTATAAGTTATAAAGTTAAAAAATGATATACAACATTGAATTTAATAAGATTATATAATCATATATTCTGGAGTGGTGCGTTGGTCGACAAAAACTCTCCAGTCTTCGGCAGTAATAAAGTTATACTTGACATGAACATTATATCGATGCTCCAAATCAACATCCTTTACATAAATGATAAAAAGTTTGAATGTCCAAGACCTCCAACTTTCACCCATGTTTTTCATTGATGCATTGCAAAGACCATCAATATTATCAAAATAAATCTGAAAATAATGGACAATATTAATTAAAAATTAACTAAAACACTACAGTTATGTAATTACTAATAATAAAGTTACGTACATTTAATTCTTCTCATATTTGATCTTTAAGTTGTTTATCAACTTGCTTGCATGCAACTTATGCAATTGACACATAACACCTCACAAGAGATCTCATATAACTCGTCAATTTGTTTGTTTCAGGTCCGGGAATAATGCGTCCATCATCACTCACAGAAATAAAAAGTTCTTCCCCTCCATCATAAGCTTATTCAATTCATTCATTTTAATGAAGTCTCTTGTTGACTTTGATGAAGATCTTTTATCAGTCATTTTCGTGTAATAAGAAAACCCTAAAAAAAACCTAAACCATCCAAAAAGCATAAACAAAATTCATAAAAAACGCAATGATATTGAGTGTACAAAAAACCTAAACCATCCAAAAACCTAAAAAAAATTCATAAAAAACCACAATATATATGTTACCATGTTAGTGCTAAATGCTAATATAGAACTATAGAGTCAAGTGATTTAGACATGTACAATAAGAATTAAAATGCAACAATTAGGCTATACCTATCAAATACAAAAATGTTGTCTATAGTGTTGTTTATAACTTTATATACATTTTGCATAGCTAAAACATGATAGTGGAAGATTTAGTGGGTGTCTGCTAGGCTGCTACACAATGTTTATACTACTAATAATAAAGACATTACCAAAGAGCTCAAAACTGAAAAAAATGAAGAAATAATATACCTAAATGAGAATATGAGATATGTCGAAGAAGAATCGTCAAATCGAAGCTACTAGAGCAAAAATTTTCACAAGATCGCTTTTAGGGTTTTTCACACAGAGCAGTAACTGTAAGAACCAAAAAGTCGAGGTAAAAACTAAAATTTACGGCTCGCGGCTTCAAATAGACAACAGTTTATATATAAACCGTTGTCTCTTCTAAGGATCTAGAATAAACAACGGTTTATATATCAACCACTGTCTATGATAAGGTTCATGTTAGAATAGACAGCAGTTGTAAAAACTGCTGTCTATTCTAGAAATCGGGTAGAATAGACAGCGGTTTATATATTAACCGCTGTCTATTCTAAGGATTAAGAATAGACAACGGTTTATACATAAACCGCTGTCTATTCTAAGGATCTAAAATAGACAACGATTTATGTATAAACTGCTGTCTATTCCCATATTTTTTTTTAAAAATAAGGCGCAAACGCCTTGTTTTCAATTGGCCGCCTGGACGGCAAGGCGTCGCCTAGGCGATGCCACGACAAGAATGATGTGCGCTGAGCTTATGGTTAGTATACATGGGAATATTGGTAGGCTTATATCCACAGTAGTCGGCATCATGAAGTAGGTCAAAACAGTACTTCCGTTGAGACATAATGAGACCATCATGTCGACGAGTCACCTCGATGTCAAGAATATTCTTCTTGATGGTTGTGGTTTTTAGGATTTGACAATGTAACAATGTATTGGAAGTGGTAGGAATGGCGCGGGCCTATACATCTTGGATCAACAAGCTTACCCAAGCTTTCTATCGTATTCCAACACCCTCTTCTGCGGATGTGCAACGGTGGCATCAACGTCGCAGTCATCCATCTGCAAGTTTTCTCAAGATGTTTCATATGTTTTCCAGGTCTACGAGCAATTTTGTTTATGATGTTTCTGAATTCTCAAAACATGTACAACATAATTTGACTCATTTTCATCTCATATTATGCTTCCTTTTGATGCTATTCGTATAGATTTTTGATGACTTTCTTAGTTTGTCACATTTTTTGACTATTTTCTCGCGTTACTTGAGTTTACTTATTAAAATGAAAAGAGTGGCTTTCTTGATTGCTTTAAACTCTTCCACATCATGGTAGTCACACAGTTTGGTGGTACTGTTCATGTACTTCTAAGTGATAGGGGGAGGGGGTAGTACGAGGACTATGGGGTGTTTTACATATCTTGCTGATCATGTTATCCTCCATTAAACCACGTTCATACATACCTCTGCCCCAAATGGTGTTGTTGAATGCAAGAACAGGCACCTCCTCGAGGTCACACAATCCTTTTTTTATCATCGTGAATCTTCCCAAATTCTATTGGGGCAAAATTGCCCTCACCGCGACTTACCTCTTTAACTGCTCCCCATCCAACAATATGCGACATGTCTCTCATATCTCTCGTTCACCAAATGTGTCGTCTACACATCTCATCTCCCTCCCCATGTATTTGGACGTGTTTGTTTTATCCATGTTCATCAACACAATCATGATAAATTAGATGCACGCTCCCACAAATATATTTTCGTTTGATACTTCACAACGAAAAGATATTGTTCACACCCTCCTCGATTTTTTGTACTATGGACGTTACATTCCTTGATGGGGAATAATTATTTGGCTTTCGTCAGAGGAAGAGGGACACTGCCGTTGACTCTTCCAATATTTCCCTTCTTATTATGGGCTTGTATACTCCTCCCATTCTTCCAACCACACCATGTCTACTCCTATCATCATTTCAATTCCTATTGCTGAGAGGCTTATTCCCCCTCTTTCATAGGTATATCAACGATGGAATGTTGTTGATATTGTACAAACCCTTATAATTCCACCACAACATATACAAACTTTTGGACCATATCATGATGAATACCTCCATCAACTTCTCATATATCATAAGAGTAAGCCGACCTCTGTAAAATACCTTATTGTCAATTATATCTCGTATCATAATTTAACCTAGACACAAAAACTTGGCAGAGAGTTATTTATATAGCATAATGGAGAAAGACAATGGAAGAAGAGATGTTTGCATTGGAGAAGAATTCGGTTTGTAAACTATCTTCTCTCCCAACTATTAAAAAACCTGTTGGATTAAAATGAGTATTTTTTGTCAAACAAAATCAAGAAGGGGTCGTAGAGATACAAAACACGACTAGTCACTCATGGATATACTCAAATACTTGGAATTGACTATCATGAAACATTTACGTTGTTTAAGATGGATTTCATCCACATTGTTTTATTACATATTGCATACTTGATATGAGACCTGCAACAACTCGGCGTGAAAAATATCTTTTTACATGACAATTTTGAAGATGAGGTATATATGATGTGTCCATCGGGATTTTTAAAGACAGGATCAAAAAGAAATGTCTATCAACTTTAAAATTCTTTTTGTGGTCTGAAGCAGTCCCCTAGAGGCTAGGGCTTGGTTTGAGAAGTTTGAAAAAGTCACGACTCTATTATTATCAGTGTTGTAGATTTCGACCGATATGTCTGGCATGTCGGCTCTCCCTCTACTCTCGCGTGCTTTCCATTAGTTCTTCTCTCTGCTTGCTACGACCTCACTTGTTTTTCTCTCTAATGTTTAAGTCTTTCTCATTGGTGCTCTCCCTCGACTCTCTCGCGCTCTCGGCTTGCTATTTTCTCTAGTAGTTGCGTCATTGTTGGTTCTCTCTGGTGCTCTGGACTCTCTCATTGGTGCTCTCACTCTCTCAGATGATTCTTTTCTCTGGTAGTTGCGTCCTCATCAATTCTTCTCTCTGGTGCTTTCGACTCTCTCGCTGGTGCTCTCACTCTCTCAGATGACTCTTTTCTCTGGTAGTTGCGTCCTCGCTGGTTTTTTCTCTTGGGTGCTCTTGACTCTTTCGCTGGTGCTCTCACTGTCTCGCCTGGTGCATTCTTCCCCTGTCTCTCCCTCTCAATCTCTCACTCTGTATTCTTTTCCCCGCCTCTCCCTCTCAATCTCTCGCTCTGCATTCTTCTATTTGCCTTGTTGCCTTGTTGGTGGCTATAGCATGGTGGTTGTGTATTGCTGGTTGTCTTTGTAACAATTCATATTAATAACAATAGCAATAATAATAATAATAATAATAATGACAAAAAGGAGGAAACCATATTCCTCTCCTCTAAAACCCGTGAACCTTCTGATACCTCATTTCCTCTCCCTGTCCAAACTTTTCCCGCACAGCCGCAACCCCGTCTCCGCGAGACACACGACTCGCCGCTCCCGATCCCGCCTCCGGGTGTCCCGATCCCCCTTCCCGTGGCCGGAAACCTCCTCCTCTAGGGCCGCGCCTCTTCCCCTTGCTTCCCTGTCGTCTCCGGCTCCCCCTTTGGCTGACAAATCCCGCAACAGCCCCTCCTCTCTTGGCCGGCTGCATCCAAGGGTGCCGACAACTTTCTCCCTTTCTCTTCTCCTCCTCCGGCCAGTGAGGGCAAAGACAATGTTCTTCTCCGACAACCCTAGCTCCTCCTCGTTCCGGCCGGTGGATTTCGTGAGGGACTCATAGGGTTTCGCTCGAAACCCCTCTTCGTGGATTGTTGAGCCCAGATCGGGCGGGTAAGGAACTCCGCCAATTTCTTGTTTTCAGTTTGCCCTAATTTTGTTACGATAATTTTCGCTCTCCGATCTAGGGTTTCCGACGATCCAGCTTATGTCCATCGTATAACCCACTAATCCCGAATTTGTTTGTGTTTTCAGGTGCATCTCCTCGGATCTAGGTGGTGGAATCGCTCCAAGCTCTCTCCGAATTAGGGCTTTTCACATCCAAACGCCACCAAGATCCCCGATCCTTCGTGGTAACTCCTCTCCCCTTACTCTCAAGGGAGGTAAAATTTCTAAGCAACCTCTTATGTGCATCTTTGCAATTTTTATAACGTCTATGCAAGCGTAGAAAATTTCGTAGGTCATCTTGGTTGCGTGATCTTAAGCAGGTCGATATAAGGCTCCTACGTTTTTTCTAGCACCGTCTAATCGCCGGCATCCGTTCAGCTTCACCTGAAGGCAAGTAGAGAAATCTCTCTTGCTTGCAAACATGAAATTTATTTATTATTACTCTTATATTATGAAATGTATACCCTTATAGATTGGGGTCATGTGTTTTATGACCTGTTTAGCTGTGTTAGGAATCTCCTAGACACAATGTTGCAGATGTCGGATGTCGGGGACACGTCGGTTTGGGTTTTCATGTCGGTTTTTTATATATCGGGGGATATATCGGGGATATTTCATATATCGGATTTTAATATTTAATTAATTATATATGTAATTACATGTTATTTTTTAATATTTAACATAACTATATCACGAGAAAAATTGCTAGTTGAAAAAAAATCAACATCATAAAAGCCCCATAACTTCATTAGATCGTTAGATCTTCAGATATCTTTTATATTATCCATGCAATACTTTATTTATCCAACAAAATTTTTCATTCTCAGTAGTATACTAGTATACAAAGTTATAACTATCATTCAAATTTTTAAAGTATCCAACACTTTATTCAAATTTTCAAAGCATCTCACACTTTATTTATTAAAAGACACAAAACAGCAGGGCAACTAAAAATGTGCTTGGATATACATGCATCATTGATTGCAAAATGAAGTTGGATAAATAACTATTACTAGGGGTATTTCAAATCATTTGTTGATTAAAAGCAGCAGGACAATCAATGAAAGCTTCCGGCAGCAACTAAAAAGACAAATAAAGCAACAAGGCAGCCACCAACAACTAAATGGGTCGGCAGCCACCAGTAACAACCCACAAGGCAGCCACCATGCTACAACCGACAGCTAGCACAACAACCAACAAAAAAAATGCGGAGCGATAGAATGAGAGGGGGAGGTAGGGAAAAGAATGAACCAGCCGAGAGAGAACCAGCGAGCAGGAAGAAGAAAGAGCACCAGCGAGCTAGAGAGAACCAGAGAACCAGAGAACCAGAGCACCAAAGAGCACCAGCTAGTAGGGAGAAGAAAGAGCACCAGCGAGCTACAGAGAACAAGAGAACCAGAGAACCAGAGCACCAAAGAGCACCAGCGAGTAGGGAGAAGAAAGAGCACCAACGAGCTAGAGAGAACCAGAGAACCAGAGAACCAGAGCACCAAAGAGCTAGAGAGAACCAGAGCACCAGCGAGTAGGGAGAAGAAAGAATCAGCCAGATAGAGTGCCGACAGCGCGCGAGAGAGGGAGAGCACGAACGAGCTAGAGAGCACCAGAGAACCAGAGAACCAGAGAACCAGAGCACCAAAGAGCACCAACGAGTAGGGAGAAGAAAGAACCAGCGAGATAGAGTGCCGACAGCGCGCGAGAGAGGGAGAGCACCAACGGGCTAGAGAGCACCAGAGAACCAGAGAACCAGAGGGCACCAACGAGCAGGAAGAAGAAAGAACCAGAGATAGTGTCGCCGGCGCGCGTGGGAGAGCTAGGGCAGGAGCGACGGGGAGAGCGGCAGAGCGTGAATGAAATGAGCGGGGTCGGGGTGTTAAAACAGCACCCGACCCGCTCATTTCATATCATTATTAATAATTAAAAAAAAAAATTAAAAAACGCCCGAAATCGGGCGTTTTTTGGGGGCCGACATGTCGGTTAAAACCGACATGTCGGCCCGCTTTTTTCAAACCGCCACATCCAGATTCTGTGCCGGTTTTGTGTCGTTTTTTCTCCCAATCCTTCATGTCGGCCGACATGTCGGACATGTCGGCCGATATCCACAACAGTGCCTAGACATGAATCCCCAATTCACTATTCGTCATATGCAAACATTGAAAGGAGGTGTCGATTTGATGTGACATTTTGAATCGAGCTCCCGCCAAAATGGTAACGGAAACCAGTAGATGGCCATTGCAAGCACCGCGCTGATAAGCCTTGCAATTAAACTTATTTCAGAATCATGTACATCAAATTGAGATGCGAACCTTTTTCATTGTATCGCTTATGTCATTGTGTGAATGAAATTTTAAGCTAACTCCGGAGTAGGCTAGAGTACAGTTAAGCATCAGTTAATTGTTTTTCTTTCTCTTGTTCCTCTACTTAAACATCAGAATATTATATGCTTACTTCTAGTTTTCATGTTCTGAGGCATTTTCCTTCTGTTTGGATTTTGCCTTAGGGTTCGTGACAGCGCCACCTGCTCCCTGAGTTGCTCTTCGTTCAGCTACCGCTTACTCGGAGGTTTACTCTTTTCTAGTTGTTACATCAGGTTCTATGTATTTGTTTTCTTTTACCGTCAGATCTGTTATCATGTACTAGTTATTGTTAGCCATTTTCTCTTGTATCGTGGACAACTGCTAGGATTTTCATTGATGTACTAGATCATTTTATTTGAGACATGTTTACTACTGCTGTCTATTACCTTTATATTTTTCTTCAGTACTTTGCGTGACATTGACTTTATTATTAAAATGCATGTGCATTAACCTTTCTTTGAAGCTTCCGCATATACATATATAAAAACAACTTTATATTTTTCCAAAATAACTACTTTAAATCTAATAACATATTTTAGCTCCTGCCTAGCAGACATGGAAGTCACTTTTATCCATGCCTGCGGCATCACGACCCGCCTATAGCGCACTCTGATAAATGTTATTTGACGGGTCGTGACAGTCTTGCTGCCTTGCTGCTAATTGTAGCTTGGTGGTCGTGGATTGCTGGTTGTTGAAGCCAAAATTGACCTCTGTGGAGTTCGGGGTCCCTGGAAAGGGGTGACCTCACACCTACTACACCTGGAGGAACGTCACGGACCAAATATCAAGAAGCTAGAAACAGACCCTCGGCTCTAGCGCGGAGGTCCCACCTCACACCCGAAAGGCTACCTGAGCACTTTCCCTCCCTAGCCAATGCTCGAGCTAGGGTGCCTTGAAGAGCTCTCTCAACTCTACCAAGAAGAAGCTAAGGGAGGAGAAAACCAAGAAAAGCCTCTTCTCCAAGGCACCCAAGGGGGTCTATTTATAGTTTTTCCAAGTCCTGGGGGTAAAAAGACCGAAATACCCTTACGCCCAAAAAACCTTGGGCCAATAGAAAACAACCACGCCGGGGGGCAGAACGGTAAAAACTGGGGGGGGGGGGCAAGGACGAGACCCTGGCCCCCGGCCGGTCTCTCCCCACCAGGCTGCGAAGCAGAAGAAGGCGGGGGCGAGACCCTGGCCCCCGGCTGGTCTCGCCCCACCAGGCCGCGAAGCAGAAGAAGGCGGGGGCGAGACCCTGGCCCCCGACCGGTCTCGCCCCACCAGGCCGCGAAGCAGAAGGAGGCGGGGGCGAGAGCCTGGCCCCCGGCCGGTCTCGCCCCACCAGGCCGCGAAGCAGAAGGAGGCGGGGGCGAGACCCCGGCCCCCGGCCGGTCTCGCCCCACCAGGCCGCGAAGTAGAAGGAGGCGGGGGCGAGACCCTGGCCCCCGGCCGGTCTCGCCCCACCAGGCCGCCAAGCAGAAGGAGGCGGGGGCGAGACCCTGGCCCCCGGCCGGTCTCGCCCCACCAGGCCGCCAAGCAGAAGGAGGCGGGGGCGAGACCCTGGCCCCCGGCCGGTCTCGCCCCACCAGGCCGCGAAGCAGAAGGAGGCGGGGGCGAGACCCTGGCCCCCGGCCGGTCTCGACCCACCAGGCCGCGAAGCAGAAGGAGGCGGGGGCGAGACCCTGGCCCCCGGCCGGTCTCGCCCCACCAGGCCGCGAAGCAGAAGGAGGCGGGGGCGAGAGCCTGGCCCCCGGCCGGTCTCGCCCCACCAGGCCGCCAAGCAGAAGGAGGTGGGGGCGAGACCCTGGCCCCCGGCCGGTCTCGCCCCACCAGGCCGCGAAGCAGAAGGAGGCGGGGGCGAGACCCTGGCCCCCGGCCGGTCTCGCCCCACCAGGCCGCCAAGCAGAAGGAGGCGGGGGCGAGACCCTGGCCCCCGGCCGGTCTCGCCCCACCAGGCCGCCAAGCAGAAGGAGGCGGGGGCGAGACCCTGGCCCCCGGCCGGTCTCGCCCCACCAGGCCGCCAAGCAGAAGGAGGCGGGGGCGAGACCCTGGCCCCCGGCCGGTCTCGCCCCACCAGGCCGCCAAGCACCTATCGGGACAGGGCGGGTGTTAGCCAACTTGTCGCACCCGCCCCCCAAAAGAGGGCCACTGGGGGGAGGTAGATTTTTCCCCCCCCTACTAGTATGTTTCCAAGCTAGGGCCAAAATTGGCCACCAAGAGTGCAAAATCTCCAAAAAGATTAAAAACGTGTCTGCCTTGTTTGAGGCCCACTATTCGCGAATACGGGGTTGTACACTGGTTGCCTTGCTCCTTGCTTGATGTCCGTGCGTGGTTGTTATTTTTCTAGTTGCCTTGTTGCTTTGTGTCTCGTTGTTGCGATATATATGCCTGTTTTGTATGCCTTGCTTAGCAATTAACAATAAATTATTTTTTTTCTTTTGTTGGACTTCAAAATATTTAAAATACCCAAACTATTATTTATTTATCCAACTTCATTTTGCAATAGATGATGCATGACGTAGTGAATGATGAATGAATGTATATCCAACTTCATTTTTCCGGTTGCCTTGCTGCTTTGTTTCTTTTGATAATTAAAATGTTAGATACTTGAATACCTTGTTCCTTTGAGAAATTAATTGATAAATAAAACGCTGGATACTTGGTTCCTTGGGTTCTCTACTTTGTATGATAAATTAATTGATAATGATAATGTTATGGTCCTTGCGATGTTGGTTATCTACTATTAGAGTATTTTTATATTAAGTCGTATTATATCATGTCGAGAGTATTAGCTGTTTTAATATTTTTTGAGTCGAGCTAAGTTATGTAGTCTTTTTATATGTTTTAATATTTCGTGTTTTTAGTTGCATCAGGTATTTACACCCATTCCATCTGGTCCTATTGCATTAAAGTTAGTGTTTTGATCTCGGTTTCTTATTCATTGGATTGTGCGGGCTTGCATTTCTCTTTCATTTCATTGTAGGATTTGGTATAGGTCCATTGCATTCTTCACGTGCTCGTCTGCATTGCATCTAGGGTTAGGGTATCACGTCTTCGGTCAACTGTAGATTCGTCCTGCGTCACATTTCATCAAAGATCACCTGATGACAGACAATATCTGCACACCGTTCGCCCAATCCCAACATCAGCTTGCAAATATCTTTATCAAGAACTTGAGCTTGACGCCTTCACCGATAATGTCTTAAAGCTGGGAATGATCGACATATACTCCCATTCAGAGGGGGAGAGTTGAATTAAACCCCATTGTAAAGGCCCACAATAATGGCCCATGTTCTTTCTTGTTTTTTCGTCCTACACCTCTAATATTAACTTAAGTTCTTCTCCCTTTATGTATATATAGATGTGTCATGCAATATTTGTTCTTTAGATTAGACATACTATATTTTTTCAGTTTTCAACTCTTACATTTATGTCGCTGTAATCCTTCTAATCGTTATACTCATTGAACATCAGGTCACTACTTACTATTAGCTGCAGTTAGGGCATTCTCACAAGCAGCATTTTTGTGCAGCTTAGTGTATAGGATATTGTATTGATCAGCCATCGCTAAGCATGTCTGAAAGTTCTTGCCCGCTGCCACGTAATATCAGTCATCAGAGGCATGAGGACACCATTGCTTTATCTGTTCTTTTTTGATCTCACAGTTTCATAAATGTTTTGCTGTTTGATGAGTTTATAAGAAATTAAGAAATAAGAATGCACACATATGATGTTGGATCTAGTGGTCAACCTTAGAGGGGGGGGGGGGGGGATAAGGTTTTATGAGTTAATTAAAAATTCGAATAATTTTGTCTGGGAAAACTAGTTCTGGAAATTACCGCGGGGCGCTACCTTGCTAGCGCGCGGCGGTAAGTCACAGACCTCGTTTTCCTGAGCAAATTTCTCCTTGGAGATGCACATATCCTTCAGAGATATATCGGCAAACAACTACGACATCACACGTAGAATTAAGAACAACAAATAATTTTATTCAAACAGAAACAAAAATGTTTTTCAGTTACAAGCACTAGATCCCATGACGTTGGAGATCAGAGGCGGTAAGAGTCAAATTTCTTTTGGTTTTCTATACCGACCCACTACCCGGACCGGTTGGCTCTCTCCCTTTCCCTCCAAGAAAGGTCTTCGAGCCGGCTCTTCACCTTCACAAAAGGAAGTGTCTTAGAGCCCCACTAGATCCCCCGATCTAGACGTCTCTTCCCCCGAACGATTTCTCACGGTATCCTTTCCGGATTCTGACGACCTTCATCAGTCGATTTTCCTCGCCACAAACAAACAGAAAAGAGAAAAGTACAAAAAGTGTAAAGAAGATTTAAGATTAATTCTCCCTCAAGTCGATTCCTCCGTTGAACGATGCGTGACCGGTGCTAACGATCTTTGTTTGGTTGCAACCGATCAACTCTTCTTGGTCGTTGTAGTACTTTGCTTGCCGGAGATCTTCGTGCGCGAACGGGAGGGAGGCGACTTTCTCTTCCTTCGATGGAGACGGTGAAACGATGCTCAGAAACGGCTCCCGAACCCTAGAATGAAGTTTTGTCTCTCTTGATTCGTACAAGGAACGAAAAAATGAAAGTCTTTTATATGTCTTTGAAAAAACAGGCTACCGCCGACGGTAAGACTAGCGCCCGGCGGTAGGTCATTACGCGTCGAGGTGACAGCTGTCCCGCGTATTTGGAAAAATATTTGAAAAAGATATTTTTCCGCTTTTTCGAGCTAGCGTGGCGCGGTACGCAGCTATTGCCTGGCGGTAGCTCAAGCTTCTCGACGAATCCATCTCGACCCTCGTTGAGAGAGCTAGCGCTGTGCGGTAGGAAGCTAGCATTGTGCGGTAAGTCACCGAACACATGGCCAGAATAAATCTTGAAGCTAGCGTTGGCGGTAACTCTAGCGCGATGTGGTAGGTCCCCGAGCGCCCATTCAAATTAAATCGAGGCTAGCGCTCGGCGGTAGCGCTAGCGCGCGGCAGTTGGTCACAGATCTGAGTTCTTTGCTTCTTTTGAACATGTAAACCTGCACACTACACCAAACACAAGTGTGATCAAATACAACCTGAGAATTGATATTGTCAAACTGAAGATATGTGAACCGTAGGCTCCAACATATGGAAGTCATAGTATGGTTTAAAGAAGCTTTAATTTTATCTTGATTTCTAAGATTTACATATGATGCTTTTATTTATAATTAATTTTTTCAGTAATTCATCCCTTTTTCTTTTATTTTAGGGGGAAACTCAATGTTTCTTCATAAAAAACTTCCATTTTCTGCAGAATGATTTGAGTTGTCTTTACACTGTTTTTCATCAGGTTTTATTAGATGAGAAAAAGAGGGCTTTGTATGATCAATATGGTGAAGCTGGGGTGAAGAGTGCCGTAGGGAGCCCTTCGGCAGTATATGCGGTAGTGTTGGCATTCTTAATTGTTTTCCTGCAATTTTATAACATCAGTTGGTTTATTACTATATGAATATTCCAAACCAAGGCATGTTGACCCGTTTACTGCACAGTCATTGTTGGTTATGTGCAGTATTTATTATACATAACTTTTGATTTTGTTTCCTTTCCTTTGACTTCCTAATCATGTTGCAACACAGGCTAATCCTTTCGATCTCTTTGAAACTTTTTTTGGATCCACCATGGGTAGCTTCTCTGGTTTCGATCAAGCTGCTTCTAGGTCCCAAAGGCGAGGTTCTAATATAAAGGGTGAGGATATTCGGTGAGTTCAAAATTTCATATGAAATAAAATAAAATTTTTTCAGCAAATTTGATATATATGGAACCTACTGTTAATTTAGAATGTGGTAGATGTGTTATCTCATGTAGCAGAAGGTTTGATAGCTGAAGCTGTCTGATTTTTGATACACTTTGCTTTGTGATGCTTCAAATTGATTATTTAACATTTATTTGGATCTTCCTAATTCTTTTGACTTTTAGTTTTATCAAGGATGTCAATCATTATGTAACACTTTGCTAGGTGATTTGTGAGTGCTAGCAGGATTGAGGAAAGAAGGTAGGAGTTGGTGGTCAGGGTTGAACTTGGAGCAGAGGAGCGAGGTGTCAGAGAGCAACGATCGACGCTGCCCTGTGGAAAGTGGTTGAAGGCAGAGGTGAGATCGCTGAAGGAGGATGGAGACGTTGATGAAGTGCGAGAGCCATAGCAAGGATGTCAACTATTGTGGTGTCTATTCTATCAAAAGGAGTATTCCAGGACTCATTAGTGATAACCATGGCGGAGGGGAAGAAGGATGATGGTTCCTGACGATTGGTTGTGGATGTCAAGCGAATGTCGACAAGTCGGAACCAATGGATACAAATAAGAAACCATGTATCAAGGACCAAACAGGAACACTTCACAATTGTATTTAAATCATAATGAAGATACAAAATAATGAGACATGCTCGTTATCCCAATTCTAAAGGCAAGTTGATGAAGGTTCTGAAGGCAAAATAAGAGTCCTCTCCGAAGAGAGCCAACTTGATGGAGATTGTGGTGATCCACTTTCCGTTCGGATGATCTGAGCCCACAGATGTGTCCGGACAGTCGTTCTGAGTCATTTTTATGTACTATATTTATTTTAAGATAAAATTAGGAAAGAATGTAGAGAAGATGTTAGAAGCTCAACTAAGATGGTTCAAACATGTACAAAGTAGACCAATAGAGTCACCTATTAGGTGTTGTGAGAGTTTAGTTACTAGGTATGTTAAACGGGGGAGGGGTAGATCAATAAAGACTTGGAATGAAACTACAAGGAAAGACATGATATACTTAGGCATTAGTGAGATTATGACTAAAAATAGGGCAGAATGGCAACAAAGGATCCATATACCCGACCCCACTATAGTGAGATAAAGGCTTGAGTGTTGTTATTGTACTTTCTTTATTTTGAGTTGTATTTGACACATAATCGGCTCGACCGATATGAGTTGTCCGATTTGGGTGTCCTATTTCAGTTTTGTCTTATTTATGCATGCAGGCGCCGACTGGTTGAGGGATCGATTATTTGCTTCCAGTTAAGGAACCGTCGGTTCCTTCTCGGTGTGACTCCGAGAAATCCATACCCCTTGGTGCGACTCCAAGGCGTCAACCTCTTCCTCGTATCCTTCTCTGATCCTCACCAACCCTCTCTTGTGTCGTAAGTTCTTCCCCCTTATTACTCACTGTCGTAGAACCCCACCTTCTTCCGATTTCGTCGGATCCAATCTAGGTAGACCTTCCTATTTTTCCCCATCGCAAGCCCACCGTTCCTTCATTTCTGTATTCCTACAGGGTTGTTTTCCCTAAATTCCACAAATCTACTTCTTCCCATTGTCGTTGATTGCCTCCCAGCGAGCACCCACCCATTTCTTCTGTCCTGCTCCAGTCCTGACGCCCCTCCAAAACACCCTCCCTACGACCCTCCTGATTCCCAACTTCTCCACACTACGTCCACCTCTCACTACCCCCACAAAACCCTCCCGACAGCTAGCCTAATTCCCCTTCTTCACGGTATTTCCCACTCACGCACATAAGAATTTCTCCACTTGCCTCAGAGTTCCACCACCTTATTGAAGAGGGCCTCCATGTTGGACTGTAAGGGGGGGACCTCATATTCTACAAGGGGAGTCTCTTCCTGGAGGACACTTCCACTCTGATTCAGACCATCTTTGAAGACACACATGACCGTGGGCACGAGGGCATACTTCGGACATTCAACTCATTCGGGCTGAATATTTTTTTGAAAGGTCTCGTCGCCGCGTGCAAGACTTCATCGACGCCTGTTCCTTCTACCAGATGAACAGGACATCCCATCTCCTCCATGCGGGACTCCTACAACTACTGCCAGTACCGATACATATATGGGCCGACATATCCATGGACTTTGTTGAAGGGCTGCCTCTTCTACAGGCATGGCTGTCATGATGGTCATTGTCAACCGATTCTCCAAGTGTGCGCATTTTATTGCCTTGGCTTGCCCCTTTGTGGCCGAGGTTGTGGCGCGTATCTTTTTCAACGGGTCTTCCACCTTCATGGGATGTCGTCGTTTCAGACATAGACAAGGTCTTTACCATCTGATTCTGGAAGGAGTTATCAATCTCAGTGACACCAAGTTGGGCTTCTCCATCGCCTACCATCCACAGTCAAACAGACAGACCGAGGTGGTCAACCGCACAGTGGAGATGTATTTACGCTGCATCACGGGAGATTGCCTCAAGGATTGGGTCAGATGGCTTCCTTGGCTTGAGTACTGTTACATCAACTAAATCCAAACCACCTCGACCGCAATTCCTTCTACAAGTGACATGCACCTTCTCTGTTTATTCCATTTTTTGCGACATTGACTTCGACGGTATTAATGTTATTTTGCATCCGTCTCTGCTATCCCTCGTGCCTTTGATGATGACATTGTTTAGGTAGCTTGATGGGGAGGGGCCACACATTTTAGTCGATTTTTCCAACCAACAACTTTTGGACAGGCAGATAGATGATCAGAGACCACCATGCGTTCATCACATTTTCCCCTTAGTTTTTGTTTTTAAAAAATAATTTTAGGAGCTGTATCTAAAGAATTAGGTTAATCAATCCAGTTGTGCAATCTATGTTCAGATGGATCTAACCTAGAAATCTACTTATACTTACACTACCCGATAGAATAGGGTGTTGAGAGTTTGATTTTTATCCAACATCCACTTGGTCCTCTCTCGATGCGATGCCAAAACCGCAGGTTCCAGCCTCCAGGGGTACCGATACCCCTTCACTGTCACCTCCTCTAGCAACCAACCATTCCTTAACTTAACCACATCCATGCCACACAACTGCATATACCGATCCTTCGGGTCCTTCAGTCTAGAACGACAATCGTACCTATCTTCTTCGGGCCTCACCACCAATTCTTTTGGCCCTCCACTACTCCTGGACGACTGCCCGGACTCCATAGACACCCACTTGATCTCTAATGAGTCTCCTTTCTCCTTTCGAAACCATGTCAACCTGTTTTACCTTTCCAACATCTCTCCATGACATGCCAACCCTTTGTTCCCCTTCCTTACATCCTCCTAAGCCTACTGCCGCATTTTTGTAGCATGCCCGAGCTCCCACCCCTTCCACCACCTCCCTAACTTTCATCCACAATATTTAATATACCTAAATCTACAGACATTAATGCCTTCATCCAACATCTCCCGGCCAACCGCATCTTGGAACCAATGAACCGTTCTTACGGCCATCATGAGCCCGTCTACAACATCCTCCACCGCCAATGCCAATTCTGGGTGAGTTTTCATTTCTCGCATTTCATGGATGCACCTGATTAGTTTTAAACATATTTTTAATTAATTTATTTGGCTCGACATGTGTGTGCTTTGTTCGCCCATGCATTTAATATTAGTACTTTCAATTAGATTATAATTGAGAGTCGGGGATACTCAATATTTTCCCCAGAAATAAGAAAATTGCTTATGATTCATACTCATTTTTGCTTATTAAAAATTAAATAAAAATGAAAATGAAAAACGCAAAAAAATAAGGGAAGAAAGGTCATCACAACCGACACATAAATGTTATAGTGGTTTCCTAAAACATTTGGTAATCCATTCTTCCACCACCATAGGAATGCAATGCCTATCCTGGTCACAAAGTCTTTTCCAACTAGTGATCCAAGAGCACATCTCTAATCTTTTGAAGGGAGATTTAGTACGTACAAAGACTTCTTTGCTAGGAAGCTCAAAAACCTTTGTTGATTTTTTAAGGAGATCTTGTAACTGTTATAGAGGAAAGGAGAAGAGAGGCTAAGAGGAGAATGTTCGAAGAGGTGGTGAGAATGGAGATAGTCGTACCTCAATAATTGAGATCACGATTTACATTATAAAGAAGAAATGGAGGGAGAGAAGAGTTGTAACCTATGAAGCATAGATACTTCCCTGAAGGCAGCGTACCCATACCAGATACGTATCCGGTACCGGTACCTACCCGGTACTGATACACATATGTGGACACACTTGGACTTATCACATCATTCTGCATTTTGTGATAGGAGTCCGTTTTTCTCGAGTAAACAAAAGTTGGCTCTATGGAAGCGTTGATACGTTCAATTAAGTTGTGTATCTGTACCAAGTATGTTTATGGTACTGGTACGTTTCCGTTACAAGTACGCATATTGAACGTATTGATACAATCAAGTTATTAACAAAACAACTAACTTGTCTCTAGACTAACTGGAGATTGAAGATATTGATCTCTAACAATGAAGTTGATGTCAAACAATGAAGAAGAAAAAAAGACTCATGAGTAGAGTTAGGCTTTGTTTGGGGGGGCTTATTTTCACCGGTCAAGCGGTTACGACCGCATGAACCGAACTTTAATTAAGGTCCAGTTCATACAGTCGTAACCACTTGACCGGTGAAAATAAGTCCCCCCAAACGGAGCCTTAAGTATAATTTTCTCTTTTGTATAAAAATATAAGATGTTAAATTTTGTAATATTTACGAATGCTTAATGTTTGCAAACTTCATGTTATGTTCCATTGATTCGTGAACTTGTACTTCAAGTTATGATTTATATTTGATATTTCAATGTTTTGAGAACTATTTATTGCACTTGTGATATATATATAACGCATCATGCCGTACCCATATATTTGCTTTTTAAATTTTGTCATACCGCCGTACCGGGTACGTATCGCACTCGGTACCCGTGCCCATACCGGTGCTTCCTAGGTTGTAACACCCCAGTTCCCAATAATAAGGAATCAAAAGGCAAAGTGGTTGCTAGCAGAAAACTAGTGCCGCGTGGTAAGGATTACCGCCAGCGGTAGCTCCAACTTATCGACGAGAAGTGCCAGTCTGTCGACGTGAAGCTCCAATTTGGCGACGAGAGCATAAGTTAACGAGTCGCTAACGTTGAGCAGTAGGTGGTACCCCTGGCGGTAGACCTTCCAGCCGATAACACTTAATTTGTCAACGAAAGTGTAAATCGACGAGATGCTAATGCCGAGCGATAGCGGTATCGCTGGCGGTAGGCCTTGCAGTCGATAACACTCAACATATCGATGCGAGTTCAAGTCGATATGCTAATGACACGTGGTAGTGGATACCGCTTGTGGTAGCCTTGACAGAGACGTTGTTGGCGTGAGAAGCTGACTGTTCAGGATATGATCACCGCCACTTACACGGTACCATGACGCGGTAGCTAACAGAGACATTTCATTTTGCGATCGTGGTCGTTAGTTACTTAGTTCATTATTGGAACTTTATCAAACGATCCAGAATTGGTTGTCCTTCAATCTTAAGAGGCTGACGGTCCTTGTACTTGTCATTTGAGAGCTTGGATAAACTTAGATTAAGAGAGAAGGAAGAGGAACGAGAGCTCAAATTTGCCATTGAAGGAGCCCCGAAACTTCAAATTGTAAGCCTAGTTTAGATCCACGGAGAACAGTCCGTTGCATTCCTTTCCATTTGAATCAATCTTTGATTCATGGTGCTATAGAGGACGTTAGGGGTAACGATCATTCTCTCTGGTCTTAGGACGTGTTTGGCATTTTCATACTTGGATTTTCTTGCATTGGAAGGATCTCTTCCACTAATTAGTAGAGGGCAAAATTTCCTTTGGTTCTTTCGAACCTTGGATAGATTGTGTCCGTCCCCGACTTGTATTACATATAGAAATTCGGTAGACGTGCGGATTTAGACATTTTGTGTGAAGCCTACCTCTGACCGTTAGATCGGATCGGTGATGCTTGATTTGACGTTGCATTTAGGTTAAGCCCTTAGTTATTAAAGGTGCAAGGCACACCGAGGCGCAAAAAGGTCTTGGAGCCTAAGCGCAACCGCAATGGTTAAGGCGCATGCACGCGTCCGACGAAGGCAAGACGCATCCACATTCATTTTAAATAATCAGTATCAAACATCATTTCATATTCTCGATCAAATTCTTCATCTATTATAATAATTAATCATTCATTACTATTGTTTATATCTTTTTAAAAAATAGAATTAGTGTGGTCACTTGCATCATATCTAAGTCCCAACGCACAATTGTCTTTCACAAACACCAAATCAACAAAAAAATTATTAAGTTCTTACTTTATTTATTTTTTTGAAAAAAATTATAACAAAAATCTCACATAGACACTCCTTTTATGTTCTAAAGACGCAAATAAGGCGCACGGAGACGCAAACGTCTGTTCTTGGTGAGCTTTGAGCCTTATACGCGTCTGAGTCGTGCCTTTAACAACATAGGTTAAGCCTAATATGCGTGATGGAGAATAACTTTGTGAAATACGTCATTTTGTCAAGGGACTTGGGCTCTTGGAGCGCTTAGCAAAAGCCCAATGATTTTGATGTGGTTGAACGCAAACCTTAACGACAAAAGCATAGTAGAGTTGACTTGGACCTCCTATGTTGGTAGTGCTTGCTTAACCTATGTTCTCTTGTATGGATTAGGTGCGTAGCTATATGTTGGTGGCACTTGTATGCATTAAACTATTATGGGCCGAGGTATATTGCACCCGCTTTGTGCAATCAGTCACGGTAATTTGTTAAACAGGCACAAGCTGAACCGAACCCACACCATGTTGTTCGGCATGAGGGTAACCTTCATGAATGTTGTTAGATCATGGGATAGACTGGATTGGGAGAGTTTACTCCAATCAGTAAATGCTCAATGAAAGTGGAGGTAATAGTCGTGTGAGTGCATGAAGTCAAGTGGTCGTGAGTACTCATGATCGTGTTGTTGTTAAATGATGTTATGTTAGCCTCATGTGCGGTTGCTTAGGCGGTTGTAGGGAACCTCCAGGTGAACCCAATCTACACCATTTGCATGCCTAGGTTCCATTTGTTTTGATTCTCAACCTAAAAGATTTATTGTGATTGAAGCCTCGCCTTGTGAAGAGTAGACACACTTTCTTTATATTGTTACATGTTACATGTACGGCTTGCTTGCAGTTGAGCGGTGCCTGGCCACGGAGTCGGCTAGGATGGCCGGAGGGTGGGATCGTTACACTGTTTGTGGTCAGCTCATAGATGACCATAGTTTACCTCATATTTGTGGATGGTACAGGTTCAGTAGCTGGTGAGCCGAGCGGAAAATGGCGGGAAAAAGCCCAGAGCTGAGCTGGCCCTTGAAGGCTACATGACTGCATCTATTTACTGTTTTTCATGTATTGTCGGTCTGTGTGCCGATGTATGTTAACCATGTTGTAGAGTTGATTGTTGTATGAATGTAAGGCCTTAAGGCCATAACTCTTGTTGTTGACATTTCTGAGTAGGGGACAAATCATGTATAAATGCTTTTATATTAAACTTCCGCTGTGGTGTTTTTCGCTCTTATTCATGTATGGTTTCTGTTTATCACTTCATAATGTCTAGTTTGTATGTTCTATATGGCGTTGGACCTATTGTTATATTGTTTGTATAAGCAGGGTTTTATAAGAGCGTTCCAGATCAAGTTATATCTGGATTCCTCATATCTTCTTTTCTTTCTTCCTTCCGCTTTTGATCTTCAAGTCCTCTCATAATTTATAGTTGTGAGGATTGGAAAGTGTTTAAGGATTGGAGCGGTTTCAATGATTCTCCCCTTAACTTCTGTTGGTCACGTGTCCCATCGTGATGCAAATGGAAAGATGCAACATTAACTTTATTTGACTTCTGCAACGGTTCTATTCAGCATCCAGAAAAAATGCCCATCCACTTGACCTCGTTCAGTTAACTTTCATCCTTGATCAGTGACCGACGAGTGCAAGGTCTTCCTTCGTTGAGCGCTGGAGGACAGCTCAATCAGCAAGCGACTTTTGTTTGGTTGGCGAACAGCGGTCCCCGAACGACGATTGTTGATCGGTTGCTAACCGCCGATCGGCGAAGGCATGATCGACGATATCCGGAGCTGGAGCATGTCATTTCTTTTGAGTCCCTCTCAATGGGCACCCTCTTTCTGCAGAGCCTTCTTCTGGTATAGTCAGGGTTGCTCCCCCTGCCTTCAAGAATTGCAGACAATACTAAATTCCTTGTCAACTGTATGAGGGTTTGTACCATCACATCAAGAGGGATTTTTCCCAACAATAATTATTTTTTGTTTGCCTAATTTGGAATTATTTGTGATCTATTGTGATGTTTGCACGAATTTTTTATAATTAATATTGTTTTTTAATCACATGTTGTAAATACTCCCATGATTGAATCATTTGCATTTTACATTCAGTTGGAGTTCTTGCAGCGAGCATGGTTCATTTGTTTGCATGCTTGCCCACATTCTTTCGCAACTTCATTTTAGGTTTGGTCGTGGATATAGATGCATTTGTTTTTTATTGCTATCATCCATATTGTGTTAGGGCATTGCTTTAGCACCTATAGATTCGTTCTGCGTCCTAGAGCTTCCAAAATTACCCAGCTCCCTGCAGCTCAATTTCTCATTGGCATCGAGAGCTTCCTGACCCCGAACATAACTCCTTTTCTGAGTGACATCTACCTTCCGTATTTACTCTTTTTTTGTGTGGCTTCAACTTCGATGATGCTAAAGTTCCTTACAATTGTTCCATGCGACCCTCTACATCTTTGACGACACAATTGTCATTTCGTCTTCAATGGCCTTCCCATCACAACTTGTTGAAAGCTTTTCTTTAACAACTGTTTTTATGTAGAAACAAAAGAGTTCGACGCAACTATTGTTTCAAAACTATTTTCGACACCCAAGGTAGACACATATAGTTTCTAGTTCCTGCAGGAAGCCTCAATTGCTTCTTCAGCATAATTCCACACTTGCAGGTTCTTCTGCGACCTGCTCCCTTGTCAGAATGTTTTGATTTCATGGCTCCATGACGCTTCCTATTTCAGATCAATGTGCTATCTTTGATTCATTGTCGATTCCACGCGTGCATGAGCAGAAACTGTTCAGAAACAAAGTAGGAACATAACATTTCCTGTTCACAACAATACAATCGTCCTTGATGCAGTGTATCTTAATGTGCTTATCCTGTTTGAGCAATGCCTCGCCTCTGGTTGTGTAGTTGACGTCTCATCATGCATATTTCTGTAGGTATTTGTAACTTTTGAGTTATTTATTCTCTTATATTTATTATTTGTAACTTTTGCCTCAGCCAACTCTTTTTGGGAGTTTATTTCCATTTTGTTTGTTTTTCTTCCTTTAAATAGGCCTCTTGATCCCCTTGTATCTTTACATTTGAGAGTGTGAAAGTTGCGCTCTAGGGCTTGTTCTTCTTCCATGGATTCAAAGCCATGGATTTTGCATGCTGTGGATTCGGCAATTCGGACGCCAATGATTTCCTAACTGCGTTGGCGTAATTGTTGTGTACATCTAGCCTCATGCCTCGTAAATCCCGACCTGTTCTGCTCCATCCAGATTTATATTATGAAACTTTGGTCTCAAAGCTTATTTTTTCAATTATTTCTAGAATTTATTGATTTTCTTGAATGATTTTGACCGCTTTATATGTTTGGAATGTTGACCTTAAAATAGATCACCAATTTGTTGCCAATGAACCTTTTCTTTTCTTTACTTTAAAATTGGTGTCTGAACATATTTCCATCGCCAGATATGATATGAATTTGGAGTTTTCAGAGGTTATTTCTGGAGCAGAAAAGGAGATTGAGTTGTTTCGTTTGGAGACTTGTGATATATGTGCTGGAAGTGGATTAAAAATTGGCTCCAAGATGAGAACATGTTCAACCTGCGGGGGAAGAGGCCAAGTAATGCGAACTGAGCAGACACCTTTTGGAATGTTTTCTCAGGTTTGCTATTGATACTCGTTTTTCTTGTAATAAGATACAATTGTATATTATGAGTATATGATGAATGTTGATGTCCACATTTTGAATTTCCTTCAATGAGAGTATGCTAAAAAAATTATAAGAGCGGTAATTTCTGTTGGAGACATTTCTCTATTGTTCTCATGTAGTGTTGGTGAAAATTCCAGTTAGTTTATGATAAGCTTATTGCAATACTTATATGTGATATGGATTGGAGAAAAATTTAGAGCCATAGTGTGCATGATTTGACAATTGACATACCTTCCAGAACTTCTCATCCCATCTGTGAGTTATCAGAATTAGTTTTGACTAATTTTCTTATAGTAAAAACATCTCATTCTTACTGTTAGAAAACTGTTTGTAAAGGCCCATTTAGAGGCCCATTATAGGTCTTTTTTTCTTTCTCATGTATTAGTCTCACATCTTGTATATGGGATGATTCTCTCTCTCTTCTCCCTATATATTTGGACTCATACTTGTAATTTTGAATTCAAGAAGTATGTACAAGGTTCACTCAATTCTTCTACATGGCATCAGAGCGAAACGTATCCTCCCGGCGGTTAACCTCTTTCTTACCGCCGACCTGGTCTCCAATCCGCTTCCCGCATTCCGTTTTTTTTTCTTAACCGCAATCTTTGTGCGGACCCGTTTTTCTTAACCGCAATCTTTTGTGCGGTCTCGTTTTTCCCCTCCCTCCCGTCTCTTCCCCTCTTCTCTCCCTTTTATAAGGATTTGTCTAGGCCCCAGGGCCCCCCACTCCTACTCTGACCGCTCCGGTCTAGTTTCTCTTCTCGCGGGTTCTACCCGTTGCTTGTCTTCTTTTTGTTGTTCGCCGCGGACTGACGAGTTCTCTCCTACCCATTGCCGACTCCTGCAGACTCGCGCGGTCTTCTTCAGCCTTTCTTTTGCGCAGACTGGTTCTCTTCTAATCGCGCGGACTGGTTTTCTGCTCCCTACCCTCTGTACGTATCCTCTGGCTTATGCGGGCTTGATGTTGTTCTACCCGCTGCGGGCTTGCCCCTGTTCTAGCCGCTGCGACCTTGCTCTCTAGGCTCAGGATCTTCTCAGCCCGCCTTTTTCTCCTCAGGCCGGTGCTGCCTCCTGCTAAAGACCGCTCTCTGTGATTTGCTTGCTCTATTGCGATTCGCGGTCTGCTTCTTTTACCGCTGTAGTCTGCTTCTTTAACTACCAAGGTCTGCTTCTTTAACCACCGCGGTCTGCTTCTGTTCCTGCGCGATCTTCTCTCTTTGTTCGCGTGACCTAATCGTCTTTGCCCGCTGTTCGCCGACCTCTGCTCCTGTCGCCGCTCGTATGCGGCTTGCTGCTCTCTCTCTCTGCTGCTTTACCCGCAACTCCTCTAGTTGTTGTGGCTTGCCCTTGCCGCCCTCCTTTTGTTGACATGGACTCCACGACGGCTTCCTCTCTTCCCGCTCGTTCCACGACTCCCTTTTCTGAAGTCCGCGATGAGCTTCGGATCACCACCATCGTTCTTAGTGAGAAGCACAACTTTGTGGAATCGGTGCATTTTGTTTGTCGTGTTCTAAAAACTAAAGGTCTTCTTCATCGCCTTACCCGGGACGTTTGATGCAACCCGCGACGCATCTTTATTTTTATGTGTACATGTTTTATTTGTGTAGCGCATGTTGTGGCGCATTTGGTTTTATTTGGTTGTGTTGAGTTGTACGTGCTTGGTATTAACGCTTTTGTGTGATTTTGTATCACGCATTTTGTTCGCGCAAATTTTTGTTTGACTCGTTGGTGTGACCAGCCAACTTGGCCCTAAATGCATAAGTCTGATAATTTATGGGTAGATTAGTTTAGGGCAAGCTTAGGTATTTAACAAATTTTATTTAATATTTCAGTTACAAAAATCAACCAGCCCTGAGTGGCCCATTTAATTTACCTTCCTTTTACCCAATTGAGTGAGCCCATTTAACCCATTTCCTTTGGTGTATTTCTCCTATAAAAAACATTCCTATTTAATTAAGTATTGCTACCAATAGCCAGTTTTTGTCCTAAACCCCCTTTTATATAAACAAACCCTCCCCCCTGTAATTGCCGGCTGGAATTGAACTGAACGACCTATTTTTGGTTTTTCGGTTCTTCTCCCAGCGCCGCCCCTGAAGCCCGTGAGAGTCCCGACAGTTCCAGCTCGACGGAAGCCCGACTACGCCATTCCCTTTCTTACCAGCTACGTCGCCGACGTCGAAACCCCTACTGGATGCCGACGACAGCTCCTGCTTCTTCCGTCGACAACCCCGACGGGTTTACAAACCGTCCTCCCCGTCCGGTTGCTCCAGCCCTTCGAAGTTTCCTGGGATCCCCGTCGTCCGCCGTCGAGCACTCCTGAACCCCTCCTGGGCTCCGACGAACCCTTCTGCACCGACCGCCGGCTGTTCCAGCCAGCCTCCAGTGTTTGCCCCCTTCTCGACGGCCTCTCTC
Organism: Platanthera guangdongensis; assembly: GCA_039583875.1. Lineage (NCBI taxonomy): Eukaryota > Viridiplantae > Streptophyta > Magnoliopsida > Asparagales > Orchidaceae > Platanthera > Platanthera guangdongensis. Next base: position 165,247,045 of record CM077159.1, read on the forward strand.
TTCGCCAGCACTGTCAACCACCTTCCAGAACTCCACTCCTGCAGCACCTCCGACCACCTGCAGCTAGGGTCTCCACCTCACCCTCTCGGCATCCCCTCCGGTGCGCAGATGTGGTTTACACGCTTTATCCTCCACAGTGCCCGACAGTGTATTCCAATCAGCCTCCTTCCTTCCATTGCTGGATCCCTTCATTTTCAGCCACTGCTGGCAGTCCATCATTGGAAACTCTTGTGCCGCTATTGCAACTCCTTCCCTAGGGTATACCTCTCCATCCCCGCTCGCATTCTCTTGTGATTTTCGTGCTTGAAATTTTTAAATGAACGATTAATTATTTAGAGCTTGCACTAATTAATTGTTATCTCCTCATTACCGTTATTTTGTTACACGTGCATGCCACCAATTATTTTTTGTGCTTGTGGAATGGTGATTCATGATGTTAGTACGCGTGTGCGGTGACCTTATGATAATTTGCGACGCTTAGGTCGTTTAGTTCGTTTAAAATAGCCCACGAAATCCCCTCGCGCCAAATTTAATTTGAAAGGTCTCAATTTTATATTCGAAAACTACAGCCCTAGGTTTCAGGTTGCATCAACGTTCTCATTGCTCCTACTGACGAATGGTTGCGTGATGACGGTTGGGTCCAATCTTGGATCCTCAATTCCATGGACACCGAGCCCTGCCGCATGACCATGTATCATGAGACGGCCAAGATAATGTAGGAGGAGCTTCACTTTCTCTACTCTGGCAAAGACAGCTTGTTGCATCTGTTTGATATCATCTTTGCGCTTCAAACTCTGGATCCTGGGACAACAAGTGATTTGACCTCTTTCGTTGCCAAGGCCAAAACTTTGGTAGAGGCATGAATACAACATCATCATCCCTCCACGGATCTTGTTACACAACGAGCACAAAATGAAGCTATTGAGATTGTCATGATGATGACCTGAGTTCCTCCTCACCTACATAGTGTCCAGGCTCAAATTCTTTACTCCACCATGCCCTCCTTGTTCGATGTCTGCTCTATGTTGCTCAAAGTCAAACCTCCTTCTGAGGCCCCTACAAATTTTTCACTGACTCTCCTTCAACAGCCACTCTTACCCATTCCTGCTCCAGGTCGTGGCTCTTCAACTAGGGGAGGCCGCCACACGTCTCGAGGACGAGGACGTGTTGGGTGCTCTGGTGTCAAATGTACTTCTGTGGTCGAAAGGGTCATCTTGAAGCTGTATGCTACCGCAAGCGTGATCTGCCTCTACAGCTTGCTGCTTCTACTACAGCTGCTCCTACTCCCACGGGTGCTCCACAGGATTCTAATTCTTCTACCCGACAAAATATTAATACTCTTCGCACCCAGCTTCAACAGCTCCAAGGCGTCATCAGTCGCTCATCTTGCTCGGTAGTGTCTTTCTATGAAGGTATATCTTATATCTCCCATAGCCCCCACTGGATCGTGGATTCAGGTGCTACTCACCACATTACATTACAGAGACCATCGCAGTATATACAGTCTGTTTATCCCAAGTTCATCACTGTTGCCAATGGCGACACCACTCCGGTTGTTGGCGCGGTTAATCTTCGGCTTACTCCCACTCTCCCTCTCTCCTTAGTTCTCCATGTTCTGGGATCCCCCTTTAATCTGTTATCAGTTAGTCATCTTACTCGGAAACTTGACTGCTGTTTAACTTTTCTCTTTTGTTGTGTAGGATCGCCACACGCGGAGTATCATTGGTAAAGGGCGGCTGTCGAATGGATTGTATCTCTTGGATGTTCCACCCACCATTATCTCTGTTGTTTCCACTATTGACTGGCATCGCCGCCTTGGACATGCTCTCCTCCCTATTCTCAAGAAGGCTCTTCCTGATGTCTTCATGCAAGAGTTTACTTGTGAATCATGTATCTACGACAAACAATATCCTATTTCTTTCCCTCCTACATGTACCCGGAGTGATACTCCATTCTCTTTAGTTCATTCTGATATCTAGGGCCCCTATAAAGTCCCCAATGTTTTTGGCTATCGATATTTTGTCACCTTTATTGATGATTACCCGCGTCTCACTTGTTTATATTTACTTCATGATCGTACTGAACTAACATCTGTTTTTCGTACTTTTTTAACTGAGACGCGTCTGCAATTCTCCACTATGCTAAAAATCATTCGCACTGATAATGCTCACGAATATACTGGTCGTACCTTCTCTAATTTATGCACCGAATTTAGCATCCTACATCAAAGCTCATGTGCTTATACCCCCCAACAAAACGGTGTGGCCGAGCGAAAAAATCATCATCTCCTTGATGTCGCCCGATCCCTCATGTTTCAAATGCAGGTGCCCACAGAATATTAGAACTTTGCGGTCTATACTGCATGTCATCTCATCAACTGCATGTCTTCGTCCGTCCTCGACTTCGCCTCTACATTTAGTCTCATCTTTCCTTCCAACACTCCCTTCTCTCTCACACCTCGTGTCTCTAGTTGTGCATGTTATATTCATCTTCTTAGATCGTCTGCTGACAAACTCGCTACTCGCGCAACAAAATGTATGTTCATTGGCTACTCCCGTACTCAAAAAAGTTATGTCTGTTATTCATCTACCGACAGTAAGCTTATTGTCTCGCTGATGTAACCTTCCTTGAGCATCAACCATTCCACTACTCTTCTTATACCCCGTCACCACCATCCACTGCTGCTTGTCCTGCCGTTCCTGTCACGACTCCCTCTCTACCCCCTCATCCTCCTACACCTCCCCCGATCCCTTCTCGACCTTCACCACCTCTTCGTGTCTATACTGGTAAGTTTAAGACTACTTCCCTGCAGCCTCTTCCCTCTACAGATGACATCCTACGGCTTGCTAATCCTGCATCAACCTCTACGACTCACCCCTTGGCGAATTATGTAACTCTACATCGCCTCTCTCCACCACTCCACCATTTTGCCATCTCTCTTTCCTCCATTTCTATTCCTAACTCCGTGCAGGAAGCGCTTCAACACCCGGGGTGGCGGGCGGTCATGGAGGATGAAATGACTGCTCTTTGGGCTAAGCAGACCTGAGATTTGGTTCCTCTTCCTCTCGGCCAGTCCTTTGTCAGCTGCAAGTGGGTTTTTGTTATCAAACATACTGCAGATGAGACTGTTGACCGCCTAAAAGCTCGTCTTGTGGCCCGGGAGTTCACTCAGCAGCAAGGCCTGAATTACGTTGAAACCTTCTCCCCGGTTGCCAAGTTGAATACTGTCCGGGTCTTGATCTCCTTGGTTGCCCATCACCAGTGGCCCCTCCATCAGTTGAATATTAAAAACGCCTTTCTCAATGGTGATCCGTAGGAAACTGTCTATATGCACCAACCTCCCGGGTTTGAGACCACGGGGGAGCTCATGTATATCATCTCCGGAAGTCTATATATGCTCTCAAACAGCCCCCGCGTGCTTGGTTTGAAAAATTCAGCAAGGCTGTTCGTGAAGTTGGTTTTACACGAAGCTCGGTTGACTTCTCTCTATTCACTCGTCATCAGCCAACAGGCACTGTGATTCTCCTTGTGTACGTTGATGATATCCTAATTACTGGCGACGACTCTACAAGAATACAACAAATCAAGCAACATTTGAACTCAGCATTTTAGACAAAAGACCTGAGAAATCTTCGCTACTTCTTTGGGCTCGAGGTCGCCAGACGACCTGATGGACTCGTCTTATCCCAGCGAAAGTACTGTATTGACGTCCTTTATGATGTTGACTACTCAGGGTGCAAATCTGCAGACACCCCTATGGATGTAACTTACAAGCTCTCTGCACATGGTTCTGATTCTGACCAACTACTTACAAATCCAGAGTACTATCGACGCTTGGTGGGGAAGCTGATTTATCTTACAGTTACTCGACCTGACATCTCATTTGTTGTGAAAGTTGAGTCGTTTTATGCATGCTCCTCGGACATCTCATCTCCAAGCCGTTGAGCGCATCCTCAGATATCTAAAGACTGTTCCGGGACAAGGACTTGTTTATAAACCATCTACCTCTTTATCTCTAGTTGCGTATTTTGACGCCGACTACGCAGGTTCTCTGGATGATAGACGTTCCACAACTTGTTTCTGTACATATTTCGCTGGACAGCTTATAACCTGGCGTAGCAAGAAGCAGACTGTTGTTGCTCGATCTTCTGCTGAGACCAAGTACCGGGCTATGACTGTTGTTGTATCTGAGTTAACTTGGCTTGAAAGTCTTCTTAATGATTTGAGACTCAAACTCTCATCTCCGGCAACCTTATTTTGTGACAGTCAAGCAACGATACATATTACCAAGAATCCAGTCTTTCGTGAACAAACAAAGCATATTGAAGTTGACTGTCATTTTATTCGAGAAAAAGTTCAATCAAAGAAGATAGAATTGGAACATGTTCCCGCTACAGGACAAGTTGTTGACATCCTAATCAAAGCCCTCTCTCGGCCGTTATACTATCCGTTCTTATCCAAGCTTGGCGCCTACGACTTGTACGCTACAGCTTGCGGGGGAGTGATAGAAAACTGTTTGTAAAGGCCCATTTAGAGGCCCATTATAGGTCTTTTTTTCTTTCTCATGTATTAGTCCCACATCTTGTATAAGGAATGATTCTCTCTCTCTTCTCCCTATATATTTGTACTCATACTTGTAATTTGGAATTCAAGAAATATGTACAAGATTCACTCAATTCTTCTACACTTACTTCTATTTCATTTGGACTCAAAGGCATATTATTTTCCTTCACTTTTCTTGCTGGAAATTTTAGATTTGGTTTCTGCCTTTTCAAACAGTCACATAAAAGGACCACCTAATTTATGTGATTTTAAACTCCATTTTCCATAGCGAAGTCCAATTCCAGAGAGTTGCTAAAGGAACTTATTTCCGTACCAGTAGCATACAGGATTCTGGGTCAGCAGCTGGAACTTCCTGTCGTGCTAAATTTCTCTTCTAAAAGAAACTTGGTTCTATTTAGTGGCTGTACTTGTGCTGAGTATGTCATTTATATCATTTCCAATCAATTTTTTGATGAGAAATCTAAACACATTTAAATTAACTGCCACTTGTTCCTTCAAATTGTCGTTTGTACAGAAGATGAACCTCCAGAGATTGTGGCAAGATATGTAAAATCCGCCAATCAATATAGGGATTTATTTACAAAGTCTCTTTGGGACCACGTGTTTAATTTGTAGCAACCCAGATATCTCCATTTTGATGGAGAGTGTTAGAATATTACAATTACAATTTTGTTGTATATAAATAAAATATCTTCAATAGAATGATAACACAAAGAAAATGTTTCCATTTTTTTGTTATGGTGGGAAATTAAACAACATTGGTTCTTTACCTTTGCCTGCAGAGTCCAAAAATCTAATTTCTCAAGTAGTTGTGTTAGTATGATACGATCTATTACTTAGATAATCCTATTTTTCTACTACTATTACGACGCAGGGTAGGTTCTAACAGGGACTATGGAATGATTTATAAATGCGCTTTTACTAATCTGACAACTAGCTTGCAATAATAAAATTTTATGAAAACGATACTAGATAGATCACAGTTAATGAAGCTTAAAAAATAGGCAAGCAGGAGATGTTGTATAAATGCAAGGGAGCACAAAATCACATTACACATGCAAATAAGAACATACAATGTTACTGTTAGAAAATACTAGGAAAGATGATGTATTGACTCATGTATGAGTTACTGTTTAGTCTCACATTGTTTGTATATCTAGATCTTACTCTTTTCTCTCCTATATATTTGTACTCATACTTGTTTTTCGGTATTCAAGAAGTATATACAAGGTTTGGAACTTTTTCTACATGGTATCAGAGGGATACGGTCCGACCTGTCCCTTTCTGTTCGCTTGGCTTGCTTGTTAACCGAGCGGTTTGGTGCCCGGCTTCCTTTTTTTTTTCCTTCTAACCGTTGCTGCTTCTGTGTGGTTAGCGGTTTTCTTACCCCCCCCCCCTTTTGCTCTCTCTCTCATGATTCCACCCCCCTCCTCCAGTTATATAACCTCTCGGACTGGTGGGCCCCCCGCCCCGCCCCTGTTCGCTGCGGTCTCTGCCCCTAGCCGAGCGGCCTTCTTCTCTCATCTCGCTTCGGCTTCCTCTTCTTGTTTTACACTGCACCTTGGTCGCGGTAACTCCTTTTACCGTTGGTGTTTTCACCGAGACCATGCGGTCTCCGCTCTTTAGTCGCTGCGACTTCCCTTCCCGCTGCTGCTTCTCCAGTCGCCGGCGACTTCCCTTCCCGCACGGTCGTTTCTGACCGTTGCGGTTTCCATTCTCGCTATTGCCTTTCTATATGCGGCGATTTCAGTCTTTTATCTCTGTGAGCTTCCCGCATAGGCATATCTTACCGCCGCGGCTTCTCTACCTGCAATGGGCTCCACATTTTGGTCGCGGCCTTTGACCGCTGGTGTGTTGACACTGAGACCATGCGGTTTCTCTTCTCCGCCCCGCTTTGAGGTTGCGGGTTGTCTCCCTTAACCGTTGCAGTCTATCTACCCGTTGCGGTTTCCGCACTTGGTCGCGGCCTCCTGCCGCTAGTCTGTTGCCACCGAAACCGTGCGGCCTCTCTTCCGTTCCGCTTTGTCTGGTTCTGCTTGCGGGTTCCTTCTTCTCGAGCTGCCTCATAGTCGCACGCGGCTTGTTCTTACCATGCGGCTTCCCCTTTTCTCTCTCCAGGTGGCCTCTCTTCTCTGACCACTGCGACTAGGCCTTCTCTTCTTCCAGCCCCTTCCCGTTGCGGCCTCTGTCTTCTTGCCGCAGCTTGGCTCTTCCTGCGGCTAGACCTGTTTTTGATCTTGGTGCGGTCTGCCTCTATTCGCCCGGTCTAGTTCTTGTTCGCCGGCCTGTGCTATTCGTGTTGCGGTCTTCTCCTCACCGCGCCGCCAGCTCGGGTTTTTAACCGCAACGGCGTGTTTCTACCCGCTATGGGCTCGTTTCTTACCGCGCTGGTCGTGGTCGTTTTTTGCCGCTGGTGCGTTGTCACCGTGACCGCTGCGGGCTGTTTCTTGCAAGATGATCAGCTGTCTGTCGGGCTCTGTGGTGTCTATTTCCGATGCTGGTACCTCCTGTCTTGCTCATAGCTCATCCGGGATTTTGGATTTTGGGGCCTCTCACCACATTACCTCACGAAAACCACCACAATATTTGAACTTCGTGCTTCCTAAGTTCATTACTGTTGCTAGTAGGGACACAATACCCGTTTCTGGCGTGGCAGATATTCACCTCACTCCCTCATTACTCTTCGCTCTGTCTTTCATGTTCCGGGCTCTCCTTTCAACCTTCTCTCTCTTGGTCGACTCACTACTGACCTCAATTGTGATGTTATTTTTTCTTCTAACTTGTGTGTTGTGCAGGATCGCAAGACCCAAACTATCATTGGAAAAAGGCATCTGTCGAATGGTCTCTATATCTTTGACCCCTCTCCCCCAACAGTGTTGTCCCTCCAAGAGTTCACGTGTGAGTCTTTTATCTATGGGAAACATCATCACTCTGCGTTCTCACCACATCCTACTCGGAGTCCTGCTCTCTTTGATCTAGTACACTCTGATATTTGAGGACCCTACAAAATTGCGAGTGTTTTTGGATATCGTTACTTTGTCACATTTATAGATGACTACTCTCGGGTGACCTGGCTGTATCTTCTTTGTGACCGCTCTGAATTGCCCGATATATTCCGTACCTTCTTTATTGAATCTCGCAACCAGTTTTCCACTACAATTAAAACCCTCTGCACCGATAATGCCAGTGAATACACGAGTCATGCCTTCGCTCTCCTCTGTGCTGAGTTTGGGATCATCTATCAAACCTTCTATGTCTATACCCCCCAACAAAATGGCATTGCTGAACGCAAGAATCGACACCTGCTTGATGTCACCCGTTCTCTTATGATTCAAATGAATGTTCCCAAACAATATTGGAATTTTGCGGTCTCTACCGCCTGCACTCTTATTAACCGCTTGTCTTCCTCCATTCTCAATTTTGCGGTTCCCTTCCATCTTTTTTTTCCCTCCAAACCTCCTTTCTCCATCACCCCTCGCGTGTTTGGTTGTGTGTGCTTTGTTCATCATCTTGGCCCGTCCACTGACAAATTTGCTCTCTGTGTCTCTAAATATATGTTTGTGGGCTATTCTCGGACTCAGAAGGGCTACGTTTGTTTTTCTCCCAAAGATCACAAGGTGGTTACTTTTGCTAATGTCACCTTCCTCGAAGATCAGCCATATTACTCTCAACCAGCTGATTCTCCTCTTCCACCACCTCTCCTGCGGCCTGTTATCCTTCTTCATTCAAACCTTCCACCTCTTCTTCCCACACCAATCCCACCTAAACCACCTACACCACATTTCATTCGTGTGTACACTCGACGTCCCTCTTCGTCTAATGCCCTATGGGAGCTGCCCTGCCCTAATGATGTTTTGCAGCCTGCAGATCCGACAACCGCTTCCACTGCCCACCTGCTGGCCAACTGTCACTTTTCACCGCCTCTCTCCGGAAATCCGACAGAGTGCTCTTTTTTTATCATCTATCTCCACCCCTAATTCTGTACAGGAGGCTCTTCAGCATCCCGGGTGGCGGGCGGCTATGGACGAGGAAATGTCTGCTCTTTGGGCAAACCACACTTGGGATTTGGTCTCGCTTCCTCCTGGACAATCTTGTGTGGGATGTAAGTGAGTGTTTGCCGTCAAACAAGGTCTGGATGAGACAGTTCACCGGTTGAAAGCTCGTCTTGTAGCTCGCGGCTTCACTCAACAACAAAGATTGGATTATGATGTGACCTTTTCTCCAGTCGCTAAACTCAATATTGTTCGTGTGTTGATCTCCCTCGCTGTTCACCGCCACTGGCCCTTGCATCAACTGAATGTCAAAAATGCATTTCTTAATGGCGATTTACAGGAGACCGTTTATATGCAGCAACCTCCCGGGTTTGAGACCACGGGGGAGTCTCTTGTCTGTTGTCTGAAGAAGTCTCTTTATGGTCTCAAACAGTCTCCTCGGGCATGGTTTGACAAATTTAGCAGGACCGTTAGTATTGTTGGGTTCACACGGAGTTCGGTCGACTTCTCTCTGTTTGCTCGTCATCGTCCAAGGGGAAGAGTAATTCTATTGGTTTATATGGATGATATTTTGATTGTTGGAGATGATCTTTCAGGAATATAGATGATCAAACAACATCTAGCAACTGTGTTTCAAACAAAGGACTTGGGAAGCCTTCGATATTTTCTTGATCTCGAAGTTGCTCGGAGACCTGATGGGCTTGTGTTATCTCAGAGAAAGTACTGTTTTGACCTACTTCATGATGCAGGCTATTCTGGATGCAAGCTTGCCGACACTCCCATGGAAATCAATCACAAGCTTCGTGCTCATGCTCAGACTCCGATTTGCTCCTTCTGAATTCAGAGTATTATCGTCACCTTGTGGAAAAGATGATATACCTCACTGTTACTAGACCTGATATATCATTTGCAGTTGGAATTGTCAGTCGATTCATGCATGAGCCACGTTTCTCTCATCTTCAGGCTATCTAACGTATTCTTCGTTACTTGAAGACTGCTCCTGGACAAGGGCTTGTATACAAGCCCTCTTCATCTCTCTTATCTTTGGTTGCATATTCTGATGCTGATTATGCTGGCTCTTTGGATGACCGTCGTTCCACACGTGGATACTGCACTTACTTTGGAGGACATCTTATGACATGACGCAGCAAAAAACAGTCCGTGGTTGCTCGCTCATCTGCTGAGGCTGAGTATCGATCTATGACATCTGTTGTGTCTGGGCTCACATGGCTTGAGGGTTTTCTTGATGATCTAGGGGTCAAGCTCTCCTCACCCGCAACTTTATTGTGCGGCAGTCAAGCTGCTATACACATTGCCAAGAATCCGGTCTTCCATGAACTGACAAAACATATTGAAGTTGACTGTCACTTCATTCGGGAGAAGGTTCAGTTGAAGAAGATAGAGTTAACATATGTTCCTGCTGCTCAGCAAGTTGCTGATATCCTCACCAAGGCCTTACCACGGCGTCTCTACTATCAGTTCTTGTCCAAGCTTGATGCCTACGACTTGTACGCTCCAGCTTGCGGGGGAGTGTTTGAAAATAATAGAAAAGATGATGTATTGACTCATGTAGGAGTTAGTGTTTAGTCCCATATTGTTTGTATAGCTAGATCTTACTCTCTTCTCTCCTATATATTTGTACTCATACTTGTTTTTCGGTATTCAAGAAGTATATACAAGGTTTGGAACTTTCTCCACGGTTACAAAAGTTTGGTGACAATTATTACAAAGTGATATAAATTTTGTAGAAAATTAACACTAATCCAACATCAAACAAATGACAACACAATGCAAACTGACACGACTAGGAATATAGGGCTTAACCGGTATCTGACAAGTGACAAGTCTTAGGTGGCCGGGGATGAAGCAAGAGACTGGATCTGGGCCTTTGGTGTGGATTTAGGAAGCTGGACTGAACTGCTGTAGGACCGTTTTGATGATAACATCTGCTGGAAAGGATCGGAGGGGGTTGTATGTGGAGCTGGGAGCTTGCTAGAGGGCTGTTACAGCTGGGAGTTGAAGTTCTGGATGGATGGGGGCTCTGGGCAGGGGTAACGGGCTTCTAAGAGGGGTATTCTAGTGGCTGCCAGCAGTTTTGTATATTCCTAGGCAAAAATTTCTGTCCACAAGCAGGCCGTGAGGTGGGGGAGAGGAATTGGAGGCTCATGAGGGGTCAATCGATTGAGGGAGGACATGGCTTGGGAGGGGCTGTTTTGTGTGGAAGTTGATTCTGGATAACGGAGAGGGAGATGAGGGTGAATGAGTGCTGGAAGGGAGGTGGCTTTGGGCTTGACGCTGGAGATGTGAAGCAGGGAAGTGAAAGAGGGGGGAGTGGGCTGGACGTGGACAATGATTAGAAGGGAGACTATAGGCAGATGAAGGGAGGGAATTAAGGAAGAGTGGGGAATGAGTGGTGTGTGTAATTTTAGGAGTGGTGGGAGTAATTTTAGGAGTGATGATTCTTTTTTAGGAGGTGGATATGAGTGGGGTAGTGGATGCGGGACATGGCTTGAAGGTTGAGATGGTGGTGGCCAGCCAAGGGGGTTGGAGGTATTTTCCGGAGGTGGTTACAGCTGGTGGGCGGAGGTGGTGATGGCGATCACCGGAAAACCGAAACGTAAGGGAATTGGGGTGGTGGTGATCATCGGAAAACCAAAACGTGGTGGAGGTGAAATTTTTAGGTGGGTTTTTGGGGGTGGCCGGCTAAGAGATATGGAGGGGGAAGGAGACGGGGTATGGGGGTGGCCGGTTGGGTGGTCTGGAAGGGGAAAGGGGTGTGGCTGGCTTTGGCATGTGGAGGGGGATGGGGCCGCGGCTGGCTAGTGGAGGTGGGGGAGGGACGTGGTCAGCTAGTGGAGGTTGGGAAGAGAGTTGGCTGACTAATGGAGGTTGGGGAAAGGGATGGTGTCCGGTTAGTGTAGGTGGAGGGAACGGAGGGTGTCCGACTAGATGGAGAGGGTAGGGGAGGGGTAACATCTAGGCTTCATACTTGGATTCCGGCTTCAGCACCGGGTGATCAAAAGGAGAACTTTCACTCACCTTTCAATCCCCCCTTACAAGAGACCTACTCCTTATAGCCTAGGTGAGACAATGAATAGTTATGATTCTCATTCATTGTAACCTCTAAAATACACACAAATAAAATATACATAAATAAAATATATAAACACAAAATACTATGATCAGTGATCTGCTCATCATGAGCAGTCTTGATCATCACTGGATCCGTGGTTGACGCGAGTATACCCTCATGGGTCGTGTGGCATGCCCCATCATATTATAAATTTTTTCATGTTGCATACCTCAACATATCCACATTCAGCCTGCTGCATAAATTCATTGTTATTATATGGTTCAGTGATTTTGAATGCTATCTTTAGGTTTCTATTTGTCCAACCTGTGCTGGAGAAGGTGAAACAATTTCTGATTACTGCCGGAAATGTGCTGGGGAAGGCTATGTTCGTGTTAAGAAGGACATTAAAGTAAAAGTTCCTCCTGGTATTAGCAAAGGTAGCACTCTTCGTGTTCGTGGTGAAGGTGATGCAGGGCCCAAGGGGTGTGTAATAAACTATCACTGCAACTCATTTATATATCCTAATTTATTTGTTACTTGTTTTACATGCTAAAACTTGTGATGCGCATCTGCCTTGTTTATCTATTCCAATGACTTTTTCCTAGCATTTTGGTGTTATATGTGCTTTTCTTTCATGATCTGTTTCTTTAGTTTAGACATGAAACTATCTTACATGTGCTTTTCGTAGTAGTTTTGCTCGTAAATATTTCTTACAAAGTAAATTGATGTTTACATATATTTTGAATATAATGCAGAGGCCAACTCTTATATATAATGTAAAAATAATAGATTGCCGGATAATTGAGGGCTGGATAGAACCTTGCAAGGTATGTGGACACATGAAAAATCTATAGGCGACGGGTGCACAATGCTGTAACCATACATGCAATTCTAGCGAGCACAAAATGAATGTAATGAGTATATGGCCAACCCTAGGTTGACGTGAAAGCATGCACACAATCTAATGAATGAAATACCAATTTGACTCAGGGTAGGTTGTGGAAGGGACTAACACCAATGCAACCCTATGAAAGTGGTGTTGGGTTGATTCGCGCAAACCTATTCTATATGATGTGGTTATGATTCAGACTAATCTCGAATGAATTTAGCAGCAAGAAATTAATTAAAGCTAATGACACTATACGACATTCACAATTATTATTATAATAGGGTGAACATTTCACTTTAATATTCTCACATAGGACTTTAGCTAAAACATTTGTGCAAGAATTTATAGGAAAATGAGAAAAACAAAACAAAAAACACCACAACTCCAAATCTCAAGCAAACATGTGATATCTTTCCAATTTTCAATGAAGTTTTTGAAACACAATACGAGATACTCACAAGCACATGGATCCAGTAGCGACGATAGGCGTAGATCCCGATGGTTGAGGTTGCGGTCAAAACATTGCGGTGGTGGGAGAAGGTGGGAGGGGAAAGGGGCTGTGAGGTAGGGATTGGGTTTGATGTTGTACTGATTGGGTGATGGTTTTGGTACTACGGGTAGAATAGTCGGAAGGGGCAGTAATGACGAATTTGGGGGTTTATTGCAGAAGCAGGGAGTTAGTGTTATGTATTATAGATGGAGTTGAAGATGCAGGTTGTGATTTTCGGCAGGAATCTGGCGATGGATCTCGCGGATTGAGTGGGAGAAGGAATCATCGGTTAGCATCTAAAGAAGATGAATTGTGTGGTCGGGTTTCTGTGTTTGGCGATGTCGTCAGATGTAGGCGGAGGGGGGGACTGAGTTTTTGGAGCAAAACAAGAGAATACTGTGAGGAGTAATTAGGGTTGGGAAGAGGAGATTGGGATATACCGGGACGTCGCACCCTGGTTTCGCGGCGCCGCACCCTGGTTTCGCGACGTTGCACCATGAAAGATCATTTGGCTCTGGATTTCTTCTATAGACCAAGCAATCCCATCATAGTTGCCTTCACCTCATTTTATAGTGAAAACTAACTAGGGCACCAACGTGAATCACTATGATTGATTGTTACGCTCGATGTCCGATCACTACTAAATAATAGTCTATAAATAACAAAAATACGTGGAGTATAAAAAGTAGCGCTCCGAATGCGCTTGCAGAATTGGATCAAATATCTGATTAGTTTCTCCTGCGTGAATATCCATAAATAGGTCCCTCCAAGGGATGGCCTTCTCCCCATCATCGATCCTGTGGTCAAGGTTGTTGCTGACTGCATTCATCTCCGATAAATGGAAATGGTTGTACTGATGTCAAAGCTTTGGGGAAGTCCATCAAGCTCATTGGATGAAATACAGGTGTCGTTGAATGTGGGACGTCCTTTCCAGTGCACCAAGTAACAACAAGATATGTTTTATGGGGTAGTGGTGCACTCATTGTCACAATATCAGATATACTTTTTGCTCTCATTTCTCTTGTTGATGGATCCATAAGAATTTGTGGATCTTAGGGGATTCGGGCGGGTCTGAAGGTGCATGTCCTTGATGTTCGGGATAGGGGTCAGGCTGTAGCTTGGAAGGGTCAAGAGGCATCTCAAGGCAAGGGTCCCTATGCTCTATAGGCTTAAAGTAGTGTGTCAAATTTTGTATTAAATAGATAAATACCTATATTTGCAGGGAGATTGATCTCGTATGGATTTGTTCCAATTTTCTTTATGATCCCATATGAACATCCTCTTTGGTTTTACTTTTTAGCAGTCCTTTCTGGGAGCCTCTCTGTGCGAATCTTAACCATGATATGCTCCTCCACCTAAAAATGTTGTTTGCACCTCTGTGTGTCAGCTTGTGCTTTGTATAGTTCATTAATACTAACAATTTTTCCAGATTAATTCATGAATTTCATGTATATGATGAATGAATGATTCAATGTATTTGTGCAAATGATGCGGGTGACACAACATACACAACACACTCTTTGGGTGGAGGTTTGACAACACACTCTTTGTGCATATCAGGAGATTCTTTGGGTGAGGTGTAAAAGTATTCATCAAGTGTGCGAAGAACACCCATGTTATGTGTTTCTTCAGCACTCATGTATGAATCCACGACCAGCTAAATGTCTCTTAGGGAACGTGACGCATCAGGGGACTCACCGGGTGGTTGATAAAAAAATTCATCACGGTTACGATCTCTCAAAGGAATGCCGAAGATAGTTACATAAGAATGTAACACCGGGTGGTTAATAAAAGGGAAAAAAACCCGGCAGGTGGCTCTGCAGGAGGTGTATACGAATGCTCGTCGTGAGTGCGATGAGCCCTCAAACGAATACCTATAAGATCCACACTTTGGAAACTACTATCTAGAGAGGATCCATCAAGTGGCTCACTTGGGGAATCATTGGGAAGCTCCTTGAGGAACTCATTAATAGCCGAGTGACACTCAAGTTGAGTGTTGATAACAATAGTGTCCCTAAGAACATGTGAGACAACCGTCATGTCGTCAATAATAGGCTCTAAAGTCGCACTCGAATCAAGACTAGACATTGTAAAATAAAAAAACTCTAAGGGACATGCACTCGCCGTTTAATATTTTTCTTCTCATACCACTGAAGTTCACGAAGACAATACTGGTAAGATCCCCTCCCCATATTTTCCACTGAAGAGTTTGATGCCTTGCTACATCATGTACGCTCTCATGTAAAAGTATAAGCGGTTCGGTTTTGGTCGCTTTGGACCCAAACGGAAACTAAAACTATTTGTGTTGGTTCAGTTCGGTTTTTTGGTTGGTTTACTCGGTTCGTTTTTTGTTTTCAATTTTACTATTTAAAATAATTTAAACATAAATGTCTTTAAGTTATTTTTAAAAAATATTATGCTAATTAAAAATAAATGTTATTAAATTCTTTTATTATGTAAAAATATTATGCTTAACTACTCATTTTGTATAAAAAATATGGAGTTGAATATTTTTTTTATTGTGTGTGGAGAAACGCCCAGGAATCTGTTGTGTGCTCGTGATTGCGAGCGTGTGTGTCGGGAAAGAGGAGGGAAGTCCTCAAGAGAGGAGGAGAGGAGAGGCCGACGAGCTATGGCGGCTGCGGTGGTCCTGCGGTGAGATCAGCGGAGCGGTGCAGCAGGCGGAAATCGCGACTCACACTATGTAGCCGGCAGTGGCTAGGGCTTTTGTTCCGTGGAGTTAGAGAAGGGTAGAGAGAGAGAACTAGAGAGAGAGAGAGTTTAGAAAAGGATAAAATGAAAATACTCTTGCTTGCTTTTCAAGGTTCACCCCACCGGGTATTAATAGTCAAATGCCCCTTCTTTGGGCTTAGACACGGAGGATCAAAATATGCATAATAATAAGCATAAAATAGAAGTAGATAAAATGTCCGCGACATGCTCGACAAAGGCTGGCCTGTAACATCCTCACCCTACCCGACGACAAGGTTGCCCTCAAGCTTGGTCTGTAATGACGATGGACGTCGGATCTCCCGTGTTGGTGTCAGCATCCTGTTCAGAAGCCGAGTCGTCGACCTCCAACCAGAAGAGGCGCTTGCAGCGATGTCCGCGGAAAAAGGGCTCGTCGCAGTTGTAACAGAGGCTCTTGACACGGCGGTCATTCATCTCCTGTGGCGACAGTCGTCGAATGGTAGCTGGGCGATCGGCGTCGCGGTCTGGGGCGAGGAGACTAGTTGTGGTCGATGATGGAGGCCGCAGAGGATGCTTGGACCCTTCGGTGTCCTGGTGATGTAGATGAGGGCGGTCCAAAAGAAGGCGCTTCTCGCAAATGCGAGCCAAACTCATTGCAGTGGTCAGATTTGCGGGTGCCTGAAATTCGACGTCCATGTGGAGGCGCTAATGGAGTCCTGCCGTGAAGATGGACACCTGTCGGTAGGACGGTGGTAGTGCGGGCCAAGGGGATTTGAAACTGTTCAAGGTACTCGTCGGTCGGACCTGTCTGTCGGAAAGAAATGAGATCCCCTAAGGGATTGCTGTGGAGCGGTGGGCCGAAGCGGAGGGTGCAGTTGACCTTGAAATCTTCCCAAGAGAGTAGTGGTTTCTCTCGTTGCAGTTGGGAAAACCAAAGTTGTGCGGGGCCCATCTGGTGGAAGGCCGCAATATTGAGCCATTCTTCCCAAGGGGTGCGCTGGTGGGCGAAGAAGTGCTCGCAACGAGAGAGCCAGGCTAAGGGGTCTTTGTGGTCGTCAAATATGGGAAAATCCAGCCCTAAGTATCGTGTGCCCCGTTGCCCTCGTGTCGCGGGGGAAACAATTTCGGCAGAGTTGGCGGAATCGACACTTCACTGGAGGAGTCCGCTGCCGTTTGGGCCGGTCGGTTAGCCGCGAGTTGGATGGTGACGGTTGCAATGAGGGCGTTGTTGTTATCCGTGAGGAGCTTGGCGACAGACTCAAAAACTTGTGAGAGGGAGGGCTGGTCGGCCATTGCGTAGGACGAAAATGGTGGGTTGTCGGCGCCGGAGAGAGCGGAGGAAGAAGGGTCCGACAACGGAAGTAACCCGGTAGAGGCAGCGAGCAAGGGGGCCTCGTCGAAGGAGGAGCCGAGAAGGATGCGCGGGGAAGAGGGGCCGGCGATGAGCGGTCGGTTGGCGCCTACATCGCTCTGTCGGGGCAGATTCGACGATTTGGCGGCGGGGAGGAGCGTTCCCTCTGATATCAAGTTGTTGTGTGGTCGTGATTGCGAGCGTGTGCGCCGGGAAAGAGGAGGAAAGTCCTCAAGAGAGGAGGAGAGGAGAGGCCGGCGAGCTATGGCGGCTGCGGTGGTCCTGCGATGAAATCGGCGGAGCGGTGCAGCAGGAGAAAATTGCGACTCGCGCGATGTAGGCGGCAACGGCTAGGGCTTTTGTTCCATGGAGTTAGAAAAGGGTAGAGAGAGAGAACTAGAGAGTTTAGAAAAGGATAAAATGAAAATACTCTTGCTTGTTTTCCAAGGTTCACCCCACCGGGTATTAATAGTCAAATGTCTGCGACATGCTCGACCCAGGCAAGACTGTAATAGAATCTTGGAAAAAAACTTGAAATTTTATTAATACTCAATTCTTTCAAAAATACAAGTATGTGTACTCTTATATAGGAAGAGAAAGGGAAAGAAGAGTTCACGTTCAAGATGTGAGACTAAAACATAAAGAAGAGGGTTTAATATGGGCCTTTACATGATTTCCTTCTAACACTCCCCCGCAAGCTGGAGCGTGCAACTCGTAATCACCAAGCTTGGACAAGAACTTATGGAACAGAACACGGGATAAGGCCTTTGTGAGTAGATCAACAACTTGGTCAGTAGCTGGAACATGTTTCAACTCTAGCTCCTTCATTTGAACTTTTTCCCGAATGAAATGACAGTCAACTTCAATGTATCTTATCTGTTCATGAAAAACAGGATTCTTAGCTATGTGTATAGCTGCTTGACTATCATAAAATAAGGTAACATGTGAGAAAAGTTCAACTCCCAGATCAGCTAGGAGACTCTCAAGTCATGTTAACTCAGATACAACAGAGACTATTGATCAGTACTCGGCCTCGACCGAACAACGAGCAACCACAGATTGTTTCTTGTTGCGCAAGTTCCGGTTCTACATTTTAGAACCGTGGGTCGGTTCCGGTTCCAAAAATTTGGAACCGAACCTATACGGATCGGTTTTTGGTTCTGAGTGGAACTGAACCGAACCAATCTGAGTTGCACCCCTAGTCAGCAGCAACTGTCGTAGTAGGACGAGGAGGAAGACCATGTTTCCGATAACGGAGGCAGGCGGGCGGTTGACCATCCTTACCACAGCAAGTACACTTAGGCCTTGGTCGGTTACCACGACCCCTCCCGCGGGAACCTGAGCGACCTCCTCGACTAGTGGTAAAATGGGTAGATGGTGTTGCAGAGTGCTGGAGAAGAGCTGGTGAGGGAGGACTGGTAGATTCAGGAGGTGGTGTGACCTATAACAACATGGAGCAAACATCAAAAAGATGAGGGAACAATTAAGGAAGAGAGTGTCTGAGCTCGAACACTGTGAAGATGAGGAGTAACATGAGCCATCATCATGACAATACCGACAGTTTCCTTTTGGGCGTGTTGAGCAGCTAAGTCAGTAGTGGGAGGCTGATGTTGAATCCAGGCCTCAATCATAGTCTTAGAACGCGCAACAAAGGAGGTTAAGTCAGCAGCACTGCCGAAGTCAAGGTTCTGAAGATCGGTGATGATGTCAAACAGGTGTTGGAGACTATCCTTGCCAGAGTAAAGAGAATGAAGCTCAACCCACATTGTCTTGGCCGTCTCATGATACATGGTCATACGGTAGGGTTTTCCATCCAGGGAATTGAGAAGCCAAGTCTGAACACGAGCATCATCACGAAGCCAGTCATCAGTGGGAGCAAGAGGAATTTCCTTTGTCAGATGGTGCCGGAGGCCCTTTGTCTGAAGTACTCGGGGGACATAGTGCACCCACTCAACAAAATTCAACTTTCCACTAAGAAAAATGGTGGTGATACGCAACTCGTCACGGACCTCAGAAATAGTCATAGTCGCACGAGCAGGAAGAGAAGGCGCTTAAGAAGATCCCATAAAGCTCAGACGCGACTAGAGACAGGGAGATGCAGTCTGAGAACAGGAGGGGCAGTCTGAGAGAAAGAAGGCAGTCTTGCACCACGCAGGAGCACAACGGCCTGGATGCAGTCCGAGCGGCAAGAGCAAACCGCGGACAAGCGACAAGAGCAGATTGTGGACAGGCGGCAATAAGGTGCGGCAAAGGAAGACCGCGCGAGACCGCGGATACAAGCAGAAGCAGTCCACGCGCTGAACGGGAGAGTGGCGGTCTAAGAGAGAGTTGCGGCTAAAGCTGTGGCGGCTAGAGACAACTCTGGCGACCTGAGAGGAGAAGCAATCAGCAGGACTTGCAAGCAGAGGAAAAGCAGTCCACGACTATCAGACACACAGGGGGAGCTGTAGATCGCATGAGACGCGGGGAGAACAGAAACCGCGGACTGAAATCGCGGACAGTAGAAGACCGCAACAATCAAACGGACACCGAGCAGACCGCGGGAACACCGAGCAGTCTGGCAAGTAGTGTTCTGGGAGTAGGCCGCAGCGAGCATGCAGAGTGTCCAGGAAGTCCGCGACCTAAGAGAAAGGTCGCGTCGGATAAAGTAGCGAAGAAGCAAGAATCGAAAAAATGTGGATAGCGGAAAACGCGGATAGCGGCAGACCGCAAATGCTAGTCTGGGCAGGATGTGACGAGTAAACCAGGTCGATCAGAAAATGCAGATTAGCAGCAGTCCGCAAGGAGCAGTGGGACCCACGGAGGAGAGGGGAAAAACTATAAAAGGCACGAGGAAGGATAGGAGGTGGATTCACGGGAGGCGCATACCGCAGGTGCAGTCGCGGATAGAGAAAGCAAGGGCTACGGGTAGCAAAATGCTAGCTGCCGGGATAGGAGGTGGATCCACGGGAAGCGCAGACCGCAGGTGCAGTTGCAAATAGAGAAAGCAAGGGCCGCGGTTAGCAGAATGCTAGCCGCCCAGGGCTGAGCGTGGATAACTTTTGCAGGACCGATGACTTTGATATCATGTGGAGAAACGCCCAGAAAAGAAATCTTAGAAAAAAACTTTGAAATTTTATTAATACTTAATTCATCCAAAAATACAAGTATGTATACACTTATATATGAAGAGAAAGGGAGAGAAGAGTTCTCATTCAAGATGTGAAACTAAAACATAAAGAAGAAGGGCATTTATTTGGCTGGGCCTTTACATGCTTTCCTTCTAACATTGTGAAACCAAATAAAAATATAAAAATTAACTCGATATATTATTATGTATAATGTGCACAATGAAAAATTATTTAAATAATATTGAAATATTCAAATTATATAAACTTGCATGCGTTATTTAATAATAATATGTGAAACATCATTATTGGTAGTATTTTTACTTTTATTATTAATTGATGCATTTCTGTTTTTTGAACAAGAAAATCGAAACTGAACCAAATTGTTCAGTTCGGTGTAAAATCGGTTTGGTTTTGGCGGTTTGGTTGGTTTTTGATTTTCTATGCAAACCCCTACTCTTAGGGTAACTCTTTCGATGTTATTTTCGTAACCTTCGGTACTCTAACCGCACAGTATGCTTCCGCAATCCAATCTTAATGGAACATTGATTCTAGTGTGATTGATCACATGACTGGCGCATCGTCAAATTTTACCTCATCACCCCGCTCTCCTCGACTTGTCATAATGTTATCACCACAAATGAGTCTTTTTCTTCCATAATGGCAAAGGAATAATCTTATGTTCCTATATCATGCCCCTCACATATGTTTTGCATGTTCTCTCGTTTCTTTGCAATTTGTTATGAATTAGCAGCTTGATCATGTCCTTAAATTGCTTTGTAACATCCCTCCTTGATGTTTGCGTTTTTCAAGATCTGATAACGAAGGAACATATTGACAATTATAGGAACTATGAGGGCCAATACATCTTGGACAACAGTCACCATGCTTTCTCCAGAGCTTCAAATCCCTCCTCTGTGGATGCGCAATAATGACATCAACGTCTCGAACACCCTTCCTCAAGTTATCTTCTCAAAATGTTTTCTATTTTTGGCTCTATGGGCAAATTTGTTTTTGATGTTTGTGAACTTTTAAAATATGTACAACATAGTACGAATCATATTTCATCTTAATGAATAATATGAAAAAGAAATACTTCATATATTATTCCTTCCTCAACGAGGGTATTTAAAGGACTTGCACAAAACATACAAATACTAGTAGCCAGTGTTGGACTAAACCCGTATTGTCGTACATATAACAGAAAACTAAATACACAAATATCAACACGCCCCTCAAGTTGGGCATGTGATGTCGACCATGCCTAACTTGCCAACGATCTCTCCAAAAACGCGTGTACACAATCCCTTTGTGAGGATGTCTGCCAATTGTTGTTCTGATGACACAAATAGTGTAACCACAATGCCTTTCACTATGTTTTCTTTGATGAAGTGTCTGTCGACCTCAATTTGTTTAGTACGGTCGTGTTGCACTGGGTTGTGAGCAATACTGATGGCCGCCTTATTATCACAGTATAGTTTGATATGCTCGTTTCTTTTAAGACCAAGATCTTTCATGATGGTTAGGATCCATATCCCTTCACAGATCCCATGAGCTATAACCCTGAACTCCGCCTCAGCACTGGATCTGGCGATCAATGTTATTTTTTGCTCCTTTGGGTAACTAAATTCTCACACGCCATTGTGCAATATCTTGATGTGGACCATCGATCATCAATCGATCCAGCCCAGTTTGCATCAGTTTAAACTTTAATAGTCAGCTCATCATTTAGTAAGAATAGGATGCCCCTCTCAGGTGAGGATTTAAGATATCTGAGGATACAATGAATAACATCAAGATGACGAGTCTTTGAGGAGTGCTTGTATTGGCTGAGAATTCCAGCTGCATAAGAGAGATCCGGACAAGTATGCAACAAGTAGATTAGTTTACCCACTAGCCTCTGAAAGTTAGGGATGTCTTTGATCATTTCTAAGCCTGTGGTTAGCTTCAATGAGGTGTCAGTTGATCTACACCCACTCATTCTTGAGGTTCAAGAAGATCAAGAATATATTTTCTCTGCAATATAAGATCCCATGTTTGGACCTCGCAGCTTCAATGTATAAGTACTTAAATTCACTTCAAATTCTCTCGCTACCTTCTCTTTTTGTGCATGTACGTCCTCCTGATCATCTCCTGTTATAATAATATCATCCACATAAACCATCAGAGCTGTCAACTTTCTGTCCCTGCGTTTGATGAAAAGAGTATGATCAACATTACTCTGGGTGTACCTGAAGCATGTCATGACCTTGTGAAATCTCCAAAACCAAGGTCTAGGAGATTATTTTAGGCTCTTTAGATCCACCGGGGGAAAGGCCGGGAGGTAGTGCCATGTATACTCTCTTCCGGATCCCCATGAAAGAACACATTCTTCACATCTAATTGGCTGAGATTTCATCCCTTATATGCAGCACATGATAAAAGAACCCTTATAAAATTCATCTTAGCAACCAGAGCAAAGGTTTCTTAATAATCAATTTCTGACGTTTGCGTGTACCCTCTTGCAATCAAACTTGCCTTGTATCTTTCCACGGCATCCAATGTGTTTTGTTTGACAGAAAATACCCACTTACATCTGAGAAAAGTTATCCTTTAAGGTAGATGTACCAGTTTCCATGTGTGATTTTTATCAAGAGCATGCATTTCTTCAAGCATAACTGCCCTCCACTTGTCATCAGAAAGGGCATCCTGCTATGATGTAGGAATCAAAATAGTAGACAAAGAAGATACAAGCTCTATGGAAAGCCGTTAGGGAGGAATAGGAGACGAACTGAGATAAAAGAAGTTGTGTAGAGTTACCTTCCCTTAGAGTAAAGGACTTTGACGATGGATTAGATGTCGGCTCTAAAATTCTGAGATGGGTCCATGTGTTTGGTCCCTTAGGACATCGATAGAAATCTTGCAAGGGAGGAACATAGGGTTTCACCATAGGAGCAGCAGGAGTTGGCACATTGGCAATTGGAGATGAAGTCAAGTGGGACTGGTACAACAGAGGAATGGGTAACAAAGTAGTAGACAGAGAATCAACGTGAGTTAAGGAGCTCACTTCTACCATAGTAGAGGTTGCCCCTGATGTGATGGCCCATAATAGCTCTTAGCTTCACAAAAAGTGACATCCATGGTTACAAAAACTTTTTTATGGACAAAGTCAAAACATTTATAACTCTTTTGAGTAGAAGAATATCCTATAAAGATACACTTGTGAGCACAAACATCAAGTTTAGTTTTCTGATGATTATGAACGAAGTAAACACATCCAAACACATGAGGTTGAAGATTGGTAGGAGGAACTTGTAAGGTGTTAAGGGAAGTGGTATACCCTAGAACACGTGAGAGAATACAGTTAATAAGATAAGCTGTTGTAAGAACTACATCCATCCAATAGTACTTGAGAAGATGCATTTGGAGAAGAAGATACAAAAACAACTACTAAAAGGTGACAATTCTTGCGTTCGCCCACCCTATTTTGGACGGGTGTGTAAACACAAGATGTCTGGTGGATAATGTCATGTTTAGCAAGATAGTGTTTGAATTTGGAGTTTATGTACTCATGACCATTGTCAGTACGAATAATTTTGATAGGAATATCAAATTGCGTTGAAATCATGTTGTGAAACCATTGAAATATTGAAAAAATTTCAATTTTAGTTTTTAATAGGTATACCTATGTTCGGGAAAAACAGTCAGTCGAAGTTACAAACGAAAAACAGTCAGAAATACAAGCAACGAGGCAAGACCCCCAAATATCACTATGTATAATATTGAACGGTGCAGAACTAGGAGAGGAAACATGATTAAAGAAAGCACAATAATGTTTGTCAAGTTCACAAGCATCACAATGAAAATTATCTACTAATACATGTGACAAAGTAGAAAATAAATGTTCATAGACAAGATAGATAGATGTTCAAGACAACAATGTCAGGACTCCAAAATGTCTGCATGATCAACATGAAGAGCCTTAGGAGGAGAAGTAGGGTTGGAGTAATTAAACACGTAGAGCCCATCCACCAGACTATCAGAGCCAATCACTTTTCCCATCTTCAGATCCTGAAAAACACAAGATGAAGGGAAGAAGGTAACAAAACAGTTCATAGAATTGATCATATGACTAATGGAGAGAAGACTGTGAGTAAACTTGGGTACATGAAAAACAAAAGAAATAGTGAGAGAGGAGCAGGAGATGGATTCTTTTCCAGCAATCAGATAGAAGGAACCATCTGTGATGCCCATCTTGTCCCTACCAAACAAAGGAAGGTAAGACAAAACCTATAGCAGAGCCGATCTTATGATCCTTTTCTTCAGAATCAATAATCTAGTGGATATATGGACGAGAGGACGCAACATGAGCACCTGAGGGTCCCTCATGGGCATATGAGGATGAAGAAACAGATGTCTCAGTAGACTGTCCCTACATCAAGCCGCAAAATGCATGGATCTCATCGGCAGACAGAGCTAGAGAAGGGGCAGATGTGATAGAGAGAGGCAGAATCTCCTCCGAGCCATCAAACATGTGAGCATACCGAGATTGAGTTGAGCGGCCTTGAGAGCGACCATAACTGTGACCTCGCTCTGCAGAACCACCACGTGGTGTGGGAAAGCCATGAAGGTGAAAGCAAGTGTCTCGACTATGATGAGACTTCCCGCAGTAACCACATATCAAATGATCTTTGTTAGTGGACTTGGACTTTGTATCACGAGTTCTACTACCAAACTGAGCAACCAGGGCAAAACTTTCAGGGGCAATATCAGGAGTCCACGTCTGTCACTTATCAAGTTCTTGCTAAATAAGACTGTAAACCTCTGGAAGAGAATGCGGGGGAGAGCGCCAAAGGATCTGAACACTATTCTGATCAAAATTCTGATGCAGACCATGAAGAAACTCAAAAAACTTTGTTCCTCTTTATTCCCTAGCCTGGACAAAAATCTCAACCTCAGGGTCACAAGTGTGAGGGAGTCACAGTGATCGTGCTCTTGGTAAAGCTGAGTGAACTCATAGTAGTAGACAGAAGGAGGGTGATCACCCTGACGAAGGAGAAAGATCTTTCGTCGCAGCTGGAATATTTGGGCAACATTCATCGTCATGAGTGAGTGGCCTCAACCCTCTTCCAAATATCCGTAGCAATAACAAAAAACAGGTACCGATGTAGTTAGTCAGCCAAGACATAACTAGAGAATTCTCAGACTCCCACTACATCCAATCAGGGGAATCTTGAGCAGGCACCGATGTAGTACCCAGAACATAACCGAACAAATGTTTTCTCTTCAAGGCAAGGGTGATAGCCCGAGATCACGTAAGAAAATTGGAGCCATCCTGATGTATAATCGAATTTGAGGAATATTATGGTCATGACTTGACCAACTAGATCCACCGAATATCAAAGTAGCGGAGGAAACTCCGGAACCAGAAGAGATTGTGGGAGATTCATCATTCCCCGACATGATTATCCAAGAATAAAAATCAAGGAGTCGCGGGAAGGAAAACCACAGACACCTAAAGAAAAACTATGGTTTCTCATAGAAGGTAGATCGAGACCAAATCCATGTAGGATCTTCCAATAAAACCAACACCGAAAATGCCGTCAAATTAGGGAAACATGTTCGGTGCTAGGCAAGAAGCGGTAACGAAAGGCAAGAGAATGCCCCTCTCGCACGACTGCTAGAAGAAGAAAGATGGCTGGTACTGCTTGAGCTGCTGCTGGAAGAAGGAACTACTTGGATGGAACTGCTGCTTGGAGGTAAGGGAGACTGCTGTGGCACTGCTGCTTGGAGGAAGGAGGACACTGTTGTGTAGCTGACGCTGGGTGCAGGAGATGGGCTGACGATGGGTGCGGAAGACGGTGGGATGCAAGCAGAATGGAGGGACGAGTCGCGAGCATAACGGGAGGCGCGGTGCGGAAGTGGATGGGGCGCGAGAGATTATGCCTTAGGACTCTGATAACATGATGAATAATAAGAAAAAGAAGTACTTTATATATTATTCATCCTTCAAGGGGGGTATTTAAAGAACTTACACAAGACATACAAGTACTAGTGGATGGTGTGAGACTAAAGCCGCACATATAACAAAAAACTAAATACACTAATATCAACGCATCTCCTAATATGCATATTTTTTTATGTTATTCATATAGATGTTTGAGGGCATTTCCCTAAAATTTCATTATCTCGTCACTATTTTGTGATATTTATTGATAGCGTTTTTGTTCTACTTGAGTTTACTTATTAAAAATGAAGAGTTATTTCATTGACAATTTTAAACTTTTTCACAAAATGATGGTCACAGTTTCACAATATTGTTCGCATCATTCGAAGTGTGAATGATGGATTATGATGAACGTAATGTTTTTGGAACTATCTTGTTAATCATGGTATATTCCTTCAAACCACGCGTACACATCTGTCTACCCAAAAATGGTGTTGCTGAATGTAAAACAAAAACCTTGCAGAAGTAACACGATGCCTTCTTATTACAATGAATCTTCCCAAGTTTCGTTTTGACATATCTCATTAACCGTCCCCCCTCTAGTACTCTACAATATGACTCCATCTTTCATTTGTTCGCCAAATATATCATCTACACATCTCATATTTCTCCTCGTGTGTTTTGAGTGTGTCTGTTTTGTTTATGTTCGTCAACCCAATTGTGATAAACTTGATACTTATTCCCATGAATGCATGTTTGTTGGATAGTCTTTCACTACGAAAGGGTATTGTTGGTACCAACCTTTCTCTGTGCGTCAGGGGGAGAGGAATACTCCCCATATTTCTATTATTCCAACCACCACGCCAACTCCCGTTGCCACTTCGACTCCTGATGTTTGGAACCTCAGTCCTCCGCTTCCTCAAGTATATCAATTAAGGAATGTTGGTGTTGAGATTGTACAAACCATATAATTATGACACATGCTTATGCCAATTTTGGGACAAATCCTTACGAAGACCTTAATCAATCTCTTATACATCTTAAATATGAGTACTCCAGCAAGTATCCCATTGCCAACCCTATTTCATATAATCTAACCCCAGAAGATAAAATTTTCATTTCCTTTATGTCCTCTATTACCATTCCTAAAGATTGGCAGACCGATTGATATACCAAAAGGAAGGAAGAAATGCTCGCATTGGAGAAGAATCAAACTTGGGAAATATTCTCTTGTCATACAACAACAACAGAACCCATATAGTCCCCAATCATTGGGGGTAGGGGCGGGGAAAGATTGGAAATAGAACTAACCTTTGGCACTATGCACAAAGTGGCTTCTCTCAGAGAAGAAAGACCTAACCTTTGACAATAAATGCACAAAGTGGCTGCTCACAGATACCACTGAAATAGTGGCCCCCAATACCGTCACGTTTGTTGTGGAATCATGCCCTCAAATCAAAGCCAAAGACATCAGAGAGGGCAGACCCAAGAATCCATATGGGAAAAAAATAGTTGGGTCAAAAGGAGTCTTCTCAGTTAAGAAAAATCAGTAAGAGTTGAGGAGTGATACAAGTTTGACGCAGGACGAATCTATAGGCGGCGGAAAATCGATGACCTAACCCTGAATGCTATGCAAAGCCCGACAGATTATTCAAAATTTAGCAATAAATAATTAAATCACAATAGATAATTTAAGTAAGGCAAAATAATTTATTAGAGCAAAACAAGCTTAGGCTTTCCTCCGCTTTGATGGCCAAAACAAGAGCGCACGACGAATATACTCAACAAATACAATAATAATCCAAAGCAAACCACCATAATATAAGATATATATATCCAAACAAATATAGTGTTCAATCCAATACAAATATGCTGAAAATAATAAGTCCAATACAGCAAAAACTCACCGAATTGTGGGCTGACCACGACTGAAGATTTCGGAGCCGGAGATGCGTGGACGACGATCTGAGGTGGAACCGGAGGCATGAAAAACGACGTAGGTGGCTGTCCTCGGCAGTGGAAGGTGGAAACAGACCAGAAATGAGTTGATCTGACGTCGTATGGATGGATCCGGGAGGGGAAAGGTAGATCCGATAATTTAAGAGCGGATCTGGGCTAGGGAATGAGGAACGGGTGCTGGGAAAAGGCGGATCGGGATTTGTTTGTCCAAATCTGGACAAATCCAACATGGAGGGCTGTGAAGGTGGCTCCACGGGGTAGATGGTAAGGCGACTGGTGGCAGGCGTCAGCGGGGAGGCAAGGGGGTGGATGGTTCTTCAGCAGGAAGGGTTAGTTGCGATTTCTGAAATACTTGACATCTCCCTGTAAAGAAATGCATTCTTTATGTCAAGTTGTTAAATCTTTTATGTTTGTCAAGTCGTCAAAGCAATCACCATTCGAACTGATGTCATCTTTGCTAGGACTGAATGTCTCTTTATAGTCTACATCGTACTGTTTTGAGAACCCTCGAGCAACAAGTCGAGCCTTGTACCGCTCGATACTGCTGCCTGCTTTCTTCTTCAGCTTGTACACTCATTTGCAAGTGACAGGAGAAATGCCACCAAACTTGGCCACAAAATCCCAAGTCTCATTCTTCTTAAGAGCGGTAATCTCCTCATTCATGAAATCTTCTCACTCCTTCACTACAATAGCGTCTTCAAAGCAAGCCAGCTCTTGCTCGTCCAGAGGTTCGACAAAGAAACATGAGACCATGCTTACTATATTGCATTCTCTGTACCGAGCAAGTGGTATGATAGTCCTCATCGACCTTCGTAAGGATGGACCACTCTCCACCACTTTCGATGTTGTATCTTTTACATCAACTCCTTTGTCAGAGATACTAGGAGCATTACTCTCTCATACTTCCAGAACCCGAAGCACCTGACTCTGAGCTTGATGAAACAGGAGCTCCTACAGACACAGACAGCTCCATCAGACGATCATCAATAATTTTTTCTTATTCCTTCTTCGCTGCTCTCATGTAGCTCAACAGTAGTACAACTATGGTATGACGTCAACTCGTGAAATACCATATCCCTCGAGACATTTAACTTTTTTATCTCAGGATCCACGCACTTCCATCTCTTCTTTCGCTCATCATATCCGATGAAGACACACTTCCATGTCTTATGATCCAGATTGGTCCTGAGAGCATTTGGAATATGCACGAAGCAGGTTGAACCAAACACCCGAAGATATTTCACATTGGGCTTCTCCTTGAACATCAGTTCATGAGGAAACTTCATATTGACATGACTCAAAGCCATTCTGTTGATGACATATGCAGCACATGTTATCCTCTCTGCCCATAAGGCCTTGGGTATGCCTTTGGCATAAAGCCAGCTCTTGCAAGTCTCCGCCAAGTGATGAATCTTCCTTTCCGCCACTTCGTTTTGTTGTGAAGTATGTGCACAAGTTAGCTCCATCTTGATCTCGTGCTTCCTGTAGAAGGCAGAAAACTCAGTGGAGGTAAACTCTCATCTATTGGTCGTCCTTAGCTTTTTTATCCGCTGTTGAAACCGAAACTCGGTCTCTCATGGAGTTCACCCTCGGGAAAGGGGTGGTCGCGCACCTACTTCTCTCCCGTAAGTCAAACAGCAAAAAGAAATGGAAACTGAGCCAAGGGCTAGGCGTGGAGGTCCCACCACACACCCGAAAGATCTTAGAGCGCTTCCCCTCAGCCAAAGGCCGATCTAAGGCTACCTCAGAAAGCGTAAGAAGATCTGAATACTGACAAGCGTGCCCTCTGAGGTGCCCCCTTGGGTCTTATTTATAGATTTCTGAAATACTTGACAATAGGAAGGGTTAGTTGCGGTTCAGGGAGGGGAGGCAGTGGCTGTTTTTCAGGAGGGGGCGGTGTATGTTGCCGGTGGTTCCACAGTGGAGGAGTTAAGGGTAGCAGGCGGCTGGAATAGGAGTAAAAACTATAGGATGCAAAGTGAATTTTATCAACGGTGCTATAGATTAATCAAAAATTATGGCGACTTGCTGTATGGAGGGTAAAATAGCCAACGGTGGCTGGTTTCGGGGGACTGAGAGGCGGCGGCAAGGGTATTTGGTGTTATGAGTCAAGCTAACTTGGGTTCACCTGGTGATGACCGAATCTTAAGGAATGACTAAGCATATAAAGACATTATTCTTCTTCGGCGGGATCAAGAGAGAAAGCATTGAACCCTAAGGTGAGTTTCCTCTCCCTCGTTCTCTACATGGAATCAGAGCAGGTTTTTTCCGCTTCAGCCTAAAGGCTCGCGGTTCGTCGATAGCAGGGCTCCGTCTTCCGTCGGCCCGTCGATCGTCAACGATCGATCGATCCTCTCCTTCTTCTTCCGGCGTCCGTTCATCTCCGTCGGCCGTCGATCGTCAGCCATCAATCGATCGATCCTCTCGATCATGTCTTCTGGCTCGATCGTCGTCTTTTGGCGTCGACAGTAGGATACAAACCTGCGCGGGCAGAGTTGCCGTCTTCTGGCGTGAGCGACAAAATACAGACCTGCGCGGGCAGAGTTGTCGTCTTTTTGCTAAGCAACCTTCGTCCAGTCGATCGTCGTCTTCTGGCCAAGCAACCTTCGTCCAGTCTTTCCTGGTGCAGTCATCTTCGCTCCTTCCAGTCATTCCTGAGGAGTAGAGTTTGTCGTCTAGTGGTGTTGTTGTCTGGCTGCAGTCTGTTGGTGCAGGGGTGCGGCTGTTGCTGTCCTTTTTGGTGCTAGCCGTCGTCTGTGTTTGTTCCTATGGAGGATAAATTGAAGGGTATTGGTGCCTCTGAAGGGGTGGTTAATCAATCTAAACACTATGGTGGAGGAAGTTCTAACATGGTCTTCAATCATGGTGTTACTCAAATCAACCTCAATGGGAGAAATTATCTTTTATGGGCCCAATCTATGCGGATATTCATTGGAAGTCGTTGGAGACTTGAGTTTCTCACCGGATCCAAACCAGCTCCTGACGTGTCTGACCCCCTATATGAGGAATGGGAAGGTGAGAAGCTCACTGTGATAAATTGTCTTGTCAATTCTATGGAACCCAAGATTGCAAGTTATTTTTTATTCTGCCAAACTGCGAAAGAGATGTGGGAGTTGATTGAACGAAATTACTCAAAAATAGGACTTGGCTAGAATATATCAGCTCCAAACTGAGCAAGTCCACATGACAGGAATGACTGATTTCGAAGAATATTACAGCAAGTTGACTCATTAGTGGGCTGAAATAGATCAGTATTCCGTTATTCAAACTATAGAAGATTACAAGACTGACCTCATGCAACGGAGGGTCTTTGAGATGTTTTCTGGTCGTCCTCCTGAACTGCAAGCCGTATAAATTCCCTTCGTTCAGACATTCTGGTTGGTCATGAAAAATCTGCCCTTGCCGCAGAACAGAATAGATGGCACCCGAGGAACGTGAGACTAGAGGACAAGAGCAAGATGAAGTGCCTTCAATGTGGGAAGAAAGGTCATGGGAAGGAGAAATGTTGGGATCTTCATCCTCACCCAATCCCTCCAGGTTGGATTCGTGGTGCCGATGGGAAATATGTGAGATCCCAAACAGCTATGTATGGTAATCTTGAGAATATTGGGTACCTTCAGGCAGAGGACGAGAGTTTGACTAGGGAACTGAAGGCCTTAAAAGCCAATGCTACCGGGCGATCTCTTTCTGGTGATTTTGTGGGGACGGCAACTCATGCTCATTCTACTACTGTGTCCTTGAAAGGACCATCTACTACTGTGTCCTTGAAAGGACCATCTACTCCTTGGATCATTGACTCAGGGGCTTCTGACCTCAATGTGGGAAGAAAGGTCATAGGAAGGAGAAATGTTGGGATCTTCATCCTCACCCGATCCCTACAGGTTGGATTCGTGGTGCCGATGGGAAATATGTGAGATCCCAAACAGCTGTGTATGGTAATCTGGAGAATATTGGGTACCTTCAGGCAGAGGACGAGAGTTTGACTAGAGAACTAAAGGCCTTAAAAGACAATGCTACCGGACGATCTCTTTCTGGTGATTTTGTGGGGACGGCAGCTCATGCTCATTCTACTACTGTGTCCTCGAAAGGACCATCTACTTCTTGGATCATTGACTCAGGGGCTTCCGACCACATGACTGGGTCTTCCATGGGGATCTCTTATATTTCTCCTGCCTCTGACAATGTGAAGCTGGCTGATGGATCTTCGACTCCTGTGGTTGGTAAAGGGGTTATTCATCTTTCTCCCTCTGTGTCTCTCAAATTTGTTGTTATCATT
The DNA here is from genome assembly GCA_039583875.1 of Platanthera guangdongensis. Taxonomy (NCBI): domain Eukaryota; kingdom Viridiplantae; phylum Streptophyta; class Magnoliopsida; order Asparagales; family Orchidaceae; genus Platanthera; species Platanthera guangdongensis. The sequence goes on from CM077159.1 coordinate 165,279,362, forward strand.
CCCACATTCCCTACAAATCTCTTATCTGTGAGCAGTTTAACTAAACAACTTAACTGTTCTATCACTTTTTTCTCCTCCCATTGTGTTTTTCAGGATCTGGCGAGTGAGAAGACGATTGGTGGTGGACATGAGTCTGGTGGTGTGTATGTCTTGGACAGCTGCCAAGCTTTTGGTGTTCAGAAGTCTATCAACACTGATCAGTTGATGTTGTGGCACAAGAGATTTGGACATGCTTGTTTGAATACTTTAAAAACTACTTTCCCGCATTTTCTTAATATTGAAAAACCTACTTTTGATTGTCAGTCTTGTGAACTGGCTAAGCACTGTAGAACCAATTATTCCCCTAGTCGTAGTCGAAGTTTAAATTGCTTTGATTTGATACATTCTGATGTCTGGACTGCTCTTATTTGCTTTGTGAATGATTTTCAGTATTTTGTCTCTTTTATTGATGATCACTCACGCTTTACTTGGGTGTAACTCATGAAAAAGAAGAATGGAGTTTCAGAAATATTTCAGTTATTTTATTATTATGTGCAGACTCAATTTGGAACTAAAATTAAGATCCTTAGGAGTGATAACAGAGGCGAATACACATGCAGTGACCTTCAGAGGTTCCTGGGAGAGCATGACATTACTTTCCAAACCTCATGTCCGAGGACTCCTCAACAAAATGCGGTAACCGAGAGGAAGAATCGTCATATCTTGGAGACCACTCATTGTCTGTTGCAAGAGATGCACGTTCCTGAGGGGCTATGGGATGATGGTGTTCTTACCTCCGTATATCTTATTAATCAGATGGCTACAGATACTTTGGGGGAAAAGTGCCCCCTAAAGCTCATTTGCCCAAATATGCCTCTATTCTGTCTTCCCCACAAAATTTTTGGATGCACTGTTTTTGTCCATATTGTGGGGCCTCATAAGGATAAGTTGGGCCCACAAGAAATAAAATGTGCCTTGGTGGGATATGCTGCCAACCAAAAGTGGTACAGGTGTTATTCTCCTATTCTTCGGAGAAGGTTTATCTCAAAGGATGTCATGTTTTTTAAAAATACTCCCTATTACTCTGATGAGGGAAAGGTCATCACATTTCTGGAGAAGAGCAAAGATGATAATGATACAGTGCCACCTCTTCCTGTTTCGGTTGATGTGCTTGCTCCGGGATGTGTGGATATTCCTGTTAGAGAGGAAGTTTCTATCAAGGATATTTGTGTGTACAGAAGGAGGAAGAATATTCAAGTGTACCAAAGAAGGAAACATAGAAATCTTGGTCAAGAGTGCCTCACTCATGTTCCACCACCCACCACCACTCCGCCAGATCCGAGCAACAACATCACTCAGGAGACCACTTCTGCGCTGCAAGTTCATAGCGGCCGGACTAGATATCCCATAAATAAGTATGTTGAGTATAATTTTATCTTTCACTCTTTGCAGGCATATCTTGCCTCTGTTTCCTCTATTTCTATCCCTAACAGTTTTTCAGAGGCTATCTTGTGTCCTCATTGGACGAAGGCCATGGAGGAGGAGATGAATGCTCTACAACGTCAAAAAACTTGGGAAATTGTTCATATCCCACATGGGCGTCGTCCTGTCGGATGCAAATTAATATATACAATTAAATTTCTTCAAGATTGAACTCTTGACAGATAAGGCGAGATTGGTTGCTAAAAGCTTTACTCAGGTTGATGGAATTGATTTTCAAGAGACATTTGCCCCGGTCGCTAAGCTGAACTTCGTCAGAATTTTATTGTCCATTGCAGCTCGTAAATCTTGGACGTTACATCAACTTGATGTTAAAAATGTCTTCCTCCATGGTGATTTACAGGAAGAAATTTATATGATGACTCCCCCTGGTGAGGATGTTCCTGAAGGACATGGGTATCGCCTTAAGAAAATCTTATATGACCTCAAACAATCGCCTCGAGCCTGGTTTGCCAGGTTAAGCGACAAACTAGTTCATTTAAGCTTCACTCGTTGCACTTCAGATCACTCTGTCTTTGTCTACAGAAATGAAGAATGTACAAATATTCTTGTTGTATATGTGGATGACATTATTATCACCGGAACTGATGAACACCACATTACTTTGGTAAAAAAAAGAGTTGGCTTCTGCCTTTGAAATTAAGGATTTGGGAATTCTTAGGTACTTTCTCGGAATTGAGTTCGCTCGATCTGCGGGGAAGATTATGATTTCTCAGTATAAATATGTCTTGGATCTTTTTTGAGATGTTGGATATTTGGGTGTCAAACCCGTGGATAGTCTTGTGGATCCGAGTTATGACATTCACAAGGAGAATTCTTCCGATCTTGAGAGGAAGTCAGAATTTCAACGTATTGTTGGAAAGTTGATTTATTTGACTATTATCAAACCTGATATCTCCTTTGCTATGGGCTTGGTAAGTCAATTCATGCACAATCCTAAAATTCATCACTATCAAGATGTCCTGCGGATTTTAAAATATTTAAAAAAGGACCCCGAAAAAGGCATTCTCTATCAAGATCACAGTCATCTTAAGGTCCACAGGTATTGTGATGCTGATTGGGCTGGCTCTTCCTCGGATAGAAGATCTACAAGTGGATATTCTATCTATGTTGGTGACAATCTTATTTCCTAGAGAAGTAAAAAAACAAAATGTTGTTGTCCGTTCCTCCACAGAAGCCGAGTATTGGGCTATTGCTGTCACTACCTGTGAGCTCATCTGAGTTAAATCTATATTGGGGAAGATGGGCTTCCTTGTTCCTGAAGCAATGCATCTTTACTGTGATAATCAAGCGACTATTCATATAGCTAACAACCCTGTCTTTCATGAAGTCGACTGTCACTTCATCCGGGATAAAATCCAAGACAAGACTATCACTGTGGTGTTTGTGTCATCTGAGGATCAACTTGCTGACATTCTCACCAAAGCTGTTTTTGGGAAATCTCTTCATTCCTTCTCGCTCAAGCTCAGGATGTTGAATGCTTACGGTGTTAGCTTGAGGGGGGGGGGGGGGGTGTTATGAGTCAAACTAACTTGGGTTCACCTGGTGGTGACCAGATCTTAAGGAATGGCTAAGCATATAAATGCATTATTCTTCTTCGGTAGGATCAAGAGAGAAATCATTGAACCCTAAGGTGAGTTTCCTCTCCCTCTTTCTCAACATTTGGAGGGGGGAGGTGGATTAGGGTTAGGGGAAGCGTTGGGGAGGGAAATACGCACCTAGGAGTCGTCACCTAGGGTTTCACGGAGTTGGCACCGTTGCGGGATCGCGGGAATCCGGGAATATAATTCTCCAAACTATAAAATACCTAAAATCAGCCATTACATGATCTATTTATAATAAAGAGGAGACTAGGACATCCCACCATCGATGACTATGATTGGTCAGAGGTGGGGCCACATAAATACATCAAAATAAAGGCAAACATAATAAAGTAATATATGAAATCGATTTGCAACGCGAATCCGTACGCATCCGCGGAGTCCGATCATCGACCCAGGCACGCCATATATGGAAAGTCGTTCATCGGCCCCGTACGGGCCCAAAACTCGTCCTCCACAGCAGGCCCTTGTCTCTACTCCGCATTAATCTCCTCGACTTGAAAGAATTCATCTCCCGATGAATAGGGATCAAAAATTCTCTCAATATACGACAGGTAAGACTCAAAGAGGTCCACCAAAGGTCGTCCAAGTGTCGTCGCTGGGAAAATTTCTTCGCCAATCATCTCCCCCCGACTTAAAAGATATCATCTCCGATGAGTGGAGACTGTCGTTAGAGCTGTCACTTAAAATCGAAAACCGTAAACCGAGCCGGAACCGAACCGGAACCGAACCGAAACCGCAAAGAACCGAACCGAACCGTTTGCAAATTATTTGTGTTCTGGTTTGAATTTTGGAACCGTGAACAACTTTGGTTCGGGTGTGGTTCTTATATTTTATTATCTGGACCGGAACCGGAACCGGAACCGCAACATACAAGTCTCAAGTGGTTTCAAGATTTTTGGACCGATCCGAACCGGACCGAAGTAGAATCGAACTGCAACCCGTTTATTATTATTAATTTTATTACAATATTATTATAATTTTATAATCTATCTATAATATTTATACTTACTATCAGTGGTGAAACTGGTGCAGTTTGAACCCAAACCGTAGTTACACCAAAATGGATCGGTTTTGGACTGAACAAAACCGCGCTAAACCGTGTGGTATGGTTTGACATTGGTGCGGTTTGAAGTCGGTTTTTACAGTACAGTTTTGATTTTTATATAGTTATATAATGTATTTTCAATTTTACTTTCATATTTTTCTGAAATATTTTATTTAAAAATATAGAAGGTATGCAATTACTATTAAATTGTAATCATGAAAGACACAACTAATTGTAGCTGATTATTACGGTTGCGCAAGCTGACGAGATGCGCTCAAGCCGACTAGACGTTGTGGCAAGTCTTTACACGTAGGAAGGCGACAGATACTAGCCCACAGATCGTGGAAGAGACCGACGAGTAGTGCGAAACTTAATTATTTTAATTTCGTTGTTGTTTTCAGTTTCGCTATTTGCAGACGGCTTTTATTTCATTCTGTCAAGTTTGGTTTTGTTTTAGTTGGAACTCATTTGAACCAGACCGAACCACATAGAAGCATGTCGACGAGACGCGCACAAGCCAACTAGACGTCGTAGCATGTCTGCACGCGTAGGAAGGCGACATATACTAGCCCACCGATCGTGGAAGAGACCGTCGAGAAATGTGCAACTTAATTATTTCTATTTTGAAGGTGTTTGAGTTTTTTGCAGGCCGCTTTTATTTCATTCTGTCAAATTTGGTTTTAGTTTTAGTTGGAACCGGACCGAACCGCATAGAACCGGACCGAACCGTTAGTGACCGGTTTGGTTTTCATTCTTGTTAAACCATAACCGGAACCGTTGACACGGCGGTTCCAAAAATTATGATGGAACCGGAACCAGAACCGGAACCGGTCAACCAAATAAGGTTTTGGTTCTAACTTGAAGAACCGTTACCTTAGCGGTTCGGTTCATGTTTTTAGTAGAACCGGAACCGAACCGGAACCGTGACAGCTCTAACTGTCGTACTGAAGTCAAAGTCCAGGGGTGAGTCGATCAAGCTTTGCTGCCCGTACCCAGGTATCATCAACGTCTGTAGTAGGAATGTACTGGTGGGATCTAGCCTCCGTAATGCTCCCAACACTCAACTCACGAGTGGTCAATCCCGGTGCGATTGGTAGTGTCATAGGTGGAACCAAAGAAGACAAGTCCCCAGGTGGGTGAGTGTCAGAAATGGGTGAGCTGTGGTGGCCATCAAACGTGGGTGGACTATGAGGGTGGTAAGGCAATGTGAGTGGAGGTGTGGGCGGCTGGGGTTCTCCACTGCTTCGGTCCACATACTCGCGAGGCTCGTTGTATGGCGTCAGATCTTCAACATTCAATACCTGGTGGATACCCATACTTGCATGGATATCAAGATCATAGATGTTTGCTTCGATCTGTCTCATGATTTTATAGAGATCCATTCGTCGAACGCTCAAACTTTTAGCAAGTCTCGCATGGAGACTCACAACACAGATTCTCACCATCACCTGCTCGCATTCATGAAATACCTGCACTTGTCAGTGAACATCCGCATGTGATTTACAATATTTATTACCATTAGGGATTCTCCGTCGGATCGACTTATGACACACATGCAAACAATGGACAGACAACTCAACAGACTCGTGCAACTGTTGAAGAAATGACTCAACAGACTCATGCAAATGATCCAAATAAAAGACGACGGACACGATACACTCGCTAGGGGAGAATCTAATAATGACCGGGATGTCTCTAAAATGTGGTGGCCTATCAGGAGGCTCTCTCGGTGGGGTGTAGAAAAACTCATCCCGTGTGTGGCGAGTGTTCAGGTGACCTTGCGAGACATCTACGCTCAAATACGAGCTCGTAAAGAGCCAAATGTCTCTCGGGAAACGTAATACATTAGGGGGCTCACCCAAAGGTGTGCATGAAAAGTCATCGTGCATGCAACGACCGCCTGAGTGAAAATCTTTTACACCGACTAGAAGATGTGGCTCTATAGTGTGGTGAGTATCCCCAAAAATAAAGAACTCGTCTGGTAGGTCAGCAGGCGGTGCATCCCAAAATTCATCGAGAGTGCGATGTGTCAGCGGGTGGTGCCCTAAATATTGGATATCAGTCCTCACAACTAACTCATCAAAGCGATCCTTATACACAGCGACCGACATGGATCCTTTCTGAAGGGAAAATAGTTGTTCGAGTAAGCGACTACGATACGATGAAGACAAATATCTCTGACACAATATATGTTTCATGTCCGCCCAACTGGAGATGCGATGAAGATGGACTCGCTTGCGGGTCCTCTCAACGCTGGACCAATATGTCCTCGCTTGATCTAAAAGCCTAAGTTTTGCAAACTTGAAGTGACGCTCACCTAATAACTCAAAATGATCAAGGTAATATTCCATGTCCATGAACCAATAACTGAAAAACTCGGGTCTCGATGAGCCGTCAAAAGAAGGCGCAATAATACGAGACTGACATTCGAGATCTCTCTCAAAGCAATGATACTCGTGATAATCATCCTTAAGTAATCGATGTGTGTCGAAGGATCAACATGATCCGCTTGCATGCAAGGATTTGAACAACGACAATCATCATACTGATCGTCTCTAACATAGTAGGGTCGTGTCGGTGGGTCAACTCGATCTCTGACAGTGGTGTGCTAAGATCGAGAATAATCGTCGTAGTAACGTGAAGGTCTTCCTGACCGGGCTCTAGGGACGCGAGTGTAAGTGGACTTGATACCTCCAAATTGAGGAGAGGAATAATTGTGATACATGGACATAATGAAAAACCTATAGACTCTACAACTGAGTATCGAACAGTGCGCGCAACCTCCCCTTGATACCAATTGACGCAGACGAATTTATAGGCGTCTGATAATTGGTGACCTAACCATACATGCTATGCAAAGCCCGACGAATTAATCAAAATTCAGCAATAAATAATTAAATCACAGGAGATAATTTAAGCAAGGAAAACAATTTATTAGGGCAAAACAAGCTTAGGCTTTCCTTCGCTTGGAGAGCCAAAGCAAAAAGCGCGACGAATACACCCTGCAAATCACAACAATAATCTAAAGCAAATCACCACAATACTATATATATATATATATATCTTTATTATATAATACAATATGCATATTTGGATCACACCATGAATCTCATCTGGACCGTCCGATCAAGCTCCATCAAATACGGGCCGTTGGATTCAAAGCAGGAGGTCTGCCAATAACCAAATCTACTTTTAAAACACTGTTCAAAAGCCAAAAAAACCCGATACCCATGTTTCCCTCCCGCTCACTCACGGTCTCACCCCCGCCGCCGCCGGCGGAGCCGCCGGCGGCCTGCCCGGCCCCCACCGGCGGGTTCGCCGGCCTCCGGCGAACCCGCCGGGGGTTGTCCGGCGGCGAGCGGGCAGGGCCACCGCCGGCGGTGGCCCTGCCCGTGAGCCGCCGGACAACCCCCGGCGGGTTCGCCGGAGGCCGGCGAACCCGCCGGTGGGGGCCGGGCAGGCCGCCGGCGGCTCCGCCGCCGGCGGCAGTGGCAGCAGCGAGGCGGAGGCGGACGGGCCAGGATTTTCGTTTTTTTTTTTTCATTTTTTTTATTAAAAAAATTCTAATTAAATTATAATTAAATTTTTTGTTTTATTTTTTATATCATTTATTTTTTATTTTTTATTAATTAAATTATTATTAAATTATAATTATATAATTTGATTTTTTATAATTTGCTCGGTGGAAGGGCGGGCTTCGCGGTGGCTGGCGAAGCCCGCCGCGGGACGGGCTTTCATTTTTTTTGTTTTTTTATTAAATCAATTGTTATTCGATTATAATTATATTATTTGATTTTTTATAATTTGGCCGGCGGAAGGACGGGTTTCGCGGTGGCGGGCGAAGCCCGCCGCGGGGAGGGCGAAGCCCGCTTGGTTGCGGGCGAAGCCCGCTTGGTTGCGGGCGAAGCCCGCTTGGTTGCGGGCGAAGCCCGCTTGGTTGCGGGCGAAGCCCGCTTGGTTGCGGGCGAAGCCCGCTTGGTTGCGGGCGAAGCCCGCTTGGTTGCGGGCGAAGCCCGCTTGGTTGCGGGCGAAGCCCGCTTGGTTGCGGGCGAAGCCCGCTTGGTTGCGGGCGAAGCCCGCTTGGTTGCGGGCGAAGCCCGCTTGGTTGCGGGCGAAGCCCGCTTGGTTGCGGGCGAAGCCCGCTTGGTTGCGGGCGAAGCCCGCAGCCCGACGCATCGAGAACGGGCGGAGCCCGTTCGAAGATGCTAGTATATATATATATATATATATATATATATATATATATATATATATATATATATATATATATATATATACTATATAGTCTATATATAAAGAAATATCAAATCTATGAATTATAAATTCATTGAAGAGATTACGAGCGTCGGATTTACATCCATTACTGAGCAGCCATCGATTTTAAAAATATTAAAAAAAATGGAAATTTATAGATATCCTAAACCTATAGCATGAGATAAAAGGATAGAGAGAGAGGGAGGGAGTGAGAAAAAGAAGATAGAGGAAAGAGAGGGAGAGAAGACGCAGATATGTATATTATAGAGAGAGAAAGAGAGAGTGAGAGGAAACGGTAGAATTGAGTGTTATATAATATATGATATATAATATATATTATATAGAGAGCGGGTGTGAGAGAGAAACAAATGAAGAGAGAGAGAGGTAGGGGAGAGAATGCCTTGGGAATTAGATATATAAATAGGAGAGAGAGAAAGAGAGAAGAGAAAAAATACTTTTTGTGCTTCAAAATGTATATTTTTTACAAAATAAAAATAATAATATTGATGTATATTTTTTTACGGTCATTTTGAGTACTCATATGTATATGTTGCGGGCGCAGCCTGCAGACACATCGAGCACGGGCGAAACCCGTGCGGAAAGACGGGCGATGTCCGCCTGGATGCGGCCGAAGGCCGCCCGAGAGCATCGAGCACGGGCGTAGCCCGTGCGAAGATGCTTGTATATATATATATATATATATATATATATATATATATATATATATATATATATATATATATATATCCAAGCAATTATAGTACACAATCCAATACAAATATGCTGAAAATAATAAGTCCAATACAACAAAAACTCACCAAATAGTGGACTGACCAAGACACTGAAGATTTCGGAGCCAGAGATGCGTGGACAGCGATCCGAGGTGGAACCGGAGGCGTGGAAAACGATGTAGGTGGCTGTCCCCGGGAGGGGAGGGTAAATCTGATAATTTGAGAGCTGATTTGGGCTAGGGAATGAGTAACGGGTGCGGGGAAATGACGGATCGGGACTGGTTTGTCCAAATCTGGACAAATCCAATAGGGAAGGCTGTGAGGGTGGCTACACGGGGTAGATGGTGAGGCGATTGGTGGCAGGCGGCAGCGGGGAGGCAAGGGGGTGGCCGATTCTTCAGCAAGAAGGGTGGCGGCAGTGAGGATTAGTTGCGGTTCAGGGAGGAGAGGCCGTGTCTGTTCGGGGGGGGGGGGGGGGGGGGTATGCTGTCTGTGGTTTCACGGTGGAAAAATTAAGGGAAGCAGGCTGCTGGAATAGGGAGTAAAAACTGTAGGATGCAACAGTGAATTTCATCAAGAGTGCTATAGATTAATCAAAAATTATGGCTGCTTGCTGTATGGAGGGGAAAACAGCCAACGGTGGCTGGTTTTGGGGGGCTGGGAGGCGGCGGCAAGGGAATTTGGAGGGGAAAAAATGGATTAGGGTTAGGGGAAGCTTTAGGGAGGGAGATACACACCTAGAAGCTATCACCTAGGGTTTCACGGAGTTGGCACCGTGACGGGATCGCGGGAATCCGAGAATTCAATTCTCCAAACTCTGCAATACCTAAAATCAGTCACTACATGATCTATTTATAATAAAGAGGAGGCTAGGACATCCACCATCAATGGTTATGATTGGTTGGAGGTGAGGCCACTCAAATACATCAAAATAAATGCAAACATAATAAACTAATATATAAAATCGATTCGCAACTCGAATCCGGATGCATCCGCGGAGTCCGATCATCGATCCGGGCACACCATATATGGAAAGTCGCCCATCGACCCGGAACGGGCCCAAAACTTGTCTTTCACTGCAGGTCCTCGTCTCTGCTGTGCATCAAAGTTTAGTCTCCCTATGGTAAACTTAAACTCATGGAGTTGACTATCATTAAAAATGGCATCTTAGATGGGGATCTCGAAGAAGTATAAATCAAATTACCGACGGGATTCTGAAGATGGGATTGCAAAGGAAAATTTGTCATCTAAAAATCACTCTATGGTATGAAAAAAATACCCTAAACTGTAATTTGGAAGGTTCCACAAAGTTATTCTTTTACTAGGATATAAACATGGTCACTCAGATCACAGTCTCTTCGTTAAGAGAAAAGACGAGCAAGTGGTTGTTATCATCATCTTTATGTTGTCTGTGGTTTCACGGTGGAAAAACTAAGGGAAGCAGGCGGCTGGAATAGGGAGTAAAAACTGTAGGATGCAACAGTGAATTTCATCAAGAGTGCTATAGATTAATCACAAATTATGGCTGCTTGCTGTATGGAGGGGAAAACAGCCAACGGTGGCTGGTTTTGGGGGGCTGGGAGGCGGCAGCAAGGGGATTTGGAGGGGAAAAATGGATTAGGGTTAGGGGAAGCCTTAGGGAGGGAGATACGCACATAGAAGTCATCACCTAGAGTTTCACGGAGTTGGCACCGTGACGGGATCGCGGGAATCCGGGAATTCAATTCTCCAAACTCTACAATACCTAAAATCAGCCACTACATGATCTATTTATAATAAAGAGGAGGCTAGGACATCCACCATCGATGGTTATGATTGGCTGGAGGTAGGGCCACTCAAATACATCAAAATAAATGCAAACATAATAAACTAATATATAAAATCGATTTGCAACTCAAATCCGGATGCATCCGCGGAGTGCGATCATCGATCCGGGCACACCATATATGGAAAGTCGCCCATCGACCCGAAACGGGCCCAAAACTTGTCTTCCACTGCAGGTCCTCGTCTCTGCTTTGCATCAAAGTTTAGTCTCCCTATGGTAAACTCAAACTCATGGAGTTGACTATCATGAAACATGTGCACATGTGGCTATGATGGATTCCATTCGAATTGTCTTATCTCACGTTGCATACTTTGGTTGGAAATTGCAACAACTAGACATTAAAAATGGCATCTTAGATGGGGATCTCGAAGAAGTATAAATCAAATTACCGACGGGATTCTGAAGATGGGATTGGAAAGGAAAGTTTGTCATCTAAAAATCACTCTATGGTATGAAAAAAATACCCTAAACTGTAATTTAGAAGGTTCCACAAAGTTATTCTTTTACTAGGATATAAACATGGTCACTCAGATCACACTCTCTTCGTTAAGAGAAAAGACGAGCAAGTGGTTGTTATCATCATCTTTATGGATGTTATTATCATCACATGAAGTGATTTAGAAGAAATCACATTGCTTAAAGTACACCTGCGCAAGAAGTTTGAAGTCAAGGATCTGGGTAAATTAAAATATTTTTAGTTGTTGAAGTTGCGAGATCTGATTGCAAAATCTTTATATCTCAGTGTAAATATATTCTAAATCTCCTAGAAGAAATTGAAGTGCTTGGTTGTACACCAGCAGATACTCCAATAGAAATAAAAGGGCATCCCGGTGCACAAAGCATCCCTGCACAGTGAGGGTCTCGGGAAGGGTCCTGCCACACGGGTGAAATATAGGATACTCCAATAGAAATAAATTGTAAATTCGACGAAAGACAAAGTGAGAAAATCAATTCAAACTATCAGAGATTAGTCGGAAGACTTATCTATCTCTCACAAACTCGTCCTGATATCATGTATGCATTGGGATTTTGATTCAACATATGCACTCTCCCAGATTAAGACATCAGGAAGCTGCTCTACAAGTACTATAAGGTAACCTGATGAAATCTCCCAGACAAGAGATTTTATTATCCTAGAACAAGATTGTGAATGTCGAAGTATACACGGATGTCGATTTAGCTGGAAGCCAAGATGACAGAAAGTCCGCTACTAGATATTGTTCATTTGTTGTGGGAAATCTCGTAACCTGGATAAGTAACAAACAAAATGTGGTGGTAAAATTAAATGCAGAAGCAAAGTACAGAGCGATGTCACATGAGATATGTGAATGATTATGGCTTCAGTCTGTAATGCAAGGCATGTGGTTACAAAATGGAAGACCGATACATCTTTATTGCGACAATAAAATGGCCATCATTATTACACAGTCTTGTTCAACTTGATAGAATAAAATATATTGAAATTGACAACCACTTCATCAAGAACCACTTGAAGAAATGCAACATCCACACATTGTTCTTCAAATCACAAGCTCAACTGACAGATATCTTTACCAAGAATCCGACTATGACGCCTTCATTGATAGTATCTCCAAGATGGGAATGATCAATATCTACTCTCATCTTGAGATGGAGAGTTGCATTATATATAAAAGCCCACTATAATGGCCCAATATCTTTAGTATTTTCCACTCTTCTTTTAGTCTTACACATCTAATGATGATTTGATGTCTCTCTTCTTGTGTATATATAGGGGTGTAATGCAGTATTTATATTTTTAGATTACAAATATTATCTTTTCAAGTTGCGGACTGATACAAATAACGAGTTAAGTTTTGTGTGTGTGTATTAAGGCTATAAGTTCTCATGTCAAATTAAAGATATGACCACTGTACGAAACCAAAACAAAGAGAGAATAATTAAATATTCAAAAATAATATTATTCTCAATGTTAGATGATATAGGAAATATTGATGTAAATACCCATTTATAGGCCCAATTCCTTCCTCTTCTTTAGTCCCACATCTCTTGTATAGGATTATTTCTCCCTCTCTTCTCCTATATATTTGTACTCTCTTTTGTATTTTACACATGAAGAAGTATCTACAAGGTTTGCCCATTACTTTCTACATAGTATCAGAGGGACTCGTTGCCTCCCGCGGACTCCACAGTCTATCCGCCTTCCTCTGATCTTCTGCGGCCTGCGATCTCCCGCGGCCTACTATCTCCTGCGGCCTGCTCTCCTGCGGCCTCCCGCGGCCTCCACACTCTATCCGCCTTCCTCTGATCTCCTGCGGCCTGCGATCTCCTGCGGCCTGCGATCTCCTGCGGCCTGCGATCTCCTGCGGCTTGCTCAGTCTATCCGCTCTTCTCCGCTTAGCTAACTGCGGCCTCTTTTTCCGCTCTTCTCCCTTAGCCGCTTGGCTAACTGCGTCCTGCAGTCTTCTGCGGCCTATATTTCTGCCTCTGCTTCCTCTTCATCTCTGTGGTTCCACCCTCCTCCTCGGGCTTCTTATAGCCTCCTCTCTTTGTCCCGTAGGGTCCACTTCTCCCTGGTGTTCTAATTCAGTCCGCTGCGAGCTCCTTCAGTCCGTTGCGGACTTTCTTCCCTTCTTGCAGACTCCTCCAGTCCGCTGCGGGCTTTCTTTCCCTCTTGCGGACTGCTCCTCCAGTCCGCTGCTTCTCTCCTACCCTGCGAGCTTCTACCCGTCCAGACCGAGCTCTCTTCTCGCTCGCGGTCTCTTTGTATATCTCGTCGCGGACTGCTCCTAACCGTTGCGGGCTCTCTTCTCGCGTGCTGTTCAAGTTCCGCTGTGATTCCCCTTCTTGCGGACTGCTCCAGTCCTCCGCGGCCTATCTCAAATTGCGCCTTGCGGCCTGCTCTTTTTAATGGTTGTGGCCTGCTCCAGTTCGCTGCGAACTGCTCCTCCTCGCATTTTGCTCTCGTCTCCGCGACCTGCCCTTCGGTGTTCTTGCTCGCCCTCTTGCAAGCGGGCTCCTGCTTCAGTCCGCTGTTGCTGGCCGCTGCGGCCTGGTTCTCGCTGCGGCCTCTACTTCTGGCTGCGGCCTGGCTCTTCTCGCCCGACTTGTTCTCCCGCGGCTGCATCTTCTCGCAGTTGATCGCAGTTCTCAATGCTTCCTCGGTTGTAGCCGCTGGTTCTGTCCGGCAAACCGCATACATCCTTGCCGACCGGTTTCCGTGCCTAGCCGCAGATCAGGATTATGACATCCACCTTGAACACTGCTGATGAATGATGATATTGCTGCATTGCGTGCTCAACTCAATCTTCTAGGAAGGTATATTGTGCCTCTCACACCGCTCTCACTGGATTATGGACTCAGGTGCTACACCATCTCTCTCCGCAGCAGCCGCCCAAATATTTGGATACTGCTTACCCCAAGCACATCACTGTGACCAATGGTGACACGCTTCCGGTTTCTGGTGCTTCCGATCTGTCCCTTACTCCTTCTCTTTCCTTATCCTCGGTTATTCATGTTCTGGACTCTCATTTTAACCTTCTTTCTGTTAGCCGTCTTACGCAAGATCTTGATTGTTGTGTTACTTTCCCACGCTCTTCCTTTGTGGTGCAAGATCGACTGACGCGGACTATACTTGATAGAGGGCGACTGTCTAATGGGCTATATCTTCTCGACGTTCCTCTCATTGCTCTCACCTCTGCTCTCACCTCTGCTCTCACCTCTGTCTCCACCACTGATTGGCATCGCCGTCTTGGGCATGCCCCTCTCCCAATCCTCAACAAAGCTCTTCCTACTATCTCTCTACAATAATTCTTTTGTGAATTCTGTATCTTCGGTAAACAACACCGTGTCTCCTTTTCTCCTTCATTCACTCGGATAGATTCTCCTTTCTCCCTAGTGCATTCTGATATTTGGGGGCCTTATAAGATTTCTAGTGTCTTGGGGCATTGGTACTTTGTTACCTTTATAGATGATTACTCATTGGTTACCTGGTTGTATTTACTTCGTGATCGTACCGAACTCACGACTACGTTCCGTGCATTTCTTACCAAATCACGCACTCAGTTTTCTACCTGTGTCAAAACCCTTCGTACGAACAATGTTCGAGAATATACTGGTTACACCTTCTCCAACCTGTGCACTGAGTTCGGTATTATACATCAGATTTCGTGTGCTTATACGGCTCAACAGAATGGCGTAGCGGAACGGAAAAATCGTCACCTCCTTGATGTGGCTCGATCTCTTATGATCCAAATGCAGGTTCCTCTCCTCTACTGAAACTTTGTCGTCTTTACTACTTGTCATCTCATCAATCGCTTGCCTTCGTCTGTCCTCAACTTTGTGGCGCTCATTTCTCTCCTTTACCCACCCATAACTCTCTTCTCTTTCACACCTCGTGTGTTTGGGTGTACCTGTTATGTCCACCACCTTGGTCCTTCCAATGACAAGCTAGCCCCTCGTGCTACCAAAGCTATGTTTGTTGGGTACTCCCGCACTCAGAAGGGGTATGTCTGCTTTTATCCTACCACTGGTAAGGTGGTTGTGTCTGTTGATGTCTCCTTTCAAGAAGACCAACCATATCACACCAGCCCTTTTGATCCCCTTCTTCCTCCTCCGCTACCTCGGCCCATCGTACCTGTCACGTCTCCACTTCCACCACTTCTCCCTACCCCTCTGCAACACCAGTCCACATCTCCTCTCATCTCAGTTTCCCCAACACCACCAGTCCCCTCCAAACCTCCTGTCATTCAAGTCTACACTCGTCGTCCTTCTCGTCCAGACGCCCTGCAGCAGCCTCCCTCTACCGGTGTAATCTCGCGGCCTGTTGATCCGGCCCCCTCCTCGACAGCACATCCAATGGCCAACTATGTCTGTCTACATCGGCTCTCTCCGCCTCTCCTTACCTTTGCTCTCTCTCTCCCCTCTATTTCTATACCTACCTCTGTGCAGGACGCCCTCCGACATCCGCGGTGGCAGGCCGCCATGGATGAAGAAATGACGGCTTTGTTGGGTAATCACACTTGGGATCTTGTATCTCTTCCTCCTGGTCACAGTTGCGTTAGCTGCAAGTGGATCTTCTCTATCAAACATGTTGCAGATGGGACAGTTGATCGCTTGAAAGCTCGACTTTTGGCCCGGGTTTTACTCAACAGTATGGCCTTGATTATGAGGAAACTTTCTCCTCGGTCGCCAAATTGAATTCGGTTCGGGTCCTTCTCTCTTTAGCTGTTCATCGTCAGTGGCCCCTCCATCAGCTGAATGTCAAGAATGCCTTCTTGAATGACGATCTTCTTGAAACAGTTTACATGCATCAACCACCCGGGTTTGAGACCACTGGGGAGTCTCGTGTATTCTTGCTTCGCAAATCTATTTATGGTCTCAAACAATCTCCCCGGGCATGGTTTGGGAAATTCAGCAAGGTCGTTCGTGAGGTTGGCTTCAAACAAAGCTTGGCAGATTCCTCTCTCTTCACTCGTCACCAATCAACAAGGACCATAATACTTCTGGTTTATATGGACGATATTCTGATCACTGGTGATGACTCCACCGGGATACATGTGAAGCAACACCTAAACTCTATCTTTCAAATCAATGATCTGGGAAATATTCGATACTTTCTTGGACTAGAATTAGCACGACGACCCGATGGCTTAGTCTTGTCTCAGCGTAAGTATTGCATTGACCTTCTGTATGATGCTGGCCTCTCGGATTGTAAACCTGCGGATATCCCGATGGAGGTAACCACATGTTGTGTGCTCAAGGATTTGAGGAGGATTCTCTACTTTTGAATCCGGAATACTATCGTCGTCTTGTGGGAAAGTTGATCTACCTAACAGTTATAAGACCAGATATATCATTTGTTGTTGGTGTGGTCAGCAGATTTATGCATACCCCGCGTATCTCTCACCTCCAGGCTGTGGAGCGCATTCTTAGATATCTAAAGACTTCCCATGGGCAAGGACTTGTGTATAAGTCATCTTCCTCTCTTTCTCTTATTGCATACTCGGATGTCGATTATGCGGGCCCGTTGGATAATCGGCGGTCTCTTACTAGGTTATGTACATACTTTGGAGGAAATCTCATCACATGGCGGAGTAAAAAGCAGACAGTAGTTGCCTGCTCGTCTGCTGAGGCTGAGTACCGTGGAATGGCGGCTGTTACTTCTGAACTAACATGGCTTGAAAGTCTCCTAGTAGATTTGAGAGTTAAATTGACCTCACATTCAACATTATTTTGTGACAGTTAAGCTGCAATACACATTGCAAAGAATCATGTGTTTCATGAGCGAACAAAACATATTGAAGTTGATTGTCACTTTGTTCGAGAAAAGGCCCAATCAAAAGAGCTGAAGCTTGAACATGTTCCTGCGTCTGGGCAAGTTGTTGATATCCTCACCAAGGCTTTACCTCGCAAGTTATATTACCATTTCTTGTCCAAGCTTGGTGCCTACGATTTGTACGCTCCAGCTTGCGGGGGAGTGTTAGATGATATAGGAAATATTGATGTAAAGGCCCATTTATAGGCTTAATTCCTTCCTCTTCTTTAGTCCCACATCTCTTGTATAGGGTTATTTCTCCCTCTCTTCTCCTATATATTTGTACTCTCTTTTGTATTTTACACATGAAGAAGTATCTACAAGGTTTGCCCATTACTTTCTACACTCAATCTAAAAATATTAACATGTACAAGGGCTCCTTTATATAGAATAAGGGAGAATGTGCACAAATGAAAGTAGCAACGTGAGACTAAAAAAACCTAATAAAGAGAGCCCAATGGGCAATACATGGACTATTTAATGTTCTAACAACCACAATGCTTATATTCAATTGTTTCTAATTTCTACTGCTTTAGAAAAGCTAATCTTATTGCTTGAGCTGAAAAAAGGTCATCCACAATTGATATCAACCAGGAGTTCAGGCTCAGGTATATATTTTGAGGTATTTGGTATGAAATTTTCATGTTATACTTGGCAAATTTATGATAACAATGATGAGAAAAGTATATTCTATTGTTTCTAGTTTCTTATGACTAAAGAAAAGGTAATTCCTTTCTTGACAAGAAAAATGGTCGCGTTCGAACCATAAGTGCAGGGTTTGTGAGGGTTGATCTGTAAAGCTTTTCCCTGCTTTTACGAAAAGGTTGTTCGAACCCTTGACCTCTAGATCAATCATCCATTGCTCCCTGCGCTCCTATGAAAAAATTTTTTTTTTCCTTTTTTGAACCTTGCGCCGCATGCTATGATTGGTTTGCATCATTTTAGTGCTAAGCATATTTTAACGTTCCGTCTTGCAGAGGATGCATAAACAAAGTCATTTTATGATCCGAGTAAAGAATATATTTATACTTCTCTTTTATCATCGGCACAAAGTTACTTGTTTCATTTGATGAAGATTTACTCTTGCCATGTTTATTTATTGTGTTCACTAACTATGTTATAACAATCAACTTACAATCAAGTTAAATTGAAGCCAATTTTTCCCCCTTTGTCAAATAGGGGACCTCCCGGGGATCTTTATGTATGCCTTTATGTTGAGGAGATATCCGGTATACAACGAGATGACATCAACTTATATTCTTCTGTAACCATAAACTACATTGATGCAATTTTGGGGGCTACGGTTAAGGTGAAATTTTGACATTCCTTTTCTTTTTTTGTGCTGTGGTTTAGGTGAATTTTTTAACCTTCCTTTTCCTTTTTAGTCAAATATTGTACTTGTTGGTAATTGAATGAATTCATGTCATTCTACTTATTCTTGGCTTTGGTTGGTTCCTTTAACTAGTTTTAGAGTTTGAATTACTCTCATTTTGGTTGCATGCACTTGCTTATATGGCGTGGTTCTTTCCAATTTTAGTTAATGTAAGGAGTTACTCGATGCATCATTTGAAAGGCAATTTTCGGTCATATCATATTACCCATTATTTTGTTATTTTCTATCAATTTAATGAGCGTATTTTTAATACTAAAGATATGTCAAAATAGTATTAGTAATTTGTCACTTAAAACCACAATTAGGATGCTCGTTTATCCCAACTTCTTTATATTGCATTTGTTATTATGGGAATTAGGAAAACCCTATTAGAATTCATCAAATTACCTTCCTACAAATCCTCATCTTAGCTATTTATTCTTGTTCACATAGATTATACTTCTATTGTATATAGCATAATTCTCTATCTAATAAAAGCAAATGTCTCTCAACATGGTTGTGAACGAGAACCCTAAAATCTAGTTTCTAGCTCTTCTCATCTCTTCTCCTCAATCACTGACCTCACGCCACTTCAGTCAACAATTGCCTCACCTGCTTTAACTATCACCTCAAGCTATCACAACAATAACCACCTCCATTATTCATCCCTCTTGCTCTAGTCATTGCCTCTCCAACACATGTAAATCTCGCCTCACCATACCTCCACCTTGCGGCCAATAGTCATAAACCTTGGCTTATACTGCTATAGGCTCATCTACTCCTACCTTAACTTCTGCACCATCCAACACCCCCATCCACTTGCCTTCTATGCCCAATCTACATATATCTCTCCTCCAGAGTCCGATCTCTCCTTTCTCCTCTGCCTTCCTCTTATAGTGTTATAATTTATCCTCTTATGGAAAAGACCATTTATGTTCTATTAGCATGTAAAATTAATATCCGAAGAACCTCCTATTGGTCATTACCAGAAGGATTGGAATGAAAAGCATAATTTTCTCCCACAGCAGTATGATTCCCTCTTCCTTCTCTCGTCTTTAGGCTACCACTCTATAGGTTTACCATGAATGTCACAACAAATGTCAATGATATGACAAATTTTGTAGCAGTGATCAAATCAAGATTTCTTCGGACACGTACAAAGAAGATCATTAGAGGCACCTGTTAGACGTTGTGAGAGTTTAGTCACTAGGCATGTCAAACTGGGGTAGACAAAAAGACTTGGAATGAAACTATAAGGAAAGACATGATTAGGCCTGCAAGTGGTTTAGTTTGGTTCGATTTTATGTAAAAAATACTAGAGCTAGTAAACTAGTAATATGAGGCACCACAAAGCATTCACTTATAATTTACACACAAAAATTTAGAACTATTCAAAATGGAGTTTGACCAAACTAAAAAAACAATTAAACTAGTAATATGAGACACCATAAAGCATTCACTTATAGTTGACAGTGAAACATTCTAAAGAAATAGCATCATATATTTTGGTTCGGTTTTTTTCGATCTGCACCATGTGTAAACCGAACCGAACCAAAATTAGATCGTTTTCAGCCACTTGAAACTGAAACCAAACCGAACCGGTCGGTTCGGTACGATTCGGTTGGTTTCGGTTTTTTATATGCACCCCTCCCTATACATGATGTACTTAGGCGTTAGTGAGATTATGACTAAAGATAGGGCGCAATGGAGACAGTATCCATATAGCCAACCCCACTATGGTGGGATAAAGGCTTGAGTGTTATCGGATTAAATCAAGATTTCCTATTCTTAGATTAGTTGCCACCAATTGTAGAGGCCAAAGTTGAAAAAAATTAAGAGGATGATGGTAGAAATCCAAAGCTAGTCATAAATTTCTTAATTGATTTCCTCAATGTAAACTTTAACTGTGCAACTCCACGGACTAAGGCTCTATTTGGTTCGGCGTTTTGCCGCTCCGTTTGGGGCAAATGCCGCTGGAAGGCTGGTAAACAATTGAACCTCCGGCGGCGTTTGCTCCGTTTCCACCCGCCCGCCTTGAGAAACGCCCAAAAAAGCTCTGTTTGGAGAAGCCACCTTCCCCATCCTATTTGAACACTCTGTTTCCACCCACCGGATCGACCCGCAACCGCCGAACCAAATGAAGCCTAAGAAAAAGTTTGATGACTGAAATTTTACCATGAACATTAGTGATTTTTATTGTGACTTAAAATAACTTATAAATACTTTTATTTTTGACAATTCTTATTTTTTTTTTTTGCATCAATAGGACAATCCCTCTTGGTATTTTTGTGCACATCCAATTATCTTTGTTAAGGAAAAATGATAAAAGCCCAATATAAAAGCCCACTCTTGGGGCCCATGTAAATCCCTCTTTAGTCCCACATCATAGGATTGGAGTTCTCTCCTCTTCTCTTCCTATATAGTGTATGTATACATGTATTGTATCAGTTGGAGAAAATTAATAAAATTTGAATTATTTTTTTCTCAAGTTCTGTTTTTCTCTACATGGTATCAGAGACATCGGTCTGGTTCTTCTCTGCTCTCTGTGAATAGTTTTTTTTCTAACCTCTGGCCTCCTGTCTACCCGCACCCTGCGGTCTCTCTTCTCTACCCGCACTCTTCTTCTGTGATTCTACCTTCTCTCAACCCGCTCGCTTCTTGTGCGGTTATGACCTTCCTAACCGCACCCCCTTCCTTTCTCCCTCTCTCCCATCTCCTCCCCGTCTCTCTCCCTTTATAGGGATTTATCTAGGACCCATTCCTCTTTAGCCCGCTCTGGTCTCTTTCTGATGCTACTCGCGGTCTCCCGCGGTCTCCGCTTCTTGCCGTTAGCTAGACCGCACCGCTCTCTTCGCAATCCGCCTATCGCGAAGAATTGTCTTGTTCGCGCGGACTGTTCTTGTCGACCTAATTTTGTTGCGCGTTTTGCCCGCTGCGAACTTGTCGTTGTGTTGTCGCGCGGACTTCTGGTGACTGTTCTCTGTGACCTTGTCCTGTAGACTGTTCACCGCGGACTGCTTTTCCTTCTCGTTGTGTTTTCACGCGGCCTGGTTCTTCTCTAACCGCTGGTGTCGTGCGGACAGTCTCTCTGCTTTACACGCAGACTGTTCTCCTCTACCCGCTGTGCTTCTCTTCTAGCCACTGCGGGCCCATTGCGGTTTATTCGCGAACTTCTCTAGTCGCAGTTTCTCAGCTCTGCTTACCGCTTGTATTGGCCGCTTGTCGCAGCTTGCTCTTGCTGCCCGACCTTTCTTTGTTGTTCATCGGCTTCTTCTCCTCTAGCCGATGCGGGCTCTCAGGTCGCCGACCACCTGCGGACTCTCCCTTCTCGGCTGCTCTCTCAGGCCGCTCTCTCAGGCCACTCTCTTCTATTCACCAGGCCGCCCTCTGCTGATCTCTTCTCGCCGCCGCGAGCTCCCTTTGCTGAGAGCTCTGCCTGCTGTGCACCCCTTTGCGACCTGTCCTCCTCTATTCGCCATGCCGCCTTCCTCTGCTTGCCGCCATGAACTCAGTAGCTGTCATGGACTCAACAACTGCCTCTTCTCTTCCCGCTCGTGTCGTTGTCCATTCTCCTGAAGTTCGTGATGAACTTCGGATCACTGTCATCTCTCTTAGTGGGAAACAGAATTTTGTGGAATGGGTGCATTTTGTTCGTCACGTTCTCCAGACCAAAGGTCTTCTTCATCATCTTACTCGGGCTGCTCCCACTGTCCACACTAACGAATGGATTTGTGATGACGGCCGGGTCCAATCTTGGATCCTCAATTTCATGGACATCGAGCCCTACCGCATGACCATGTATCATGAGACGACTAAGGCAATGTGGGAGGAGCTTCACTCTCTTTACCATGGCAAAGACAACTTACTGCATTTGTTTGATATCATCTCTGCGCTTGAAACACTGGATCCCGGCACCAGGCGATTTGACCTCCTTTGTTGTCAAGGCCAAAACTCTAGTGTAGGCTGGATACAACATCAGCCTCCCTCCACGGATCTCACTCGCAACGGGCACAAAAAGAAGTTGTTGGCATTGCTATGATGTTGGCCCGTGTTCCTCCCCGCCTTCACAGTGTTAGGGCTCAAATTCTTCCTTCCTCTGCAACACCCTCACTGTCTGATGTCTACTCTATGTTGCTCAAGGTTACACCACCATCTGAGGTCCCAGGGAGTTTCTCTCCAACTCTCCTCAAGCAGGATCCTTTTACCTACTCCTTCAGCTCTTGGCTCTTCAGCTCGGGGTGGTCGTCACACATCTCGGGGACGAGGACGTGTTGGGCACTCTGTATTAAAATGTACTTACTGTGTCGAGAAGGTCATCTTGAAACCACTTGCTACCGCAAGCATGGTCTGCCTCCACACCTTACTGCTTCTACTACAACTGCTCCTCCCACTGGTGCCACTCCACAGGATTTTGATTCTTCTACTCGACAAGACATCAACGCTCTTTGCACCCAACTTCAACATCTCCAAGGCGTTATCAGTCGCTCGTCTGGCTCGGTTGCATCTTTCTCCACTGAAGGTATATCATGTCTCTCCCATAGCCCCCACTGGATTGTGGACTCAGGAGCTACTCACCACTTTATCTCCCAGAAACCACCTCAGTACATCCAGTTTGCCCATCCCAAGTTCATCACTTAAGCAAATGGCAAAATAACTTCGGTTTCTGGGACCGCTGACCTTCGGCTTACCCCAACTCTCTCTCTCTCCTCGGTTCTTCATGTTTCGTGGTCCTCTTTCAATCTACTATTAGGTAGTTGCCTTATTTAGGAACTTGACTGTTGTATAACCTTTTCTCCTTCCTCTTTTGTTGTGCAAGATCGTCGAACGCGGAATTCCATTGGTAAAGGGCGGTTATCGAATGTGCTCTATCTCTTGGCTATTCCTCCTACCGTTCTCTCTGTTATCTCCACTATTGATTGACATCGTCCCCTTGGACATGCTCCCCTCTCGATTCTCAAGAAGGCTCTTCCTGATGTTTAGCTACAAGAGTTTACTTGTGAGTCTTGTATATATGGCAAACAATATCGTTCTTCTTTTCCTCCTACATGAACTCAGAGTGATACTCCTTTCTCTTTAGTGCATTCTGATATCTTGGGGCCCTATAAAATCTCTAGTATCTTTGGATATTGCTATTTTGTAACTTTTATTGATGATTACTCGCGTCTCACCTGGTTATATCTACTTCATGAACGTACCGAACTAACATCTGTGTTCCGTACTTTTATTACTGAGATGCGTACGCAATTCTCGACTACGTTAAAAATAATTTGCACTAACAACGCTCGTGAATATACTGGTCGCTCCTTCTCAAATTTATGCACCGAGTTCGGCATTCTACATCAAACGTCGTGTGCTTATACCCTCCAACAAAACGGTGTAGCCGAGCGGAAAAATCGTCACTTTCTGGATGTAGCCCGGTCACTCATGTTTCAAATGAAGGTGCCCACAGAATACTGGAATTTTGTTGTTTTTACTGTCTGTCATCTCATCAATCGCATGCCCTCCTTCGTGCTTGACTTCTCCTCTCCGTTTAGTATTCTTTTTCCTTCCAAGTCTTCGTTCTCCCTCACACCTCGTATCTTCGATTGTGTTTGTTATATTCACATTCTTGGTTCACCCACTGACAAGCTGGCTGCTCGTGCTACCAAGTGTGTGTTCGTTGGCTACTCCCGCACTCAGAAGGGCTATGTTTGTTACTCTCCTACTGATGTCAAGCTGATTGTTTTGGCTGATGTGACCTTTCTTGAGGATCAACCATTCCACTCCTCTCCTTCAAGACCATCTTTACCTATTCCTGTCGCTCGTCCTGTTGTCCCTGTCACAACTCCGTCTCTCTCATTTCTTCCTTCACCGCTCCCGACGCCCGCTCCACCACCACCACTTTTTCGTGTCTATATTCGTCGCTCGTCCAAGATTGGTCCCCTGCAGCGTCTCCCTTCTACCAATGTCATTTCGCGGCCGGACGATTCAACATCAACCTCTACAGCTCATCCCTTGACGAATTATGTATCTTTGCATCGCCTCTCTCCACCACTTCTAAAATTTGTCACCTCTCTTTCCTCCATTTCTATTCCTAACTCTGTGCAGAAAGTTCTTCAACAATCGGGGTGGCGTGTAGCCAAGGATGACGAAATGACTGCCCTCTGGGCTAACCACACCCGGAATTTGGTTCCTCTTCCTCCCGACCAATCTCGTGTCAGTTGCAAGTGGGTCTTTGTTATCAAACATGCTCCATATGGGACTATTGACCGCTTAAAGGCTCGCCTCGTGGCTCGAGGCCTCCCTCAGCAAGACTTGATTATGATGAAACCTTCTCCCCGGTCCCCAAGATCAATACCATTCGAGTCCTGATCTCCTCAGGCGTGCATCGTCAGTGACCCTTATATCAGTTAGATATCAAAAATGTCTTTCTCGATGACGATCTCCAGGAGACTGTTTATATGCACCAACCTCCGGGGTTTAAGACTACGGGGGAGTCTCGAGTATGTCTTCTTCGGAAGTCTATATATGATCTAAACAGTCTTCTCGTGCTTGGTTTGAGAAATTCAGCAAGGTTGTTCGCGAAGTTGGATTTACATGGAGCTCGACAAACTTCTCCCTCTTCACTCGTCGTCAACCAACAAGCACTGTGATTCTTCTTGTATATGTTGATGATATTCTGATTACGGGCAACGACTCCAGGGGGATACAAACAATCAAACATTTAAACTCGGCATTTCAGACAAAAGACGTGGGAAATCTTCGATACTTCTTTGGGCTTGAGGTCGCAAAACGACCTGATGGCCGTGTCTTGTCCTAACGGAAGTACTGCATTGCTTTTCTTCATTATGTCGGCTACTCAGGGTGCAAACCTGCGAACACCCCTATGGTTAATCACAAGCTTTCTACGCATGGTTCCGATTCCGAGCCACTGCTTACAAATGCAGAGTACTATCGACGTTTGGTGGAAAATTTGATTTATCTTACAGTTACACGACCCGATATCTCATTTGTTGTAGGAATTGAGTTGATTTATGCATAGTTCTCGGACATCTCATCTTCAAGCGGTCGAGTGTATTCTCTGATATTTAAAGACTGCTCCGGTACAAGGACTCGCTTACAAACCATTTAATCTTATCTCTTATTGAGTATTCTGACGCTGACTACGCGGGTTCTCTTGATGATAGGCATTCCACAACTGGTTTTTTTACATACTTTGGTGGACACCTTATTACCTGGCGTAGCAAGAAGCAGACTGTTGTTGCTTGTTTGTCTTTTGAGGCTGAGTACCGTGCTATGACAGCGGTTGTTTCTGAGCTAATCTGGCTTGAAAGTCTTCTAAATGATTTGTGACTCAAACTCTCATCTCCGACGACCTTATTCTGTGACGGTCAAGCCGTTATACATATTGTCAAGAATCTCGTATTCCATGAACGAACAAAGTTTATTGAAGTTGACTGTCACTTCGTTCGAGAAAAAATTCAGTCAAAGAAGTTAGAGTTGGAGCATGTTCCCGCTACTGGACAAGTTGCTGACATCCTGACTAAAGCCTTCTCTCGGCCGTTATATTGTCAGTTCTTATCCAAGCCCGGTGCCTACGACTTGTATGCTCCAGCTTGCGCGGGAGTGTTAAGGAAAAATGATAAAAACTCAATATAAAAGACCACTCTTGGGGCCTGTTACGAGATTTGAGAGAAAAACTGAGTACCTCATATTGAGGTCTCACCCTTTATTTATAACAAAATGGAGTAACATAACCGTGGCGGTGCATAATGTGGGATCCGTCTAATAACACTCCCCCTCAAGTTGGATCGTGGGAACTTCCCAGACCCAACTTGTTACATATATAGTTCATTCTAGTCCCTGTAACCCCTTTCGTAAGAATATCTGCAACTTGGTCACAGTGTTCACATGCTTTAGAGAAATAAGGCCTTCTTCATACTTCTCTCTAACAAAGTGGCAGTCGACCTCTATGTGCTTCTTGCGCTCATGAAACACGCGATTAGTGGTTATCTGGATTGCAGCTTGATTGTCACAACATAGAGGAGTGGGATCTTGAACGGGATACCCAATTTCACAGAGAATCTGCCTCACCCACATGATCTCACCAACAGTGTGGGACATAGCACGATATTCTGCCTCTGCACTAGATCTGGCAACTGTGGTTTGTTTCTTGCTCTTCCAGGAGATGAGATTACCACCCATAAAGACAGTGAATCATGTATTATGAACAGTAATACATGGACAACTGCTCGGCTATTTAAATATTTATATAGTAGAACTTGAAATTAATGCATGTGCACCGTTTGTTATATCATTATTGCATGAAAACTATAGTAGTGGCTTGTAAAACATAATTTTTACAAAATACATGTGCATCTAAAATTCTCACCATTTAAAACTCTGAAAGCTTCCGAATAAAAAAGATCAAACCGTTTTTACTTAAAAGTAATTATTTTAAAACTATTTTCAGCGTTCTTTGCATCCGCCTTAGCAGGCATGACTTTTTTTCTGCCCATGTCTGTGGCATCACGGCCCGCCCGAAGCGCACTCTGACTTCTGTCGAGACGGGTCGTGACAGTTGGTATCAGAGCCAGGTTAGAGAGGTTAGTGAGGTTAGTTCAAAAGATAAAATATTTTTGTAATTATCAAATATTTTGAACTTTATTATAAAAAATATATAAGCATGCATCATTTCTTCACTCACTTGTCATTATCTGTTGTTCGCGGCTGAAACACACACACACTCACTCATAAGCATGAGTACATCGAAAGCGGTTTGGAAATCGTCAAGTCGATTCACTGACATTGGAAACAGAACTTTCAGATCATCTAAGAATTGATCTTCATTTGTCGTGCTTAGTCTACAAATCCTGAATTCAGGAAAGATGGCGATGATGATAGGATAGATCAGTGCAACGAAGAGTACGAATAAGAGGAAGTGAAAGAAAGAGTCGTTGCTAAGCTAATAAGCTGATACATCGAATTGAAAGAAAGAGTATGCACACGAGTGTTAAGGGGTTATGGACAAACTTAACATTTTTGTGCATATGAATTTCCACTAGGATATACACCGCTTGCGAATATTAAATTGTATGAGCGGTTTAATATTTTCAAGTGCGCTGACATTAGAGTCCTAATATGCATGACATGTTAATGTGATATGGGCGCTTAACATGACATGTGTATTCATTCATTTGCATTCATATCATAAATTATTGCACACGTGTGAATCCAAGAATAACAATAATGATTGTACACCCATGGATTTTCTATTTGTTTGACATTGCACATTATCTCGGTATTGCACTTGCATGATTATTACCTAAAGTTGTCCAATGAAAAATGTTGTAATTATTACATAATTTATTTACCTGGCAGTAGGAAATGTGTTAGAATCTCTAATTGCAAGTCTCTGATATTTGTAATTAGTCCTTTCTATTTC
This sequence comes from Platanthera guangdongensis, assembly GCA_039583875.1. Lineage (NCBI taxonomy): Eukaryota > Viridiplantae > Streptophyta > Magnoliopsida > Asparagales > Orchidaceae > Platanthera > Platanthera guangdongensis. Next base: position 165,307,391 of record CM077159.1, read on the forward strand.
GCGTGTCTGTCAATCTTATCTGGTCATCCTGTATCTCCTTCTAAATAGCTTCTAAGTGTCAGTGACAATGAGAGTCTTCTTGTAAATTGCTCTGATGTATTTCTTCAGCGTTGTCTTGTGATTCTTCAACTCCAGTTTGACTCGCTTCCGTCGATGCTAAATTGACATTCAGTTTCTTTTCCTCTTTAGTGTCACGTCTTCCCTTCGTGTAAATATTTTTTCGCTCTCGGATTCTCGTGTCTTGCCTTTCAATTTTAAGCTAATTGAAGCAATTCTTGTGCTCCCTGAAACCAATGTTTTGTATCTGGTCGAATCCGCTAAGTCTAAAGAGTTCTCCTCTGAACTTGAATCTGATCTGCGCTGCAAGTATCTGTAACTTTTTTCTTGATTTTGATAAGTCTTCGCGCTTGTTCTCCTCTTTGTTTATTTGTGTTCATAGTTAACTTTCATGCCTTGATCTGCAAACCTTGTTGGAATGAGTGTCATCTGAATCTTCGCCCTAAGAGTCCCACTTCAGAGAGTTTCTCAGGGAAGTTTCAGGACGAAACTTTTTAAGTGGGGCAGAATGTAACAACCCGGATTTAAGTTATCATAATAATAATTATTATTATAATAATAAAAGTAAATAAAACCTAATCTTCTCTTACTTAAACCGATTCCCCTTTTCTCCCGATTCGCTCTTCCTCATCCCGCTCTCCCGCTTCTGTCGCTGCTCCTGATTCCTCTGCCTCCTGCTTCCATCGCCGCTCGTGCCTTCTGCGCCTCCTGTTCTTCAGGCCGACGACGTCTAAATCTCCCCCTCCCGACTACTCCTCCCTCCATGGCCGACGCCGCTGATTCCTCCATCCATGGCCGATGTCGCCGATTTCTTCTTCTCCCTTCCTCCAATGTCCTGCAGCAGCCACATGTGGCCTCTCCTCCTCCTCTGCTAGGGCCGGCAGCCACCTGTGGTTGCTCCTCTTCCTCTGTTAGGGCCAACAACTTCAGATCTTGCCTCTGCTTCTTTCGTCAACCGCTTCCTCTCCTTTTTGGCCGAGTTTCGCTACGAGGAACGACTAGGGTTTCTTCCCATCTCCTCCTTGGGCTCAAATTTTGGATCCTTGTGGTAAGAATCTTCCTCCACTACCCTTATTCAAATTTTTTTATAACCCTAGTATTTTCTTTGTTCCTTTTTTGCAATCCAAGTTGTGCCCCTCTTGTTTTTGTCTAAAATATTGTGCATGTGTGTTTTCCAGTGTCGCTCCTCGATTCAAGTTGGTGGGAATCCTGCAAAGTCCTCTCTGAATTAGTTTTTTCCCCTAGCCGAACGTCGTCAAGTCTCCGTCTGCGCGTGGAATCTCTTCTCCCCTCATTCATAAGGGAGGTAATTTCTAACTCCGCTCTAGTTTGGTTCTTGCGATATATAAATTGTTGTGCTAGCATTCGGTTTTCCCTCTTGTCAAGTTATCAGACATTGTCTGTGATTGTTTCTGAACAGGTCCAATTAGGAATTCTAAATCTTGCTTGCGCCGCTCAGCCGCCTCCGTTAGATTCAGGCTCATTTAAGGCAAGTAGAGATCTTTCTCTCTTGCAAACATTGCACTTAATTAGCTTGTCTGATCTTATATTTGTCTGAATTCGTCCTTGATTGTTTGTTTCGTCAAATAATTTAGATCTCAAATCCCTAAATAGACTTGTTATCCGTTTGAGGTTCCCGCGATAGGAATAACGCGAGTCGTGAGTGTAAATGATGATATTTGGATAATTGGAAGACGAGTTAGTGAACGATAGTTAATTGGATATGTAAATTGATGGATTTTGTCTCTTTTGAGGAATAATTTGAAGAATAGTAGAGCGTTAATCACGAGTAACATTGTCATGATAATAACTGTAATGAATTCTGGTTAGCAAGTATATGATTGTTGTTTTGATGTATCATGGTCGTAACGCACTTTTTCGTGGAAAATACTTGAGTTCAAGGATGATTTAACCTAGATATGTACTTAATATCTCTGATCCGATACATTTCAACTTGTCTCTGTGATTTACTCGAAAAATCTTCCGGTTACTGAAACATTAACCCCTCGAACCCGCAGGAGTCAAAACTCACTATTTGATTCCTTCTGGGTCATCGAATCTGGTTTCTGATGTCTGTCTGATTTCTGATGTCTGTCTGTTTTCTTAGGTCTGTTCTAGGAATTGAGCGAATGTTGCTCTGTAGCCCAATTCCTCTTTTGACGCGTTCATGAACTCTAACATTGTACAGCTGAATCGCTAAGTTTGTATCAGGTCTTGATATGATAAATAATCACCTAAGTATGAAACTCGAAAACAAATCCGTAGTTGTAAGCAAATCTTTGAACTGTAGCGTCTAACTGGACATCCGTCTGCCGTCATGGTCACGGCAAGCATGATTACTTTTCCGACAAGACTTGCACGCAGATCTGATCGTGAACCATGGTCGCCCGCTATAGCACCTACACCCTTCATCGATCACGACTTACAACATATTACATGAATAATGTTAGGTTATGCTCCGGAGTAGTCTAATAAAACTGACTTGCCCTGTTTAGCTCATTTGTTTGCTGGTCATTGAATAGTTTTGTTTCATGAGATACTGATACACTCATGCTTTTCTGCTTCTGTTATTGTTTTATACTTTACTTTGCACATCCTGTTTATTTCAATGTTCTGAGGCTTTTTCTTTGTGTTTTGGAATTGCTTTAGCTTTCGTGTCTGCGATGTCGGGTTCCTGAGCCCGATCTGCATCAAGCTTCTGTTTTTCGATGATTGATCTTCTAGCCGTGTCAGGTTTGATGCTTTTGATTCATTTCTTTTACTGTCAGATGTTTTTTTATGTGATAATTATGAACAGTAATACATATACAACTGCTAGGCTATTTAAATATTTATATACTAGAACTTAAATTTAATGCATGTGCACCGTCTGTTGTATCATTATTGCATGTAAACTATAGTAGTGACTTGTAAAACATAATTTTTACAAAATACATGTGCATCTAAAATTCTCACCATTTAAAATTCTAAAAGCTTATGCATAACAAAGATCAAACTGTTTTTACTTAAAAGTAATTATTTTAAAACTATTTTCAGCGTTCTTTGCATCCGCCTTAGCAGACATGACTTTCTTTCCGTCCATGCCTGTGGCATCACGGCCCGCCCGAAGCGCGCTCTGACTTCTGTCGAGACGGGTCGTGACAAAAATCAAGACAGATAGTGTTACGGGTCCACCATCATTTATCTTATTATATTAGTATTATGTTGTATCGAGTCTTTATTAGAGTATTTTAGATATTTTAATATTTATGAACATCTTGATGTATTTACAAGCATGCCCCGAAGTCTTACTATATATAGACCCTTGATCTTTTATGAAGGTATCAATTAAGAAAGGAAATGAAAGTTCTTCTAACTCTCCCTTCTTGGGTCTCCTCCCTCCCTCTTCAAGGTTTTTCTCTTCTCACCCCTCCCTTCTAGGGTTCGTCTTCTCTCATCTCGTCCGCCATTTCTCAGGTTAACACTCTTGTATCCTCCACCCGCCGCTCTCCGACAATCACCAAAAGAGGCATGTAACAGAGTGACATGTCATACCAATGATACCCCTAGGGTTATCGTGAGAGTGGTGGGATGCGGAAATCTGGAATACTCTAAGATGAACTCCTCTTAGCCAGCCCTAGGCTCCTTCACATTGAAGTTCCAAGTTCAAAGATCAAGACTAATACATGACAAAGGGTTATATATATCCCCACACAATGGCTAATAAGTAAATACGACAAAGGCTATAAAAATACATGGCAAAGGGTTATATATATCCCCACACATCTCCAAGTGTAATGGTCGCTCCATCCAGTCGTCTCGTGCTCCAGTTGACTTCCTCCGAGAGTAGACCCGTCATGTCGTGTCTACTCCTACAAGGCCCACCCTGTCCACCTCCGTATCAGGGTACTATATTTTTTGGGTGGTAACCTTTTTCATTGAAGAGCGAAAAACAGAATGTGGTAGCACAATCATCTGCTGAAACTGAACGCATGGCTATGATTGTTGCTACTTGTGAACTGATGTAGCTTAAATATATAACAAAAGAACTTGGGTTTGAGGCCCAGGGAGCTATGCCATTACATTGTTATAACCGGTATGTCATTCGTATTGCTTTCAATCTTGTGTTCATGAAAGAATCAAACATATAGACGTGAATTGTCATTTTTTTGAGGAGAAAGTTCAAGCTAAAATCTAATCTACTCCGTTTGTGACTTTTGAAAATCAACATGCTGACATGTTTATTAGAGCATTACCAGGAAAAGGGATACATGATAGTGGCATAAAGTTGGGCCTCACTGATCTCCATAAAACTAGGCTACAGGGGGGTTGTTGAGAATAATAAAAATCAGACTAGTGGGATCTTCAATTAGAGGGACTAAAGTATAAAGTGGCTGCTATTAGGGCAACACCGTGAAAATAAGATATATCCTTCTCATTGGATGCCAATTATAGATCAATTCATCTACACCTTCAGGTATCCCCTCTACTCTTTTTCGTCTTCTACATGAAGCTCCTTTGCTCTAACAGGGAAATAATTCAAGGGAAAGAAGCAGAGGGGAAGACATCGACATCCCAACATGGTAAGCTTCTTCAAAGGATCATACATAGCTTCATTGCTCTTACAGGGCTGGAGTAGAGAACTTTGCCAAGTGACAGGGAGGCCCGTGGATGAAGGAGCGGGAACAGGGACAGGCTTAACGACTCAACATAAAGAATAAGTCACAGAGACTGACTCGACATAGATAATACTTAATGCGAGACGGGTAGGACTCTGTATGACTAGCTCTACAGCTAGTGCAACGGCTCTAATACTATAAAATAATTTGGATACCTCGACATAGACAACGGAATTTTAGAAATAGTTGAATGTTGAGGGGAGTGATTGGAACTCCGAGTCTCTCTTATTTGAGTGACTGAAACATGTTATATGTTGTTTCATTTATTTTAGGATATAGGCTGCTCTTATAGGCTTGTGCTTCTACCTATCTAGATTCTTTAATTTATATCTACAACCAGGAGTGTTTCTTCCATGTAGGATAAGGAGTCTTATTGCATCAAAATGTTGCATAGATTAATAACTTAAAATGTCTGCATAACTGCTCCATATATTGACCTTGCTAAGCTTTTATTTTACTCCGACTAAATATTGCATTCTTTTTTTCTTACGCTAGAGTAACTAAATTAGCCTAGTAAATACATCTACTTAGATAGTTAGATTCGGACACCAGTAAATTTCTCCTTGTATTACAATTGGTAATTTTGATTTTTTTTTTCATTTTAAAATAGCTGGCAATTGCATTTTTTGGTAGTGATGAATTGAACTGATTTTTTGTTGCAAAAGTATATATTAAACAGGTGAAGACAGTTGATGGACCTAGTGAACTCCAAATACCTTCAGGCACCCAACCTGGTGATGTTATAGTTCTAGCAAGACGCGGTGTCCCCAAGTTAAATAAGCCATCAACACGTGGTGACCACTTATTCACTGTAAAGGTTACGATTCCTAGCCGGATCAGGTGAATGGCTTTCGGTAACTTTCAATAATGCTTTTAGTTAAACCATATTTGGTTTCCTATGCTATCAACTTTTAAAAAAAAATCTATGTATTAAGAACTGTAAACTATTTTTAATTATAATTTAATTCTTTAAATATATATTTATATATCAACAAAATAAGAACATCTATCATTTTTATAGCCGAATTTTTTAACATGATCTTTGTATCCCTGCAATACAATTAAATTCTTAAGTTAATGTAATTGATAATAATTTTTAAATATTATATAATATCTTATTCTAAACTGCTACAAGCAACATATTTTTATTTTTCTATGCATCGCATGAGATTATTTTTGTGTGACCTGTGAACAATCATTTATTTTACCACAAACAGCTTATCTAACATCAAACCATGCCAAAAAATTTAGCTGCACCTATTAGTGTCCCTGAGTTCCACTGTTATGGGTCGTATGACTTCTATATCGTTTTATTTTATTTTTAAGGCTTCGTTTGATTGAGCGGTGGCGGGAGGAGCAAGCGGGTCCACACGGAGCTTTCGAACCGGAGGGGGGGAGGCGGGGGTCGAAGCGGAGCATTGGGGGGTGGGGGGTTTCCTCCTTGCTGCGTGTGCAAATGGTGCAAACGGAGACGGAGCTTCGTTTGGTTACCTGCCGTCTGGCGTCGAAACGTCGCCCGAAAACGCTGAACCAAATGCAGCCTAAGGCTCCATTTGGTTCGGCGGTGGCGGGTCGATCCGGCGGGTGGAAACGGAGTGTTCGAATCGGAGGGGGGAGGTGGCTGCTCCAAACATAGCTTTTTTGGGCATTTCTCAAGGCGGGCGGGTGGAAACGGAGAAAACGCCGCCGGTGATTCATTTGTTTACCCTCCTTCCGGCGGCGTTTGCCCAAAACGGAGTAGCGAAACGCCCAAACAAATAGAGCCTTAATCATTTTTGTATATGGTTCTACGCCCTCAGACAATGTTATGTCTATGATGTTAATAAGGAGATGTGGTTCTCCAGGACATTGGAATGACATCACCAGGTTCATTTCTTGTGAGGCTCCGTTTGGTTGAACGGTGCACTCTTCGGTGAGAAATGGAGCAAAAAATTTTGAGTTTTTGGCCTTTCCCACCAAAATGGAGTTAAAACACCCAAACAAATGGAACTTAAGTACTGAATGTATTGTAGTTTTTAATACCTTGAGAGGTATTGAGGTGTGATTTACTAGTATCTTATATTATTTTTCTTTTGAGAAGTATAATTGATTGATTTGTGTATTGTAAATCACCAAGAACTGCAATTTCTTGACCTTTTGTACATAAGTTTTATGTGTTTTCTTTATCTAGTTCTTTCCTATAATTATCTTCTTTCTTTACATTCTCTTGCAGTGGAAGAGAGCGTGAGTTGCTTGAAGAATTGGCATCCTTGAGTGATAATTCTGTAGGTCGTTCAAAAGTCAGTCCACAGAGTAAGCAGTTCTTTTGATGTCAACTTATATATGATGAGTAGGAAGACTTTGTTAGATGATATAGTAAAATCTTCAAAATAACATCACTGTGTTTCAGTGAATAAATTTTTTCATTAGAGCATGGTGTTGGTTAGTTTGGTGATAGTATTCGGTCCCAGTAGTCAAGATATTTTGTTTTTTAGACATTTGTGAGTGGCTTGACGACAGATTAAAGATGTTAAGGAAGTGAGTCTGAGAAACATTTTAGTTGAACAAGTGAAATACTCAAGGAGGCCTCTCATTGGTAGTTTTAAGCTTGTGGATTCTAAATGTAATTCTCCTTTTAAGCTATAATGCTGACACAGTGGATGCACATTGCTGGACGGTAGTTTTTTTTCATAATGTTTTTTATTTTAATATTGTCGAATGTTCGTTTGTTTTTTCTTGTGTTCAAGGACTACCTTTTAGTTCTTGCAGCTAGAAGAGCTGAGAGTAAAAGAAGCACAGAGGCCAAGAATTCAGAGCCATCCCGTGAACAAGTTGACATCCTGCAGAAATTAAAAGATTTTTCTGGGTAATCTATCATTTATGTATCTTTTATGCTGAAACTTATGCAGCAATTTTGATTTATTGATTGAATATTATCCGGCCAGCTTGATCTGAAGATGCAAGTATCATAGTTTTATTCCTTCTGTTTCTAAGGATAGGGAAGATTTCCTATTTCAAGTGCGGCTGCTATAGATTCCTATGATTAATGGTTGCTATAGTTTTAAAGCTAAAGCTGCATTGCCAATATCACATTGAACTCCTCGAACCAGTGAGAGATCTTGTTTGGCATACCATTTATATGGTAGTCAATCTTTGATGACAGCTTTGATTACTTGCCCTCATAGATTTTCTTATAAGCATTTCCATCTGGCCACTCGGAATAGAAGTTGGCATTCTTATTGTTAGGGTAAATGCTTTGTCTAATACTGAAACGTTTATCCGAGGAGACATACAATGAACAGACATTAAATCATAATCAAACGCTTCACAAACCAAGATTTTATACTGTTCTTAAACAGTTAAACTTATGTCTCCAGAGAGGAGAGAGGATCCGATTCACAAAATACAAAGCCCAAAAAAGTTTAAAATTCAAGTCTATTGCATGCCCTTCCCAAAGCCAGGCACACCAATGTACTAAAAAAGAGAACCAAAATTCATTAGATCGACTTTACCGCAGACCTTGACTCCACCTCATAGATCTTTAACTCCCCATCCTCAAAACAGAAACTGTTAACAACTTTTGGACATCAGCAGCCTGTCGGCATTATAGGGACTATCACCACTATCCTCATGCCCAGAGCCATTTATCTTCAAGATCCCCGTTGACATCATTGGATTCCGCCGGCCTATCAACCTGTCACTGACGAAGGACAAATTTCACTACTGTTTCTTTTAGGCCGCCAGCTCCTTCAGTAGAGACCCTAACTTCTTGTCGGATCTTCCCATAGAAGAGAAACCTGAGAGTTTCTTTTTTATAAGCCTCTTCACTCTTGTATCAAAGGGAGGAGAAGCCAAAGATTAATAGTTTTATAACCGCCTATGTAAAATATATGCTTAGAAACATGTAAAAAACTAGATCGCATGCAAATTTTGTATTTTCAGAGAGCATAGGTTGCACCAACAAAATACTAGGGCAATGTTAGTTTTGTAATTCTCTCTCAGACCCAATATTATGGCAATAAAATTGGCTCTAGTCTGTGACCCTCTAAATTAACCTCTTCAAGGTCTCAAATCCCCAGAGGGACTAAGCAGCACGTGAAATAAGTTCAATTGAAGACTGAATAACATCCTGGAGAGGCCTCTGAAGCGCATTTGTCGCACACTGAGTTGGATTCGCCGATTTGAAAAGTATACTTCCCATTATGTATGTGCGCCATCGAAGTGACTGTCTTCTCACTTTGAATGCTGCAATGGTACGAACTGGCATTGAGCTGCCTGATCATCTCCCAAGTCTTCCCATCAACATGTGTCTGAAGTTTCTTTGAAGCCTCTTTTACTATCCAAGAAGCCGACTATTTCTTCCTCATATCTGCTCTAATATAGATGAAGATAAAAATGAAGCAGTTCTACGCAAAGTCGCCCCCGAAACTTTTCTACCTTGTGAAGGAAACAACACTCCCTGCGTAGCTTAGGAACTTCAACATTTTCTGAGAGCATGCATCCCTATGATTCACACCCGACCAATTTTGTTCCTTGTTGAGCAGGTCTCTTTTATTTATTTCCTAGAACTCATAACTACATGTCAAGCCAAGGTTTTACACAATAGTACTCATGTAAGCCCCCGGTCTACTGTGGGTGCGCTAAATAAAAAGTGTAGTTCAATTGGTGATAAGAAGTAGAAAAACTCCTTTAAGCGTGCTTGGGCGAGAGTAGTAGGGATGGGTGACCTCTTGAGAAGTCTCTGCGCTGCCCTCTTAACTTGAGTTTTCCTCATCAAAAGGAGCTATGCGGTTGCCTCAACAGCCCGTCATTCAAATTAGCGGTTGCGTCCAATCAGATCCGTGGAGATGGATTGGGGTCACTAGTCTGCAGGCCTGTAGCGCACCCACAATAAATCGGGGAATTACAACTCATGCATCCAGCTACATTTTTTTCCATATTTTGTTATTTCAAAATTTCATAAATCGGGGCTTATTTCGAACGTGCAGGTCAGTCGCTAATGGAGTGCTTAAATGGCTCAAGGACATCCTATAGGACGGAAGGTAGCTCTCCAGCGCCATCTAAAATGCAAACTCTCGGCCTCAAATCCGCTCCCTTCCCAAGCTTCTTCGCTTGATATGCCCAAAATTTTTCCCCAAGGCTCCTGGAGCTTCATTCTTGCCAACCTCTCACCTATTGTGTTTTTTTTTTGAAATTTCCCGACATAATGAATAAAAGTCGCTTAATTTCGACGCCGGGAAGCATTTGATTCTTCTTTAAGAGCATGTAAACCACTCCGAGCGGTCGAGATGCCTTTGAACTTTTCCTTGTTATGTTTGAATTATACCTGCAGTTACTTCATAATTTTTAAGAGCAATGTTAATAGCAACTCTCATTGCACTGAGAGCACCCCATAATTAATATTAAAATTTTGATATTTAATGGTTATAATAGAATCACATTTTTACAGCCGCCTCCTTTCTTCCATCTCCTATTTCCGGTGAAATTGCTTGCCGAGCTTGGTTCTCTCGGGCGAACCTTCCGGCCGAGGCTGCTTTAGATAACAGTGGTCTCCCTCTGGTTTGTGATCCTGATTGCCTTGATCCCTGTTGACATTGCTGGCAGCTGCCTTGTCCAGCGCCTTCGCCCTGCAATCCCTCGCTGTCCAATATCTCCAACAGATCGTCTCCACCCATCTGATCCCACACCGGAAAATGGTCTAGGAAAAGAACTATGGCAAAAAGGACAAACATAAAGAATAAGGCCCCGTTTGGAGGGGCTTATTTTCACCCGTCAAGCGGTTACGACCGCATGAACCAGACCTTGACTTATTTTCACCGGTCAAACAATTACGACTTGAATGAACTAACCCTACCCGGCTTTGGGGTAAAACTGGGTGAACTCCACTTGATGCAAAGTGATCATATATCGTATTTTCTAATACGTTTGTATTTGTTTGTATTTGAAAAGTGATCATATAGCGTTAAAATAATGATTGTCCGACTGTATTTCCTCCCGCATGCGTTAAACGTACCTAATTTTTTCTCCCCAGGGAGTGTCGTGCCCACAACTAGAACCCGAGTAGGGTTTGACCTTGATGACGAAATTGTTATGTCTGAGCTCTGGACATCTCTATCTGAAAATCGAGCGCATAAATATAGCGTGAGGGCAGGATTCCAGAGTTTTTGATTCCTTGCAAAGAAAATGGTCGTGATCTGGGTCAAAAGGTGGACCCTTGAACAAATTCAATGGTATAAATTGCATTTTGTAATGTGTTTTAGTTATGTTTTATGAAAATATCATGGCACTTTTAATTTATGTCAAAAATAAGATAATTGTAAATGTGACCTTTTCTTGTAGCTCCTTAATCATAGGAAACATGTGTAAGGAAAAGTTGACCGACGAAAATAGAAAAGGAAAATCATGCAACATGTGAAATCACGCGATTCAACTAAAAAAATGTTGTCTAAAGCTCCGTTTGGTGTGACGTTTTTGCTTCTGTGAGTTTGGACAAAAGGCCAGCATTGTAGAATACATGTTCGGCAAAGACAATGGTTTTGACCGCCACCAAGAAAAGAAAATTATTCTTGAGCTTAAGTGGATGAGATTCTTTAGGTAAATCGGGTGTTCACGAAGGATAGTTCATACCGACAGTGTTCACGACTGTCGCCACTGACAAACGGAGCCTAAATATGAAGATCATGGTTGTGGGAAAACATGATTGTAGATAGGGCAGTTTAATGAAATTAAATCATAGATTGTATTCTTCTATGTGTTTATATTGCAAATTTATTGGGGAGGTTTGTGTAATTTTAGAGGATAAAGGGGCATATGGTCCGTTCGGCCTGATTAGGTAGGCTCAGGCAGATCCCTTTATTTTAGTGAGGTTGGGGGCCCTAGCCTGGACCCGACAGCAAAAAAGTCTGACCCCAACCTGGACCCACAAGACCAATTGAACGCCTAGATAGCGGTCACAACCGTTGTCATGACAAACATGCATTCAATTCATTTGCCAAGCTAGGAACATTACCTTTCCTTCCGTACGAAGTAATATAATATAGAGCAAGTATCAAAACACAAAGAAACAATTATTCTAGTTGACTTTATTCTAGTTCCACTAAGTTGTGTAGATCTCGAGGCTTCTCAAATTCACAGATTTTTTAGCATGATGTATTACCATCTCCAACAGCCCAAGAGTTCAGGGCGGCCGGTGGCCGGCGAGCCCGTAGCCCACAGCTGCCCTGCTATAAAAAAAAATGCATTTACAGCAGGCGGCTGCGGGCTCACAGGCAACTAGCCGCCCTGAACGCCGACAAGCTCCATCTAAGGAACTTCAACCACTTTTATGTTCAAACAAATGATATTTGTTAGATGATCCACGGTTTGTTTAGGAACGCCACCACCATGCCAAGCGGAGCCTGAACGACTCATTATCAATACTGGCCAAATTACATGCATTCAGGCTTGGAGCATTCATTGTGCAACACAGTTGAAGGACTCTAAATGGGTACAGTTCAAAATCAACCATTTTTTAGTTGTACTTGCAACATTTATGTGCATTCCTTTAATTTCTTTTTCTATATGTGATAATTAATGGTGATTGTTAACCGCAACCCGTTATTTTGCTAGTCGCACCCCAAAATTTTTCATTTTTTCGTGCCTTTTCGAAATACGTCTTGTACATGCAATATCAGGAAAAGTGATCAACACGAAAGTTGTAGATCTCTACGAGATCTACAACTTTCGTGTTGATCACTTTTCCTAAAAATGCATGTACAAGACGTACTTTGGAAATGTGCCCAGGTTTTGCGCCTTTTCGAAATACGCCTTGTACATGCAATTTCACGAAAAGTGTTCAACACGAAAGTTGTAGATCTCGTCGATATCTACAACTTTCGTCTTAAACACTATTCCTGAAATTGCATGTCCAAGGCGTATTTTGAAAATGCGCGAAAAATTGGAAGATTTTGGGGTGCGACTAGCCAATTACAGGTTGTTGTTAACAATCACGTAATTAATTAAGGTTCTGTTTGGGGGGATTTATTTCAAGCGATTACGACCGCATGTACCGGGCTTTAATTAATGTCCGGTACATGCAATAATAATCGCTGGACCGCTGAAAATAAATCCCCCCAAATGAAACCTAAAAAGTTAAAATTGGCGTGCTATCATAATCATTGGTTTGCCAAACACGCATTCCATGACAGCGACATTTTTGTCCAAACACACCGCAACAAAGACGCCAAGTCAAATAGTGTCATGCATATATAATGGTTCGACTCCGGTTAAATCGGTTCAACCTTGAACTTTTCCCTCCGCCGGTGTCCGATCATGTTTTCAAAACCTGCTTTGTCTATTTGCAGAAAGGGAACTACTCTGAAAATGTTTATTAAAAAGTGGCTATTTGTATACATTTATTTAAGATTCATTCCTGAAATTTTTCATTTACATTTCCAAAAACAACCCCACTTAATTAATACCTAATCAATACATTTCCAGTCTAAATAAAAATAGGTTCAATTTACAATAAAACCCCTGCCCTAATCAACTAATTTACCATATATTATAATTGAATTAAGCAAATAAGCATGTAAGATTTGAAAAAGAGGAAGAACGGAATCTTCATCGTCTTCCCCAAATGAACGAGATGATCAGAAGAAATTCCCTTCGTTGGCCGCCATCATCTTCTTAAACTCCTCAAAATTCACCATCCCATCCCCATCCATGTCCACCTTCTCGATCATACCCCTGCAGGCCTCCGCCCCCGCCCCCTGCTTCAGCCCCAGCGACTTGAGCACCAAACCAAGCTCGTCGACGGTGATCTTCCCATCCCCGTTTCCGTCGAACACCGCGAACGCTTCCCGGAGCTCCGCATCGCCCCCATCCTCCGTCTCCGCTTGCGTTGTTCCCCACGACGAGCAGAGCTCCGCGAACTCGCCGAAATCGATGAGGCCGTCGCCGTTGGAGTCCGCCTTCTCCATCAGGCTCCTCACCTCGCCTCCGGAGATGGGGAATCCGAGCCGCCGGAGGGACTCGGACAACTCAGCTAAGGAGATGAATCCGTCGCCGTCGGAATCAAAAGTGGAGAAGACGGTCCCGAGGGATGAGTATTCCCTCCTTTTCCCGGATTTGGGGTCGGAAGCGGTGTTGGGGGTCTCGGGATGGGGATTGGGAGGGGCGGAGAAGGCGGAGACGGCGGAGAGGAGTATGGAGTGGAGCCATGGGCGGAGCTTGGAGGAGGGGAAGAAGAGGGAGTTGAAGAAGGCGCAGAGGAAGAAGGAGAAGAGGAGGACGGCGGTAATGGCTTCCATGGAAAGAAGGATTAGGGTTAGAGATGTGGTGGAGGAGGAGAGTGGCTTGGCCTTAAAGTGATGAGAGGAGAAGAAGACGCGTCAGGAGAGGGTGGGTGGTGGGGCCCACCAAGCCGCGTCAAAACTATAATAACGGTCTAATTTTTAAAAAAAAAATGTATAAAAATCGCCGAGTATCGGTATGACTCGGGGTTTCCAGAAGGCTTTTTAAAACAGAATCGGCCAAACCAAGCCGATTATCGGACCGCGACAATTAATTCGGACAAGTTTCGGTTCGGTGCTACGATGGATATTGTTTTTTCTTGTCATTATCTTTTTGTTTCGCGGCAAAGTCTCTCGCAAAAACAATCTGATTATTTTAGGTGATTGTTAACCGCAACTTGTTATTTTGCTAGTCACACCCTAAAATTTTCTAATTTTTTGCGCCTTTTCGAAATACGCCTTGTACATGCAATATCAGGAAAAGTGTTCAACACGAAAGTTGTAGATATCGACGAGATCTACAACTTTCGTGATGATAACTTTTCCTAAAAATACCTGTACAAGGTGTACTTTGGAAATATGCCCAGATTTTGCGCCTTTGAAATACACCTTGTACATGCAATTTCAGGAAAAGTGTTCAACACGAAAGTTGTAGATCTCGTCGATATCTACAACTTTCGTGTTGAACACTTTTCCTGAAATTGCATGTACAAGACGTATTTTGAAAATGCGCGAAAACTTGAAAGATTTTAGGGTGCGACTACACCAAGACGAGGCTTCTTCAAGTGGCCTGGGCATGACGACCGCCATCCTCTTCCTTCTCGTCGGGCACTTCCATCCTGCTCGGGCTCTCCATGATCTTCTCCATCTCCTCCGCCTTGGCCAACCAAGAGATGGTGTTGACGACCGTGACGTAGCACTGCCTTGCCATCCTGGAGTCTCCCTTGACTCTGACCTGGATCCCTCCTGAGTTGAACTTGAGGCATTGGTGGAAGGAAGATGGCACGCAACGGAAGGCGCTGATGAGGGGCCTTCCGAAGATAGCGTTGTAGCTGCTTGGAGCGTCAACAATGACAAACCTGCAGTTCCTTGAGATCCCCCCTAACTTCACCTGGAGTCCGACTCCACCCTCCACTTCCTTCCTCTCCCCTGAAAATCCAAACAGGGGTCCGTCCGAGGCCAACACCCTCCTTGGCTCTACCTTCATCTCGTCAAACGCCTTTTTGAAAACGACGTTGACGGAGCTTCCGTTGTCAACCAAGATTCGGGAGACGGTGTAGCCTTCGATGGCCGTCTGGATGACCAGCGCATCGCAGAACGGATCCTCATGATCCGGCAGGTCCTTCACCGAGAAGGTGATCTTTTCCTCTAGGGGCGGAGTCTGGGAGGTTGAGGTGACGCTCCTTCGGTACATGACATGGAGGCTTGCCTTCCGAGTGGCCTCAACCCCCACTCCACCGTGGATCACTCCTATACCACCTCGGGTTCCCACGTCGACCCGGTCCTCGCATATGTCATCCCCCCTTCTCTGGGTAGAACCTCTTCAACCCGCACTGGCGGCTGTGGCTGGCCAGGGCCTCTTGCCCCCCTCACTTCCAAAAAGTCGGGGCAGGTAGCCGTGGCGTGCCCCTCCACCTGGTGGAAGTCACAGTATGGTAGCGCTCCTCCCCTCCTTCGACGGGCTGGGTGTTCTCTCCTGTTACCTCTTCCTCTTCCTATCGCCAAGGCTTGCTGCGGCGGGGGTAAGAGCTGCCTTGGGGCTTGCCTCTGGAAGTGGTACCTCTCTTGGCCTCCCTGAAAATTCCCCCCTCCTTGGATGAGGGCTCTTCCTGGACCTTGGGCAGGTCCTCACTGCTGCCTCCAGCCTGGCTCCGGACCCTCCTGTCCTTGGAACCCCTGAGCTCTCGGCTCCTCTCTTCTTCTTCCTTCCTGATGCCTTGAGCCACCCTGCTCCTTTGACTCCACCTCTGTCAACTTCGCCAACCTCTTGACAAATGTCGGGTTGGCTGCCTCCATGGCGATCTCCTCTGCCGCCCTTTCCATCAGCTCCTCGAAGGAAAGGGGGGCCTTCCGGGTCAAGCTCATCTTGAAGAAGCCCTCCTTCAACCCAACGATGAAGGCCATCTGGAGAGCATACCCTGGACCTCCAGGATCTCTTCTTGGAACCTGTCAACGTAACGGGCCAGCGACTCCTCGGCTCCCTGCCTTATCAGGAAGATGGACTCAGGACTCCTCTTCCTCTTCTTGGAGGTGGAGAAGCGGAGCTGGAAGCTTCGGCTCAAGTCCTCGAACCCATAGATCGACCTCGGAGGGAGTTGATGGAACCAGTCCCTTGCCTTCTCTTTCAAAGTGATCGCAAAGAGGCGACACTTGAAGGCATCCGTCATCGGCCTGATGGAGACGGCATCCTCGAACCACTGCAGATGCTGGACGGGATCATCCTTCCCGGTATAGTAAACCATGTCAGGCTCTCTGAACCCCTCGGGAACGGGAGCTGAGATGATCAGCTCGCTGAAGGGTGACCCCCTAAGGGGTGGTCTCGCTTGGTCCACTCGCGCGACCTGCTCGCCTGGGAGGTTGGCACTCGCCGGGCTAGAGAATAGCTCCCGGCCGGTAAGATCTCGCTCGACCCCATCTCCCATTCTTTCCTTCCCTGGCCTTCTTCCTGGTGCACTTCCTTCTCCCCCCGCTGGGGTCATCTCGCCTAGACCCCTGAGAGTCGACTCGTCGAGGGGGGGAGCTAGCTCCTGGGGGGTCGGGGTGGAGCTGCCACCCTGAGGAGCAATGCTTCGCAGCATCTCCATGATGCCCTGGATAGAGGCCATGAACTCTTGCCTCCCCACAAAGGGTCCTGGGTTGGGGAGCTCGCCGAGATCATCACCACCTCCCTGACCTCCCGTCATGACACTCTCTTGAGATCTTCTGTGTTGGTCACTCTCCACGCTCACCGCACCAAAGTGTTGAAGCCAAAATTGACCTCTGTGGAGTTCGGGGTCCCTAAAAGGGGTGACCTCACACCTACTACACTCGAGAGAACGTCACGGACCGGAGACTTAGGAGACTATGAACAGACCCTCGGCTCTAGCGCGGAGGTCCCACCTCACACCCGGAAGGCTACCTGAGCACTTCCCCTCCCTAGCCAATGCTCGAGCTAGGGTGCCTTGGAGGAGCTCTCTCTACTCTACCAAGAAGAAGCTAAGGGAGGAGGAAGCCCGAAGAAGTCCTCCCCAAAGGCACTCAAGGGGGTCTATTTATAGTTTTCCAAATCCCATGGACCAAAATGACCGAAATACTCTTACGCCCAATACACCTCGGGCCAATAGAAAACAGCAACGCCGGGGGGTAAAGGGGTAATCCCTCCCGAGGGCCAAATGGCAAAACCACAGGATCCACTAGGGTCTAGGGGGCGGAGGGCGAACCCTCCCCGAACTAGCCTCCTGGGGCGAGAAGGCTGGCCGCCCCGTCTCGCCCCGCGGGCTCGCCGCCTGGGGGAGAGTGCTGGCCGCCCCTGTTGGGTTTTCTCTAAAGGGGTGGCACAACACTTGTGCACGCAGCGGAAGAATAAACATCAAGAAAAACCCAAATAGATGTGGATCGGGCCATGAACGTTGAATCAAGAAGTTAGCAAAACAAGCAGGCAAAATTACCTCGGTGGCGTTAAGTCACAACCCAACGAAGATGCTTCAAATTTCTGCTCCCTGCTAGCGGCGAGTTCTACGTGGAATAATGTCCACGTTTCTGCAGAAGTCCACACGAGCGGGAGAACACCGGGCTTTCCGTCACACGGAAGATCGGGAAGGAGAAGACCGCACATTTGCCTTCCCACGGACTGCTAGGTCCGCGCCAGGGATTGCAGCACCAGCGACAGTCGCCGGAGAATAGGTGGTCGACGGAGCGAACACGGCGGCGGAACTCTTCCGGCGGCGGGATCGGGATCAGCGGAGCGAACGAGCGGAACGCTTTCCGTCGCGGGTTTCGATCTGCTACAGGAGAAAATCGCGAGCTCAAAGCTTAAGTCCCGATAAAACCCTAAGTGTCCCTTTTATACCGAAGGCATAAAAGACTTGGGAAAATCGCTATCCGCAGACCACCCGAAAATAGGGTTCAGAATCGGCGAGTATCAATCGGTGAGAATCGGCGACAATCGGCGAGAATCACTGAGCAGGCTCGGCGAGAATCAGTCGACGAGTATCATCAAGGATCGGCGAGAATCAGAGTACAATACTCGACGATTCTCGCCGATCGTCGAGTCGCGCTCGACGATACACGGCGATACACGTCGATCATCGAGCCGCGGTCGACGATACATGTCGAAGTCGTCGATCGTCGAGAATCAACATATTGATTCTCGACGATTCTCGTCGATCGACGAGTATCAGAGATGATTCTCGCCGATCGGCGGGAATCAGAAGACAACTCTCGACGAATGTCATCGACCCTCGGACGACAATCCTAACCAGCCCTCCAAGGCAACATTTGCCCAACCCGACGATCCTTTAAGGCAACACTTTGCCCATGACCCCATTCAGGTCGGTGATTGACAACCTTTACCAACACAGTCAATCGTCCAACTTCTCCACATCTCTTATGTGCGACCCTGCAGGCTCATATCGCGTTGGCAGTGAGATTACATGTTTGATCACTTCCAGATCATCATGGTAACTCCAACAGACTCTCACTTGATCTCGAAAGTATCAAAGCAAAAACCTCACAAACAATGAGCGGCATCTAGCAATGCATCATTGCTCCCCAAGCAATAAGAGTTCATAACTCAAAAGCCTTTATGACCAATGTATCAGCGTTGTCTTTGTCTCTTTGTCCCTTACATCCGGAAAGAACTAGAGGCATGAACCGTGTCACCCTCGTAATAGCTCAATCCAAGTTTTCTTGATCCAGGACGGACTTCCAGAGAATGGTGAGTCCAATATCACATATTGACTCAACCAAGCATGGCCATGCATTTCTCAGTCCAGTTCCATCAAGGGGCCCATGGATGCAACTCCTGTCATACAGGAGGACAAATCCCATATCTGCTCACACACAAACACCCAAATGATTCGTAACATGCCCAACAACCACCCTTATCATCAACCTTTCTCAAGGAAGACTTTAGATGGCATCAAAGCACGCTCTTCCTCACTTGATGAATGCTGTGACTTCAGGTCAAAGGACCACAACACCATTGTCAATTGAGACCTACTCGTGACACGATTGGATGACAATCCACAGAGCAGTCTCAGGTTGGGTCTGTCCAGTACAACTTGTTCACTAACAAGTACCCACGTGATGACTTGATATCACAATATCATGACCTGTGAGAACCGGTCATCAGTCAACACACGTGCTAGTCTCCATGTATCATCATCACCCTAAGCTTCTATGATGATACTCGACCAGGGACCTTTAAGAATGAAGCTTCAAATAAATCGTGGGCTCTCACATTCAAGTCGCGTACTTGATGTCCCATGGAAGCGAACATTCTAAGGGTATCTATTATGTTAACATTTAACTATCATATAGAAAAAGACACAATAAAAGAACTTGTCATTAATTATAAGAGAAAAATTAGGTACACAGTTCATCATATGAACAAACAGCCAACAAAAATAAGATTACATGCAACCCACAAGATTCTCGCTAGAGTTGATCATTTAGGTATCGTATACCCATCGATCTAGTATGACCATCATGCTTTCTCTGCGCGAGAGGCTTTGTCAGCGGATCCGCAATATTCTCCTCAGTCGGCACTCTGCAAATGTTTACATCTCCTCGTTCGACAATCTCACGAATAAGATGAAAACGCCGGAGTATGTGCTTGGAGCGCTGATGGGATCTAGGTTCCTTAGATTGTGCAATTGCACCATTGTTATCACAGTAGAGAACTACGGGACCAACAATGTTAGGAACTACATCAAGCTCGCCGATGAATTTTCTAATCCATACAGCCTCCTTCGCCGCATTAGCTGCTGCGATATACTCGGCCTCTGTTGTAGAATCAGCAACTGTCTCTTGCTTGGAACTCTTCCAGCTCACAGCTCCTCCATTCAGGCAAAACACAAAACCTGACTGAGACTTGGAGTCGTCTCGATCAGTTTGGAAGCTAGCATCCGTGTAACCACTTACAACGAGCTCTTCCTCTCCACCATACACCAAGAACACGTCCTTAGTTCTTTGCAAGTACTTCAGGACATTCTTGACTGCAATCCAGTGACACTCACCTGGGTCTGACTGATACCTGCTAGTCATGCTCAAAGCAAAGGAGACATCGGGTCGAGTACATAACATCGCATACATGATTGATCCAATTGCCGAAGCATATGGAATCAACTTCATGCGGTCCTTATCTGCGCAAGATTTTGGACACTGGTCCTTAGAGAGATTCACACCATGAGACATGGGCAAAAATCCTTTCTTGGACTCAAGCATGTTGAACCGCTTCAACACCTTTTCGATGTACGTACTCTGGGTCAAACCCAGCAACTTCTTCGATCTATCTCTATAGATCTTAATACCGAGTATATAAGTCGCTTCACCTAAATCCTTCATTGAAAAGCAGTTCCCTAGGTTGTTCTTAACAACTTTCAGGGTAGGAATGTCATTCTCAATCAACAGTATGTCATCTACATACAATATCAGGAAGACAACAATGCTCCCACTGATTCGCTTGTAAACACAAGGCTCATCTTCATTCTTGATGAAACCAAACTCTTTGATTTTCTCATCAAAACGAAGATTCCAACTTCGAGAGGCCTGTTTCAGTCCATAAATGGACTTATTCAGCTTGCATATTTTAGTGGCTTCATCTGGGGATACAAAACCCTCGGGTTGTGTCATATACACTTCCTCAAGGAGGTTTCCATTAAGGAAAGCTGTTTTGACATCCATCTGCCAGATCTCGTAGTCATAATACGCAGCAACAGCAAGCAATATTCTTATGGACTTTACCATGGCAACAGGAGAAAAGGTCTCATCATAGTCAATACCATGAATTTGCTTGAAACCCTTAGCCACCAGTCGCCCTTTGAATGTCTGTACATTCCCATCCATGTCGGTCTTCTTCTTGAAGACCCACTTGCACCCTATGGGTCGTACCCCTTCAGGTGGTTCCACCAAGTTCCAAACTTGGTTTGCATACATGGAGTCCATTTCGGATTTCATAGCCTCAAGCCATTTGTCGGAGTCCGGTCCATTCATAGCCTCTTGGTAGGTTGCTGGTTCATCATCATGATCCATAAGCAACACATTACCTATTTGAGACATGAGAAATCCATATTTCTCAGGCTCAAACCTCGGTCTACCAGATCTACGTAGGACTTGTGTTCCCTGAGCAGGTTCTCTAGCTACAACATCTTGTAGTCCTGTCTCAGAATCCAATTCCGGTTCATTCACTACATGTGGTTCTTGAACTTCTTCAAGCTCTACATTTTCAGTCTTTCTTGATAAGAACTCTTTCTCCAAGAAGACACCAGTCCTTGCGACAAACACTTTGCCCTCAGACGGTCGGTAAAAGTAATACCCTTTCGTTTCCTTAGGATATCCCACCAGATAACATTTATCCGATTTGGGTTCCAGCTTGTCAGGCATTTGACGTCTCACGTATGCCTCACAGCCCCAAATTTTAATGAACGACATACTAGGACGCTTCCCAGTCCATATCTCATATGGTGTCTTCATAACCGTTTTCGTTGGAGCGCGATTCAGTGTCATTGCAGCAGTCTCTAAAGCAAAACCCCAAAAGGAAACAGGCAAGTCTGCATGACTCATCATCGAACGTACCATGTCTAACAGAGTACGATTTCTCCTCTCAGACACACCATTATGTTGTGGTGTTCTAGGTGGAGTGAGTTGTGATACAATACCACACTCTTTCAGATGATCACGGAACTCATGACTCAGGTATTCGCCACCTCGATCAGATCGGAGTGCTTTAACCTTTTTACCCAACTGGTTTTCTACTTCATTCTTGAACTCTTTGAACTTTTCAAAGGTCTCGGATTTGCACTTCATAAGATACACATATCCGTATCTACTGAAATCATCAGTAAATGTAACAAAGTAGAAATACTCTCCTCTAGCCATGGAACTCATGGGTCTGCATACATCACTATGTACAACACCCAAAAGATCCTCAGCCCTCTCAGTATAACCAGTGAAAGGAGCTTTAGTCATCTTGCCCAACAAACAAGACTCGCATCGCTCAAATGATTCATAATCAAATGAGTCCAAAAGTCCATCTCTATGGAGCTTGGATATGCGTTTCTCGTTGATATGACCCAAACGACAATGCCAGAGAAAAGTAGGGTTCGAGTCATTTGTTCTTAGTCTTTTATTATTATCTACATTACAGATCAGATGGTCCAAGTTCAAAACATAAAGACCATTAAACAATTGGGCTACAGCATAACAAACATCATTCTTAAATATAGAACAACAATTGTTCTTAATTATAAAAGAAAATTCAATCATGTCCAAACATGAAATAGATATAATGTTTCTAGTTATGGCCGGAACGAAATAACAATTATCAAGTTCTATTACAAGCCCACTGGGCAAAGAAAGACGATAAACCCCTACGGCTACAACATCAACTCTTGCTCAATTGCCGACGCGGAGGTCCACCTCCCCTTTACTCAGCAATCTTCTCCTTCTCAGTTCCTGCACATTTGTACAAATGTGAGAACCACATCCGGTATCCAATACCCAAGATGAAGGAGCAGAAAGGTTTATCTCTATAACGTAAACATTTGAAGCGGAAGTCATACCTCCCCTCAATTTCTGCAGACCCTCAGTGTACGAAGGACAGTTCCTCCTCCAATGACCAGCCTTGCCACAGTGGTGGCATTTCCCTTCCTTCACCGTGCTCTTCTTTTTCATCAGTGCTGAAGGCTTGGGCTCAAGATATGACTTAGGTCCCACCTTTGTCTTCTTAGAGCCCTTGGCTTTGCTCTTGCCCTTATGCACCATCAGTATGGGGCTGGCAGGCTTTGCCTTCTTCATATTGATTTCGGCAGTTCTCAACATGCCTAGGAGTTCGGGCAGTGTCTTGTCTATCTCATTCATATTGTAGTTCAAGACGAACTGCTCATAACTGTCCGGCAACGATTGCAGGATCAGATCCGTGGCCAACTCTTGACCAAGAGGAAAACCCAGCCTTTCAAGGTTCTCTATATACCCAATCATCTTGAGTACGTGAGTCCCTACTGAGTCTCGAACTCCCATCTTGCACTGAAACAACGCTTTTGTGATGTCGAACCTCTCTTGACGAGCCTGTCCTTGAAACATTTTCTTGAGATGCTCGTCAATCTCCTTGCACCCCATGTTCTCATGTTGCTTCTGAAGCTCAGAGTTCATAGTGGCAAGCATAAGGCATTCGACATCTAAAGCGTCGTCAGTATACTTCTTATAAGTATCCTTTTCAGCACGGGAAGAGTTCCCGGTCGGCACCTCGGGGGCTTCTTCTTTCAAGACAGAGCTTTCGCTCTTGCCTGAGAACAATTCTCAGGTTCCTGTACCAGTCCATGTAATTTGTCCCACTGAGCTTGTCCTTCTCAAGGATGGCTCTCAGAGACAAGGTGGAGTGTGAAACGCTTGCCATGGAATTCTACAAGAATTTATGCAGAATAAAATCAGCACCTAAATTTCAATTACAATTTATTCTAATTTGGACTTCAATTAAAATTACTCCCACTATTTTATTCGAAATGATAGCCCTCACTAACAATTCGGAGAGTTCATGCGAGCTACTCTCTTAGTGGACAAGATCCGTATTTCACCAACACTATGAGTCCGCTTTGGCGTTCCTCTCACGATGCGGTTATTTAGGTAGGCAACGCTTGCCAATTGCATCCTCATGCAATTCTTGTATGGTTGGTGAATAACTCTTTATTCGCATCCATCATATGGTGCATGCCAACCCTATGCCTCTAGGCACTCAACCTTTGAGGTCACCTAGTTAAGATGTACCCGATGTCGACAGTGGGATATCACAATTATCCGCTCGCACCCTTACCAAGATAGATTAATGCACCTTGCTTTGGCAAGCCCACACTTCATCGATCGAGGCAGGAAGAGTGTCATCTATCGGAAGGCATCCGAACACTTAATATTTGATGAAGGGATTTTTCAATTATAGGTTAACAATTAACCATGATCAACATTTGATCAATGTGCACATCCACAGAAAAACAATTCTAAACCACATGCATCCCTTATGTGCACATCCTCACACCATCAACATTTGACAGAAGGAAGGGCTAAATCTGAACATCCGGAAATATCCAAATCCTCAGATTTACATGCATTGGACAAAGGCGAAGACAACTCAACTTAAAGCAGTAGACAAGCTCATCTCTCTATGTTGGATTCATAATCCAAAACATACTTGAGGGATGGTTACTGCTAAGGAGACAACAATTTCTAACACTTAGAAATTACCACGAAATTCCAGAGGTTCTTGGCGGGAAACCAAGACTAAATCTAGGCATTTAGAACACTTCTAAATCCCTAGGTTTACACGCACTGGAATAACAAACTTCCAAAACAACGATCATGGTCGAACCTCGCTCTGATACCACTGTTGGGTTTTCTCTAAAGGGGTGGCACAACACTTGCGCACGCAGCGGAAGAATAAACATCAAGAAAAACACAAAGAGATGTGGATCGGGCCATGAACGTTGAATCAAGAAGTTAGCAAAACAAGCAGGCAAAATTACCTCGGTGGCGTTAAGTCACAACCCAACGAAGATGCTCCAAATTTCTGCTCCCTGCTAGCGGCGAGTTCTACGTGGAATAATGTCCACGTTTCTGCAGAAGTCCACACGAGCGGGAGAACACCGGGCTTTCCGTCACACGGAAGATCGGGAAGGAGAAGACCGCACCTTTGCCTTCCCACGGACTGCTAGGTCCGCGCCAGGGATTGCAGCACCAGCGACAGTCGCCGGAGAATCGGTGGTCGACGGAGAGAACACGGCGGCGGAACTCTTCCGGCGGCGGGATCGGGATCAGCGGAGCGAACGAGCGGAACGCTTTCCGTCGCGGGTTTCGATCTGCTACAGGAGAAAATCGCGAGCTCAAAGCTTAAGTCCCGATAAAAACCCTAAGTGTCCCTTTTATACCGAAGGCATAAAAGACTTGGGAAAATCGCTATCCGCAGACCACCCGAAAATAGGGTTCAGAATCGGCGAGTATCAATCGGTGAGAATCGGCGACAATCGGCGAGAATCACTGAGCAGGCTCGGCGAGAATCAGTCGACGAGTATCATCAAGGATCGGCGAGAATCAGAGTACAATACTCGACGATTCTCGCCGATCGTCGAGCCGCGCTCGACGATACACGGCGATACACGTCGATCGTCGAGCCGCGGTCGATGATACATGTCGAAGTCGTCGATCGTCGAGAATCAACATATTGATTCTCGACGATTCTCGTCGATCGGCGAGTATCAGAGATGATTCTCGCCGATCGGCGGGAATCATGAGACAACTCTCGACGAATGTCATCGACCCTCGGACGACAATCCTAACCAGCCCTCCAAGGCAACATTTTGCCCAACCCGACGATCCTTTAAGGCAACACTTTGCTCATGACCCCATTCAGGTCGGTGATTGGCAACCTTTACCAACACAGTCAATCGTCCAACTTCTTCACATCTCTTATGTGCGACCCTGCAGGCTCATATCGCGTTGGCAGTGAGATTACATGTTTGATCACTTCCAGATCACCATGGTAACTCCAACAGCCCCGTCTCGCCCCGCGAGCTCGCCGCCTGGGGCGAGAGGGCTGGCCGCCCCGTCTCGCCCTGCGCGCTCGCCACCTGGGGCGAGAGGGCTGGCCGCCTAGTCTCGCCCCGCAAGCTCGCCACCTGGGGCGAGAGGGCTGGCCGCCCCGTCTCGCCCCGCGAGCTCGCCACCTGGGGCGAGAGGGCTGGCCGCCCAGTCTCGCCCCGCGAGCTCGCCACCTGGGGCGAGAGAGCTGGCCGCTCCGTCCCGCCCCGCGAGCTCGCCACCTGGGGCGAGAGGGTTGGCCGCCCCGTCTCGCCCCTGCCCAAGGCCAGGGTGCCGGGGGCGGGATCCTGGTCTCCAGCCAGTCCCGTCATCCCACCTTGCACCTAGCACGCCAGGGGGGGTGCCGGCCATCCTGCCGCACCAGCCCCTCTAAAGGGCCCGGGAGAAGATGTTGATTTTTCCTCCCCCTACTAGTATGTTTCCAAGCCAGAGCCAAAATTGGCCACCGAGAGTGCAAAATCTACAAAAAGCTTAAAAACGCGTTTGCCTCGTTTGGGGCCACTCTTCGCGAATACGGGGTTGTACAAAGAGGGTTACACTTTGTTTTTGTTTGCTGTTACTAACAAAGGAGGTCAGCGGGTTATGGGATCAACGTCGAATGGCAACATCTTGGTGACCTCAATAATTCGCCGCAGTCGTATTAAGTCGGGTCCTGAGTGCTCGGAATGGGCTACGCCCCGGGCGGTTGTGGAAAGCGGGTTGGGGCCGGTGGACTGCAATCTGGTTGGGGGCGGCCCGGGATACTCACATGAGTGGGCCGGCCCCCTTTCAACAAAAACCGGTTTTTGTTAGAAGGGACGTGCGGCGGTTCAACCCAACTCGCAAGATATCCGGGTTGCTTTCCTTAAACTCCCTTAGAGGGCTGCAACCAAACCGACCCAACTCATCTTCATGCTCATAAGCGGGTTGTTGGTCACATCCTCCCTTAGATGAGCGAAACTCGATAGTCAAGCGCACACCACAGGGACTTCCCAGGAGCTCAATTGGTGATGAGAAGTGGAAAAACTTCATAGTTAAGCATGTTCGAGCTGGAGTAGTCACAGGATGGGTGACCTTCTGGGAAGTCCGCGCGATGTGCGTTTGACTATCAAGTTTCGCTCATCTAAGGGAGGATGTGACCTCCAACAACCCGCCTGTGGGCATGGAGATGAGTTGGGTTTGTTGGGTTGCAGCCCTCTAAGGGAGTTTAAGGAAGGCAGCTCAGATACCTTGCGAGGTGGGTTGAACCGCCGCCCGCCTCTTCTAACAATTCTAATGATTTTTCGCTTTTTCATCTTAGGCTTCATTTGACGGGGCGGATCCGCATCGGTCGAGCGGACAAAACCACCAGACCGCGGTTTCCGCCTGTTTGGCGGGGCCGCAGTCAGACGGTGGGACAGAGCCGCTAGCCACCGCGGGATTCTCGCGGATTTCTTCCACACCGCGGGAATTGCAGTGATGGTCGTGTGGTGCGGAAGAAATACACGTAATCCCAACCGCCCTGTCAAACTACCCATTAGTGATATTGAATGTTCACTATGAGGGTTACTAGTATATCAATTTAGCGTGTTTTAGCTCCCGTGAGTTTGGACAAAAACCACACCATCATAAAAAGTGTTTGGCTTGACATTTTAACTCCGTTTCATTGCGACATCATCTCAGCAATTTGTTTGTATAGAAAGGATAAAGCCCAATCGTGACGTTACATTTAGGTTTTTTGTTTTTTTGTGACCAAGATATGTGCACGGGATTAGCGATATTTCCCCCTGGTGTGTCTGCAATTCACAAACACACTGGAATGAAAGGAAGTGTTAATTGACCGTCTTACACACAATTTAAACCTTATGATAATATAGGCTCTATTTATTTGGGCGTTTTGCTGCTCTGTTTTGGACAACCTATAACTAAGCGATGATCATGATAGATGAGAAATGCCCCAAAAAGCTCTGTTTGAAGCAACCACCTCCCCCTTCTGATTCGAACACTCCGTTTCCACCCGCCGGATCGACCCGCCACCGCCGAACCAAATGAAGTCATAATGTACCCAATTTCGTTTGGATGCCGTGGTATGCTGATTGCCTTCAGACGGGATCGTTGAAGACATGTCGGTGAGATTCGAAGCGCACGAGGATATGAATGGAAACAACTCAAAGTATGCATGTGTTCAAACTAAGATAATGAAGGATGGTATGCATGTGCTCAAATCAGGATAGCATTAGTTTCACACACACTAGCCAATCAATTTTGCTAACATTGTGAGGGCGTCAATCCAGTATCACTTGACGATGCCGCATAACACTACAACCTCCGGCCCAACACGAGAAGGATCTATCGCGACATGATCCGCTGAACACACTTATTTCTCTAGCCCGTGGTTTTATAAAACAGGAGTGTTCTACATTTATATTTTCTATTGCGAGTTCCATAAGAACTATTTCATAATCACAGCGCAATAATGTCATGTATAAATAATTAGGGCTACTCTTAGACAATGACCGAATTTTTCAACATGAAAAACTAGGTCAAGAATAAGCAAAGAGAAAGCGGCTATTTGTTTCACTGTCCAAATCCCAGCTCTAGCGAAGTTTATATATAACAGTTAGCAGAGATAAATTTTCCCAAAATACCCCCTTAACAAAAAAATAAAAAGAATGTCATTTATCCAAAAAAAAAAGTAGGGCTACTTGATTCACACTGTCCACATCCTAGCTCTAGCGAAGTTTATATAACAGCCGTAGAGACATAGGCTCTGTTTGACATAGTGATGGCGGTCGTAAACGCAGGTATTCAACCATTATTCGTTAAGGATCACCTAACAAACATCATCCGCTTGAACAAAAAAGTGAATGAAATTTCTTAAGTGGGCGTTAACAATGACAATCATCAAAGTGAAATCAAACGGAGCCATAATTTTTCCCAAAATACCCCGTAACAGAAAAATCCAAAAGAATGGATATGCGCAGCTGCGGTAAGAGAGTTTTTCATTACGGAGAATTAGGATCGCGTAGAAGCAAAGAGAAATCAATGAATATGTTTAAAAAGAGATCCCTCATTTTTGGCCTGAGTAGGTCTCCTTTAACAAAATAATGGAAGCAACCAGCACTGGTAGTGAAATCATTAGCAGAGCTTGCACAAGGTTAGGCCTAGTCATGTCTGGGAAGAGAATGCTTCCATATTTTATTGCAGCACCACCACCAACTGAACCAGCAACCAGCTTCAGCAAGTAATCACCTTCATCCTACAACATGCTCAAATTTCAAATTTTTAGGAGAGAGAGAAGAAAAATGTCTTAGGCTCCGTTTGGGGGGACTTATTTTCATCGGCCAAGCGGTTACGACTGCATGAATCAGACCATTACTAAGGTCCGGTTCATGCGGTCGTAACCCCTTGACCGGTGAAAATAAGTCCCCCCAAACAGAGCCTTAATCACTTATATTTTCTACTCATGGGGAAAAAGTCAAGCACCAACAATTAGTTCTGTGAGCATATGAATTCTTCAAGAATTACAATGAGGTTTCTACTGACATGGAGAATGTCAAAGTCAAGTAATACTATTAGCTTCACTAAGCATGATAGTAACTAGGGAATCCAGATGTAGAGGGGGGAGGTGCAGGCAGTAGAGAGAGAGAGAGGAGAAAGAGAATGTGAGGGAGAGAATTAGGGTTATTAAAGAAAGAGGAAACACAACATTCATCCAGGATACATTACAAGTCCAAATAAGTTCCTCTTATAGAGGAGGGGTGTCAATAACAAAAGGGGTGTCAAAAACATGAAATATAAAATAACATAAAATATAAAGTGAATATTAATTATCCTCCGCGCCGACCCCGCCTGGGTTGTCCTCGTCAGTCCAAGCCACTCCCGACGCACCCGGTTCATCTTCCTCGGTCCGCGCTACGTCCACCGCAAATGTCTGTAACAATGCCGCTGTCAGGGAAATATGTCTTGTCCCCAAGGCAGTAGTCTGAGTGGTGGCGACATCAGCGATCCTGGAACAGCCCCGTGGCTTCGGACTCCGGACAGTAAGACCCAGCAATCGGGACCTCCTACGGGTCAGTCCCCCTGAAGGTGGTAGCAGCAACCAAGTAGCTTGACTGGATAGTTCGGCGTCAGCTGCCATCTTTCTTCCGGGCCAGAGAAAGCTGGGCTGGTGGCAATCCCAGGAGGAAATAGGTTCCTTGTCGATGGAGAACGGAGAGCGTAGGAGGGCGGAGTCACAGTGGAGGCGACATGGGTATCCCTCGTGTAGGAATTGCATGGACATAATCTCTCAGTTGACACGTACCTCGCCGAGCGTGTGGATCCACGTCACTCCCAACACGACGTCGAGGCCGCCTAGGCCAAGGCATAGAAGTCTTGTGGTCACGGAATAGGGCCCCATAAAGAGAAAGATAGCAGTGCAACAACCCTGAGTCGGGCGCTGGCGCCCATCGCCCATGCGGACCGCAACATCCGGGGAGGAAACTGAGGGAAGACGGAGCTGCTGCACCAGGTGCTCAAAGATGAGGTTGTACATTGCGCCGTTGTCCACCATGATGATGATCGGGCGATCTCGCAGTGTGCCCGAAAGCTGCATGGTCTGCTGGCCGGAGATCCCGCCCGTTGAGGCACCAAATAACTCCAACCAGTGAAATGTAGCTGCGGTGGGGTCGAGAAGGGTATCCTTCGATGAGAGCTCCAGGGTCTCAAATTCAGTCAAGGTAACCTAAGGGTCGACGTCGTCGATGATGGCGTGGAAATCCTTGATCGCGCAGACGTGGGTAGGAGAATAGTGCTGACGGCAACGGAAACACAACCCCTTTCGACGGAGGTCGTCCAACCCACGGTTGGAGAATCGCTGAGGGGCCGGTCGGCCTGCTAGAGCGGCTGGAGGAGGCTGAGGAGCTGATGTCTCTAGAATAACGGTCTGCCACGGTCGGCTCCCTCGTGATGGTCCGCCTGATGATGGCGGTGACCGAGGAGACAAATTCGCCTCCACGAGGCGGGCCATGTCGAGGGCATCGGAAACCGTCCGGGGGTGGTGAGTGCGGAGCCGGAAGCGGATGTGAGTCAAGAGACCCTGTATGAAGAAGCCGAGATAATGATCCGGCGGTAAGCTCAGAACATGTGTGACGAGGGCCACAAACTCATCGATGTAATCATCCAATGCACCGATTTGGCGGACCCCACACAACCGTTTGATGGAGGATTCGGAATAGCGGCTGCCATAGCGGCGGATCATCTCTTGTTTGATCTCCGACCAAGAGATCGTCGGGTTGGACAGTCGGAGCCATCGAGCCCAAGGAAGGGCGGAGCCGTCGAGTCCCGCGACGACAGTAGAGAACTTATCCTGCTCGGGAGTATGGTGAAGGTCGAAGTACGGCTCCGCCTTGACAATCCGCTCAATCGGGTCCACACCGGCAAAGATGGGGAGGTCCATAGTGAGGGCGGGACGGCCTAGTAGAAGCGGGACCGCAGAGTCCCCTGTGTATGGGAGGGGTGACGCTTCGAGGATGGACGCGCCGGCGGCCAATCATGCGGATCCGTTGGTGGAAGAGGCGGCGGAGGGATGTAGGGCATCGAACTTGGCGCGAAAGGCGAGAAGGGAGGCATGCATGGAGGCGACAAGTTGTTCCTGAGCCTCGACGCGACGATTAAGTGCTTCGGAGGTGAAATCTGGAACAGGGTCGCCGGAGGAGCGAGTGGTGGGAGTCATGGGGTTGGCGGCGACGGAGGGCGGATGGAAAGGGCTGAATCTAGTGTAGATTGGCGGGAGAGGGACCCTTGGTGAGGATCTGGCGGATCGGGAAGCAGACGGGCCTTCGCTAGGCGGAATCGGCCGAACCCGACAATGCGCGGGAGCCGTGATTCGGGACGGGAGTTCGGCGCGGGATGTGGTAGATCGGCAGGCTCTGCACGATGGATCGAGAACCCAACGGGGACGTCGCAGCGTGGGAGGAATTTGGTGCACGGAATCAGCCGAACGCGTGCGGAATCAGAGATGCGGCACAGCACTGAGCGAAAAGAGGCTTCGGCGTGGAAATCTCCCGTACCAGCAATAGCACGAATGATCTCGGGCACCGGCAGCGAGATGGCGGACGGCGCGACAAGTCGGACCAAATTGATAGTAACTAGGGAATCCGATGGTAGAGGGAATCCGATGAGGAAGAGACGGAGAGGGAGAGAATTAGGGTTATTAAAGAAAGAGGAAACACAACATTCATCCAGGATACATTACAAGTTCAAATCAGCCCCTCTTATAGAGAAGGGGTGTCAATAACAAGAGGGGTGCTAAAACAGGAAATATAAAACAAGATAACATAAAATAAAAACTGAATATTAATTATCTTCCGCGCCGACAACGCCTGGGTCATGCTCGTCGGTCCAAGCCGCTCCTGATGCGCCCGATTCATCTTCCTCAGTCCGCGCCACGTCCACCACGAATGTCCGTAACAAAGCGTGTGAATTCTTTAAAAAAATGCAAATTCACTCTCATCTTTTGATGCTTGAACATCTGCACATAGACTCTAGGGTTTAACGCAAAGGTGAGTTTAGACAAAATGCCGCCATCGTAGATATATGTTTGGCGTGACAATGGTTATGACCTCCACCGAGAAAAGAAACTATAGGCTTCGTTTGACACGGCTTATTTTCTCCGGTGAGTTTGGCCAAAAATGTCATTATCATAGAATGTATGTTTGGCAAGACAAAGGTTATGACCGCAACCAAGAAAACAAACAAGTTTTGAGCATAAAATGCATGAATTTCTGTAGGTGAGGTCAGACGTTCACGAACGATAGTTCATGACCACCGCGTTCACGACCGCCGCCACTACGCCAAACGAAGTCTAGTTCTGAACATAAAAGTAGATGAAGTTCCTCGGGTGAGGACGGGTGAATAGAAAGGACTGTTCATAACAACCATGTTCGTGCGACTGCCACCATCTTGCCAAATAGACCCAAATTATGATTTTATAACCTAAAAGTTTAGGACTATGAGAGAGAGTCAACATGTATTTAACCCTCTTCAGAGTGGAGCTAAACTCAATATTTTCACGTGGTTTAATAATCTAGCTCTGCACATTGATCCGCGCTCCACTCAAACAGAAGTACTTCAACATCATCAGATAATATACGCCAAGAGCCCACTTAGGCTCTGTTTGGGGGACTTATTTTCACCAGTCAAGCGGTTACGACCGCATGAACCAGGTCATAATTAAGGTCCGGTTCATGCGGTCGTAACCGCTTGACCGGTGAAAATAAGTCCTTCCAAACAAAGCCTTAGGCTCCGTTTGGCGCTGCGTTTTTCCTCCGGTGAGGTTGAACAAAAATGCCACCGTCATCAAATGTATGTTTGACATGACAACGGTTATCACCACCATCAAGAAAAGAAAACTAATTTTGAACATAAAAATGAATGAAGTTCGATATGTGACAAACAGAGCAGTTTTGTCAATCATGGTCCAAAAGCACTGAAGACCAAAGGAGATCGAATGAAGCACTCCATCATCAACAGCGATATCCATAGGTTAGTCTGAACCAAAGGGGATAGAAGTTGAATGTGATACACTAACACCAATAATAAATAAGGTTTTTTTAATTCAGAAGTTTAAGCCTATGAAAGTGATGCAGGCTCACACGTTGACACCGGTTGTTAACGGACAAGGACGACTTTCTCTCAATGGTCCAATTTACGTTCGCACAGAAACTTCAACGTGGCACGCATGTTACACAATTTTATTAATTAAATGCCAACGTACGGGTAGCCAAACCATTTAGGATCGAACAAAGGCTATAGGTCAATATTCTTTTCGGCTAAAAGGACTCACCCGGTCCGATCGAGCGGTGGTTGTACCAAAAGAGATCTACCAAAATTTACGATTCGGAAAAGGTAGATCTATTCCAACAAAAAGAAAACGAGATTCATCAAGCCTCTCGAACTTAAATGAAACAAGGATGAACAACAAAATCAATCGAAGAAATCCACAAAAATTCCAACGTTTCAAAGATCACGCTAAAGTAAATCCACCACAATGAAAAATCTAGAGGGAAATTACACAAAAGTAGAAAAGTTTCGTTACTGAATCCGAATGAATGATTCCGATTCACTGATCTGAATTGCTCTTCAACGGCTCCGCCGGAGTCACGCCGGATAGAGAGGAAACTCGTCCGCCTTCTTCGCTTCACGCCGGAGTAGGATTCACAAGGAGGAATCTTGTACCTTGGCCGAGAGCCACCCAAAGAATGGAGGGCTGGTCGGTTTTTGTAGGGATGAAGGTGGTCGGGTTTTGTGATTGATGAGGGTGGTCGGGTTTCCCTAGAGAAGGGGCTGCTCGGGTTGGTGGGGAAAAGAGGCTAGAGGGTGGCGGCTTTGGAGGTTGGCCGAGAGAGAGGGGAGGGAGGAGGAGGCCGGCGGTTTTGGAGAGGGAGAGAGGAGGCTAGCCGAAATTATAGAGGAGGGAAATTTTAAAGGAGGATTTAGGGTTTCAAATCTTTCTTATCATTCAACTTAATGAAAAAAAACAAAGCATGGTCTTATATAGGCTCACCACAAAGTTAGGCTACATGCAGACCAAATAAAAAAAATAAAACACTCCAATGTTTAAACATAACATGATGAAATAAAACGCTCTCAAATAAATGCAAATATAAAACGCTCTCAAATAAATGCAAATAAATATTAATAGGTTGACTAGCGCCGAGGGAGGAGATTGTAGAGTCGCTCCACAAGTTCACCACGGCGCCGCAAGTCTTTGACTGGAGATGGAGAAAGATCTTCCGTAAGCATGTCGTCGCCTTCTTCATCATGTTATCCCCTAAACCTTTCAATAGCCAAAATCCGGCCTTCAATAAATAACTCCTCCATTTAATATTAGTAAAACAACCAACCTCATCGTTCCTTTTGAAACCGCTTCCCAACCACATTTAGGCCGCACTTGGCGCGGCATTTTGCCGTTGGTGGCGGGAGCAGATGCAAACGCACGACAGGTAAACAAATGGCCCGTCGAGCGTTTGTCGCGTCTGCTCCGGCCCTCCCCTGAGAAATGGAGGGTTTCGATCCGCCGCCCCCCACCCCTCCAGTTCAATCGGCGACATCTGCTCCTCCCGCTCTGTCTCCTCCCGTCATGCCAAATGCAGTCATAGGCTTTGTTTGGTGTGGTGGTGGCGGTCTTGAATGTGGTGGTGCTCTTGCATCCATGCATTTTATGCTCAAAACAAGTTTAGTTTCTTGATAGCGGTCATAAACTTAATCTTGTCAAACATACATTCTATGATAATGACATTTTTTATCAAACTCACCCGAGCAAATAAACTGCGTCAAATGAAGCCTTAATGCCCTAAAATATTTTTGTAGACTCCATGTGAAAGTTGGGAAGGACAAAGGGGAAAAGAAATCGAGCATCAACTCCTCTGCTCGGTATTGCCTACTCGCCCCTTTCCAGATCGCCTCCCCACCGCTAGACGACCAACAACCACGCCAGACGTCGCCGACAGAGGGCTTCTCCGACCCCGACGACCCCTACTTTCCCCGTTGCTGGTCCCTTCGACGAGGATAAGGCCTTCCCTACTTGTTCCAATCGTCTGTTGCTGACGGAAACCTGCCCCTGCCAACGACTGATTCCCAAGATTACTCCTCTTATTCTGCTTCTGGACTGTGTGTCTCCCCTAGCCGTTGGTAGCCTTTTCCCTGAAATCTCTTCGACAACAGCAAATCTACCAGGTAGGGACCCTCCTTTCAGAAGCCTTCCCGCTATCCCGAACAAGCAGAGGTGCTATTGCATCCATCGCCACTCCTGCACAGCTGGGTCCATCAGTTTGCACAGGTAGTTGGTATGCCTCTCATCTCATTTTGCTACTTGATTACTCTTAGGCTCCGTTTGGGAGGACTTATTTTCACCGGTCAAGCGGTCACGACCGCATGAATCGGACCTTAATTAAGGCCTGGTTCATGCGGTCGTGACCGCTTGACCGGTGAAAATAAGTCCTCTCAAACGGAGCCTTAGTCCAATTTTCATAAAGACTTGTGCATGTTTAATAATTTTCAGAGCTTCCTTTCCTTAAAATAACTTTAGTTCTTTTTGTTGTTAATTTGTTGTCATTGTCGCCTCTCTTCCATTTTGAGCAGGTTGTGGATGAAATAGTTATATTGATGAATGCGCACAAATGTTAGTTATTTTATGCGGGTTTGCAAAAACCTTGACTAAATTATCACTAGTCATAGTCGGAGACGTCTTGTTAAGCCGCGTAATTTAAATCAGACCACAAAATTATTTTCTAAAACCAATTTCAGATTTTATTTTATGGCAGTGGCCCTTTTGTCAAAACTCACCGATGCAAAGACTCGGCGCCAATCGGACCCCAAGTATTAAGGTACGTCCATTGACTGACCAGAGAGCTAACAGAGACCTAGGAAATTGAGCTGCACCAGCCTCTCAGGCATTTTATCGAACAGTTACAGGGCAATGCCACTTTGAAAATTCTCCGCACATTACTCCCCTCATTGATGAACTTGTACACGCTAAGACACAAATTGCATGTATATATGCATGTTTAAAGTTAATAAGCACTTAATTTGCATCCCTGAGGAAGAAGATGAAACGCCCTGGACCATATAACATGCTAGAGATTTCATGGAAGATTCATCTTCAAGCTTTATATCTTTTGAGTTATTAGACATGGAATCATGATGAAACAGTAAGAAGAAACGTCATGCTTCAATAATTGTCAAGAACAAAAGGGGGAATAAGATTCATCTTCAAGAACTCCTGACCGGAGAAACTGAAATAAAACAAAAGGGGGAATAAGAAATGTCACCGGAGGAAGAAAACATTCATCCGATGATAATTCGGAGCCTTCGGAGTCCTCCGATTTCTGGTCGGAATTTGAAGAAAAGAGGGCAATCTCCGGCATTGTCTTCCTCCCGTCGCTCCAAGTATGACGGCTGCCGACGGCGGAGAAGCTTCGCCGGGTGACAGAAAAGAGTGGTGTTGGCTTTCGTTTCAGGGAATGAGGAGGGATGATGCGGCGAGGAAGAGAAGAGGAGAGCCCAACCACCGCGCCGGTCACCGACGCCATTTTTCTCGTTTCTTTCCTTCCGCTAAACTTGTTTTGTTTTGATTAGAGCTGTCACTTAAAACCGAAAACCGTAAACCGAACCGGAATCGAACTGGAACCGCAAAGAACCGGACCGAACCGTTTGCAAATTATTCGGGTTCTGGTTTGAATTTTGGAACCGTGAACAACTTTGGTTTGGGTGTGGTTCTTACATTTTATTATCCGGACCGGAACCGGAACCGGAACCGCAACATACAAGTCTCAAGCGGTTTCAAGATTTTTGGACCCGATCAACCGGACCGAAGTAGAACCGAACCGCAACCCGTTTATTATTATTAATTTTATTATAATATTGTTATAATTTTATAATCTATCTATAATATTTATGTTAGAAAAATTAAGGTGCGTCGCTTTGTATTATCAAAAATTTAGGATAATTACAAAATGCTGAATGTAGTGATGACGGATGAAAGATCGTCTTATTTAAAATCTAATCTTCATTGGAGTAATATGTAAGATTAACTTTTCTAATTAGTCAAATTAATTTAAGAACACGAAATAGAGCTCGAATAAACGGTAACTGAAGTGCCGAAAATTTATACTGTCGTCTGAGCTCATGGTGATAGCGGATGTTCGCAACAGTTGACATGTATTTTCTTTATGAACTCTGCGGCGCTAGCATATCCCGTTAGCATGTTGTTTAGATTACTACAATAAGAGCATATAAAATAATCTCTCCACCCAAGTCATAATTCGAATAAATAAAACTCTTGAAAACATTAATAGTGTCAATTTAATTAATGATAGTATTCAGAGCTTGCACACCCTTAGGAATCTATTACCAAAAACTAAATAACAGTGAACATAATGTCTTATCGGATTATTGTGATCTGTAGTTTTCTGCTACTATGTATGTATATTCATATCAATTCAAAGCCTAGATTTCGGTCAAAAACTGAAGACCTGTATAGTATAGGTGTGCATATCTTTTCAGGGTCAAAAACCTCCAATGAAAAGACGACATATACTAGCCCACCGATCGTTCGTCGAACAGTGTGCAACTTACGTTTTCAGACCGCTTTTATTTCATTCTGTCAAATATTTTAGTGGAACATTGCACCGAACCGCATAGAACCGGACCGAACCGTTAGTGACCGGTTTGGTTTTGGTTCTCGTTAAAAACCGGAACCGTTGACGCGAAAAAATTATGAAACCGAACCAGAACCGGAACCGGTCAAACCATTACGGTTTTGGTTCTAACTTGAAGAAAACCTTAGCGGTTCGGTTCATGGTTTTAATCGAACTGGAACCGAACCAGAACCGTGACAGCTCTAGTTTTGATCGGCTTATCAACTTCCAAGTGGCAGCAATATTAATTTATCATAACAAATTATATAATGCGATAAATATTATAATATTTGTAGATAAAAATTTACGATAAAAATATATCTACAAATTATTGTAGATATATTTTTAAGGTTTATTAATGAAACGATGAATAAGGAATTATTACATCTTATTTACAATAAAAATTTCTCAGAAAAAATAATCAAATCTCGAATTTCTATAATGCGGTAATCTATACTATATAGAGAGAAATACTTTCAGGCTGCATATCGTGTAACTCGGCATACCATTCATTCAATCCAGACTATCTGATCTGGTTCGGTCATGACATCACAGTCGTTCGATCATGCAAAACACACATGATATACCATCCAATCAATCTGAATTGGCAGTCTACACTTTCATAGGGCTCCTAAACCAATAGTAGTATGGTGTCTTAAATCTATTAATTTGATAAGACACCTATCTTATAATGTGAAGTTATCATTTTACCCTTACAAATTCGAAAAATTTTAAGTGGAAATTGTTGGAACCAAAAACTGGCTCCAACGAGAGTTCGGACCCTGGGGTGCAGCCGACACCTACTTCTCCCAAACTCAGACCCTTGACCAGTTGTTGAGAATTAAAGAATTGATCATGAGCTTCAGCACGGAGGTCCCTCCACTAACCCGGAAGATCTCAGAGCGCTTCCCTCCTTAGACAAGTACTGAGCTAATGATACCTCAGAAAGCGCTACAAGACTCTAGAAAAATGAGAAAGCCCTCCTTCTGAGATACCATGTGGGTCTATTTATAGATTTCAAAAATCTGGTCTGACAACAGCCAAACTCCGCTGTTCAAAAGGGTTATACGGAGCACAAAGTGGTCTGTCAACAGCCAAACTCCGCTGTTTCGAGGATCTAAATGCAGGCCTCCAAGGATATCCAAGTAAATTTACCTATGGACCAAACGGGGCGGGAAGCTTCTCGCATACCTAGGCGAGAAAGCCCTCCCGCCTACTTCCTTTATCTGACCGGATCATCCTAGGCCCAAGGAAATCTATCAAAGTACTGGCGCGTCGAGAGCGAGAGAAGCCACACTCAACGCCTTAGGATAAGAAACGTTGAGATCATCGAGAGCGAGAGCTCCACTCGACGTCTTATGCTTTTCGCCTACCCAAGCGGAAGCCCTTCCGCTTGCCCTGGCGAAAGGCTCTTGAATTGTCTTGTCTGGGGAAAAACTCACTCAGCAAATATGGGGTTGTACAGAAATCAGATTATTTTTCTACAATTGTAACAGCTCCCGAGCCCCGCATATATAGCCCACACGCTCTAGCATGCCCTCACACTCTTGTATATTATGTATAAATTTGGTCTTTAAACATCTATATATACTTCAAATACTGTTTTTATGTATTAAAATTTTATCATATTTGTATAAGGGGCGAACTCATCTTAGGGCTAGTGTGGGCGGCTGTTCACACTTAGTTTTTTGAAAAAGTTAATAGTATTAGTCACAGTTTAAAATCATAACTAATAGTTCATCATAATACTATTAGTCGCAGCTAAAAACCGTGTCTAATAGTTTTTCACGCTTGTTTTCCTCTCTTTTTTTCTGCAAATCCCCCTCTAAGTTGTTCGCCCCTTAAACATCTAAGTTGTTCGCCCCTTATCATTATCATTCTCTTTAGTTTTTTCCTTTCACATTTTTACAAAGATACAAAAAACTTACAAGACTGTTTATCCATTTTATTGTAATTCATAGTATAACACTTGAAATTGGGTTACTTTATACCGATCTGGCTGAAACAATTCAATCATTCTCATGAAGAAAAAATAGACTATTGTGTTATCATAATTTAACAGAGTTATTATGCTTAATAGAAAATCAAAATTTAGAATCTTGACTCGCATGAGTGAACTATTTGAATTGACACTTGCAATATGATCAATTACTTTGCTCATCAACTTCAATTAACATTTGTTGCAGTCGCAATGTGATGACCCAAAAATGTGCCAAATAATGTTAATTTTTCTTTGATGATTAACAAGAGGCAAACCGAATTTTTTTCGATTATTGTTTGTGTTTCTTCCGTTTCATATGATTAATTACATTTGTTTTATTTTATTGTAATGGGCTACCTTTGGTAAGTGGGTTGTCATTTAAATGGGCTTGGTAAGTGGGTTGCCTTATTGGTGGGTTGGTTGAGTTGGTGTGCTGACTGATTTAGTGTGCTGGCTGAATGGGTGTGTTGTCTGGTGTGGTGTTGACTGGTTTCAGCCTTGGGGCTTGTTTGGGTGGCAACTGGAACGGTGCTTGGCTTCTTCTTACCGCTAGCCGCTTATTTCCCTTGATATAAATCGAGCTCGACCCTTTGCTTATCCTGCACTTCTTCTCCCGTTTTTGTGCCTTCGTTCTGTTGCTGCTCTGCTTCTTTTGCTCTACTGATACCGGCTTCTTCTTCTTCTTCCTGGCTTTCTTTACTCTCATCTGTGTTGTTGTGTTGTCGCTAGAGCTGTCACGATTTTGATTTGGTTCTGGTTCTACTAAAACCATGAACCAAACCATTAAGGTAATGATTCTTCAAGGTAAAACCAAAATCGTATTTGCATGTCCTTTATGCAAGAGGCGCATGAACAAAACATTGTGATGGAGAACAAAAATGTTCATATCTTTACAAAATATTTGAATAAAGCGTTGTGAATATGGAAGAGATGCGTACGAAGAAAGCTCTTAAAATATTACAGATCATGTAAAAATAAATAAATAAATGCGTAGGAACAAATATTGCAGGTCATGGGAGAAAATTGTATCGATTTCTGAAGGGATTACAGTGATGCATTAGGATCGCTTGCAGAGTACATCGATTCAGAGAGCAGATCCACAAATGAGTGATGCATCGCCTCAAGCTCATTCTGATCGGTGGCGAGGGGCTGCCGACGAACAAAATCTCTCATCTATCACTGGAATGCCGACTTTCGTTTCGTTGAGGAGCCGCTTGTGAACTCTAAACCCTCTGCAAAAATAGAATCAAATAGAACACATAATAATAGAAGAAGAAAAAGAAGATCGGCGATGGAGTTGGTATAGTGGCACCTGAGGTGAGAGCAGGAGAGGGATGAAGTTCAATGAAACTAGCCCGACGACGACATCAAAAAAACGGGTACTTTGGGATAGCAGGAGAGGAGATGTGTGGATGTGCAACACTGCAACCTGAAACCCTGCGGGAAAGGAGAAATGCAGCACTACAATCAAGAAAAAATAAATGTGCTGAACAAGAAACCAACGGCCGCCCTTG
The DNA here is from genome assembly GCA_039583875.1 of Platanthera guangdongensis. Classification (NCBI taxonomy): domain Eukaryota; kingdom Viridiplantae; phylum Streptophyta; class Magnoliopsida; order Asparagales; family Orchidaceae; genus Platanthera; species Platanthera guangdongensis. Next base: position 165,348,776 of record CM077159.1, read on the forward strand.
TTATCGGAAACAATAACGCCGACCTTCCATAGAATGGAAGATGCGTTCCTCGGCGTAGCTTCAGGTACAACTTTTCCGACTTGCTTTACGCTCACTGCCTTGAGAACCACAGGCTCCTCTAGGAATTTTTTGATTCGCTCGGAAATGCTTGTGTGGCATGCAGTATTCTCAAACATGCCGTAGACTGTCACAGACATGTTGCCTCTAAATGTAATGAATCTTACCTGAAAATGCAGTGGAAAAGTACCTAGACGTCAATTCCAACTTATCTCCTAAAAATTGAATGGAAAACATACATTTTACAACTAACCAGGTAAATTCAACTCAATAAAATAATGTAATTAACATGTATAAACTCAAGAAAATGCAGTGGAACTCAAATAACTTTCTTCATAAATGAAAACCAAATCAGGTGTGAATTAGGGTTTCTGTTGAAGTCCGTATTGACCGCCTTAATTAGTGGTCTATTCTATTTGGCTTGGCATGAACTTCGGTTGGACTCAGTTCCCTGCCCAGGTTCTCTTTGAGTTTGATGCCACTTGAAAGTGTCTATGTACTAAAAACACTTCTTTCCTAGGCTATTATGACAAGATGCTTAGCAGTAGACAACGTTATGAAAACCAGACCGGACCAGCCGGTTCAACCGGTCGGACCGCCGACCGGTGCACCAGGCGGTCTGGTGTGGGCTCCAAAACCGCTCCAGCATAGAACCGGGCCGAAACCGGCGCACCGAATGGTCCGCCCGTAAGAACCGCTAATCGAGTGAGTTTAGCCGAACCGGACGGCTCCAACACCTCATAATAAATAGCATTTTTGACAAAATGCATACAAGGGGCTTCGATCCACATACCTTCATTATACTCTCACGTTGTTCATCCAACCAGCCAATTGATTTTGATGTATATTGATTGTATTTTAAATACTTATCCATCTTTAATTATATTACCTATACTTACATGCAATAGTCCATTATTCCTATAAATTACATAACTTATTTTTTTATATATATAACGTGTAATGTATTATTTACTTATATGTATTATATATATTATGTTATATACTTATATACAATATATATATAAATATATATTATATAATGCACATCTTTATCACTTATGTGTGCACGACATAATTAAAAGTATAAAATATTAATATTGAGATTAAAGATGGTAATAAAATATATTGAGATTTAAGATTTGAGTTAAATTATAATAGATAATTTTAATATTTATTATATTATCTAACATAACTGTACAACCCCGTGTCCGGCGAGCAGGATCGCCAGGAACCAGACAAGTCGGGTTGAAGATAGTGGGCGAGCTCGGCAGTAGATAAGCCGAGCCCGAGCTCGGCATTCGTCGACCAGGAGCTCGGCATTCGTCGACCAGGAGCTCGCCATTCGTCGACCGGAGATCGGTACTCGTCGACCGCGAGCTCGGCAATCGCCGAGCTAGTCCAGGAATCGTCGAGCTGAGTTCGACTAATGGAGACCGACGGATGGGCGAGCTCGTCGTCCTGCCTCTTGCAACGGAGCTCGGCAACAGTTGGCGAGCGGGATATGCCGAGGTGAACAAGCTCCCCAGCTCGTCTGGACCTATGCGGTACTCTTTACTGTTTTGCCCCCGCAGGTCTGCCTATAGCCCTTCAAAACAGCGGAGTTTGGCTGTTGGCAGACCCAGCCAAGAGTTTTTTGGTAACTTCAGGTCAGCTCATTTGGTTATTGACAGTTCAGATTCCAAAAACTATAAATAGGACTCAAGGGGTACCACAGAAGGGATGCTTCATGTGCCTCCCTGCTCCAGTTTTTAAGTGCTTTCTGAGGGTACCTTAGCTCGGCCTCTGGCTAAGGAGGGGAAGCGCTCTGAGATCTTCCGGGTGTGTGGTGGGACCTCCCCGCCGAGCCCTTGGGTCTGTCTTTCCTTGTTTTCTTTGTTGTTTTGCTTGCAGGAGTGAAGTAGGCGCGAGACCACCTCTTCCCCAAGGGTCGAACTCCACTGGAGACCGAGGCTTCAGTTTCAACAATAACAGTCCAACCGGTCGGATCTTGAACCTTTGATCTCTTCTGTTCGTTCTCCGATCCGGTTCTCAAAACCTTGGCAGTAGATTACTGTGTATCATAAGAGGATTAATTAACTAACAAAATCCCCCAAATAAAATACCATTCCACAGTTAAAGAATCCTCATCCAGTGTTGATAATGGATGTTGAAACCGAGATTCAGTTCCACCTAGAGTTCGGACCTAGGGGTGCAGCTCACACCTATTTCTCTCAAGCCGTCCCTTGGTGAGAGACCTGAATTTGGAAAATGACCCTTGGCTCTAGCGTGGAGGTCTCACCTCACACCCGGAAGACCTTTGAGATCACCCCCTCCCTAGCGAATGTTGAGCTAGGTGTCTTGGAGGATGAAGGAAGAAAATGAAGATTGGTGAAAATGGATCCCTCTCCAAAGCACCACAAGGTCTATTTATAGGTTTTTGGGGATGGTCTGCCAGTGGTGCAATCCCGCTGCTCGAAAATTACTGAAATACCTCTGGGCTGGTCTGCCAACAGTCAAACTTCACTGTTCTGAATAGCTATTCGCAGCCCACAATGGGCAAAATAACAGACTCTCAAGCCGGGTGAGACCCTCGAGCCGGGCGAGAACTAGGCCCGGGGCGGGTGCCGGCCTCGCGCCGCACCCTCCCCCTTGAATCAGGACAGGGCGGGTGTCGGCCACCCACCGCACCCGCCCCCAGAAGGAGGGGTCGGGGCGGGTGCTGGCCTCCCGCCACACTCGCCCCCTAAAGAGGGGTCGGGGTGGGTGCCGGCCTCACGCAACACCCGCCCCCTTGAAACAGGCCGGGGAGGGTGTCGGCCTCCCGCCGCACCCGCCCCCTGAAGGAGGGGCCGGTGCGAGTGCTAGCCTCCCGCCGCACTCGCCCCCTGAAGAGGGGCCGGGGCGGGTGACGACCACGCGCCGCACCCGCCCACTTGAAGCAGAACAGGGCGGGTGTCGGCCTCCCGCCGCACCCACCCTGAAGGAGGGGCCGGGGCGAGTGTCGGCCTCCCTCCGCACTCTCCCCCTGAAGAGAGGTCGGGGCAGGTGTTGGCCTCGTGTCGCACCCGCCCCCTTGAAACAGGTCGGGGGGGAGCCGACCTCCCACCGCCCCGCCCCCTGAAGGAGGGTCCAGGGCGAGTGTCGGCCTCCCGACGCACTTGCCCCCTGAAGAGTACACCAAGCACTAGCAAGCTAGGCCAATTTTTCACCCCTACTAGAATATCATGCAGATCAACAATAAATTTAACCCCAAGAGTGCAAAATCCCCTAAAAGCTTACAAATGTGTAACAAGTCTTGCGCTTGCCTGGGGACCCCACTCCATGAATATGGGGTTGTACACAATCCCCACTTTTTTCGAGCAAGTTCCACGCTCGTAAAGAAACTTCCAACCCAACGAATTCACTGAGTGTGACATTCTTGTTACCGAAAATACTTGACCTCTCTGAGGGGTCAACCTGCCCTACTAGCTAATGAGAGCCTGGGTGGTGAGATCCTCTCGGGGTTGTAACCTTCTCTCCACCGAGGCACATTTGACTCATCCAACTAGTGAGGGCCTGGGTGAGGAGATCCTCTCGGGGTAGGAACCTTCTCTCCACCGAGGCACATTCGACTCATCCAGCTAATGAGAGCCTGAGTGAGGAGATCCTCTTGGGGTTGGAACCTTCTCTCCACCAAGACACATTCGAACCATACAATTAGTGAGAGCCTGGGTGAGGAGATCCTCTCGGGGTTGACAACTTCTCTGTACCGAGGCACTTTTGATGCATCCAGCTAGTGAGGGACTGGGTGAGGAGATCCTCTCGCGGTTGGTACCTTCTCTCCACCGAGGCACATTCGACCCATCCAACTAGTAAGAGCCTGAGTGAGGAGATCCTCTCGGGATTGGAACCTTCTCTCCACCGAGACACATTCGACTCATCCAGCTAGTGAGAGTTTGGGTGAGGAGATCCTATTGGGGTTAGTACCTTCTCTCCACCGAGGCACATTCGACTCATCCGGCCAGTGAGAACCCGAGTGAGGAGATCCTCTCGGGGTTGATATCTTCTCTCCACCGAGATACATTCGACCCATCCAGCTAGTGAGAGCTTGGGTGAGGAGATCCTCTCGAGGTTGGAACCTTCTCTCCACTGAGGCACATTCGACCCATTCAGCTAGTGAGAGCATGAGTGAGGAGATCCTCTCGGGGTTGGTTTAGGCACGTCATTTGAATCATACTAAATTCAATATCCTCAAATCGGGAAACTTTTAAGATACATGACCTTCTGACTCAGTTGGTCAGGGGTAGAGCTTATTATAAAAACATAAGAGGAAAAAGACTTCACCAGAGCAAGGTTTCTTCAGGCTGCTTAAGTATGATGGCCGCCATTCACCTCCTTCTCCTCTGACTCCTCTGTCCTACTCAAGCTCTCCATGAGCTTCTCCATCTCCCCTGCTCTGGCTAGCCAGGAGATGGTATTAACGGCCGTGACGTAGTACTGCCTTTCCATCCTGGGGTCTCCCCTGACCCTGACTTTGACCCCTCCAGTGTTAAACTTGAGGCACTGATGAAATGACGATGACACACAACGGAAGGCGCTGATGAGGGGTTTTCTGAAGTTGGCATTGTAACTGCTCGGAGCATTAACAATGACGAACCGAAGTTTCTTGAGGTTCCCCACAACTTCACCTAGAGTCCGACTCCACCCTCTACCTCATTCCTTCCCCTAAAAATCCAAACAGGGGTCCGTCTGAGGCCAACACCTTACTTGAATCCACCTTCATCTCGTCAAACGCCTTCTTGAAAATGACGTTAACAGAGCTCCTGTTATCAACCAAGATCCGGGAGATAGTGTAGCCTTCGATGACCGCCTGGATGACCAGCACATCGCAGAACGGATCATCATGATCTAGCATGTCGTAGCGACGCTCTGACGGTACATGACATGGAGGCTTGCCTTTTGAGTGGACTCAAACCTCACTCCATCGTGGATCACTGCTATACCTCCTCAGGGTCCTACATCAACCCGGTCCTCGCATACGTCATCTTCCCCTACTCTAGGTGAACTTCCTCAATCTGTACCGGCGGCTGCTGCTAGGCTGGGCCTCTCTCCTCTCTTACTTCCAAGAATTCGGTGCAGGTAGCTGTGGCGTGACCCTCTACCTCGTGGAAGTCACAGTATGTCAACACTCTTCATCTCCTTCTTCGACGGGCTGGGCGATCTCTCTCGTTGCCTCTTCCCCCTCTTCCCATCACCATGACTTGCTGTGGTTGAGGTAGGAGCTGCCTAGGGGCTTGCTACTGGAAGTTGAACCTCCCTTGGCATCCATGAAAGTTCCACCCACCTTGGACGGGACCTTTTCCTGGACCCCGAACGGGCCCTCCCTGTTGCCTCCAACCTTTCTCCGGACATTCCTGAGCTCCCTGGAACCGATGAGCTCTCTGCTCTTCTCTCCTTCTTCCCTCCTTGATGCCTCGAGCCACCCTGCTCCTTCGACTCTGTCTCTGTTAACCTTGCCAACTTCTTAACAAACGCCGGATTGGCCATCTTAATTGCTATCTCCTCTATCGCCCTTTCCATCAGCTGCTCGAAGGATAAGGGGGCCTTTCGGGTCAGACTCATCTTGAAGAACCCCTCACATAACCCTACTGTGAACGCCATCTGGAGAGCATATCCCGACACCTCCTGGACGTCCAGGATCTCTTTTTGGAACCTGTCCACATATTGGGCCAACGACTCCTCCGCCCTCTGACTTATCAGGAAGATGGACTCGGGACACTTCTTCCTCTTTTTTGAAGTGAAGAAGTGAAGCTGAAAACTCCGGCTCAAGTCTTCGAACCCGTAGATCGATCTCGCCGGGAGTTGATGAAACCAATCCCTTGCCTTATCTTTCAACGTGATCGCGAAGAGACGACACTTGAATGCATCCGTCATCGCACTGATAGAGACCGTATCTTCGAACCACTGCAGGTGCTAGACGGGGTCATCCTTCTCGGTATAATAAGTCATGTCAGGTTCTCTGAACCCTTTGGGAATAATAGCTGAGACAATCAGCTCGCTGAAGGGTGGCCTACTACTTGGTGGTCTCACACGCTCCACCCGCGCGACCTACTCACCTGGGAGGCTAGCACTCGCCGGTCTGGGGAATAACTCCCGACCGGTAAGGTCTCGCTCGACCCCCTCTCTCATCCTTTCCTTCCCGAGCCGTCTTCCTGGTGCACTTTCTTCTACCCCTCCTGGGGTCACCTCGCCTAGACCCCTGGGAGCTGTCTCGCCAAGACTCCTGGGAGCTGTCTCGCCAAGACTCATGGGAGCTGTCTCGCCAAGACTCCTGGGAGCTGTCTCGCCAAGACTCCTGGGAGCTGTCTCGTTGAGCCCCCTGAGAGCTAGTTTCTGGGGGGTGGGGGTTGAGCAGTCACCCCGAGGAACAATACTTTGCAGGATCTCCATTATGCTTTGGATGGACGCCATGAGCTCTTCCCTCCCTACAAAGTGTGTTGGGTTGGGGAGCTCGTTGAGGTGATCACCACCTCCATGATCTCCCGCCATGAAACCTGCTTGGGAAGTTCTGTATGAGCCGCGGTCCACGATCACCGCCCGTCGCTGCTTCCGCTTCTGTGTCGACGATTCTGCTGTGTCGTCACTGCTTCTGTGCCGACAATTCTGTGTTGTTCTGTTGTTAGGGTTTACTACTCCCTATTGCTTCTCCTTGTTGTTGCTCTCAGCTGCTTCTCCCTGTTATTGCTCCTGAGCTGTTGCTGCCCCTGCCCCTGGTTTAGGGATGCTGTCGTTAGTCTTTGGAGCTGCTGCTAATTCATCTTCTGTCTTCTCCATCAGTGCTTCCTCCAGAGTTCTTTGAAGGATTCCGCTGAACCTCGGCGTGTCCTCGAGGGATCAGTGGTGTTGTGAAATCCCTCTTCTTTCTCCAACTATAAGGATTTTCTCCTCTTCTCTATACACTTCTTAAATATTACTTTACTAAAATTGGATTTTAGTCGGCCTTGATATGAAGTTTGCAATTTATTTTAGGAATGTTTTACTATAATATAGTTGTTTTTTAGTTGGCTATTTCTAAGTATTTTGGGCTGACTTATTGTTGTTTTCGTAGACTGATTTTAAAACCTTTATGTGGCCGTTTTTAGTGGGTTGTTAACACCTATTTATGAGCTATTATATACAATTTTTAGGGCTGATTTTAGTATTAAACTTTGCTATATTTGGACGAATTTTGTGTTGTTTTGGAAGTTGATTTAGAGACTATTTTTGCGCTATTTAGAAGCTGTTTTTGTGCTGTTTAAACGGCTGATTTTGGGGCTGTTTTTTTTTAGCTATTTCCAGAGTTATTTCTTTGACTATTTTGTGTCGTTTGACGGCTGAGGTTGAGAATTGCAGTCTCGGTTGAGCACTGTTTTGTTTGGATAGCTCGTATAAACATTTCTTTTGTAATTTATTTTGGCTTTCGTAATTTTGACGGATTTTAAATGTCCATTAGTTAATCTTTTTAAAACATGAATGCTACAAATAACAAATGACGCAACCCAAATAAAAAGTGTGTTCTATTTCAGTGATTTTCGAGACCCAAGAACAAGAAAATGACGCCGCGAGATAATCGTGACAATAATGCGAACAAAAGAACGGATAAATGCAAAGCCTTGATGAGTTTTTTTATTTATTGGATTATGTTTATTCCAATATTTTCTATGGTATTACTGTTTTGTTTTTTTATAAACATTGCATGTGCATATGAGTTACACAATAATAAAGGGCGTCCGATATTTGAAGGTATAAAATTGATATTTGCGTGCCTATATTTTTAAAATTTACCGAATTTATAACCTAAAAAAACAACCTAATTGCAACCCCTCAGCACCCAGCCCTAATTTTACGATTTCCGCCTGCATGCCCGAACGGAACCCCTCGCCGCCACCTGGAGTGCTCGAAAACGCTGTCGAAGCTCCTCCAAAGCCTCTTTGCTGCCTCTTGGAGTACTTTTCGCCGCCGCTTGGAGTACTCTTCGCGTCGCCAGAATGAGTTTGACAAAAAAATCTGTCGGCGGTCTTGCTGTGCAGTGGGAGGAGGATAATAAAGACGACGACAGTAAGCAGAACAGAGAATGAACAGGTGGTGGCGGCGGAAGAAGAAGAGGAAAATGTTGTCATGGCTGGAATACTCTGTTTCCTTAAGAATTATTGATTTGACAAAATATCAGAGGATCAAAGAAAAATGGGGAAGAGGAAGAGATATCGAAAAATTTCATTCCAATTTTAACAGGGGATTTCGTATTCATTTTGATTTGGACGATTTGTATCCGATTTGGGCGATTTGTTTCCCTCTGAAGTCTAAACGGATTACTGATTCTCCAAATTTTAATTCAAAAAATTGAAATTTAAGAAATTTTAAGTGCAGAGTCAACGTCAAGATGATTGGATTTTTCTTATTTAATTTAGGGTTGCATCATGTTTCTATTCATAGTAGGGATCTCCTTTTTTTATAATGTTCTCTAGATTAGAAGTAATCGTCATTAATAAATGATGGGATCGTTGCTATAGCAGAGTATATTTCATTTTATAAATTAGTAGAGAAAAAAAGATAAATAGAATCAAGTTTCAGTTTTTTTTAAAAAGGGCTGCAAATATCACTTGGGACAACAAATATCTATTTAGGGGTTACAAATATCCAAAGGCTGCAAATATCGATTATAGGCCTGCAAATATCAACGCCCATAATAAATTGCTATGAAATAAATGTTTGCGAGAAAATTGAAAATGATACAAACATCTGAGGGGAAATTTTATATGAAAGCACATGTTTTATATAAATTACGTTAAGATTAGAATAATAAAACTCTGCATAAGGAAATGTGAAGTATTCAAATCCTATGATGTAGAAGTTATCTACTGATGGATTTACCAGTAGGGGTGAGCCTACACTTTCGCCCTTCGGGGGTGGAGCCCAATTCAAGTTTGCATGTCTGAACATTTTCTATTTTATATAACTAAAATTAAGGGACACGTTAAGGGTCAGTATTGAGAGTAAATAAAATTGATGATTTATTGTAATATATGCATATTGCTATTTCCTCATTGTCTGCATGTATGATTGTTTCAAGAAGTACTTTTCTCAAATATGCATAGTTTTATGACTAACATTCGTGAACATTTTTGTTTTAGGCAACATGAGCCACTCTCAGTTAGTGGTGCACAAAAAAACCGGTCCTAACCGGTTCGGTTGGGAGCGGACCGGTTAGGACCGGCTAGGGACCGGTCCAGGTGAGGACCGGTCCGGTCCCGGATCGGTCTCAGGAGTCACAAGGAGTCCCCTTTTTTTATCAAACATCGGTCCCGGACTGGGACCGGTCCCGGACCGGGACTGGTAAAGGACCAGTCCCGGACCGGGACCGATCAAAAGACTGGTAAAAGACCGGTTATTTTAGTAATTTTAGTAAAGCCCGATCATTTTTTTAGTCATGTTAATAAAAGACCGGACAAAAGACCTGTAAAAAAGATCGGTCCGGGACCGGTCCTCCGGTCCCCGCCGGTCCTCCTCCATAGGAGGAAAACCGGTCCCGGACCGGGACTGGTTTGAGCGGGACCGGTCCGGGACCGCTTGGCCAAAAGACCGGTCTTTTAAAAGACCGGTCCCGAACTGACCCGACAGTCTTTTTTTCCAGGACTGCTCCCAGTGCTCGGAAAGGGATTCCGTCGGAAGGTTTAACGAAGGTATGATCTTTGTAGTGTAATGCTGCGCCATTTTTATTGAAATAATGTTTAATTCTTGAAATTATTTGGGAAGTCCAGAATAAGGGTCATCACACACAAAAAACACAATAAAATTTGTTTTTTTTAAACTTGGTAGCAATCATTACAACATTATTAGGGCAGCCTGCAAATGTAGAAGATATCATGAAGTGCTTTCAAAATATAAAAACTCAAAAATAAATATTAAAAGCAAAGTTATTTACATTTTATATCATTGTACGTGCGAATTTTTTTTTGCGATATATTAATGCACATTTTCCGTATTTTTCGATTATTTTTTTTGCAATTTTCAAGTCTGTCCGTACTAGATGAAATTTCTACATGCCATTGACTTGTATGCTACTTTGTGGTTGGCAAAAGTCAAAGTCATATCTGCCTAACTAGAGGTAACCAAGGGAAAAATGTACGTCCGAGAGAAAACACGTCCGGGCAAAAAACACTCTCCTAAGTGAAATATGAGTGCTCGAGCGAAAATGTAATCGTACAAAAAAATGCCTAAAAAATCTTATTTCTCTATGCATTACACCGCACACACTATATTGTCAGGATGGCCATTTTCTACAGGGAGGTCACTGTTTTCCAAATCTATGACCATCCATCCGGAAAATATGACGTGCAAGCCAAAATTATAAGCATGACGTTTGAGTTATACTTACCGGAAAATGGTTATAAATGCCCAACATTTTTGTCTCTCGCCCGGCAATCCTCAACTCCGCCCGGTGCAATTTAAAACTTTAAATTAAATATTATTTCTTAATTGAAATTTGAAAGAGTTATTAATCGTTTATTTATTTTATTTTGACGCGTAAATTTTATAATCTGATACCAAATGTCTGCCAATAACGACCTGCATCAACAAATCGATCGTATATATATTTTTTTTCTCCCGAAGCTGATCCGAGTCACTTTCAGTGGTCTCCTTCTTCCTGCAATTGGAGCCCTCGTCGTCAATCTATCCATGCCTTTCTTCGCCAGCAACCGACGGGGAGCTGCCGGCAGCGGATTCGGCCATTCTACCCTCCCCACCACCGGCAAGCCGAAGTCACTGCGGAAGCCTTCTGGCTCCCGCCGGCGTAACCTCTTCACCCCTTCCCCCACCTTCTTCTCCATCGCGATCTTCCTCTCTCTTCTGCTCTTCCTCGCCGTCTTCCTGCGCTACGGATTCCCCAGCCACCTCTCCTCCTCTCCCAAATCCTCCAACTGGCAGAAGTCCCGACTTCTTCGTCGCCCGAAACCTAACCCTTACGGCGCCGGCGCCGGGACCGGAGGAGCTACGAGGAGCGGAGGAGATATCTCTGCCGCTTCAGTGGATATTACGACGAAGGATCTATACGATCGTATTGAATTTCGGGACATTGACGGGGGAGCGTGGAAGCAGGGATGGAAGGTGGAGTATGAGGGGGGTGAGTGGAATGAGGAGAAGCTCAAGGTCTTCGTGGTTCCACACTCTCATAATGATCCTGGGTGGAAGCAGACGGTTGAGGAGTACTATATTCACCAGTCAAGGCATATATTGGATACCATCGTGGAGTCTCTCTCGAAGGTGAATTCTGTTGCTGTTCTTCTATTTGATCTTCTTGTTTTATCGTGCTTAATAATTTGTGTGTTGTTAATTAGAATGAACTGATTGAAGACATTAATTCTCTTGGAAAATGGGCTTTAGCAGACTTCCCATTAGCACCAATCCGCACTGAACATTTAAGAGAGAAGATCCCCAATTTATTTGATTATATATCCGTCGGAGCCAAGTTCTCAGCTAGCTAGACATTTGAAATGTGCGATGATTGAAGGTATACTTGATCGCTAGCGACAACTGAAGGCAAGAGATGAGGAGGAAATAACAACTACCTATCTTAATGCTTAATGGAGTGGTCGAGTGGGTAGTGTTCCACATACCTAGGAGTGTACATGAACTCTGCCTCCCGGATCGAGTGTTGTGCAAGGTTGGGAGAAGGTAGAAGGTATCACCAAATCTTAAAATGGGATCCTCTTGTTGTGTGTAAAATGACATACTCACTTTCTAATGAGTCGTATGTATAGACAATGATGGGTTGGTGGGAAGATTGTTAGATATATATATATATATATATATATATATATATATATATATATATATATATATATATATGTCCGCTCGTGTGTTAGAACCGATTCAGAATAGGTTAACGGGTTCGTGTCATCCTAGGGACTGCTCTACGCTGGAAGTACTATAAATACCCATTTCATACTTAGATGTGGTATTCGTAGAATACTTTGAGCGGAGCATCTCTTACAAAGGTGATGGTGGGGGTGGGGGGGGGGGGGTGGGGGGGGGGGCGAGATCCAGAGAGATTCTATGTGCCTCATTCTCCACTAGCCATCTTTGTCACCTTCATCCACCGCAACAACTAAAGGGCTTCTTACTTCAAACTCGACTGGGATCAATTCCTCAGAAAAATGACATAATTTAAATGGGTCTCCCTTGTCGTCGTATTTGGAGGTTTTCTCAAAGCCCACAATACCGAGGACAGCTGATCGACCCAATTTCCTCTAGCATTTTCTACTTTTTTCTTGAAAAAGTTTAGAAGTAGTTTGCTGGCTGCTATCACTTGTCTGTTGCTCTGAGGGCGATGGACCGAAGCGAAGCGCAAGTGGTCCCCATATGCCTTTTCTATGGATGGCCGACTAGTTCATTTGTCGCTATGTTCTCCCTCTCGATATATATTGGATGCTGAAGGATCGAAATGCATCAACCTCTTCACTTTTGACAGATACAGTTGCAGAGTTAGCTCCCTCGCCTTAAATTCTCCATAGATTTGAGATGTCACCACCAAAGAGCCCGTGCAAGCTCGAATATCTTCTATTCCCAAGTCCGTAGCTATTCATAGCCCAACAAGCAATGCCTCACACTCCACCTGATTATTTGTAACCTCGAAGGAAGTTCTTTTGCTTATGTGATTTTCATGCTGTTGGGGCCAACTAGCACCACATCAACCCTCAACAACCGCTTACTTGAGGCTCCATCTACGTACATTATCCACCCATGGTTGGAACAAGCTTTGCTTCAATGGTTTTATTGATTGTGACCCCCCAAGAAATATACAATAACTTGTGCTTGGATAGCCATTCGCGGTAGGTAGGCAATCTCGAACTCTCCTAACTATACTGGCTATTTCACTATTTGTCTGAATGCTCAATCTTCTTCAAGATGCATCGTAGTGGGTGGTCCATGACCACTTTGATCATGTGAGTTTGTAAGTACGTCCTAAGCCTCCTGTTATGACGATGAGGGCATATGCCAACTGCTCCAAGATAAGATATCAGGTCTCCACATTTTTCAGCAACCGACTCACATAACATATTGTCATTTCTTTTTCTTGTCCTGTTCTTTTACTAAGCTCATCACCTCCACTCTAACTCTAAGGTAAAGGAAGAGGTTTTCTACTGCTCTGGGACTTTGTAATAAGGGTGTCCCCATTAGTTGTTGCTTCAAACTAAGGAAACTACCATCACATTTCTGGCTCCAATCTAACTTCTGATTCACTTGTAGGATTTTAATGAATGGTGAGCATTTTGCCCTATCTTAGAGAGGAAATAACTGAGCCCCAAAATCCTCCCCGTCAACTGTTGCATCTTCTTGGTGTTTCGAGGTGCCATCATCTCTATAATTGCCTTCACTTTGTCGGGGTTAGACTCCACCTCGTTTAGAGTTAAGGGGTGTCCTAAAATCGTCACCTTCCCAGCCCCAAATACATATTTAGTTAGGTTAAGCCTCATTTTGTACCTTCGTAGAATGACAAAAATCTCTACAAGGTCTTCCAAGTGCTCTTACGCTCTGACTTTTCACTAATAGATTGTCGACATATAACTCTATGTTTCTCTCATTTTTTTCCTTTGGAACACACGAACCATCATCCTCTGATATGTGGCGTCGACGCTCTTCAACCCGAAGGCCAATATTCGGTAGCAATAACACTCTTTACTAGTGATAAATTGTAAAGACTCAACTACAAGGTTTTGCCCATGTTCACATTTGATATATTAGCACTTTTAGGAGGTCACTCATTCTAGGATTACTCCCATCGGAGCACGTTTAACTATGAGTTTTTCAACACAACTCAACCACTTTCTCTGAAAAGACGCTTTTGATATTTAGGGTCCAAACAAATACTGAAGCCCAACAACTTAATCTCTATTTCCAATGTGAGTTTCAGTTCATTCATACATCTCCTTTCACCTAAAAGTCTGTTATCTATAAGTTTGTCATTCTAGAAGCCTATTAGAAGCTTCTTTACTTGGGCTTCTCCGCCCCAAAGACACTCTCCTCCCTTATCGTATTCAGAATGTTATTTGCCCACCAACTTCTGCATGGTTCATCCCCAAATCACACATTATAATGTAGGATGACTGACTTCGATACTATTTGTAATGCCCCAATCCTTAAAAAGGGAATCCCAGTGCACAAAGAATCCCCGCACAGTGAGGGTCCAGGGAAGGGTTCGGGGAACGACCCAATCCTTAAAAAGTAAAAAATATTGTTCGATTTGGTTTATCCCAGCCCATAATAAGCTGATCCACACAATTTTGTCTCTTTTCACAGTTGGCCTACAAGCACTTTCCAGGAGGTCACCAATCCCAAGGTTACTCCCACCGTAGCATGCCTAGCTATAAAGTGATGCCGGACATGCCCGCCCTAGAATCCACCAGGGGGTTGTCAACCCGAAATCCACACATCTGCCTAGCCTTCTAACCTTTAATCAGGGATGCAACAGGACCTGCCGTGTGAACCTCAACAACAATAATGACTAAGATTTTTGAAACAATAAATAGATTCTGCCGACAACTGGTGTAACTAGTCTCGGGCCTTCTCTTAGAAAGTGATGATAACGAATTGACTGTTAAATGCATCTGTGACATTGCAGATCTACACTGTCCTTGAACCATTGAAGGCGGTTCAGGGATTCATTTTCACTGGAGTAGTTGCTGAGTGTGGTTTCCCTAAATTTCACTGACACTGGAACAATCTATATCTCGTTGCAAAAGTAGGGTGTCATCCCCCTTGGTAGTGGGGTCGGCAAGGACACTCTTTATATTCAAACTCCAAATGTCGAGGAGCGGGGGCGGCTTCTATGAGGTGAATTCGCTCGAGGTTCTTGCGGTCCTCAATTGCGAGTTCCTTTTCTGGTAGCGTAAGGGTGGAGAAGGCACATCGTTAGACGTTGGTAGTGACAGGGTCTCCGTGACTGTGACACATGTTGTGGCCCGACCCCGTTAGAATTTCTCTATCATATGGCGTGTTGCCGGGAAATCTTTGCAAATCATGTATTCACCTTGATTTCATTGAGGCTCACGCCTAACATCAAAGTCGTCATTGTGAACCATCAAGGTCTCTTGCATCATATCTTCCTTTCGTTAAAGTTCATGCTCACGGTACAAGAATGTTGGAGCCAGTCTTACTAGAAGTTAAGACTGTGAGATGCCGAAGATCTACTTAATCGCTAGCGACTGAAGGCAAGAGACGGGGAGGATAGGAACAAATATCCATATGCTTAGCAAAGTGGTCGCGCTACAATGTGGAGGTCCCGCTACATAACTAGATTGCATATGAACTCCCTTCCTAGACCAAGTGTTGTGCTTGGTTGGGGAAGGTAAGCGAAATCACAACTTGTAAAATGAGCTCATCTCAGTGTGTGAACTGCCCTCCTCCCTTTACAATGAGTTGTATTTATAGATAATGATGGGGAACCATCCCTGCTACTTGAGGGTTTTCTCCAGCCTGGCGCTAAAGCTGGTTACTCGTGAGTCCTTCAAGGGGGCTTGTGAGCCTTGTGCGAGGTTGCGTAGGACCTTGGCGAGATCTTCATATGAGGTCTTCATTGTATTGTGTCTTCGATAGATGCTCTCCACGTGTCTTCCTTTTGATCTCGCCAAACACGGGTCATAAAACATATATGGTGGGCTTGGAAGCATTTGTGTGATCCTAATTTTTTTGCTAAACTTGAAATGTTAATTCCATGTTCCTTTGAATCATCTCTGACTAGCTAGAACTCTGTTTTGGAAACCTGAGTTTTCTTTACAGTTGGCAATTTTTAAGCTGTATATATCTCTGGGTTAGTTTTTTATTGTGTTGACAACATTGACCTCAGTGGAATTAAATAGTTTTGGTTATTTTCAGGATGCACGCCGCAAATTCATATGGGAGGAGATGTCATACTTGGAAAGATGGTGGCGCGATGCTTCTGAATTGAAAAGGGCAAGTTTTTCTAATTTGGTCAAGAATGGGCAGTTGGAGATTGTTGGTGGGGGCTGGGTGATGAATGATGAGGTAAGGTTTTGGTATCCCAATAGTCCTTAACGCACGAATATGTTTGGATCAATTTGAGCAAGCTTCATATCTCAAATAAAAAAAAGGTTCTTGACTTTGAGGAAATTGTGGATTGTTGTGCATAATGAACATTATTTGGAAGAAGGAAACATATGCATTTTGATTATTTGTGCGCACAAGTTTGACAATTATTTAAGCTACTAAATCTTTTTTTTCTTTCTTAGTTCCTTTTAATTTATTATTGTGGGACTTGTACCTTAGATCATTCTATTGTACTTTGATTTTAGTATCAAGTTTTTCATCGGACTTCTATTTTTCTTTAAGAAATTTCTTAACTGTTCCCTTTCATTTAGTAACATGTATTACAAAATGATGCATTCACGGTTCTGAAATTGGTAAATATTGTGAATCGTTTTGGAAATAAAACGCGCTGATGAATTCCCTCAAGAACTTTCCATCGATAATCGTCCCCGCTTTCTCAAACACGCATAAAAGTCCTTCACTCGCTCGCATTCAACAATATGTTTAACTTTTCCACAACCTTTAGCAAGCAAGAAATCAACACGATTTTTGAAGTTAACGACAAATAAGAACATTGATAAATTAAGCAAGCAAACTCTGATTACTGGCCAAATAATATTGCACATATACGTTATGTTAATAACAAGGGAGGTACGAGCCGGTGTGAGAAATATACCTGGCCCGTGCGCAAGCAACACGAGCCCCAATCAGAGGAAGTCTGGGACTGTTTCGGGAAGAAAGGATTGCAGGCTCGGATGGAGGTGGAAAGAGTTCACGGACCAAAGCCGACAAAGTCGTCAGTTGGACCGCCCCGAGCGCCGGTGGAGGGCCAAGAATTTAGCGTCCACAGCCGACGGGCCAAAGCTGGGAGGACGGGGGCGTCGACGAGCCTTGCTGCTAGAGGTAATGGCGAATGGGATTTCGGAGGGTCCCGTGGTGCTCGCCGCCGCTTTGGTCGATTGGGAAGACAAACCTCCCGGCAGCTGCTTCGCTGCTGGGAAGACTTGTCCGGGGGGGGGAGCATTCGATTTCACGGAAGCCGGGGAAGAGAGCGGATGTCGCGCCGGAGCTGGGTACTGGACGGTTGTTGTGCCGGAAGAGAGTAACGACAAAGACTTCAATGTCTTTTCGTTTCCTTCTTTTCCAGCCTCTCCTTCACGTGGGTGGGGTGGAATTAAATAGAAATGGATGTTTACAACTTTCACTGTTTACGAAATTAAATGGAAGAGTTTCTTTTTCGGTAATAACGTGGGGGTCACAAAAGAGACCCAACTATTTAATGCTAAGGAGGGGTTTCAAATAAGTTGGCCGACGGTTTTCAAGAAAGAGGGTTTAAATGGAAGTTACAAAGGTTTAAGTTGATTGTATAGGGAGTTCACTGGTTGGAATTTCAAGAGTTGAAAAATCAATAGGAAAATAACTTGGCATCCTCCTCCCAAATATATTATAAAGCATAAGTTAACTTCAAAATATTTTTTCTGTTCTTGTAATAAAACCAAATATGTTAATTTGTTTGCTTGCTTAATTTAACGCTACTCCTAAGTTGACGGACCTATACATTCATGATCTCATTGGTCGGTCACTCCAACAAGTCAAACGACAGTGCGCAAGTAACAAGCGCGATACAATAAGAGTAAACTAAAACATAAAATGCGCAAATGCTTGTGCTGCAAAAAGTACCTTAAAAATAAGAAAAATAGAGATGCAAACTTGGGTTGCATCAATTTACCCGGGGTGGAGAGAACTCGACCCCGTCGAGAATATGACGAAACCCGCCACCAAGGTTCTGAAGATCGAGATCTTACTTAGGATCGGGAGGCATCCCTAAGATCGTAAAACGTAGAATCGACACGGATCGCAAGATCGTATTATAATAAAAATTTAAAAAATTATACACATTGACATTGGAAGAATTATTTTTATAAAACAAAAACATCAGAAAAATATAAAACAAAAGTATGAGAAATATGTAACAATCAACATTCGACAAATATTAATATAAAAAACATTGTAAAACAATTAGTAGTGTTAAGTTATTAACAATTTAAAACAATTTGAACAAAGTAGTAAAAACTAGAAAGGAACTCATTGGCTCATTGCTAGTGTTAACAATTTAAGAAACTCTATGCCTCTAAACAATTTGGTTTCTTTTAATAACAAATCTGAATAATTTGTATGCAAACAAATATACCAAGTACCAAGCACAAAGAACAATAAGGAGAAATATCAGTTTTGGTGGGATTTGATATTATACCAGCCAAGGAGAAAAACTTTCGAGTAGGGATTCTGCTACACCTGCAAAAAAAACTGTTAGAAAGTGAAGAAGAAGAGGAACGAGAAGAAATAATGAGAAGAAGAAGAATGCGGGATGACCTAGAATGCGGGATTGTCTGCGGGAAGAAATAATGAGTGCTGCGATGGGAAGAAATAAGATGAGAAGAAGAATGCGGGATGACCTAGCCTGCGGGAAGAAATAATTACCTGAAGAATGCGGGATGACCTAGCAGAAAGAAGAAGAAGGAAAAGAATGCACGAGATTAAAACACTGGGATCGACTATGATCGTAGGATCGCCCGATCCTACGATCATAAACGCCGATCCTGACGTTTCTGCAGGGAGCCCGATCCAGCATAGCTCGTGACTCATTTTTCCCGTAAAACTCGTAAGATCGTCCGATCTTACGAGCAAAATTGAGATCTTAACAACGTTGCCCGCCACTAAAATAACCAAAAGCCAATCCCAGAAATTGGTGAAGCAGTGCCTTGTTGTGGTAGATGGTGGAACACGGGAAAGACCCATTGCCGCTACACAAGAACTTTTGGCAAACCCTCTTTCCTGAAAGGAATAGAAAACTCATCTCCATTGGAAAAATATAACTCCAGGTGATGAAATCAACCGCGGAGTTATAGTTTTCCAAAGTTTCTCGAAAACTGTTAGTCAAAAATTCATGCATGACATGTAATTGCTTAATAAAAATTAGAGCTGGAAAGAGGTGAGTACGATAAAGTGAGAAAGAAAGTGAGTCAATAAAACAGAAAAGGGGACAAGGCCAAAAGGAGGCATGATCAACTTGCGGATTTATTAGAACATATTGCATAATACGCAATAGTGCGAGACACCTACGAAAGTCCACAAAACCAAGATCAACTATTGCCATATCGTCACCTACCGACAACTGACTAACACCACAAATTTTTAAACCGAACATAATTTGTTCATTTAAAACCAACCACAGAAATCCTTTAAAACGTGTTTCCCTATTAGGAGTAAAAATTCTTTTAATGTTTCAATTTCCCTCATAAGGCTAACTCTAAAAAATTCAAAATTCATTTGATGAAGCTCGGAATGCTCACGTACACTCACGGGATAGTGGTACGTATTAAACACATGATCGCCAAATATAAAGTCAAAGTGTGGTGGTGTTGGCAGATCATCTAAGATGGATGACTTACCGGGACCAAGTGCGTCTTCCTGGAGTAAAGGTCTAGGTAGAAGTGCAACACTAAATAATAGTGGTGTAGTGGTAACTAAAGAAGGTGTGGCCGATGGTGGCGAGGTCCTCCCAGGAGCCTTAGGAACATGACTATTCTTCTGGGGAAGAAGAACAATCTTGTGCCCACGGTGATCGAAGGAATGAGAGTTCCTTACACCATCATGCACAACGCGTCTATCGTACTGCCATGCTCTACCTAACAAGATATGACAGACATCGATAGGGGCGACATCACATAGAACAGAATCCTAATACACATTCCCGATAGAAAACTCTACGAGACAACAGTGAGTAACGGGTATAGTCATGAGACTATTAACCACAGATAAGTGGTAGGGTCGCTCCAAGGGGTGCGTCTTGAGTCCTAGCTTCTCAACCATACGTTAGGAAACAAACTTTTTTTCATGCTACCGCTGTCAATGATGATGGAACAAAAATGTCCCTGAATGCGCGCAAGAGTGCAAAATATCTCGTGTCTCTGACAATCACGCTCAGTGGACTCACTAGGGGAAATAAGGCTATAACGAATGACACAAACTAGGTGTTCAGCTTGTTCTCCTTCAACCTCAATAACGTTGTCAGTCTCGGGCTCAGGCTCAAATTTGGAGTCATTAAGGAAGACTCCGTTTTCTGGCTCACGCCCATCAGAGGAATCAGTAATTGCGACGAAGTGGCGCCGCGGGCACTCAGACGATTTATGCTCAGGCTCTATACACTTTGAAGCATCAGAATACTCCAGTGTTGGGCTTGGATCCCATGGGTTCCTTACCTCGGGTGAGGCCAGCGGGAGGAGCTGGGGTTCCAGTAGTGACAGGAGGAAGAGGATCAATATTCTTAGAGATGGGTGCAGTGGTGGTGGTGCTCGAGGAAGGCCTATCAGTAGACCTATGCCCAGATGTCCGTTTCTGAAGCGAGGCCTCCACTCTTCATGCTCGACTAGACACTTCACCCAAATCTCGAAAGTCGTGCAACTCTAACTCATCCCTAATAGCATAGCGAAGCCCGTTCAGATAACGAGATACTGTCATATCGTCCTCCTCGTGTAGGTCTAGCCTAGATTGCAATACTAAAAACTCGTGGGTGTACTCATCCACGAAAAGCTTATCCTAACGAAGGTTGTGGAACTTTCGATAAAGAGTCTGCAGATAGTCCGAGGGGATATATCGCTTCTGCAGTTGTAACTTAAACTCGACCCACGTGGTAATAGGTGCTAGACCCAAGATGTATCGGGTGCGCTCTAGTTGAACCCACCAGACTAGTGCAGGTCCTTTAAGCCTAAGGACACCGTACTCGACTTGCCGATTCACAGGCATTTGTTTCCACGCCATAAACCTTTCCACGCGCTTACACCAATCGAGGCATTTCTCGGGCTCTACATGGCCCTCAAAATCACCTATATCAAGCTTAACTTCATCGTCCCAACGGGGTTGGCGACGGAGTCCAAGGTCAGGTTGTGCAGGATCTGCGAGTCTAGGATTTGGTTCCTCGTGCCTAGGAATTTGGTGAGGAGGTTGATTTACACCTAGGTGACGAGCGGCTTCTATGTTATTGACGGAAGTTCGTAACCCATTTACGACTTGGGTAACATCTCCCACTCGGAGGGTGAGTGTTTCCATCATTTGCATGAAATTGCCCATCCGTTGATTTTGGTCATCGACGCTTGATTCGAGTTTGTCCGCTCTACCCTCTATTTTTTTTGTAGAAAATAAAAAAAGTGGACTATATATATATATATATATATATATATATATATATATATATATATGAAAAAAACTCACTAAAAAAAATTTTTGACAGATTTTTTTTATAAATAAAAATTTTCTTTTTTTTTTGGAAAACAAAAATTTAAGACAGGATCGTACGATTCACAATAGCGGTGAATCAAACCGTCATCTGATACCAAACTGATGCATTCACGGTTCTGAAATTAGTAAATATTGTGAATCGTTTTGGAAATAAAACGCGCTGGTGAATTCCCTCAAGAACTTTCCATCGATAATCGTCCCCGCTTTCTTAAACCCGCATAAAAGTCTAACACTCGCTCGCATTCAGCAATATGTTTAACTTTTCCATAACCTTTAGCAAGCAAGAAATCAACACGATTTTTGAAGTTAACGACAAATAAGAACATTGATTAATTAAGCAAGCAAACTCTGATTACTGGCCAAATAATACTACGCATATACGTTATGCTAATAACACGGGAGGTACGAGCCGGTGTGAGAAATATACTTGGCCCGTTGCGCAAACAACACGAGCTCAATCAGAGGAAGTCTGGGACTGTTTCGGGAAGAAAGGATTGCAGGCTCGGATGGAGGTGGAAAGATTTCACGGACCAAAGCCGGCGAAGTTGTCAGTTGGACCGCCCCGAGCGCCGGTGGAGGGCCAGGAATTTAGCGTCGGCAGTCGACTGGCCCAAGCTGGGAGGACCGGGGCGCTGACGAGCCTGGCTGCTGGAGGTAATGGCGAATGGGATTTCGGAGGGTCCCGTGGTGCTTGCCGCCGCTTTGGATTGGGAAGACAAACCTCCCGGCAGCTGCTTCGCTGCTGGGAAGACTTGTCCGGGGGGGGGGGGGGGGCGTTCGATTTCACGGAAGCCGGGGAAGAGAGCTGGGTACTGGACGGTAGTTGTGCCGGAAGAGGGTAACGACAAAGACTTCAATGTCTTGTCGTTTCCTTCTTTTCCAGCCTCTCCTTCACGTGGGTGGGGTGGAATTAAATAGAAATGGATGCTTACAACTTTCACTGTTAACGGAATTAAATGGAAGAGTTTCTTTTTTAGTAATAACGTGGGGGTTACAAAAGAGGCCCGACTATTTAATGCTAAGGAGGGGTTTCAAATAAGTTGGTCGGAGGTTTTCAACAACGAGGGTTTAAATGGAAGTTATAAAGGTTTAAGTTGATTGTATTGGGAGTTCACTGGTTGGAATTTCAAGAGTTGAAAAATCAATAGGAAAATAACTAGGCATCCTCCTCCCAAATCTTTCACTACTATATAGGAAAACTTGCCATTGGTGCAACATTCAAAAATGCCAAGTATACCCTCATTTTTAAATTTTAATGACTTGATATATATTACAATATATTTCAAAAAAAATAAAATATAATGTCCATTCAAGTAATTACACTATCCCCAAATTTAGAGTAATGATGAAAATTCATTAAAATTCAAAATCTTTTTAGTAGAGCTCCTACACCTACTATGGTAGGCTATCATTAGACATGTCAGCGGTCTATTCGAGAAAGATTGTCATTAGACATATCAGCGGTTTATTTGAATAGCAATGTAATTTTTTTTAATTAATTCAATTTAATTTTTTTCATGTTTTCAATTTTAATTTTAATTAATTAATTTTTAATTTATTTTATTAATGTTTTCAATTTAAAAAAACAGACGGTTGGGGGCGGGCGAAGCCCGCCGTCGCCTGCCGGGTACTGTGGCGCGTGGCCATCGGGCCGGAGGCCCGTGCCTGTCACTCGTATATTATAAAGCATGAGTTAACCTCAAAATATTTTCCAGTTCTTGTAATAAAATCAAATATGTTAATTTGTTTGCATGCTTAATTTAACGCTACTCATATTTTGACGGACCTATCCATTCATGATCTCATTGGTCGGTCACTCCAATAAGTCAAACAACAGTGCGCAAGTAACAGGCGCGATACAATACGAGTAAACTAAAACATAAAATGCGCAAATGCTTGCGCTACAAAAAGTACCTTAAAATAAGTAAAATAGAGATGCAAACTTGGGTTGCATCACAAAATCATATAAAGTTACCACCCTTAGACTAACTCTAGGATTTGAACAATTAATTGTTTGCTAATTTGCCATCGCTATACTATTGCTTTCTTAGCTATTGTTTCCTCATATTTTTGTGATAATGCACCTCCAGTTGGGGCCAAGATAACATCATAATCTTAGTTATAACATCTTTCTTAAACAATAATATACAAGAACTTAAAGGAAACATGATATTTTTAAGAAATTAACCCCACAAAAAAGCTTTACTTTCTGTATATCTAACTTTAATTTAATGTCTTAGAGTTAATTATATCATAGTAACCCCTCAAGATTTACCACCATATTAGGTATCATTCATTTATCATTCCAACATTAGTATTGTTAGGGATCGCTCGACGCTCCGGTAGAGCGGACTAAATTGGACCGCCTTAACCCTGGAGCGGTCGAGCGCACCAACAATCACCGTAAGTAGAAAACTGGAAAAAGAATTTTTTTAACGTGGAAAATCCGTCAACTGGGTGAAAAATCATGTGGCCGGATCTGTGCCGGCCAAACCTCCACTATTTGCTTGTTGTTGTATAAGACTTTCTTGAAAAACTCGAGGGCGACAAGCCGCCTCTCGTTACAATTTGTTGAGAGAGAAAGTGGAGGGAAAGCTCAGAGGGTGACAAACCACCACTCGTGGAGGCAAGCATTTCTTTGTGAGTTGTCGGGAGCGATGTGCCTGCTGCACCTTGAGGTCCTCTACTGGTGCTTGGGAGTATCCTGCTGCGCTCGTTCTGATTATGTCTGGGCCTTGGAATCCCGAGTGTTGCGCTCAGCGGGCTTGGTCTACTGACATTGAGGAGACTTGGTGGTCCCGGCGGAGCGTGCGGAGACGCGCTAGGAACGGTCTGGATGGCAGAGCGCACGGAGACGCGCTTGGAGCGGTCTCGATGGCGGGGTGCACAGAAGCGCACTTGGACGATCTCAATGACGGACCGCCCGGTGGCGCGTTTGGATGGTCTTGGCGACGGAGCGCGCGGTGGCGCGCTTGGATGGTCTTGACAACGGGGCGCGCTTGGACGGTCTTGACGACAGAGCGCTTGCTGGAGGAGAGCGCGCGAGGCGCTTACTAGAGGAGAGCGCGCGGGTCGCTTGCTGGAGGAGAGCGCGCGGGTCTCTTGCTGGAGGAGAGCGCGCGGGGCGCTTGCTGGAGGAGAGCGCGCGGGGCGCTTGCTGGAGGAGAGCGCGCGGGGCGCTTGCTGGAGGAGAGCGCGCGGGGCGCTTGCTGGAGGAGTGCGCGCGGGGCGCTTGCTGGAGGAGAGCGCGCGGGGCGCTTGCTGGAGGAGTGCGCGCGGGGCACTTGTTGGAGGAGCGCGCGCGGAAGAGACGCGCATAGGAGCGCACATGGAAGTAGAGCGTGCGGGAGCGCGCACAAAAGAGGAGCGCGCGAGAGCACGCACGAAAGAGGGGCACGCGGGGCGCTTGCTGGAGGAGAGCGTGCGAGAGCGCGCAAGGAAGAGGCGCGCGCGCGAGCGCGCACGAATGAGACGCGTACGGGAGCGCGCACAGAAGAGGGGCGTGCGGGAGCGCGCTCGGAAGAGGGCCGCACGAGAGAGCACACAAAGAGGCGCGCGCTGGAGCGTGCACGAAAGAGGCGCGCAAGGAAGGGAAGCGGTGAAGAGAGAAAGTCGTAGGAGGAGTGGAGAGAGAAAATCTGTAGGAGGGTTTTCCGGGCCCAGAAGAAGATGAAAATGAAGAGTAAAGGGGGCTATTTATAGATTTTAGGAGGGTTAAGCCGGTAATTTCTCCCCATAACCACTGCCCGGACGAATAGAATCGTTCCGTTTAGAGCACACGGATCTTGGATTTTATGGAAATGACAAGATCTCCCCCAGCCGAAAAATAACCGCTCTTGCCGGAAAATAACCACTCTTCCCATGATGGGAGGAGCGGCCGGCGAGGGCGGCGGCCGGAGGAGGTCAGCGAGGCCGGTGGCCAGGCAAGGCTGCTGGTTGGCGGGCGCGGCGGCCTCGCGGCTGCCCTTCCTAGGCGGCAGATGGCCGCCCAGATCTGGGCGGCCAAAGGGGGCGAGGGCGGCCATATGGCCGCTCGCCCCTGGACGGGAAATGTCCACCTAGATCTGGGCGGCCATAGGGGGTGGGGCGGCCATATGGCCGCCCTCCCCTGGACGGGAGATGGCCGCCCAGATATGAGCGGCCAAGAGGCTGCCCAGATCTGGGCGGCGGCCAAAGGGGGCGGGGTGGCCATATGGCCGCCCGCCCCTTGGCGGGAGAGGGCTGCCCAACCATGGGCATCCAAGAGGCTGCCCAGAGAGTTGGGCGGCCAAAGGGGGCGGGGCGGCCGTATGGCCGCCCACCCATGGCAAAAGAGAAGCCGCCCCCTTCGGGGGCGGCCGCCGGCCGGATGGCAGTGATCGAGCCACGAGCGGTGTTGGTGCTGGCTGCCGCCTCAAAGACGACGATGGCGAGGATGACGACGACGGTTACACTTCGGGCGGTTACGCCTTGGCGGTAGCACCTCGGGTGGTTCCAAGCGGTTCGATGAGTTTGGTCGAACCGGTTCGGGGGAACCCATCAAGTATATATGCAATTATGATGAAATGTCATTCTTGAATCATTCATGTAATTATCCAAAATTTCATTTTGATATTGTTCTCATGTTTTGGTTGTACAAGAGCATCTGCTGTTCTCTTCTTTGGACCCCAATTTCAGGTGAATATCATTCCATAGCTAGAGCCTAGTGATTAAAGATTGATTGATTAGAATATTAAAGAAAAATCATTCATGTTATACTTATATTAATCTTACATCATGGTCTGAGCAGCGGTCATGCTCCTAGCATGATTTGGTGATAGGGCGTTACAGATTTAGATGACGTTTGGTTAGGTTTTTAGGTTGCGGTGCGGCGGAAATGGACCGGTATTTTGGGAAGAAGCTGCATTTGGCGCAGCTTATTTCGAAAACAACTTAATTTAGATAAGTTGATTATAGTTGAACTTCCCGCCGCAGAAAATTCCCACGGTCCGACCGCAGCTGTTTAGCTTTTCGCTTCTCCCGCGCGTCGATCTTCTCCCGCATGATTATCTTCTCCTGCGCCACAATCTTCTCCATCTGCTCTTCGAACATCGCCCATTCCTCATGCGTCTCGTCCCTTTCCCCTTGTCCTCTTACCAGCTTCTGTCAGAAATTAGTGACATCCATGACAGATATCAGCGACATCCATGGCAGATATCAGCGACATCCATGACAGATATCCGTGACATCCATGGTAGAAATCAGGGATATCCTCCAACGCCGAGCCATCCATCGCACGCCTCTTCCAGCCATGGATGTGACAGGTGAAGGAGTTGAAGCTTTCCATACCTCCAACACCGCCGGCCATGGCAGGAATCAAAAGCTTGGTGAAGGAGTGGAAGCTTTCCATACCTCCAACACCGCCGGCCACGGCAGGAATCAAAAGCTTGGTGAAAGAGTTGAAGCTTTCCATCCCTCCAACACCGCTGGCCATGGCAGAAATCAAAAGCTTCTTGAAAGAGTTGAAGCTTTCCATCTCCCTGCTCCGATTTACAGTTTGTTTAGGGGTTTTTCCTGTTTATGCTGTGTTTTAGATTTGAACATTTTGATGTGATTAGACAGTTTAGCTCCGATTTACAGTTTGTTTAGTGAGTGCGAGCAAAGGAGTCGTGATCATGTGATGACATCACAAGGGCGGCAAGAAACATGCACTGACACTGCAGGTGGTGTAGATGAGATGATTGCGTTACGTAATAACATAGTAGATGAGTTGTATGAAGCTAGAACATAGGACAAAAGGACGGGTATTTATTCTATAAATCGTTTGAATCAAACGTTTTTTGGGTGTTGAGTGTTATTTTATGGAAAAAAAATGTTTACTCCAAAAAATAAATTGTTGGTACTTAAAATATGTTGAAA
Source organism: Platanthera guangdongensis (assembly GCA_039583875.1). Classification (NCBI taxonomy): domain Eukaryota; kingdom Viridiplantae; phylum Streptophyta; class Magnoliopsida; order Asparagales; family Orchidaceae; genus Platanthera; species Platanthera guangdongensis. The sequence goes on from CM077159.1 coordinate 165,376,049, forward strand.
AAAAATCACTCAAAACTCCGTTTTGTTTCCAAACAACTTTTTGAAAATTCCATTTTGCAAACTCCATGTCACCCAAACAGTTTTTTAACAAAACTCCATTTTCCAGAATCAACACTTTTCCTATCAACAGCTTTCCATCAGCAGCTTACTATCAGCAACAGCCCAAGCAAACAGAGCCTTAGTGATGTTTAACTCTTGGTGTCTTTTGTTGAGTAGTATTGATTTTACATTTATTGGGCTAATTTAAACTTTTGGTCCTACTTATCAAGCAAAAGCAGTATTTCCCCCAAATTGCTCAATTAATCTACAATTATGACTACTTTAGTAGCATTTTGAGTGGAGATTGCACCTTGGAATGCATTTCAGGCTTACGCTTATTTGGAGAACTTGAAAATACTTTGTGCTTATTCTGGCTATTTTGATGAATTCTTTTAGGAAATACTTCAGAACAATTTAAGTAATTAGGTCCAAGCTTTCTTCTGGATCTGCCAAGTCTCATTTTTCTGAGTTCCATGTTTTTATAATTTATTTGTAAAACAAATTAATTTTGAACAATATGTATTGCTTTCATTTGTTATAGCTTTTTATTCTTAGTCTTTTTAAACTTTGTGTTAGGTTTTGGCTTTATTTTATTTTATGTTTGTGTATTTGTCATTCTTATATATTGAGCAGTGTTTCATGTTTCCGACAACAATAATAAAATTTTTCTCCTTTCAACATGGTATCAGAGCTTGCGGTGCCCTAATCGGTCTCGTTTGATCCCGCCGCCCTCGCTCGCGCCGCCCTCCGATCCCGTCACCCATTTCCACCTCCCTCTCTCTCTCCCCCCGTTGCCAGCCAGGAGGCTCCCGTTTCCACCTCCCTCCTGTTTCTTTCTTTTCTCCCCGCCTGGGCACTAGACACCATTGTTGCTTCTTCGAATGCTTTCAGAAGGCCCGATCTCTTCTTTCGGCGTCCAGTTCTTCTCCTTTTTGCGGGGATGAACCCCTCCTTGGTCCCTCTATTGGTGTTCTTGGCTCAGAAACTTCGTCGGGCTTGCTTCGCCTGTCTCTTTCTATGTGCAACGTTTAGTATTGTGCACTTTTGCTCTCGTGTGTGATTTTTCGTGGTTTCTATCCTCGGGTTGATATGGACAGGAGTGTGAAATCTCCTCCTTTGTCGTCTGGATCCTCCCCTGTATTCGCATTGGGCTTTGACCGCCCTCCCCATGAGGGACTCCTCAGATCACCACCATGAAACTTGTTGACATCAACTATCTGTCATGGACTCGTTCTATTACTCTTGCCCTAAAGAGCTGTCGTATGTTTGGATATGTAAATGACACTATGCTTGCTCCTGGTTTGACCTCTCCTGAGTGGTCTCAATGGGAGTCCGAAAACTCCCTGGTGATGTCCTGGTTACTCAACTCCATGCAGGAATGCGTTGCTCGGAGTTATTTATTTCTGGATACTGCCGCTGATATTTGACAACGTGTTGAGGCTACTTATTCTTGATGTAACAATGCTGCTCAGATATTTCAACTTCGCCGCCGGATTTTCCTGTTGCGGCAAGGCGATCGCTCTCTGTCGTCATATTACTCGGAGTTTTCTCAACTATATCAAAAATATGATCACTTTGATGCGCTCACTCCCGTCTCCCCTGAAGACGAAGTTCTTGTTCGGGCTCGTGAAAAACATAATCGGATCTTTGAGTTTCTCCATGGCCTGCATTGTGACTTTAATTAAATTAGTGTCCAGATTCTTGGGCGGTCTCGTCTTCCTTCTCTGACAGAGGTTTACAGTCTTGTTCAACAAGAATTCGATCGTCGCTAGACTTTACATTCTGTCCTTACCTTAGAAGGCTCTGCTCCTGCCGGTCATTTTCGCCCCGGTGGGGGTCCTCGTGACTTATCGCCTAAGTCTGGGGAGAATGATCATCTGATCTGTGATTATTGCGGGAAGGCCCGTCATACAAGGGGCACCTGTTTCATGCTCCGCGACTTTCCTCCTCCTAGAGGGGGTCCTGCGGTGGTCGTGGCTATGGTCGCTCTCCGAGCCTTCATCCCCAGTCTCGCTCTGCTCATCTCTCTAATGCTTCTGATGATACGTCCTCTCCGGCAGCCCCTCTAACTCTTTCTTCGGATGAAATTCTTGCCTTTTGTCGTCTGATACATGACCATCCTTCAGAGACTTCTGCTTCATCCTCCTCATATGCCCACCAGGGGCCCCCAGGTGCTCATTCTACTACCAGCCGCCCCTCCACCCAGTGGAACATCGACAACGGAGCCACCGATCATATGACTGGCACTGCTTCAGGTTTTGTATCCTACGCTCCTTTGTCGGGTCGTGACAAAGTGAGTGTTGTTGATGATTCCTTTTCCTCTATTTGGCAAAGGAACCCTTCCCTGCTCTTCCCTCACCCTCTCGTCTGTTATTCATATTCCTAAATTGACTCGAAATCTTTTTTATTAGTCAATTGACTAGCTCTTTGCACTGCTCAGTGACCTTTTTTACATCTTCTGTATCTTTTAGGACCTGATGACGGGGAAGGTGATTGACTCCAGTAAATTGTGCGATGGACTGTATATGTTTGACCCCCCCCCAAGCTTAGCCCTTATTCCTCCGCATGCTCTTCATGTGGCTTCGTCTTCTACTTTGGATTTCTGGCACTCTCGCATTCGACATCCCTCTCTATGTTATGAAATTATTGTTTCCTGCTATATCGACCTCTATTTTTAACACTTTTTGTTATGATGTATGTGAACCGGGTAAGCACAAGCGGACATCTCTTCCTCGAATGTCCCTTCATTTTGTCATGCATCTTGAGATTATTCATTCTGATGTTTGGGACCCTAGCCCAGTTGCTTCTATTCTGAGTGCAAATGGTTTTGTCACTTTTATCGATTGTTTTTCTAGGTGCACATAAGTTTATCTCATGAAAAGAAAATCTGATGTTTTTCCTTTATTTCAGCGTTGTCATAAAATGATTATCACAAATTCAATGCCATTGTGAGAGTATTGCAGAGTGATTATGATCGTGAGTACATTGACTCTCACTTTGAACGCTACCTTTGTGACCGGGGTATCATCCACCAAACTTCCCGTGTACACTCCTATCCAGAACGGGGTCACCGAGCGAAAGAATCAGCATCTCCCGGAGGTTGCTCGTTGTTTATTACTTCAGATATACCTACCCAAATACTACCGAGGGCACGCTGCCCGCACGGCTACGCATCTTATTAATCGCCTACCAACTCGTATCCTAAACCACAAAACTCCATTAGAAGCTCTCAATATCCTTCCTACTGAGCTTACCCCTCGTATCTTTAGATGTGTATGTTTTGTCCATGTGCACCACACATCCAAGCTTGATCCTCGGGCGCTTCAGTGTGTTTTCATTGGATACTCGAACACCCAAAAAGGGTATAAGTGTTTTTATCCCGTGACCCGCAAGACTTTTGTCTTCATGGATGTCACTTTCCATGAATTCAAGTCTTATTATAGGAGCGGAAGTGTGATCCCCCACTATTCCCCTACCTATATCTCCTCCATATTAGCCTACTATCCCACATATGGTTCTACCGCCGGCTCTGCCTCCTCGCCCTACTCCTCCTTTGTAGGTTTATACTCGTCGACAAAGGGGCACAAACAGTCAGCTTTTGCACACTATACCAGAATCCACGTCTGATTCGTATACCGATCCTCAAGTTAATCTTGCTTCCACCCAACATCAATTATCTCATTATGTGACTTATGACTCATTGTCTTCCCGGCATAGAGCCTTTGTCACTTTTCTGTCCTCCATTTCTATACCTTTTTCGTGACATGAGGGTTTGAAGCATCAAAAGTGGAAAGATCCTATGCGGGAAGAGATGATAGTTCTTGAGAAGTGTTAGAAAAGCCCATGTAAAGAGCCCATTATTTAGCCCATTATTGTTTTCTCTCTTCTCTCTTCTTTAGTCCCACATCATGTATAGGATTGTTCTCTCTCTTTCTTCCTCCTATATATTTGTATTCTCTCTTTGTATTTACACACAAGCAATACATACAAGTTTTTGTATTCTCTCAACATGGTATCAGAGGGAGGTTCCGGTTTGTCCTATTAGATTTTTTTTAACCGCCTGTAACCGCGGACTCTGCGGCTTTCTCGCGCTATCCGCTCCTACTCGCTCTCTGTTCGCGCTATCCGCTCCGACCTCAGCGACGTGTTCGCTCCTTTCTTCCTTGCGTGGCTCCAGGTTCCTCCATCATTCCCTCTCCTTTTATAGCTTTTATCATCTGACCCGTGGGCCCCTCCTCCGGTGCTACTCGCCCGGTTTCTCTGCCTATCCTCTCGAGTTCTCTAACTCGCGGACTCTTCTTCTATCCGCTTGAGTTCTCTAACTCGCGGTCTCTTCTCCTATCCGCTCGAGTTCTCTAACTCGCGGATTCTTCTTCTATCCGCACGAGTTCTCTGACTCGCGGATTCTTCTTCTATCCGCACGAATTCTCTACTCGCGGCTTCCTCCTCTTGCCCGCTCGAGTTCTTCTACTCGCGACTTTCTCTTCCTGTCCGCTCGAGTTCTACTCGCGGCCTCCTTCTTTGCTCCGACCACTGGTGTGCTCATTGAGACCGTGCGGTCTATTTTCTTTCCACATTTTGGTCGCGGCCAGTCTGACCGCTGGTGTCCACATTGTGACCGTGCGGTTTGTTTCTCCCGCATTGCGGTCGCGGTCTTCTCTCTCGGCTTCCCCGATTTTCTCTCTCGCTTCTCGCGGCCTTCTCCTTGACTGCCTGCCGAGCGGTCTCCAGTTCTTCTCGCAGCGGTCTTCGTCATCCGCTACAGTCTCTAGCCGCCGCGACTTGCAGACCGCCCGGCTTGTAACGGTCTCTCTCCTGCTGCTTCTATGGTCTCTTCTGTCAACTCCACCGGCCCGGAGGCTAGTCTGCCTGCAGACCGCCCGACTTATCCTGCAGATCGCCCGGCTTGTCCTGCTGAAATCCGCAATGAGCTGCGGATAACTACCATTTCTCTCTATGGGAAGAAAAACTTTATCCCGTGGGTGCATTTTGTTCGACGGGTTCTTCAGGCCAATGGCCTTTTACCTCACCTCACTCAGACACTTCTTTCTCCTCCTACAGACGACTGGCTCCGCAATGATGGTCGCGTTCAGACTTGGCTCCTCAATTCCTTGGATGGTGAACCTTATCAGATGGCCATGTATCACGAAACCGCCAAGGCTATGTAGGATGAGCTGCATTCCTTGTACTCAGGCCGAGACAGCCTTCAGCATCTCTACGACAGACTCACTGATCTTCTCGCTCTCGACATTGGAGGGGCTTCAGACATTACCTCCTTTGTCGCTCGAGCCAAGACCCTTGCTGAGGCCTGGATTCAGCATCAGCCGTCTACCAATGATCATGCTGCTCAGCGCGCTCAGAAGGAAGCCGTCTGCATTGCCATCATAATGGCTCGTGTTCCGCCTCACCTTCAGAGCATTCAGACTCAGGTTCTGGCTTCTCCCACAACACCGTCTTTCTCTGATGTTTGCTCTATGCTTCTCCGTGTGTCACCTCCTCCGGATACTTCTGCGCCTTCTTCCCCGACCCTTCTTCAGCAGGCCCCGTCCCCCTACCTTCCCCACCTACCTCCGCTCGTAGCGGACGTTCGGGATCTCGGGGCCGTGGGCGCGGTGGCCGGGGTCGGCCGAAGTGTTCCTACTGCGGGAAGGACGACCATCTTAAGGCGACCTGCTATCGGAAGATTGGTTATCCTCCTCGTCCGACGGCTTCTGTTGTTGCTGACGCCTCCTCTGCCGCCCTCCTGACCTTGAGGCCGTTCGTCTCCAGCTCCAGCAACTCCACGGGCTACTCAACCTTCCCTCTGCCTCCATTGCCTCCGTCTCCAACATAGGTACTGCTTGTTTATCCACCAGTCCGTGCTGGTTCGTGGACTCAGGTGCCACTCATCACATTACCTTGCGACGGCCTGCCCAGTACTCGGATTCTCCTCATCCGAAGTGTATCAGTGTGGCTAATGGGGCTACGGTTCCCGTCTCCGGCTCGGCGGACCTCTCTCTCAACCTGTCGATCTCCCTTCGCTCGGTTCTTCATGTTTCGAGCTCCCCGTTCAATTTACTTTCTGTTGGTCGCCTTACTAGTGATCTTGATTGCTCCGTCATATTCACATCTTCTTCTTTTGTCATACAGGATTGACGGACGTAGACTACCATTGGAAAAGACACACTGCAGAACGGGTTGTACCTTCTCGATGACTCTCCTACCATCCTCTCCTCTGTCTCTTCCAGCGAGTGGCGTCGACGTCTTGGGCATTCCCCTCTGCCGGTCCTCCAGCGGGCTCTTCCTGATATCTCTCTTCATCCGTTTCAGTGTGAGTCCTGTATCTTCGACAAGCAGCCGCGTTCTTCTTTTCCTGCGCATTGTACCCGGAGCGCTGCTCCGTTTGATTTAGTACATTCCGATGTATGGGGTCTTTTCAAGATTACTAGTATTTCTGTGTTTCGATACTTTATGATGATTACTCTCGCACAACGTGACTTTACTTATTTCGTGATCGCTCCGAGCTTCTCCGTATTTTTCGGGTCTTTGTCCTTGAGACCCGTACACAATTCCACACCACCCTAAAAACATTGCGCACAGATAATGCTCGCGAATACGCCGGTCACAGATTTACAGATTTGTGCTCTGAATTCGGGATTATTCATCAAACGTCCTGTGCCTACACACCCCAGCAAAACGGCGTTGTCGAAAGGAAGAACCGCCACTTGCTCTATGTGGCCCGCTCCCTCATGCTTCAAATGCATGTTCCCAAACCTTACTGGAACTTTGCGGTCTCCACTGCCTGCTTCCTCATCAACCATCTCCCTTCCTCCGTCCTCCACTATGCTACTCCGTTCAGCCTACTGTTTCCCTGTACTCCGACCTTTTCTCTCCCGCCTCGTGTCTTTGGCAGCACCTGCTACGTCCACCGTCTAGGGCCGTCCTCGGACAAGTTGGATCCACGGGCGGCTAAACGCATCTTTGTCGGATATTCGCGCACCCAGAAGGGCTATGTATGTTATTCTCCAGCTACCCGATAGATCTCGGTCTCTGCTGATGTTACCCTCCGGGAGGATCAACCGTTTTTCCCTGCTCCTTTACCCGCACATCTACCACTAGCTCCTCTCCCGCCATCCATCCCACACCCTGTTATCCCCGTTACTGCACCACCTTCACCGGTTCCACCTGCACCGGCTCCTGCTCCCTCCAAACCACCCGTTATCCGTGTCTACACTCGTCGCCCTCCCAGTTCCGTTGCCCCTCTGCAGTCGGCCGCAACCACGACTACTCCGCGTCCTGCTGATCAGGTACCGCCCTCCACTGCTCATCCACTGACAAACCGTGTCTCCCTCCATCGCCTCTCTCCCCACCTTCACACATTTGTTACTTCTCTTTCCTCGGTCTCTGTTCCTAACTCTGTGCAGGAGGCGCTCCAACATCCGGGCTGTCGGACCGCCATGGAGGAGGAAATGATTGCTCTCTGGGCTAACCAGGCATGGAGGAGGAAATGGCTGCTCTCTGGGCTAACCAGACATGGACTCTAGTACCCCTTCCTCCGGGTCAGAAACCGGTTGGGTGTAAGTAGGTATTTGTCATCAAACATGCTGCTGATGAGACGATTGACCGTCTGAAGGCTCGTCTAGTGGCTCGTGGCTTCACCCAACAACAGAGGCTCGACTATGAGGAAACTTTCTCTCCGATGGCCAAGCTCAACACCGTTCGTGTCCTCATCTCTAGTGGCTCGTGGCTTGACCGTCTGAATTGCATATGGGACCTTGTTTATCTTCCTCAAGGCAAGACCGTGGTTAGATGTAAGTGAATTTTTTCGGTGAAACAAAACTCCCCGGGTCTTGTGGACCGTTACAAGGCTAGGTTGGTGGCCAGAGGATACACCCAAACGGCCGGGATTGATTATCAGGAAACATTTGCTCCAGTTGCAAAGATGAATTCTATCCGTATTCTGCTCTCGTGTGCTGCCTGCAAAGGGTGGAGTCTCATCCAGTTGGACGTGAAGAATGCATTCATCCATGGAGATTTGGAAGAGCAAGTTTATATGTCTTTACCTCCTGGCCTTACCTCTGAGGGATCCGAGGGAAAGGTATGCATACTAAAGAAGACTCTATACGACCTAAAACAATCCTCGAGCGCTTGGTTTGGGAGGTTCCAACGAGCAATGGTGACATTTAGGTATACTCAGAGTAATGTTGTTCATGCCCTATTTGTAAAGCACATACAAGAGAAATTGACGGTGTTGATAGTTTATGTGGATGACATTGTCATAACTGGGGATGATATAGAAGAAATCAAAAATCTGAAGACAAGATTGGCTAGTGAATTTGAGGTAAAGGATCATGGGAACCTTAAGTACTTTCTTGGCATTGAAGTTGTCAGATCCAAGCACGATATCTTTATCTTACAGAGTAAGTACATCCTTGACCTGCTGAAGACTATGTGGATGAATGGGCATAAACCTGTTGACACCCCCATTGAAGTGAACCATAGATTTGGGAGGGATGGTGAAGAACCTGTCACAAATATCAATGGCTTTCAACGGCTGGTGGGGAGACTCATCTACCTATCTCATACTCGCTCATATATATCTTATCTTGTTGGAGTTATTAGCCAGTACATGCATGGTCTGAAATCGCACCACTTGGATGCCGCCCATCAGATTCTCAGATGTCTCAAAACCTCTCCTGGACGTGGCATCTTGTTCTCCCGAACAAAGAATTATCCATTGAAGTTTTCACAAATGCTGATTGGGCAGAGTCAGACTGGTCAGTTGATGATCGTAGATCCACTTCCAGGTATTGTACAGTGGTTGGGAGAAATCTGGTGACTTGGAGGAGCAAAAAACAACGTGTTGTTGCCAGATCCAGTACTGAAGCAGAATTTAGGGCTATGACCCAAGGAATATGTGAAGGAATATGAATTCGATCCCTTTTGCTTGAACTTGGGATTCAAGGCAAATGCCTCATCTGGTTATATTGTGATAACAAGACCGCCATTAGCATTGCTCACAATCTTGTTTAGCATGACCACACTAAACATGTTGAAGTCGATCGACATTTCATCAAGGAAAACATAATGAAGATAATTGTTAGCACTTCATTTGCCCCTTTGATCAACAACTGGTTGATGTGCTTACAAAAGCTGTCTCATAGGTGTTTTGGTAACATTATGTACAAGTTGGGTGTGACAGATATCACAAGCCTAACTTGAGGGGGAGTGTTAGGTTTTGGCTTTATTTTATTTTATGCTTGTATATTTGTCACTCATGTATATTGAGGACTGAGGAGTGTTTCATGTTTCCGACAACAATAATTGAGCTTCTCTCCTTTCAACACTTTGATTAAGTTTTTCATTCATCAATTATCTTTTTTACTCAATGTCCATTAGTAGCTTTTTTTATACTCCTACCATTTATTGCTTTTTACTTGGTGTGCTTATTTCTTTTGGTATATTCTAAAGACGTTGGGTGTGTGAAGTTTGAGTCGGCATACGTGGCTGCTAGTTCTGTTACTGCAGATGGACTGGTAGAAACTATGCATGACCTAGGGTTTTCAACCTGTCATAGTTGTTTGCAGGGGAAAATATTGCATGCCACACTCATCAACAAGATGCTAATGTCATAGCCACCTTCATTACCTACCAGTACATTTTTCTAGACGGAGTCTTAATATCTAAACTTGGGCTTCTACACCTGTTCAAGCTCTTCTTCTCAGTCATTATGAAGCATTTCTTGTCAGTTCCTTAATTTCAACTTTCACAGAGGTTATGTATTACAAAGCCTTAAACTGCGGATATTTCATCCAATCCCATCCAAGGGTCAGCAGCCTTCCAGCTCAACGATTCAGTGCAAGTAATCTCGCGGAGGATAATAATAGCGTGAAGCAGAGTTCAAGGAGAAGCCATGGTTATGATATCGCCATGCGTTAATCTAGAGTTGTAATTAAAATTTATTTAGCCAACGCTAATATTGTAATGGCTAATTTTGTTTTCTTCTTTTAAATACCGACATTTGCAATGTAATAGGAATGGAAAATATGAATAAATTCTTTTGTCTTCTTCTCCGATTACCAATTAGTTTCTCAAACCTCCGTCCGCCCCTCTACTAGCCTTCTTCCAGTTCTAACATCGATAACAATTACTCACGATTGCAACATTATGCTAGGTACATTTAAATCCTTGATCAAAAATCAAGTTGATACTATGCAAATATCTAATTTACCCTCATCTAAATACCAATGATGAAAGAGCATCTTGAGTTTCAGTGTGAGTTTAGTGCATTCCCCTTAGTTTTCGTCTATATTTCTCAATTTCTTGATGATTTTCATAGTTTATTGACATTGAAAGCGAGCGCGTAATCTGTCAATGGAGGGTTGCGTCCCATAAGGAATCGCTGCGTCCCTTCTTGAATTCAGTTGAGTTCGGTGAGGGGGGGGGGGGGGGTCTGCCCGACACTTACACAGGCAGAAAAAAGAGAGTAGAAGGGAGAGAGGGGATTCTTCTTGCTTGCTCTTTGTTACCCAAAAGAGAGATACCAAAGTAATAGTGAGGCCTCCCATCTGGGCCTTAGACAAGTGGGAAAAGTAATAAAGCTAGTCATCATTAAAGCAAGCTAACATATCACCCCCTGATTTGGGGTTAAACAAATGGGATATGACGAAACATAAAGTCTACTCCTTGGATGCCGTGATCCCCATCATGTCGTCTTGACCCCCATCACAGTCGAGTTCCTCGTGTGTGTTGTTGATGGGGCACTGATACGTCCTGCCCTAGTGCGAGTGAGTCGATGGCGGTGCGGTTGGTAACAATTTCTTTAGCTGTTTCTATGAGGTGTTCAACTCCATGACATTTAGCTGACTGCATTGCCGGAGCATTTTGGTGGCAATGATGTACGGGGCTAAAAGCTGAATAGAACAAGTTTTTAATAAGATATGCTTTTGTCAATTGCCTGGATTGCAGGCCCAGCTAAATTCTGTTAGGTTCTTAAGAAACTTTTCCTTCAACAAAAGTGCACATGCTTGTGTTCTAGCTGTGTTGTCTGGTTCTTTTGCTTCAGAAATTTTTTTTGCCTTAAAAATAATTGTCTGCTCCACTTTTAGATTTGTCTCAGAAAACAGCTCAGCAATTTCACATCTAGCTGATGAAAAATAAAATTACCTAAGCTGATGAGGATCCATCAGATTATGCACCAGGAGGGGTTCACCGCAAGGCGGGACCCACGTTCGTGTATTCGTGCAGGAGGGCTTGATCGTATCGCCGATCCGACTCCGCGGATGTGTCCGGATCCGTGTTGCGAGTCAAAATCATATATCACTTTAGTAGTTTTGGTTTATTTTTATTGTATTTGAGTGACCCCACCTCCGACCAATCATAGTCATCAAAGGTGGGATGCGCTAACTTTTCTTTTATTATAAAATAGACAAGTAGTGGGCTGGCTTTAGGTATTGAAAAATTTGGAGACTTGTATTCCCGGATTCTCGCGATCCCTCCACGGTGCCGACTCCGTGAAACCCTAGGTGATGACTCCTAGGTTGGTATCATCCTCCCCAAGGTTCCCCCTAGCTCTAGCCCTCTTCTCCCCACCGTAAAACCCCCTTCCCACCGCCCAGTTCCTCCCAACAGTCGCCCTTAGTTGGCTGTTTATTCCCCTCACAGCCGACGACCTGCACCCCCCTTCCAGCTAGCCCGCCGCCAGCCCTCCCCTTGCAACCACCTGCCGCCGCCCCTCCTTGCTCCTCTCCAGGCCACCGCCGAACCCCCTTTCACCCTCCAAAACCACCGCCGCCTCCCCTTTTTGTAACGACCTAAAATAAAAATCCGTATAAATATTTTGAGAATATCCCCGATGATGAAAAGACACATATTTTATGATCTTTTTCCTTGCATGATGATTTTGTGGGTTGCCTTTTAAATTATATTGGTATCATTTATGTGGGCTGTGAATGTGTTTATGGGCTAAAGCTTTTGGGCTTTTGGGCTGCTTTATGGTTGTTTTGTTACTTGGGGGGGGGGGGGCTGATGTTGTGTTGGCTGGAATTCTGTGTTGACTATTTTGAAGTGCTGGCTGTATTAAAATGTGCTGTGCTGGCTGATTTTGATGTGCTGGAGGCTGAGGTGTTGGCTGGATACATGTTGGGCTTCAGATAAATTACACCTGAAGCGGTCTTACCGCTTAACCGAGGATTTCACTGTATAAATGACGGGCCGCTACTTCATTTCTCCCGTACTTCCGCTTCTGCGAATCCCGCGGCCTCCTTCTCCTCCTTCATCGTCTTTTTCCGGCTGCTCCTCTACGACAAAGAAGTGTTCCTTCTCCATCTTCTTCTCCTTCTACTTCTTTCTCTGTGCCAAGCTCTCTGTGTTGTCGCTGTCGTGTTCCCGTGCCGACGCTGCTCCGCCTTTGTCGCTGCTGTGCCGTCGATTCTTCAGGGCCGACGGTCCTGCTAGGGCTGCTGCTGCTTCCCTCGTCTCCTTCTAGGGCTGCTGCCATTCTTCTTCTCCCGCTACTGCTACTGCGCCAAGGTTTCTTCTTCTTCTTCTCCTTCTTCTTCTCTGGCTGATTATTTCTCTGATTCTTTTTCTTCTACTGCTGCACCCGAGTATTGCCTTTCCTGTTTTGCAGTTGCTGTCTCTGCTCCTGATTTAGGGTTCCTGCTGCTCCTGAGCTTCTCCTGTGTAGCTGCTGCCACCACAAGGTTGCCGCTGCTTCTTGTAGCTGCTCCCGAGCTGCCGCCTCCCTGCTGTCTCTTTCTTTTGCCTGGTTTAGTTTATGTTCTCTACTTGGACTGATTCTTGGTTTTCATTGCTGATTTTGGGAGATTGTGTTGCGAGCAAAGTTTAACTTTATGCCTTGCCGGACAATTAGGTTAAGAGGACGGGAAGTCCATTTGCGGGGCTGGTTTTTAACCCAATTTTGAGGCGTATGACTAGTTGTCCGACAAAGTATAAAGATTTGGCCTTTAGCAATTAATTGATATTTTCGGTTTATTATTTTAACTTTCCAATACAACTCTTTACGCTCCATGTTACAACGAGACGCAACCCAAGTTAAGATGCGTGTTATTTCAGTTGTTCCCAAAGCTTAAAACTTCGAGGATGGCGTCCCGTGACAACCGTGACATGCATGCGACAAAGGATATGAATAAAGGAAAGGAAAAAGTGAGTATTTTATTTCTTGAAAATATGGGTATTCAATTATTTTGTCATATTTCATGTCTTTGAACAAACTTGTTTGTGCATATGAGTTTCGCCTTAAAGATATGTCGCTAAAGAAATAAAGTGGGCGAGAGGACAATTAAGCGATAATTATTCTGAGGGGAATTATTTTATAAACTCCTATTTACACGCCAAGATAAAATTCATTTAAAAGTCTGCATGAGAAATGTGATGGCTTCGAATCCGATGATGTGGAAGCATCCACTGATGGATTCACCAATAGGGGTGAGCCTACACTTACGCTCTTTGGGGGCGGGGCCCAATTAAGATGCATCACCAGAGCATTTCCCATTTAATGTAACTAAAGTTAAGGGAAAATTTAAGGACTAGTGTTGGAATCAAGTGACTAATTTTATTGTACTGTATGCATATTGGTATCATCCCCCTTGTTTGCATGTATAACCATTTTACGAAATACTGTTCTCACATAGTCATACATTTTTATGACTAACACAGAGTGGACACATTTTTTAGGAAGTAGGACCAACTCCAAGCAGAACACGCAGGATCTTGACAGCTGAACTGGTAAAAGCACTAATTGAAGCTCGGGACTGGCATAGAGCTTGTTGTACTGGACCTACGTGTATCTATTGTAATAAGCCTATCTAGTATATGTAAATAATCGGTGCAAATAAATAAAAGGATGGAATAAAAGTGTACTGTTCTTAAATATGCTACGACTACTTTGTTGACTCTCTGTTCACTTTCTGAAATCATTGGGAAGCCCGGAGATTTTGGGTCTTCACACTTTTATCACCTACAACAACAACAACCCCTTCAACCCTAATTTCCCCTTGCCAACACACCCCTTCCCCTTCGTGGAACCACCTCCAATCAGCCACCCAACCCCAGATCAGTCCAGATCTGGATTGTTGTAGCCCCAATCCGTTGTTTCCCCTCATCCTCCCCTCATTCCCTTGCCCGGATCCGCTCCTAAACACCAGATCCCCCCTTCCCTCACCTGGATCTACCCTTGCATGGCCGGATCTATCCATTTCCGGTCCCATTCTATCTTCCACCGCTGAGGACAGCCACCTACGCTATTTCCACACCACTGTTTCCACATTAGATCGCCGTCAAAATGCATCCAGCTCTGAAATCTTCTTTGTCTTGCTCAACTCACTACTTTGGTGAGTCACTTATTGTATCAGATTATTTTATTTAGCATTTTATTAGATTGGACACTGCATTTGCTGGGAATCTTGTTTGTGGAAATTCATTTCGATACGCTTATAATTTGCAGGTGAGATTTATTCGCCGCGCGCTTAGCCTTGCCCACCGAGTGGAGGAAAGTCATTAATTCCTTGCTTATTGAATGTTATTTTTGTTTTTTTTAAATATTTGCGTAGGTTGAAATTTATATTGCTCGAATTAATCCGTCGCTGTAACCAATGATATCATTGCATTTAGATTTGGGTTAGTGTATCAAATCTACAGTCCACCCCTAAAAGTGTTGGTTTTGCGCACCCTCGTAGCTTACCTTACATCAATTGGTATCAGAGCCCAGGTCGGGTTGTTTACATGCTCCGTAATGGTAGGATTTTTAGAGCAAGCATGTCAGATCCACTTGTCACCTACGACCGAGCAACCGAGCTCGAATTCGGGTGCCTTTTTTGGTGAGTTTCAACATGGTATTCTGGATCGTTTGGACACTTTAGGTACCCAGTTCGACGACGCGTGTCATGAGCTTGCCGAGGTGAACCTCCATTTAGATCACTTAGAGAATGGCAGGGACACTCCAACATAGCACGACGATTCACTTGAGAATGACCCTGATGCTCCTTGTCTTGACCAGCGTCCGATGGATGGTTAGCCTCCCCGAACCCCAGCACCTCCGGCGAGGCGGAATCACGATCTTGCAATTGAGCGTAGACAAGCTCCGGCTCGTGATAAACCCTCAACACCGGTGGGATGAGTATCGTGCGCCCCGTCAGCCTCAGCCTGACCCCAGAGATCGTGTGCCCCCATACGGTCGCTGCGACCATCACCGAGGTGAATATTACCCTCTGGGTCGGAGAGAGCGTGGGCCCCCACCGGCTAGATATGATTATGCCCATGATGATTACCCAGAGGATTATCCTGACCCATGGAGAGGTGGCCACCACCACGACATCACTCGTCGTATTCGCCTCAATGCCCCTTCGTTCGATGGCCTCCTGGAGTTGAAAGCCTTAAGTGATTGGTTCCTCGACATGGACCATTACTTCGAGTGGTATGATATGAGCGACGAGCGTTGCGTTCGCTTCGCCAAAATGAAGCTGGTCCGATAGGCCAAAGTATTTTGGATTAGCGTAGAGAGCTGTTGGGCTCATCAACTTTCCTAGTGCAGGTGGTCTCTGCAAGTTAGCTATCGATAGTGGGAGTTGCATGAATATCGTGGCCCCAAAGGGTATTGACCGTATGCAGGTGAAGGCTGAGCCTCACCCCCACCCCTATCGTGTCGTCTGGGTTGATATGACATTGATTCTGGTTAACCCAACGTTGTCTCATACCGATTAGCATCGCCTTATTCTAGAATCGGGTGTCTGGTGTGATGTCATTCCCATCAACGTCGCTCATGTGTTGCTCGGCCGCCCCTGGCTATTTGATCGTGACGTCACGTGTTTTGGCCGTTCGAACACGCGTGTCTTTTATGACAAGGGACAAAAGATTACGTTGACGCTTACCCAACCCAAGGAGAAATCCAAGGGTTAGATTGAGCCTTTTGTGAGTATGAGTGCCTCGAGGCCCCTACATATCTTGAGGCAAGGCGAGTTTCTACGAGATAGCATTGAGTCTGATGTCGTTTATGTTGTGGCAGTCACTATGGCTTCTGAGTACCCCTTGATGACCATTCCCCGGCGGTGTGTCCCCTTTTGGATGAGTTTGCAGATATCATGCCTGATGAGCTCCCCGATGAGTTGCCCCCTCCACGGGACATTTAGCACGCTATTGACCTTGTCCCGGAGGCTTCTCTCCCGAACCTGCTCACTATCGTATGCATCCTGATGAGCACACTGAGCTCAAGAGGCAGGTTGATGAGCTTCTTCAGAAGTAATTTATTTGTGAGAGCTTGAGCCCGTGTGCGGTTCCCGCTCTTCTTACCCCTAAGGACGGTAGTTGGCGTATGTGCATCGATAACCGGGCCATTAATAAAATCACGGTCAAATATCGTTTTCTCATCCCACGACTCGATGAACTACTGGATACTATGTCCGGTGCCCAGATCTTTTCCATGATCGACCTCCGTAGTGGATACCATCAAATTCGAGTTCGTGACGGAGACAAGTGGAAGACAACCTTTAAGACCAAGGACGGTCTGTACGAGTGGTTAGTCATACCATTTGGGCTACCAAATGCCCCAAGTACATTCATGAGAGTCATGACGCAGGTCTTACGACCCTACATGGACAAGTTTCTAATGGTATAGTTCGATGATATACTGATTTATAGCCAGGCCTAGGCCTACCACCTCAATCATCTGAGACTTCTCTTTGGAACTTCCGCCGGGAGAAACTGTATATGAATTTGAAGAAGTGTTCCTTCTTTTCTGAGTCTTTTCATTTCCTGGGATTCATCGTATCATCCACTGAAGTATCTGTTGACCCTGAGAAGGTCTAAGTCCATTTGAGATTGGCCTATACCTGCGACCATTCATGAGGCTCCTAGCTTCTACAGACTCGCCACCTTCTATAGGAGGTCTGTCCAGGGGTTCAGTACGATCACGCCCCATTCACGAGCTGTCTTCGGAAGAGCGAGTTTCAGTGGACCCTCGTGACCACTAGGGCTTTTGAGGGGATCAAAGAGAGATTAACAACCGCTCCAGTCCTGAGACTACCTGATTTTAGCCGCGCATTTGAGGTCGCGGGTGACGCTTCTGGTGTTGGTATTGGTGATGTATTGAACCAAGAGGGACATTCAGTTTCTTACTTTAGTGAGTAACTGAATGAGGCCAAACAAAATACTCGAATTACGATAGGGAATTTTCTATGTTTGTCCAGTCTCTGCGCTACTGGAGGAACTATCTCCTTCCCCGAGAGTTTGTGCTTTATTCAGATAACCAGGCGTTATGATATTTTGATTCGAAGCGCAAGTTGGGACACCGACATGCCAAATGGGTTGAGTACCTCCAAGATTTCCATTATGTTCTCAAACACCAAGCTGGTGTTGAGAACAAGCTGGCTGATGCGTTGAGTGACTTGAGTCGTCGTGTCTCCTTGTTACAGATGATGACTGCGCGTGTAGATGGGCTTGAGAGAGTGATTCTAGATTATCCGACATGCCCCGATTTTGGCGAGATTATACCGCCTTGTCCCGAGACAAAGCTTGTAGATTGCGGCCGACATGTCTCGACATTAGAGAAAATTAAACTACTAACGAGTGTTTAATCATATTTGATTTGTGTCATTTGGAGTCACCTTCTCACCAAATGCCAAACATAGATCTCTACATGTTATGGAAGAAACACTATGTATCTTGCTAGAACCTTCTGATGAATTCATTTTATAAAAAATTATAATTTTTTTTGAACAAAAAAACCCGCAATATTGGGTCGACATTACCCGACATTAACCGACATTTGCCGCAACATATCGGCCGCAATACTGGAAAATGCCAGAATTGTTATATGTGGCGATAACGTGTCGTTTTCCCCTCAAAACTAACATGTCAGCCAAGATGTGAGGTTTATGAGCCATTTCTGGAATACCCTGTGGCACAAGACTGACACCACCCTTAGGTTCTCCTCGGCTTATCATCCATAGTCGGACGAGCATACTGAAGTAGTAAACCGCAGTTTAGGAAACCTATTGAGATATCTAATGGGCGAGCATGTAGGTAGTTGGAACCTTGATTTTCCAGTCGGGAGTTTGCATATAATAGTTCAGTCAATATGTCCAATGGGTTGATTCCATTTCATGTAGTGTTAAGATACGACCCTAGGAAACCTATCGACCTTATCCTTAGTCCCATAGAGTCGCACCCTAGTGAGTCAGCTGAGTCTTCTACAAGTCATTTGCATGAGTTGCATGAATCGCTCCGCCGACGAATTATTACGAGCAATGAAAATTATAGAACCATACAGATAGACAAAAGAGGGAACAAGTATTTCAAGATGGTGAATAGGTGATAGTGCGAATCCGCCCCGAGAGACTCCCTTCGGGGCCTGCCAAAAAGATAAGCGCCAGACGAATGAGACCCTCTACTCAGTTATGTGTCGCATTGAGACGAATGCCTACAGACTCGAAATCTCTACAAGTATGAGAATCCATTTAGTATTTAATGTTGAAGATCTGATGCCCTATTACGAGCCTTGCGAGTATGTGAACCCGAGCAGTGGAGACTCCCAACCGCCCCACCTCCACTCTCGTTATCTTACCACCCTCATAGTCCACCCACGTTTGATGGCCACCACAGTACACCCATTGCTGACACCCACCCACCTGGGGATTCGTCTTCTTTGGTTTCACTGACGGCACCGCCGATCACATCGGGATCCACCACTCGAGAGATGAGCGATGAGAGCATTACAGAAGTCAGATCCCACCAGTTCGTTCCTACCACAGTCGGGTCGTGATGTTATTACTTGGTATATTGGCAGGGCCGCCCAGATGCAGATGATTCCCGGATACTACCAGCTGAGCTAGATCGACTCCCCCTGGACTTTGACTTCAGTATAATCGTCTCCATTTATCGGAGATGAAAACTTTTCATTCAGGGGGAGTTGATAGGGATCCATCAGATCATGCCCCAGTAGGGGTTCACTGCAAGGCGGGACCCACGTTCGTGTATTCGCGCATGATGGCTTGATCGGATCGACGATCCGACTCCGCGGATGTGTCCGGATCCGTGTTGGGAGTCAAAATCATATATTATTTTAGTATTTTTGATTTTTTTATTGTATTTGAGTGGCCTCACCTCCGACCAATCATAGCCGTCAAAGGTGGGACGCTCTAGCTTTTCTTTTATTATAAATAGACAATTAGTGTGCTGTTTTTAAGTATTGCAGAATTTAGAGACTTTTATTCCCGTGATCCCGCCACAGTAACGACTCCGTGGAACCCTTGGTGACGACTCATAGGGTGGTATCATCCTCCCCAAGATTCCCCCTAACCCTAGCCCTCTTCTCCCCACCGTAAAACCCCCTTCCTACCGCTTAATTTCTCCCAACATCTGCCCCTAGTTGGTTGTTTATTCCCCTCACAGTCGGCGCCTTCACCCCTCTTCCATCCAGCCCGCCGCCGGCCCTCCCTTTGCAACCACCCACCGTCGCCCCTCCTTGCTCCTCTCCATGCCACTTCCTGTAACGCCCCAAAACCCGAATATGAATTGGTCAATATGTTTATAATACCCTTAGTGAAGCCCTATGAAAATTGGGGATGAATTAGAAATGTTTTGAAGGACTTTTGGAGCCCTTATAGTTTCACACGAGTTGTGACACGGTGTGTCCAGAGCCATGTCGAGGAACACGACCTGTGACACTGGTGTGTCCAGGGCCGTGTCGTGCTCTGTATTTGGCCGTTTTATTGTGATTGAGGAACACGGCCTGTGACACGGGTGTGTGCAGAGCCATGTCGAGGAACACGGCCAGTGACACGGGTGTGTCCCGGGCCGTGTCGTGCTCTATATTTGGCCGTTTTATTGTGATTGCGGGACACGGCCTGTGACACGGGTCACATGCCGTGTACGGACCCAGGGAGACCATTCTAAGGTCAAATCAAGGCTTTTTGTTTTATTTAGGTGAGATCCGACGGTCCAGAGTCTTTCCTGATGAGATAAGGTCGGGAAATGAGGGTTTAAACCTCATTTCCTTTGACCCATTCTCTTTCTAAGAGGTAGAGAGAGGGGAGAGCAAAGGGAGAAGAAGAGGAATCCCGCCATTGTTGAATCTTTGGAGCTCCAAATTGCGAGCCGAGTCTAGATCCGCGGAGGCGAGTCCGTTGCGGTGGTTTTCATCCGGCTAGTTTCTCCTCCATGAGGCCGAAGCGAACCTCTCGGGTAACGATTCTCTACTTGGACATGTGAAGTCCTCTTCCTTTTGCATGGAAACCCTCTCCCACGAGTGTGCGGTGAGCGTGGGGTATTCCTTCGGGTAGATATAGATTATTCCCGTAGTTTTGCATATAGAGTTCGGAATCGAAGTACGGACATAAGCATGGTGTGTGAAGCCCTTCCGGACGTGTTGGTCTGGATTGATGATGTTTTCATTATGCATGAATTGCAGGAGAAGACTCCGTGTTGTATATTTTTGGGTTTCTACGCGGTAGATTGCAGTAGGGAACTTTGAGGACTAACCCCAAGGAGCACCCAAAAAACTGGGCAGAAATGCATTTCTGCCAGGTACCGCGTCGCGGTAGTGTTACCGCCGGCGGTAGCTCTGTGAGAGAGCTGTTGTGAGGCCTGTCTCGCGGAGACCTGGGGGCCAGGTTATGGGGCTGAGAGCTCTGGGAGCCCAGCTTGGTGTCCTTAGTGCCGACCTTGTGCATAACCGGGTTATGTATTATTGTATGATCAATTTTTCGGGAATCGAGGAGGCTGACCCGCGCCGATGACTTAAATTGACATGACGATGTGAGCAACGGGTTGGGCTGAACCGTACCCGCTTTATGTGGTTCGATTAAAGAGACCTAATGTGCGTGACACTTACCGAGGGCATGGAGGGCGAGTCTTAGGCTTCGGCCGGAAAGACTTAAATGCTCACGATGGTTGCCGTCCTGGAGGCGGTGGTGAAGCCTCGGAATGAACCGGGTTCACCGATAATGTGACCTGAGAGCACGGGGTGTGTGACCGTGCGTGCCTACGCCTGTGGTGAAGTGTACTTTAATTGTACTTTCTATACCATGGTTGGATATATTAAAGAAATGCAGGGAAGGAGCACCGCCGCCACGAGTAAGAGGTGAGGTCGTTATAATTTGGTCAGCTTTAGCTGACCGTTGCCTTGTTTTACCACCGTTCGGTGGATTGTTGTGCAGGAACAAGTGAGCCAAGTGGTAAGTAGCGGGCCGAAGCCCTTGATGTTGTGCTGGCTCTTGAAGGTCAAAGCGAAGTGTTTTCTTTTACTATTGTCATATGTGGCCGACTTGCGTGCCAAAGTATGTAAAACACTTACTGTTTAAGCAAACTGTTGTAAGGCCTTAAGGCCAAATCTTTTGTGTATGATTTTCATTCCTATTGTGGCTGTAGTGGACATTCATGTGTTGTTTATGGGTTCATATAATTGTTTTAAAAAGCTTCCGCTAGAATGCTCTGAGTTAGGATTCGAATTCATACGGTGGTATTTTGGTATTAATACGTAACTCCGCTAACTGTCTGTGGTATATGACGTGGGGCCCCAGCCGGACCTTCTGTTATATTCCATATGACGGATGAGGGTGTTACAATTTTGTATCAGATTACGTTTTCGGTCTTGCTTATTTGAATTCGTGGACGAATTCTTTTAAGGGGTGGTGACCATATGTATGTGCGTCACCGTTATAACATGAAAAGAACTCATGAATGTCCACTTAAGAATGAAAATACACATGTTTGAGATACCTGCGTGTTCCTATGATTGCTTTTTGTAATTCTGTTTGGTCACTTAATGGTGCTTTGTACGACTATAGGTGAGAAGGAGTGGCGCAGAGCAGTCAGAACGCCCGCCTTCTGAGGAAAGTAGTGCACCCAATGACTTGTCTGCAACCCATCCTTCGACAAAAACAATAAGACTTGTGGCTGAGGCAGTGTTTGCGATGCTAATGCCTAGCCAGGAAGGCAAGTGCAACATCCTGCCCCTGCAGGGGAGCAGGTA
Source organism: Platanthera guangdongensis (assembly GCA_039583875.1). NCBI lineage: Eukaryota > Viridiplantae > Streptophyta > Magnoliopsida > Asparagales > Orchidaceae > Platanthera > Platanthera guangdongensis. The sequence goes on from CM077159.1 coordinate 165,398,055, forward strand.
CCGCTTTGAGCAGCAGAACCTAGAATGGTGGAACAAGTGGTCGTAGAGCCTTTAGTACCAAGAAGAGCAACAGAGAAGCAGCTCAAGCATGTAATGAGTTTTAATTCTCCGGTGTTTTTGGGGACTGGAACCCCATCCCAGGCCGAAGATTGGCTCTCTCGGGTGAAGAGAGTCTTGACGGCCACTGAAACGGAGGAATGACATAAGACCACCATAGTCACCTTCCTGTTGGATGGATAGGAGAGGTTGTGGTGGGAAGAATTGGAGCTGCATCACTTGGTTGGAAGGCAACTAACTGATGTCTCGATGGAGGAATTCTCGAGGTTATTCTTGGCAAGATACCTTCCCTCAGCACAGAGGATCTATATGGAGAATCAGTTCCAGAGACTGACACAGGGAGATAGTAGCGTGGATGAGTATCTCCACGAGTTTACGCGGTTGGGTCGTTATGCTGGCTCTACGTTTGCCGATGAGGAACGTAAGACCAACCGGTTCTACGAGGGTCTGCGTGATGACCTGAGGCTACTACTTTCTGGGCCTATGACGCAAGGCTTCCTAACCCTGGTCAATACGACCCGATCATTGGAAAAAGATCTGAAGAGAGTCCAAGGGAAGAAGAACTCGAGTGCGAAGAAGTCGGAGTTCAAAGTGCCGAACTCCTTAAAGTCTGGGTTCCGTAAGTGGAACAAGAAGGCTAGGACTTCGGGTCCAGCCCCTTCTTTGGGTGTGTCCGGGGCAACTACAAGCCGAGACCAGGGCGCTTGTTATAACTGTGGAAAGCCGAGACATTTTGCCAGAGATTGTTGGAGCGGACGTCCGAAGCCCGAGAAGAAGCCTGGAGCATCTTACGCGGGGAAGGGAAAGGCGGTGGAGTCAACCGCATCCCTCCATGCTCCAGCCCAACCTAGAGTGTACAACCTTGGCCTTCACGAGGCCATAAAGCAGGCTGACGTGGTGACATGTATGATTTTATTAATAGCAGTTTGACTTTATATATTTGTTGCCTTATGTGTGGTAGCTTATGACCGATTGTGCTAGGCTTTGTACTAATCTTTGATTGTCTGGCGAGAACACTGTTTGATACGGGAGCTTCACATTTCTTTTTGTCCAAAGAATTTGTATCACGCATCAGAGTACCTTCTTCGATGACAAAAGACAAATTGGATGTGCTTCTGCCTAACGAGTGCTCTATGCGCGCGAATAGAGTTTGTTGCGTGAAGGTAGGGATTGAGAGTCACGAATATGACTTGCAAGCGTCGCAACTGCAAATAGTGGAGTTCGATGTGATCTTTGGAATGGACTGGCTATCGGAGCTGCGTGCGTACATTGATTGCAACCGTAAGGTGGTCAGATTGGGACTGGATACAGATCGTGAGACGACGTTCTCAGGCATGAAGGGGTCAAGCAAGACTTTGATGTCTGCTCTCCAGGTGGTTAAGGCAGTTCGTAGTGGTGCAGAGCTGTTTTTCACTTTAGTGGAGGCTTCGAAGCCCAAGCCTGGTTTGGACAGCATCCTAGTTGTATCTAAGTTTCCTGACGTATTCCCTGAAGATCTCCCTGGAGCTCCACCTCAACGAGAGATCGACTTCACCATTGAGCTAGTGTCAGGTGTCAAACCTGTGTCACGCTCTCCGTACCGGTTAGCACCTAAGGAGATGGCAGAATTGAAAGTATAGCTTCAAGAGCTGTTGGAACAAGGTTATGTGCGTCCGAGTTCATCGCCTTGGAGCGCGCTGGTCCTCTTTGTTAAAAAGAAGGACGAAAGCTTACGACTATGTATTGATTACCGGGAGTTGAATAAGCTAACAGAGAAGAATAAGTATCCAATCCCAATAATTGATGATCTTTTCGACCAGCTGGTCGGGTTTTACAAAGTACTCGATTCACCCCGGGAGCACCAAGATGTTCAAGGACATGAAAAAATCGTTTTGGTGGTCGGGTCTGAAGGAAGACATAGCGTTGTATGTGGCGATATGTCAAACATATGCCTTGGTGAAGGCTGAATGCCAGAAGCCTGGCGGATTCCTAAAGTCTTTGCCCATACCGGAGTGGAAATTTGATGACATCTCCATGGATTTCGTGCACGGTTTGCCGAGATCGCACAAGGGGAACGACGTCATTTGGGTGGTCGTTGATCGTTTAACGAAGGTGTCACATTTTATACCTAATAGGAAGGATGATTCAGTGGAGAAGCTGACGAAGCTTTATATGGACAACATAGTCTGATTGCACGTGCCCCGGAGCATAGTAAGTGACCGAGATGGTCTGTTCACGTCTAATGACTGGAGGCTCATTCATCAGTTGTTGGGTATCAAGTTGCATTTCAGCACGACTTTTCACCCACAGACAGATGGACAAACTGAAAGAGTGAATAGGACAATGGAAGATATGCTTCGTATGTGTGCATTGGATTTTGGGAAAAGATGGGAGGACCATCTTTTTATGATTGAGTTCGCTTATAATAATAGCTACCAAACAAACATTCAGATGACGCCTTTTGAGGCTCTGTACGGGAGGAGGTGTCGTACGTCATTGTCTTGGGTAGACACGGGAGAATCGAAGCTGTACAAGCGAAGGGACGTTGAAGATGCTACTTCAATGATACGGTTGATTCGAGAACGGCTACTTATTGCTCAAGATAGGCAGGCCAAACACTACAATGTCAATCATCAGAACGTGGAGTTTGCGGCGGGCGATTGGGTATACCTCAAGATAAAGCCGTTTAAAGGCGTATCAAGGATTCGACGCTTAAAGAAGCTTAGTCCGAGGTATGTTGAGCCTTTTTGAGATCTTGAAGTGGGTTGGTGAAGCCGCCTATCGTTTGGCTCTTTCGGTGGAGTTGAGCAGTTTGCATGATGTATTTCACATCTCAGTGCTGCGGAAGGCGATTCAAGAGTCTACTCAAGTGGTTGCTGCGAATCGAGTGCCGGTCGATAGTGGGTTGACGACGAAGGTCAAGCCCATTCGCATTGAGGATGTGGAAGTCAAGCAACTTCGTAATAAAGCCATCAGGATGGTCAAAGTTCGATGGGACAATTGCGGTCGTGAGGAGCTTTTGTGGGAGCAAGACCATACCATGCTTGAGGAGTATCCCGAGCTATTCTACTCACGTACCATTTAATTTGTGTACCTTTCCGTTCTATAATTTCGGAACGAAATTCATTTAAGGGGAAGAGAACTGTAACTCCCCAAAACCCGAATACGAATTGGTCAATATGTTTATAATACCCTTAGTGAAGCCCTATGAAAATTGGGGATGAATTAGAAGTGTTTTGAAGGACTTTTGGAGCCCTTATAGTTTCACACGTGTTGTGACACGGGTGTGTGCAGAGCCATGTCGAGGAACACGGCCTGTGACACGGGTGTGTCCAGGGCCGTGTCGTGCTCTGTATTTGGCCATTTTATTGTGATTGAGGTACACGGCCTGTGACACGAGTGTGTCCAGAGCCATGTCGAGGAACACGACCTGTGACACGGGTGTGTCCAGGGCCGTTTTGTGCTCTGTATTTGGTCGTTTTGTGATTGCGAGACACAGACTGTGACACGGTCATGTCACAAGCCGTGTACAGACCCAGGGAGACCATTCTAAGGTCAAATCAAGGCCTTTCGTTTTATTTAGGTGGGATCCGACGGTCCAGAGTCTTTCCTGATGAGATAAGGTCGGGAAATGAGGGTTTAAACCTCATTTCCTTTGGCCCATTCTCTTTCTAAGAGGTAGAGAGGGGGGAGAGAAAAGGGAGAAGAAGAAGGAGGAATCCCGCCATTGTTGGATCTTTGGAGCTCCAAATTGCGAGCCGAGTCTAGATCCGCGGAGGCGAGTCCGTTGCGGTGGTTTTCATCCGGCTAGTTTCTCCTCCATGGGGCCGAAGCAAACCTCTAGGGTAACGATTCTCTACTTGGACATGTGAAGTCCTCTTCCTTTTGCATGAGAAACCCTCTCCCGCGAGTGTGCGGTGAGCGTGGGGTATTCCTTCGGGTAGATATAGATTATCCCCGTAGTTTTGCATATACAGTTCGGAATCGAAGTACGGACATAGACATGGTGTGTGAAGCCCATCCGGACGTGTTGGTCTGGATTGGTGTTGTTTTCATTATGCATGAATTGTTGGAGACGACTCTGTACTGTATATTTTCATGTTTTTACGCGGTAGATTGTAATAGAGAACATTGAGGACTAACCCCAAGGAGCACCCGGAAAACTGGGCAGAAACGCATTTCTGCCAGGTACCGCGCTGCGGTAGTGTTACCGCCGACGGTAGCTCTGTGAGAGAGCTGTTTTGAGACCTGTCTCGCAGAGACCTGGGGGCCAGGTTGTGGGGCTGAGAGCTCTGGGAGCCCAGCTTGGTGGCCTGAGTGCCGACCTTGTGCATAACCGGGTTATGTATTATTGTATGATCAATTCTTCCGGAATCGAGGAGGCTGACCCGCGCCGATGACTTAAATTGACATGGCGATGTGAGCAACTGGTTGGGCTGAACCGTACCCGCTCTATCTGGTTCGGTTAAAGAGACCTAATGTGCGTGACACTTACCGAGGGCATGGAGGGCGAATCTTAGGCTTCGGCCGGAAAGACTTAAATGCTCACGATGGTTGTCGTCCTGGGGGCGGCGGTGAAACCTCAGAATGGACCGGGTTCACCAATAATGTGCCCTGAGAGCACGGGGTGTGTGGCCGTGCGTGCCTACGACTGTGGTGAAGTGTACTTTAATTGTACTTTCTATACCATGATTGTATATACTAAAAAAATGCAGGGAAAGAGCATCGCCGCCCCGAGTAAGGGGTGATGTCGTTATAATTTGGTCAGATTTAGCTGACCGTTGCCTTGTTTTACCACCGTTCGGTGGATTGTTGTGCAGGAACAGTGAGCCAAGTGGTAAGTAGCGGGTTGAAGCTCTTGATGTTGTGCTGGCCTTTGAAGGCCAAAGAGAAGTGTTTTCTTTTAATATTGTCATGTGTGGCCGGCCTGCGTGCCGAAGTATGTAAAACACTTACTGTTGTAAGGCCTTAAGGCCAAGTCTTTTGTGTATGTTCTTTCATTCCTATTGTGGCTGTAGTGGACATTCATGTGTTGTTTATGAGTTCATATAACTGTTTTAAAAAGTTTGCGCTAGAATGCTCTGAGTTAGGATTCGAATTCCTACGGTGGTATTTTGGTATTAATACGTAACTCCGCTAACTGTACGTGGTATATGACGTGGGGCCCTGACCGTACCTTCTGTTATATTTCATATGACGGATGAGGGTGTTACACTGCCGAACCCCCTTTCACCCTCAGAAATCACCACCGCCTCGCACTTTATCACCTACAACAGCAGCCCCGTCAACCCTAATTTCCCCTTACTGACACACCCCTCCCCTTCGTGGAACCACCTCCAATCATCCACCCAGCCCTAGATCAGTTCAGATCTGGATTGTTGCAGCCCCAATCCGCTCTTTCCCCTCATCCTCCCCGCATTCCTTAGCCCGGATCCACTCCTAAACACCTTTTCCCCTCCCTTCCCTCACTCGGATCTACCCTTACGTGCCCGGATCTATCCATTTCCGGTCCGATTCCACCTTCCACCGTCGAGGACAGCCACCTACGCTATTTCTACGCCACCGGTTCCACATTAGATCGCCTCCAAAACACATCCGGCTCCGGAATCTTCAGTGTCTTGATCAACCCACTACTTTGGTGAGTCACTTGTTGTATTGGATTATTTTATTCAGCATTTTATTGAACCGGACACTGCATTTACTTGAAATCTTGTTTGTGGAAATTCGCTTTGATACGCTTATAATTTGCAAGTGAGATTTATTCGCCGCATGCTTAGCCTTGGCCCTCCGAGCGGAGGAAAGCCATTAATTGCTTGCTTATTGAATGCTATTTTTGTTCTTTTAAATATTTGCGTTGATTGAAATTTATATTGCTCGAATTAATCTGTTGTCGTCACCGACGGTATCATTGCATTTAGATTTGGGTTATTCTGTCAAATCTACAGTCCACCCCTAGAAGTCTTGGTTTTGCACATCCCCGTGCCCTACCCTACATCATAAGGTATGTAATTTTGTAATTCAAGCAAAAAATTAAATTAACCCTTCGCATAGTCTGCTATTGTTGTTTTGAAAGAAACCGTAGGTTAATGCCATATTTCTTACTTACAATTTGCTTTCCATATTTGAACGTTTATAAAGGAAACAAAAATCAGAAGAGTGGTAACATTAAGATGGTTAGAACTGGATTTTGTTTATGCTGGAATTCTCCAATTTGGCCATTATCTCTTTAAGTTTTTTTGATAAAATCCAATTATTTTGATTTTTTTATTGTCATGTTGTTGTTTCCTATGTAGAACGGGACAGAAACGGGAAACTGGATACGATACAAAACGGATACGGGAAACATGAATTTTTAAAAAATAAAAATACGACAAACGTTTTATATGAATTTGCAATATCTCAAATATAGACTCTCTCTCTCTCTCACACACACACATATTCATTTGCAAGTGGCATTCTCAAATATTTTTCCATAAAATAATCTTTAACTTTTTTATGAATTTTCTCATTGGAGATATTTTCTCTTTTGCAGGCAAATTCACATTACTTTGCTATCATTGAGCAGGTATTGCTTCATCTTGCATTTATTTAATTTATGTATGGTATACTTAAATTTGATCTGCCGTGTGACTAGTTAAGGAGTTACTGTGTGACCATGAGATCACGGGTTCGAGTCCTGGAAGCAGCCTCTTGCAAAAAAAAAAAATGCACGGTAAGGTTTGCCTACATTTCACCCTTGTGGTGAGACCCTTCCTTGGACCCTCGCTGCGTGGGGATGCTTTGTGCACCGGACTGCCCTTTTATACTTAAATTTGATCTGCACTGTTGCTCTATCTTTGTATGTTATATTTAAATTTTATTTGCACAGTTGGTGTATCATATGACCTCATTTTATTATGTATCTACTGGTACTATAATCCTGTGGATGACAGAAACTGAGATGGTCAGAATCAGAGACACTTGCTCTTCACTTCTAGTATGCCCTCCATGTGAATTATAGCATGTCTGATAGGAAGAACAAGGGAGAGAAAGAGATCTAGAGGGAAAAACTAGAGAATTAGGGTTGAGGAGGAAAGAAGAGGGAAATACCTTGTGATATCTTTCATGAATCCACAAGAGGGCAGCCCGGGTATAAATACCCGGGCCAAGGAGGGGCCGGCCGGCCCCTCCAAAAGGGGCTGAACCCGTTGGTTCAGCCCCAACCGGCCGGTTCACTGAGAGGGGGCTGAACTAGATGGTTCAGCCCCGTTGTTGCTTGCCGACTCCTTGAGCCTACGAACATCTTGACTCCCCGAGAAGCGTAATGGCGGCGTAACATTCTCCTCTCCTTCAAGAACTAGCTTGTCCCCAAGGTGGTAGTCGGGGTAAAGCTCTTTGAAGTCCAGCAAATCCACCCAGGAATTGTGCGCCGCCGAGAGGTCCTTCCACTTGACCAAGGCTCGGGGCGGCACTCAACGCCTCGCCGTTTCCACTTGAGCAACACAACATCCTCCGAAAGTGGGCGGAGCTCGCCCGCACTAGTAGCCTCTGGCAGAACAACACTCGGTTGGACATTGGCACCAACCTTCCGCTAGAGCAAGGACACAGAAAAGTTGGGTGAATGCGGGAACCCATAGGTAGTGCCAACTTGGAAGCCACCAGCCCCACCCTACTAAGTATACGAAAGGGGCCGTAATACCGGGGAGATAACTTCTGATTCAGACGACGAGCGACTGACAACTGTTGGTACAGTCAGAGCTTGAGAAACACTTCGTCGCCAACTGCAAACTCTCTCTCCTTGCGATGCTTGTCCGCCTGAACCTTCATGCGATCTTGGACAAGGCGAAGGTTCTCATGCAGGGTTGCTAACATGCGATCCCTATCACGAAGAGCCCGATCAACCGCCAGCATGGCCGTGCTGCTCGGCTCATAGCTGCTCAGAGTAGGAGGAGGGTGGCCGTAAACAACATCAAACTGGGTCATCATGCTGACGGAGTGGTAGGAAGTGTTGTAGCAATGCCCGGCCCAATGCAACCACCCCGGCCAAGTTCGGGGCTCGTCCATAACAAAACAACGGAAGATAGGTCTCCACGCCCCGATTTAAGACCTCCGTCTGGCCGTCCGTCTGGGGGTGATGTGTTGTGATGAAACGTAGACATATCCCTTGCAGCCGGAATAGTTCTTGCCAAAAATTGCTCACAAAGATGGGGTCCCGGTCAGAAATGATAACACAAGGCAGGCCATGCAAGCGGACAATCTCCCGAGCAAAAAGAGCGGCGACAGATTCGCCGGTATATGGATGGCTCAAAGCAAGGAAGTGGTCGTACTTGGAGAGTTTGTCAACCACCACCAGCATCACGGATTTCCCTTGGGACTTGGGCAACCCGTCAATGAAATCCATCGACACCGTATCCCAAATATGCTGCGGAATCTCGAGAGGCACAAGCAGTCCTGCCGGCGAGGTCGTCTCGTACTTCAAACGCTGGCAGATCTCACATTGCCGCACAAACTGCTGTATGTCGCGGCGCATGCCGGGCCAAAAAACATTTGCTCGCGCCAGCTGAAGGGTACGGAGCACTCCCACGTGGCCGCCGGTTGGTGAAGAATGAAACTCGTGCATCATCACGGTTTTCCATGCCGAGTCCCGAGGAATAACCACTTGGACATGATGGTAGAGGCGGTCATTCTGAAGGTGATAGCCGGAGTCCACGGTCTCACCGCGCTGCAAAGCCTCCACCATGGTGCGTAAAGCGGAAGTTCACATCACTTCCTCCTGTATATCATCCAAGGGATCCACAAGTGGCCCTGTGATGTGAGCAACAGTACCCTCAGGAAGGAGAGAGAGCGTCAACCACCACGTTGTCTTTGCCTCTCCGATAGGTAATCTCATAATCATAACCCAAAAGCTTGGTGACCCACTTTTGTTGAAGAGGAGAAGAGACCCATTGATCCACTTGCATGGCCGCGCCGAGCTCTTGGTCAAGTGGAAGGACCTCTCAGCGGCGCATAATTCCTGGGTGGTTTTGCTGGACTTCAAGGAGCTTTACCCCGACTACCACCTTGGGGACAAGCTGGTTCTTGATGGGGAGGAGAATGTTACGCCGTCATTACGCTTCTCAGGGCGTCAATATGTTCGTAGGCGCAAGTAGTCGGCAAGCGACAACAGGGCTGAACCATCTGGTTCAGCCCCCACTCAGTGAACCGGCCGGCTGGTGCTGAACCAACGGGTTCAGCCCCTTTTGGAAGGGCCGGCCGGCCCCTCCTTGGCCCGGTTATTTATACCCGGGCTGCCCTCTTGTGGAGTCATGCAAGATATCTCAAGGTATTTCCTCTTCTTTCCTCCTCAACCCTAATTCTCTAGTTTTTCCCTTTAGATCTTTCTCCCCCTTCTTCTTATCACTATCTTCTTCAGTTTCTACCACCTCCATTTTCGCAACAATTAATACTTCCTGCTCCAACATATTCTCCAATTTCAGGTCAACCAGGCCTCCATGGCATAGACACAGCAGTTCCAGTCCATGTGTGATGGCAACATTGAACCAATCAATGTTCATAGATGAGCAACCGGCTTATCTTCGGCATTAAAGTTGTTAAAGACCCGAACAAATTGTTTAAAGTAGCTGCACGGTTTGAAATCTTCCAGACGACTTGCTTCTCTTTCTACCACCTTGGGGACAAAACAGAGCAGGAACACAAGAAGACCCCTTTGGGAAAGAGCCGTGTCATTAGGAATAAATAAATATTCGTGTAATTATTAGGTTTCTTTAGTGGGAATATTTATTCGTGTAAATAAATATTCGTTATTAGAGTTTTATTATATTTAAATAAAAATCATATTCCTAATTTGGCATGCATAAGAGTTTATTTAAGAGTGTCATGTAAGGATCATTCATCCATCTTGTTTCTTTTTTAGAGTCTTCAGACTTGTGTTGGGAGAGGGAACTAACCTTCGAGTTGCATCAAGTGAGTGGTGTATGTCTCACAAATTGCAATCACAGTGTCTTCTTTATGTTTTTTAGTGAGTTCTTTCCCCTTTCTCCCTCCACAAATCCTCTGTTTCATCAGGTTAATATTTTGAATAAATATTGATCTTTGATTGAAGACCATGCAAGAGGTAGATGCTGTGTAACATGACAATTTTACTTGTGTATATGCGTTGGTGCGTTAGGCGTTGTGAGAGTCTAGTCACTAGGCATGTTAGACGAGGGAGGGGTAGACCAATAAAAACTTGAAATGAAACTATAAGGAAAGACATGATATACTTAGGCATTAGTGAGATTATGACAAAAGATAGGGCACAATGGCGACAAAGGATCCATATAGCCGACCCCACTATAGTGGGATAAAAACTTAGAATGTTGTTGTATATGCGTTGGTGCGTGTACAAAAGATGGATTTTTACCAGGAGCATATGAAACTTTCATTTCCTACACAGACAAGCAGTATAAAACAGGAGTTTCAATTTCCTATGGGATAACCAATAACCTTCTTGATGCAGGACAAATTATAGGCGGCGGGACAATCTGCAGCCTAACCCTAAATGCTATGCAAATCCGACGGTTAGATCACATATTAGATAATAAATAATAACAACATCCCATGCAGATAATTCAAGACAAGACAAATAATTTATTTAAGCAAGACAAACTTAGACGTTCCTCCGCGTGGAGGGCCAAAGCACGAGCGCGCGGTGAATAAAGTCCTGCAAATCACAATATTTATCTAACAAACTACTACCATACGATCAAGGTTGTCAGGATCGAGATCCTAGATGAGATAATTTCGAGGTAGGATCAGATTAGATAGTTTGGTCGGATCGATGATCTCTTTACAAAATCAGGATCAATTTACAAAATCTGGATCGTAGGATTGTAAGATCCTATGATCCGGATCGCGATCCTGACAACTTATGCATATGAGATATCCAAACAAATATGATGTCTAATTCGATAAATAAATGCTGAAAAATAATAATCCAATACAACAATACTCACTAAATAGCGGGCTGACCAAGACGATGAAGATTTCGGAGCCGAATGCGTGGATCAGCGATCAAATGTGGAATCGGAGGAGCAACGATGATGGCGGTGGCCATCCTCGACGGAAAGTAGGGAGATCGGGCCGGAAATGGATAGATACCGGCCCCTAGGAGGGAGATTCGGGCGGGGAAGGGTAGATCTAATATTTTGGGATCAGATCCGGGTGAGGGGAGGATGAACGGGTGGTGGAAATAATGGATCGTGGCGATAAAACTCTAGATCCGGACTGATCTAAAATTTTAGGTTTTTTTGGAAGGTGGACCCACGAAAGGGAGTTGGCGGCGAAGAGGGGCTAGGGTATTAGGGGCGGCGACTGTGGAGGAGCCTCGTGGGAGGTGGCTGCTGTAGAGGGCTAGTGGCCTGGTGGGGGGGTGGGGGTGGCTGTGAAAGTGAGGGCGGTGGCTAGAAGGTCTTGCAGGGACGGTGGGGGGCTGCTGCAGGGCTGGCGATTGCAGGGAAGAAGCAGGCAGGAATGGTGGGGGGCTGCTGCAGGGCTGGCGGTTGCAGGGAAGGGAAAGCAGCAGGCCGACGGTGGTTCAGGGCCGAGGAAACATTATACATTAACAGTAAATTTCATTTTAAATAGTGAATTTAGGAAAGAAAAAAAACTGGGATTTTTGGACAAATTTCCAGCCGGTTGTAGGGGAGGAATGAGGTGGTGGAGGGGGGTATTCAAGGTGGGAAAAAGGGTCGATGGATGGGTAGTACCTTGGGGGGAAAGAAGACCACCTAGGAGTCGTCACCTAGGGTTCCACGACGTCGACACCGCGGGGCGATCGCGGAGTTCCGGGATTTTCTTTCTCCAAAACCTGCAATGTCTTAGATCAGCCCCTAAGAGGTCTATTTATAATAAAGTGAAGATTAGGGCATCCCCCATCAACAACTATGATTGGCCGGAGGTGAGGCTACCCAAATACAACAAAATAAATACAAACATAGTGAAATAATATATCAAATCGATTCGCAACCTGATTCCGGACACATCTGCGGAGTCCGATCGTCGATCCGGGCACGCCATATATGCTAAGTCGCCAAATCAGCCCCAAACGGGCCCAAAACTCATACTCGTCTCTACTCCGCATCAATCTTCCCGGCTTGAAAGAATTCATCTCTCGAAGAATTGAGATCAAAATTCTCTCGATGAATGTCAGGTACAACTCGAAGAGGTCCACCGAAAGTCGTTCAAGTGTCGTCGACGGAAGAGATTCCTCGACAATCAACTTCTCCTGACTGAAAAGTTGTCATCTCCGATGAATGGAAACGGTCGTACTGAAGTCGAAATCCAGGGGTGAATCGATCATGCTCTGCTGCAAGTACTCAGGTGTCACCAGCGTCTGTAGTAGGAATGTACTGGTGGAGTCTGGTCTCCATGAATCTCTCAACGCTCAACTCACGAGTGGTGGATCCTGGTGCGATCGGCGGCGCCGTAGGCAGAATCAAAGAAAATGAGTCCCCAGGTGGGTGGGTGTCAGAAGTGGGTTAGTAGTGGTGGTCATCACACGTATGTGAGCTATGAATGTGGCAAGGTAACAGACATGGAGGTGTGGGCGGCTGGAAGTCCCCACTGCTTGGGTCCACATACTGGCAAGACTCGTAGTATGACGCAATGTTGCAGATGTCGGATGTCGGGGACACGTCGGTTTGGGTTTTCATGTCGGTTTTTTATATATCGGGTATATTTCATATATCCGATTTTAATATTTAATTAATTATATATGTAATTAAATTTTATTTTTTAATTTTTATACATGTCACAATACTACCTATTGTACAACCTATTGAATTTTTAAATATTAAAAGTTATATGTAACATTTAACATACAACACTTTAAAGATGAAAATTTGTAAAGTTAGTGATTTTAAGATCAAAATTTCAAAAATCAAATTTCAAACATACCTCATTCTTCATCACTTAAAAACTCATCTATTGTCGGCAGAGTAGATAGAATATGATCTTCATCCGATGAACCCTCTAGATCTCCCTCGTCCACTACAGATATTTTTCTTTCCCCTTCTTTGATAACTAATTGCCACTTCTTTGCTTGTAACTAATCTTTGAGGTCTCCTTTCATCATGATCAACGTCGACTATGTTGTCGATTTGCGCCCATGTCAGCCCCTCTCTAGGAAAGACTTCATCATTGTCATCTTCATCCTCCTCAGAATCAACATTCACCATCCACTCTTGTACCATTCCAGAATCAATATTCTTAGCTGCCAATGGATCCCGAAATGTCTCTGAATATTTCGACTTCAGCAAAGCATTGAACTTTACAAATACTAAATCGTTCAATCTCTTGCTATCAAGTTTATTTCTCTTTTTAGAATGTATCTGCAAATTTTTAAAAAAAGTTAAATAATGCATACAATCATATAATAAGATATTAATGTTTAACTACATAACTAAATTAATGTATACCATCTTGAAGGTGCTCCAGTTGCTCTCACAATCAGAGGATGAAGTAGTCAGACTTAAAATTTTCATGGCCATAGTTTTAATGTACGGCGTATCAGCACCGTTAAGCCGCCACCAATGTACTGTAAAAATTAAAATGACAACACAATATATTAACTATTCATTTATTATACATAAATACATCATTATTGTTAATAAATATATATATTAAAATGTACCTGGATTTAAGTTGGGATTTTGTAGCTGTCTCTTTGCTATCTCTTTACCAAATAACCCTTGTTGGTATTGGTAAACATCAAGCTCAACACTGATGTGATCCTGTGTAGAAGGATCTTTCCTATATATCCTTGAGAGACACTCAACAAAATCACTCATAAACCTTCCGTCAGCCTCAATCTCCACTCAATGAGAATAATAAAAATATGAGTTTAAGTAATAACCTGCAAAGTGCAGAGGACTGTTCAATCTGCACTCGACAAAAATAATAAAAATTTGGGTTTAAGTAATAACCTGCAAGGTGCAGAGGGCTGCTCATCTTTTTCTCCCATCTGCTATCAATCAACTTCCATATATGAAGATATTTGTTCTCTTGGTGATCGAGAACAACATCCTCTTCCCTAGTTTTTTTGATATCACCATATAACCACCCCATGGATGGTGTATCCCCGTCGACTCTTCTCAAAATTTTCACAAATGGTGTGAATATACCAACAACCAGCTCGACATTCGCCCAAAATCTAGCGCTTATCACTATCATTGCAGCCTACCATATGCAAAATAAAATATTAAGAAAATACTATAAAAGGGCAACTTTCAAAACATATATTTTTAATGAAATGAATAAATAAGCAATAGTTTTACCTGCTTTCCTCCGACACTACTGACCAACTTTGTTACAACCCACTTTGCAGATGTGAATAAACCCCTCAATTGATTTTTCTTCTCTTAGATGCTCTCTAAAGATAGAAATGTTGTAGCGAATCTAGTCACACCTGGTCGAATAAGCTCATGAGAGTCCAAGTCCTTTGTTGACTCTCTAAACATGTCGAGCGAGATGGTATGACCATAGATGAATATAGAGAGTTGGCGGCCCAAGGAGATAACACTCTTTATTGGCTTCGATTTTCCTATATCTTGTAACAGTAGATTAATAGTGTGAGCCGCACAACAAGTCCAAAAAATCGTCGGTCTTTTCAAAGCCATAAGCTTTGCAGCAGCCATATTATTGGACGCGCTATCCGTCACAATCTGCAAGATACTGTGCTCTCCTGGGCTCTCCTGGGTTCTCAGGGCTATCAATCGTCTCATCCAAGAAGTCAAAGATGAACTTTTCATCGTGTGTGGAGGAGGGGACATTCTTCGAAAGCCAAAATGTCACTCCGGAACTACAATGTATCATGATATTCATCACGCTCATATCCTTCCGATCTGTCCACGCATCGGTCATGATAGTACAACCATTCAATTTGCAGGTCTGCGTGAATATGCCCACATCTCCTTCGTCCTCTCCACCTCCCCTCGCAAAATTTTGTCTCTCAACTCATAAAATGTCGGGATCTTCATCCCAGGTCCGCATAACCCAATGTCATGAGTCATCTGCTGAAAGGATGAATTACATATGACGTTAAACGAGATCCCGTTTTCATATGTCCATCTACCTATGTACGCGGCAACATCATCTCTGGTTTTCTTTTTGTACTTACTCTCTATCGTGCTCTGTTGGGAATCTTTTCCCTTGGAAGACTCGCCAGCTGAATGAACAAATTGGTCCATTGGATTCTTTGAACCTGTGCTCCTACGTATGTTAGTGTCCTCTTTTTGATCATCATGGACTCCTCCAACAACCACATCATTCAAGATTGCTTGAAACTCAACACTTTTAGCTCTCTTACTCTCTAAATTTGAGTTTAGGGCCGAATCCTCTTTAGCCTTAACGTCGGTGAGAACCTGAGGGCATGGCTTAACATTACCCTTCCACCCAGCCAAGTGATGCTTGCAACGTGTAATTCCGTCATTCACTGTCTGTTTACATAGTTGCATTTGATTCGGTTGATGTCGTTTGCAACCAACTTCTCACCAAATGCCTAAAACGAATCTCTACCGGTTGGTACCAGTGATACGAGAACCTCACTTGAACCAGCAGAAGAAGCCATTCTAATAGGGCAAGAAATGAAATTAATATTACTTCGATGAAATGAAAAAATATTTTACATGACTACATCACGAGAAAAATTACTAGTTGAAAAAAATCAACATCATAAAAGCCACATAATTTCATTAGATCGTTAGATCTTCAGATATCTTTTATATTATCCACGCAATATTTTATTTATCCGACAACATTTTGCATTCTCAGTAGTATACTAGTATACAAAGTTATAACTATCATTCAAACTTTTAAAGTATCCAACAAAATGAACAAAACATTCAAGTATCGTTCAAATTTTCAAAGCATCTCACATTTTATTTATTAAAAGACACAAAGCAGCAAGACAACTAAAAATGTGATTGGATATACATGCATCATTGATTGCAAAATGAAGTTGGATAAATAACTATTAATAAGGGTATTTCAAATCATTTGTTGATTAATAAACGTGTCAAACAAAAATAAAAAAAACAACTAATAAGACAAATAAAACAACAGCGCAGCCACTATGCTACAACCAGCAAGGCAGCCACAAATAGAATAACGGACCGACATGTCCGACAACATGTCTCTGGTTTTTTCTTCTAGCCCAGAGAGCATGCACAGGGCAATCAATGAAAGCTTCCAGCAGCAACTAATAAGACAAATAAAGCAACGGGGCTGCCACCAACAACTAAATGGGTCGGCAGCCACCATGCTACAGCCTACAGCTAGCACAACAACCAACACACACAAAAAAAACAAAATGCAAAGCGATAGAATGAGAGGGGAGGTAGGAAGAAGAATGAACCAGCCGAGAGAGCATCAGCGAGTAGGGAGAAGAAAGAACCAGTGAGATAAAGTACTGACAGCGCGCGAGAGAGGGAGAGCACCAGTGAGCTAGAGAGCACCAGAGAACCAAAGAACCACAGAGCACCAGCAAGCAGGGAGAAGAAAGAACCAGAGAGATAAAGTGCCGACAACGCGCGAGAGAGGGAGAGCACCAACGAGCTAGAGAGCATCAGATAACTAGAGAACCAGAGAACTAGAGAACCAGAGAGCACCAACGAGCAGGGAGAAGAAAGAACCAGAGAGATAGAGTGCCAACAGCACGCAAGAGAGGGAGAGCACCAACGAGCTAGAGAGCACCAGAGAAGCAGAGAATCAGAGAGCACCAGCGAGCAATGAGAAGAAAGAACCAGAGAGATAGTGTCGCCGGCGTGCGCGGGAGAGCTAGGGCAGGAGCGACGGGGGTAGTTAGGACAGAGCGATGGGATGAAATGAAATGAGCGGGGTCGGGGGAGTTAAAACAATAGCCCGATCCCGCTCATTTCATTAATAAAATATAAAACTAATATTTAAATAAAAAAATTTAACTTAAAAAAAACGCCCGATATGGGCGTTTTGGGGCCGACATGTCGGTCCGCTATTTTCAAAACGCCACACATAAAATTTGCACCGGTTTTGTGTCGTTTTTGCTCCCAAACCTTCATGTCGGCCGACATGTCGGACATGTCGGCCGATATCCACAACACTGGTACGACGTCATATCCTCAACACTAAATGCCAGGTGGATACCCATACTTGCAAGGATATCAAAATCATAGGTGTTTGCTTCGATCCGTCTCATGATTATATAGGGATCCATTCACCTGACACTCATGCTTTTAGCAAAGCTCGCACGGAGCCTCACAACGCAGATTCTCACCATCACCTGCTCGCCTTCATGAAGTACCTGCACTTGTCAAGGAACATTCGCATGTGATTTACAAGTTTTATTACCAATATGGATTATTCGTCAGACCGACTCATGACACACATGTAAATGATGAACAAACAACACAACAGACTCACACAAATGATGACAAAATGACTCAACAAACTCATGCAAATGATGCAAATGACACATGACCGACACAACATGCTCTCTATGAGAGAATCTAATAATGACATGAAAATTTATCAAAGGAGACGACCTATCAGGAGGATCTCTCGGGGGAGTGTAGAAAAACTCATCCTGTGTGTGCCGAGTGCTCAAGTGACCGTGCAAAACATCTAACACTCAAGGGCGAGCTCATGAAGAGCAAAATGTCTCTCAGAGAGTGTGTCAGGAGGTGTGTAAGAAAAGTCATCACGACTGCAACGACCACCTGAATGAAAATCATGTATCCTGACTAAAAGACGTGACTCTCGAGTGTGATGCGTGTCCCCAAAAAGAAAGAGCTCGTCTGGTGGGTCAGCAAGTGGTGCGACCCAAAACTCATCGAGGGTGCGATGTGTCAGCGGGTGTTGCTCTAAATACTTGATGTTCCACACAATATTCATCCTCTAAGGCAAGGCCAGAGACGATAATGGAAGAAACGCCACTAACCCGAAACTCGTAAACATGCGGCTCACCTAAATCGCATCCTCACCAGCATGTAGTGGCTCATCATGAGGCTCAACAGGGGGGTCGTCATAGAACTCGTCACTAGGGCCAAGGTCCTCCAGATAAGTACCAACATAATGGGTAGTGTCCCCGTGAATGGATGACATGACCACTACGAGATCAACATCAGGCTCCGAGCTCTCGTTCGTGATATGACTCAGAGCCATGACAATGGGAGGGGGATATAGACCTACTCTCAAGAACGGGCATGTCAGCGCGGTGTCAAGACAAGAATCTAGGGTAGCGGTGCTAATCAACCCATGACACGTCAAAAGTGGAGGTGTGGGTGAGGGACACAGTACTATATACTTAATAGGTCGCTTTGGCTCACTCTCAGTCGGGATCACTATAAGAGCGTTAGAAATAAAAGATAGGTCACTCGTTGGGTTAAGCACCTCACTGGGGTGAGAGCAATCCACATCAGGTGTCATTTTAGTCATGTCTGATG
The DNA here is from genome assembly GCA_039583875.1 of Platanthera guangdongensis. NCBI lineage: Eukaryota > Viridiplantae > Streptophyta > Magnoliopsida > Asparagales > Orchidaceae > Platanthera > Platanthera guangdongensis. The sequence continues at coordinate 165,416,528 of CM077159.1, forward strand.
GAACGATGAGAGGCAAAGTGGTTTCCTCGGTATGGGAGGAGCTTGTACTGTTGAGGTCAAGGTGAGAATCCCATCGACCAGCTCTTGTTGATCTCAATGACATGTTATTTTTTAATTTTTATACATATTTCATATATCGGATTTTAATATTTAATTAATTATATATGTGAGGTCTCCTTTCATGATGAAAGGTGAGAATCCCATCCAGATTTCCTCGGTATCGGGGGATATATCGGAGATATTTCATATATCGGATTTTAATATTTAATTAATTATATATGTAATTGCATGTTATTTTTTAATTTTTATACATATCACATTACTACATATTTTACAACCTATTGAACTTTTAAATATTAAAATCTATATGTAGCATTTAACATACAACACTTTAAATATGAAAACTCAAACATACCTCATTCTTCATCACCTGAAAACTCATCTATAGTTGGCAGAGTAGATAGAATATGATCTTCATCCGATGAACCCTCTAGATCTCCCTCGTCCACTTCAGATATTTTTCTCTTTCCCCTTCTTTGATAACTAATTGCCACTTCTTTGCTTGTAGCTAATCTTTGAGGTCTCCTTTCATCATGATCAGCGTCAACTATATTGCCAATTTGCGCCCATGTCAGCCCCTCGCCAGGAAAGACTTCATCATCGTCATCTTCATCTTCATCTTCATCCTCCTCAGGATCAACATTTACCATCCACTCTTGTACCATTCCAGAATCAACATTCTTAGCTGCCAATGGATCCCGAGATGTCTCTGAATATTTCGACTTTAGCAAAGCATTGAACTTTACAAATACTAAATCGTTCAATCTCTTGCTATCAAGTTTATTTCTCTTTTTAGAATGTATCTGTACATTTTTAAAAAGAGTTAAATAATGCATACAATCATATAATAAGATATAAATGTTTAACTACATAACTAAATTAATGTATACCATCTCGAAGGTGCTCCAGTTCCTCTCACAGCCAGAAGATGAAGTAGTTAGACTTAAAATTTTCATGGCCATAGTTTTAAGGTACGACGTATCAGCACCGTTAAGCCGCCATCAATGTACTGTGAAAATTAAAATGACACCACAATGTATTAAACTATTAATTATTCATTTATTATACATAAATACATCATTATTGTTAATAAATATATATTAAAATATACCTGGATTTAAGTTGGGATTTTGTAGCTGTCTCTTTGCTATCTCTTTACCAAATAACCCTTGTTGGTATTGGTAAACATCAAGCTCAGCGCTGATGTGATCCTGTGTAGAAGGATCTTTCCTATATATTCTTGAGAGACACTCAACAAAATCACTCATAAACCTTCCGTCAGCCTCAATCTCCACTCGATGAGAATAATAAAAATATGAGTTTAAGTATTACCCTGCAAAGTGCATAGGACTGTTCAATCTCCACTCGACAAAAATAATAAAAAATTGGGTTTAAGTAATAACCTGCAAGGTGCAGAGGGCTGCTCATCTTTTTCTCCCATCTGCTATCAATCAACTTCCATATAGGAAGATATTTGTTCTCTTAATGATCGAGAACTACGGCAACCTCTTCCCTAGCTTTTTTGATATCACCATATAACCACCCCATGGATGGTGTATCCCCGTCGACTCTTGTCAAAACTCTCACAAATGGTGTGAATATACCAACAGTCAGCTCGACATTCGCCCAAAATCTAGCGCTCATCACTATCATTGCAGCCTACCATATGCAAAATAAAATATTAAGAAAATATTATAAAAGGGCAACTTTCAAAACATATATTTTAAATGAAATGAATAAAGAAGCAATAGTTTTACCTGCTTTCCCCCGGCACTACTGGCCAACTTTATTGCAGCCCACTTTGCAGATGTGAATAAACCCCTCAATTGATTCTTCTTCTCTAAGATGCTCTCTAAAGATAGAAATGTTGTAGCGAATCTCGTCACACCTGGTCGAATAAGCTCATGAGAGTCCAAGTCCTTTGTTGACTCTCTAAACATGTCGAGCGAGATGGTGTGACCATAGATGAATATAGAGAGTTGCCGGCCTAAGGAGATAACACTCTTTATTGCCTTCAATTTTCTTATATCTTGTAACAGTAGATTAATAGTGTGAGCCGCACAACAAGTCCAAAAAATCGTAGGTCTTTTCAAAGTCATAAGCTTTGCAGCAGCCATATTATTGGACGCGCTATCCGTCACAATCTGTAGGATACCATGCTCTCCTGGGCTCTCAGGGCTATCAATCGCCTCATCCAAGAAGTCAAAGATGAACTTCCCATCGTGTGTGGAGGAGGAGACATTCTTCGAAAGCCAGAATGCTACTTCAGAACTACAATGTATCATGATATTCATCACGCTCCTACCCTTCCGATCTGTCCACGCATCGGTCATGATACTGCAACCATTCAATTTGCATGTCTGCGTGAATATGCCCAACATCTCCTTCGTCCTCTCCACCTCCCCTCGTAAAATTTTCTCTCTCAACTCATAAAACGTTGGGATCTTCATCCCAGGTCCGCATAAACCAATGACATGAGTCATCTGCTGAAAGGATGAATTACATATGGCGTTAAACGGGATCCTGTTTTCATATGCCCATCCACCTATGTACACGGCAGCATCATCTCTGGCTTTCTTTTTGTACTTACTATCTATCATGCTTTGTTGGGAATCTTTTCCCTTGGTAGACTCGGCAGCTGAATGAACAAACTGGTCCATTGGACCCTTTGAACCTGTGCTCCTAAGTATGCTAGTGTCCTCTTCTTGATCAACATGCACTCCTCCAACAACCACCTCATTTAAGATTGCTTCAAACTTGACACTTTTAGCCCTCTTACTCTGTAAATTTGAGTTCAGCGCCGAATCCGCTTTAGCCTTAACGTCGGCGGGAACCTGAGGGCATGACTTAACATTACCCTTCCACCCAGCCAAGTGATGCTTGAAACGTATAATTCCGCCATTCATTGTCTGCTTGCAGTAGTTGCATTTGATTCGGTTTGTGTCGTTTGCAACCAACTTCTCACAAAATGCCCAGAACGGATCTCTACCGGTTGGTACCAGAGATACGGGAGCCTCACTAGAACCAGCAGAAGAAGTCATTCTAATAGAACACGAAATGAAAATAATATTAGTTAAATGAAATGAAAAAATATTTAACATAACTATATCACGAGAAAAATTGCTAGTTGAAAAAAAATCAACATCATAAAAGCCCCATAACTTCATTAGATCGTTAGATCTTCAGATATTTTTTATATTATCTATACAATACTTTATTTATCCAACAAAATTTTACATTCTCAGTAGTATACTAGTATACAAAGTTATAACTATCATTCAAACTTTTAAAGTATCCAACACTTTATTCAAACTTTTAAAGTATCCAACACTTTATTCAAATTTTCAAAGCATCTCACACTTTATTTATTAAAAGACACAAAGCAGCAGGGCAACTAAAAATGTGCTTGGATATACATGCATCATTGATTGCAAAATGAAGTTGGATAAATAACTATTAATAGGTGTATTTCAAATCATTTGTTGATTAATAAATGTGTCAAATAAAAATAAAATAGCAACTAATAAGACAAATAAAACAACAATGCAGTCACTATACTACAACCAGCAAGACAGCCACAAATAAAATATCGGACCGACATATCCGACAACATGTCTCTGGTTCTTTCTTCTAGCCCAGAGAGTTTGCACAGGGCAATCAATGAAAGCTTCCGACAGCAACTAATAAGACAAATAAAGCAACAAGACAACCACCAACAACTAAATGGGTCGGCAGCCACCAGTAACAACCCACAAGACAGCCACCATGCTGCAGCCGACAACTAGCACAACAACCAACAAAAAAAATGCAGAGCGATAGAATGAGAGGGGGAGGTAGGGAGAAGAATGAACCAGCCGAGAGAGAACCAGCGAGCAGGGAGAAGAGAGAGCACCAGCGAGCTAGAGAGCACCAGATAACTAGAGAACCAGAGCACCAAAGAGCACCAGCGAGTAGGGAGAAGAAAGAACCAGCGAGATAGAGTGCCGACAGCGCGCGAGAGAGGGAGAGCACCAACGAGCTAGAGAGCACCAGAGAACCAGAGAACCAGAGCACCAAAGAGCACCAGCGAGTAGGGAGAAGAAAGAACCAACGAGATAGAGTGCCGACAGCGCGCGAGAGAGAGAGAGCACCAACGAGCTAGAGAGCACCAGAGAACCAGAGAACCAGAGGGCACCAACGCACCAAAGAGCACCAGCGAGTAGGGAGAAGAAAGAACCAGCGAGATAGAGTGCCGACAGCGCACGAGAGAGGGAGAGCACCAGCGAGCTAGAGAGCACCAGAGAACCAGAGAACCAGAGGGCACCAACGAGCAGGGAGAAGAAAGAACCAGAGAGATAGTGTCGCTGGCGCGCGCGGGAGAGCTAGGGCAGGAGCGACGGGGAGAGCTAGGGCAGAGTGACGGGATGGAATGAAATGAGCGGGGTCGGGGGTGTTAAAACAGTAGCCCGACCCGCTCATTTCATTATAAATAATAATAAAATATAAATTAATAATTTTATAAAAAAAAACTTAAAAAAATGCCCGAAATCGGGCGTTTTTTGGGGCCGACATGTCGGTTAAAACCGACATGTCGGCCCGCTATTTTCAAAACGCCACACCCAGAATTTGTGCCGGTTTTGTGTCGTTTTTGCTCCCAAACCTTCATGTCGGCCGACATATCCTGACCGAAATCGGGGAGTGGTCTTGACTGGGTCCTTTTGGGTGTCACTCCTCACAACTAACTCATCAAAGCGATCATTGTACTCAGCGACAAACATGGATCCTTGCTGAAGGGAAAATAATTGGTCGAGCAAGCGACTCCAATACGACAAAGGCAGATACCTCTGACACAATGTGCGCTCCACGTCCATCCAACGAGTGATGTGACGAAGATAGTCTCACTCGCGGGTCCTCTCAACGCTAGACCAATATGCCCTCGCCTGATCTAGAAGACTAAGTTTCGCAAACTTGACGCGACGCTCACCGAATAACTCAAAATGATCGAGATAATATTCCATATTCACGATCCAATAACTGAAAGACTCGGGACTCGATGAGCCGTCAAAGGAAGGGGCAGCAGTACGAAACTAACTATCAAGATCTCTCTCGGAACGACTATCCTCATAATAATCATTCCTAAGGTAACCGAGCCGTGTCGAAGGATCAACATGATCCGCTCGCGTGTACGGATAAAAACGACGATAATCATCATACTGATCGTCTCTAACATAGTGGGGTCGTATCAGTGGATGTAGTTTTAACTATCCTACATAATGATTAAGAATGATCGTCGTAATAATGTGAGGATCTCCCTGACGGGGTTCTGTGAGAGCGGGTGCAAGTGAGCTCGAGACCTTTAAATTGAGAAAGGGAATAATTGTGACACCTAAACATAATGAAAAACTTATAGACTCTACGACTGTATTTCGAAAAGTGCGCGCAACCTGGCTGCGTGAAACCTGACTTTGATACCAATTGACGCAGGACGAATCTATAGGCGGGGGACAATCTGCGGTCTAACCCTAAATGTTATGCAAATTCGACGGTTAGATCACATATTAGATAATAAATAATAACAACATCCCACGCAGATAATTCAAGACAAGACAAAAATAATTTATTTAAGCAAGGCAAGCTTAGGCGTTCCTCCGCGTGGAGGGCCAAAGCACGAGCGCGCGACGAATAAAGTCTTGCAAATCACAATATTTATCTAACAAACTATTAGCATACGAGATATCCAAACAAATATGATGTCCAATCCGATAAATAAATGCTGAAAATAATAATCTAATACAACAATACTCACTAAATAACGGGTTGACCAAGACAATGAAGATTCTGGAGCAGGATGCGTGGATCGGTGATCAAATGTGAAACCGGAGGCGCAACGATGATGGCGGTGGCTGTCCTCGGCGAAAATGGGGAGATCGGGCCGGAAATGGATAGATCTGACTAGGAGGGAGATCCGGGCGGGGAAGGGTAGATCCGATATTTTGGGATCGGATCCGAGTGAGGGGAGGATGAACGAGTGGTGGAAATAACGGATCGGGGCGCTAAAACTCTAGATCTGGACTGATCTAAAATTTTAGGGTTGTTTGGAAGGTGGACCCACGGAGGGGAGTTGGCGGAGAAGAGGAAGGGCTAGGGTATTAGGGGCGGTGACTGTGGAGGAGCCTCAAGGGAGGTGGCTGTTGTAGAGGGCTAGTGGCCTGGTGGGGGGCGGGGGGTGGATGGGAAAGTGAGGGTGGCGGCTGGGAGGTCTTGCAGGGATGGTGGGGGGCTGCTGCAGGGCTGGCGGCTGCAGGGAAGAAGTAGGCAGGAACGGTGGGGGGCTGCTGCAGGGCTGGCGGCTGCAGGGAAGGGAAAGCTGCAGGTCGGCGGTGGTTCAGGGCTGAGGAAACATTATACATGAACAGTAAATTTCATTTTTAAATTGTGAATTTAGGGAAGTAAAAAAACTGGGATTTCTGGACTGATTTCCAGCCGACTGTTGGGGAGGAAAGGGGTGGTGGAGGGGGATATTCAAGTTGGGAAAAAAGGGCCTATGGATGGGTAGTACCCTGGGGTGTGGGGGGGGGGGGGGGGGGGGGAAGAAGACAACACAGGAATCATCACCCAGTGTTCCACGACATCAGCACCGTGGGGCGATCGCGGAGTTCCGGGATTTTCTTTCTTCAAAACCTGCAATGTCTTAGATCATTCCCTAAGAGGTCTATTTATAATAAAGAGAAGATTAGAGCATCCCCCATCAATGACTATAATTGACCGGAGGTGAGGCTACCCAAATACAACAAAATAAATGCAAACATAGTGAACTAATATATCAAATCAATTCGCAACGCGAATCCGGACACATCTGCCGAGTCCGATCATCGATCCGGGCACGTCATATATGGTAAGTCGCCAAATCAGTCCCAAACGGGCCCAAATTCTCGTCTCTGCTCCGTATCACTTCTTTGAAGCGAATTCCACAATTTTTACTTCTAGAATTGGGATGTAGTTTTTAACTATCCTACATAATGTAGTTTATGCCAATAGGTATATTTCACATATGTTCTGCCTTGGTTTCTGTCATGGATATTTTTTCCTTTCATTTGTCATGTCCTTTTCCAACCGGTTTGATTCCAATCATAATAAGGTCAGCCAAGGGGAAGTTTTCCAGAAAGTTGCTCTTTTCTTGCGACTTTTATAATTATTTTTATATATTTTTCGTCACAATTGATGATTCCAAACCATTTTTCTACTCGCAAAATTTAATTGATATATAGCTTTTATTCAGATGATGGAGGGGAATATGTGGCTAAATGATACCATCGGGGTTGTTCCACAAAATGCATGGTCAATCGACCCATTTGGTTATTCTGCTACGATGGCATATCTTCTCCGACGCATGGGCTTTTGCAACATGCTTATCCAGAGGACTCATTATGAGGTGAAGAAAGAGCTAGCTTCACAAAAAAATCTCGAATATATATGGAGACAGAGCTGGGATGTTGATGAAACAACAGATATATTCGTCCACATGATGCCATTCTACTCTTATGATATTCCACACACTTGTGGTCCCGAGCCAGCTATATGTTGCCAATTTGATTTTGCTCGGATGCGTGGTTTTGGGTATGAATATTGCCCATGGCGAACTGATCCTGTTGAAACAAACCTTGATAATGTGCAGGATAGAGCATCAAAACTTTTGGACCAGTACAAAAAAAAATCTACTCTATACAGAACCAACACTCTTCTTATTCCTCTAGGAGATGATTTTCGCTACGTTAGCATTGATGAAGCAGAGGCACAGTTTCGGAATTATCAAATGATTTTTGATCACATAAATAACAACCCTACCTTGATGGCTGAGGTTAAATTTGGCACGCTTGAAGATTATTTCAGTACTCTCCGTGATGAAGCAGAACGAAAAAACTATTCCCGACCTGGAGAAGTTGGGTCGGGGGAACTCGGTGGGTTCCCTTCTCTTTCTGGTGATTTTTTTACCTATGCTGACAGGAATCATGATTACTTTAGCGGATATTTTGTTTCGAGGCCATTCTTCAAAGCAGTTGATCGCATATTGGAACAGACACTTCGTGCATCTGAGATGATGGCTGCATTTGTTTTGGGTTACTGTCAGAAGTATCAGTGTTCAAAACTTCCAATAAGTTTCACCTACAAGTTGACTGCTGCTAGGAGAAATCTTGCCCTTTTCCAGCATCACGATGGAATTACTGGTACTGCGAAGAATCATGTTGTAGAAGACTACGGGAACCGAATGCATACTTCTCTACAAGACTTGCAGATATTTATGTCTAGAGCAGTAGAAGTCCTTCTCGGGGATATTAGTGATAAGAGAGATCCTACATTGCTGTCAAAGTTTGGGCCAGAGCAGATTAGGTCAAAATATGATGTCCAGCCAGTCCATAGGGTACTTGACCTCCATGAAGAGCAGTCCCATTCAGTTGTTTTCTTTAATCCGCTGGAGCAGTTGAGAGATGAGGTTGTTATGATCGTTACATCTGTTCCTGACATTTCTGTCATCAACTCAAGCGGATCATGTGTTCCGAGCCAAATTTCTCCAGAATGGAATCCGTCCACCAAGGACAAAGCTTTCACAGGGAACCATCGTCTTTATTGGAGGGCCTCAGTGCCTCCCATGGGTTTGGGGACTTACTATGTTGCTCACGGATTTAAAGGATGTGGAAAAGCCGTTCCCGCCGAATTGAAAATGTCTTCAGGGTTGTATTCATTACCTTGCCCTTCTCCTTATGTCTGTTCGAAACTAGAAGGCAATGAGACTAAGATCCGCAATGCCCACCATACCCTCGTATTCGATGTCGTACATGGTTTGCTTCGGCGAATAGTCCATAAAAATGGTGAAAAAACTGTTCTTGGCGAAGAAATAGGCATGTATAGTAGTAGTGGGAGTGGGGCCTACTTGTTTAAGCCCACCAGTGAAGCTCGTCCAATTGTTGAGGAGGGAGGGCAGCTTCTTATATCCGAAGGACCACTGGTGCGAGAAGCTTGTTCTATTCCAAAGACAACTTGGTCAAAGACGCCTGTGGCTCACTGCACACGAATCTACAGTGAGGAGAACATTTTCCAAGAACTTCTTATCGAGAAAGAGTACCATGTCGACATGGGAAGGGACGAATTCAATAACAGAGAACTTATTGTCAGATTTAAGACAGACATTGACAGCAAGAGGGTTTTCTACTCTGACCTGAATGGATTTCAAATGAGCAGGAGAGAAACGTATGATAAAATCCCGCTGCAAGGTAATTATTATCCGATGCCTTCGCTAGCCTTCATACAAAATTTTCTCGGCCGTAGATTTTCCGTGCATTCTCGACAGTCATTGGGAGTGGCAAGCCTCAAGAATGGGTGGCTAGAGATCATGCTAGACCGCCGCCTAGTTAATGACGATGGCCGTGGTCTAGGGCAAGGAGTGATGGATAATCGCCCCATGAACGTCCTTTTCCACCTCCTTTTAGAATCGAATGTCTCTGTCTCGCCTTCTACTTCTACGTTCCCAGTCCTACGACCGTCGATTCTATCCCATGCTGTCGGGGCTCGCCTGGACTACCCCATACTTGCATTTGTTACCAGGAAGGAGGAGGCAATGCCATCAAAATCAGCCTTGAAATCCTTTGCTCCTTTGTCTTCTTCCTTGCCATGTGATTTACACGTAGTGAGCTTAAAAGTTCCACATCCTACGAAATTCCCTCAGGAACGGCTGGCAGAACCGAGATTTGCGATTATATTTCAGAGAAAGGGGTGGGATTCTTCATACTGCAGGAGGGGAGAATTGCAGTGTTCGCTGGTGGCTGATGAACCTGTGAATCTTTATTACATGTTTAAAGATCTTTCGGTTCAGAATGTGGTCCCAACTTCCCTGAATCTTCTTCGTGATGATGCTGAGATACTTGGGTATGGCAAACAGTTGAGAGGCATCGCTCATGAGGGCAATGTGCTGTTATCTCCCATGGAAATCCAGGCATTCAAATTAGAGCTTCAATGGCCAACTTGAGAAAATTTAAGTTTAACCAAACGGTTTTTTGTAGAGAAAGGGGTGATATTGGGTGCCAGAATGCTTTGAGATCAGGTAATTATGTTTATTATTACTCCTGCGTGCTTTCATTCTATGCATCTTTGGGATTTTATAGTGCCGGAATTTCACTAACAAGAGTCATAGATTGATTTGGACTCAAGAACGGTTATGACCGCTATCAACGGTTAGGACCGCCATCAAGAAAGAAAACTAATTTTGAATGACAACGGTTATGACCGCCATCAAGAAAGAAAACTAATTTTGAATGACAACGGTTATGACCGCCATCAAGAAAAGAAAACTAATTTTGAACATAAAGGTTGATGAAGCTGCGTAGGTAAGGTCGGGCATTCACGAATGACTATTCATAACCGCCGCCGCCGCCTCACCAAATGGAGCCTTTATGTCTAGAAATCTCACTCAACAGTTCTATTTTCCTTAGCATTTTCTCGTTCAGATTTTTCCTCCCTAATAAATACAATTCTTTGTTACAACCTCCCAATTTTTATACTCTTGACCAAATTTTGTGATCAGAATTTGCTGGAAATTGTTCATTTGGTTGCAGTAAGTTATAAAAATACAGTATTGATAATGTTTGAAATTTGTTTGACAAATCATGAGTTGGATGTAATATTGTAAACATCTACATGCAGGCTATCCTGCAGAAGCAGGGGAATAGATACAGCAAAGCCAGGTATGTTCCAAGGTTTCTTATTTCTGTAGAGAATGCATCACTGAATCTCCACTGCAATGTCAAATTTGATCTTCTAATGGTAATTTTTTTCCAACAACAATAACATTGTTACACGTGTGCTATGTGAGTTGACATTGTAAATTTAACCGTACTGCACGGAAATCGGCTTAAAAGTAGGCACTTTGTTTTCCATACATAATTTCATGGCTGATTCAGATGAAATTTCATTTCACGTTTTTTTACACTTCTTTCTCTTACCGTCCTATTTTAACATGATAGAACTGAGAGAAACTGTAAGAATTGGTTAAGTCATATCTATCTATATATGTATTCATAGTGCAAATAGAAGCATGGACCTAAAATGCCCAAGATTCGTTCAAAATCCGGTTTAATTGGATGTGTCGAATTCTAGCTAGTCGTTTGATAGCGCCGGCTGTTGAATCAAAATTTCATCAAAAGAAAGACGAAAGATACAATTCACAATGTGTAATGCTCGCGCTTAGCTTCCAAGTGCTGGTTCTCTTTTGAAGTCCTTCTCTAGACGAGAGACAAACCTAGAAGAATCCATAGGTAAAACTAAGATTTTTCTTCACTCCCCTATGTAGGCAAGAGAGAATGTACCACCTTATTACATAAATGTCACTAGGGCCACATAGGTGAATAAACAGACCCGTTGGTGGGACCGAGACGTTATATTCATATCAATATTTTGTCTCGAAGATCGACCTTGCCCTCAAGGACTTGGTCTGAAGGGTTCGTCCACGAGCGTAAGAAGATCCAAGTCCGCGAAGTTGGGGTCTCCTTTGACATTGATCAACAAGCGTGGTTTCTTGAGAGCAATAATTAATATTGCTCACAATCCAGTTCAACATGATCAGACCAAACATGTTGAAGTGGATAGACATTTCATTAAAGATCACCTCGACAAAGACAATATCAATACATCCTTTGTGAACTCAAGAACAATTTGCCAACATCTTCACCAAAGGGTTAAGCTATGATAATTTGTGTGGAGAGTGGGGATTCTTGCAGCGAAAACGAAGGCCATGTCGACGGAATTGAAGATACTCCTAGTGAGATAAGCATTGTAGTGGTTAAGGTACTATAGGTGGAGGGACTGGTTGGGGCGGTTGCGGTTGTAGCAAAGTAGGTCCACCTGGAGGTAGGGGATCATATCAGTGGAGCGGTAGAGTGGCTTTGGTTGGCAGCAGTGGCAAGGGGATGTCTGGGAAATGGGAAGGGGCGTAGAGTTCCTTGTCAAAGCAGCGAACTTGCTCCATAGTTCGGGAGAGGGTGGATGGGTTGTGGACAGTAAAGCAAGCCGCCCGGGTGTGGGGCTACAAACCCACAAGTAACCTTGGTAATAATCTGGAGAGAGGCTTTTCACGCATTGAGCAACCTCAATGAACTTCATGATGTAGGTATTGACTTATCTGACTGACCTACGAAACTGACGTGCTCAAACACATTTCCCGCTTGTCGAGTATCATAGTGGCGGAGGAGTTCCTCCTTAAGTCTGGTCCAGCCATTCAGGAGAAATGATCAATGTTTTTGCTCGTCCAACGTTCCAATGGAGCGTAGAACCTTCCATGTATAAGGTCTCCATCTTGACCTCCTGGTTTTTAGGGAGATGAATGAAGATCCAAGCGAGTGGAATCGGTGGAGGCCAAAGCGAATACGCCCTTATCGGCGCCTATGGACATGGAACATGTCATGGGTATGAGGTGGAGAAGTGGATGGAGGGGTAGTAGCCATGGGGAAGAAGAGCCATTGCTGGAAGTTCAGCGCAGTGTCTGAAGGTCATGGCGGAAGCAAGACGCGCGGTGGTGCGGAAGCAGTGTTTATTCGATCCGTGGACCAATAATTTTCATCTACAACAACAGAATGGATGGCATGGCGCCTTCAATCGACTATTGCAATCAACCTCTGTTATCAATAATCATCATATAGAAGTTGTGTGACTTCTTCGACAGGTGATGTCGTAGACGATCATCTTTTGCCACCATGTACTAGACGGACTCGTCGATCGTGAGCCTATTGCTATCGTCCACTGCTATCTATCATCATGTAGAAGTAATGACTTCTTCGATAGGTGTTGTCGCAGACGATCTTCTTTTGCCACCGTGTACTAGACAGACTCGTCGATCGTGAGCTTCGATCTGTCTCCTACAATTGATTACGGTGCAACACACGTGAGATTGTTTGTTGCCTCTATGACAATTCCCTTAACCTAGGTTTAGGCTGAAGGAAGGCGGCACGTCAGTAATTGATTGCGGTGCAACACCTGTGCATGGCTGAAATGTCCTCTTCCAAGGGAGATTTTTGTCATTTCGAAAGTAAAGCGGATATTTTTGAAATTTCAAAAGTGAGAGGTGGTGCAACCCTGTAATTTAGCAAATTTAGAGGGGAGATCCCGAAAAATGGCTCAATAAATATATAATATAAGATAAAAATTAGAAGCATCAATGTTAATCTATAGAAAATATTTCTCTTTTATATAGTATGTGCGCACCGCCCGACCGCCACCGCGGTTCCGCGCTGCGGTTGATTTTCTTAGAAATCCTGCGGAAATGTGCTGTGACGGGGCAGAGCCCCACCGCCCAGTCGCGGGCATTCCAGGAAACCGCGGAAGCGGCGGGGCGGTGAGGTCCGCGCGACCGGCGCATATCCGCCCCGTCAAAGGAACCCTAAATTTAGCACTGATTTTGTTGAAGGATAACACCAGGAAATTAATGCTAACAATTTATTAGGCCTCAAATTCTAACTTATTTATGATCTTGTAACGTTGTCCTAACTGAGGGTTTGTTTGTCATGGTGGTGACTGGCATAAACGCTGTGGTTACTTTAACTGTCCTCTATTTGGCATTGCTTTTTTCTCTAGTAAGTTTGGACAAAAACATTATTGTAATGAAATATGTGTTTGACGTGACAGCGGAATTTTTCTAATTAATGCCCCTTAAGGAAAATTTTTTGGTATGTGTAGCGTTCCTTCCTCTAGGAACGCATTTAAATTAATATTATGCGGATCCCACCTAATTTTCACTTTCTCGCTATTGAGCTGCAAAACTCTCTTCTTCTTTCCGCTTTGGTGCTAGGTTTTTTCTTCTTCCGACCTACACTTTCATCTCCGCCCTTTATCTCTTCCCCCGCCGCCCGCCGCCTCATCTCCAGGCCTCGTCGCCTTCGCTAGCATCTATTTACGTATTATCTTTAAGTTCAATGAGTATTTCGAGCTTTCTTGCCTGCAGTAACATCCCTTTGGAGTAGGGATCCATGGAGAAGGAGAGTGCACAAATGGGGTTCAAGAGTGATAATATGTTCAACATTGAACATACGACTGTACATACAGTTGTATATTGAACATAAAATACAGTTGTACTACTACTAAAAGTTAAGTACAGTTATCTATAACAATATATGCAAATATAGTCTCATATTACACCTGTAATACAGTTGTATTTCACACTATATACAAATACAGTCCTACAATATACCTGGAATACAGTTGTATATAACATTATATGCAAATACAGTCCTATATTATACATGAAATACAGTTGTATTTTACACTATATGCAAATACAGTCCTATATTATACCTGAAATACAGTTGTATTTCACACTATGCAAATACAGTCCTACAATATATATGGAATACAATTATATATAAAACTGTATGCAAATACAATCATATATTATACATGAAATACAGTTCTATATACAGTTGCTCTAACTTGAGATGAGGTCATCGTCGATGGAAAAAAGTCATACCTGGTTCTTCTCAAGCCGTCGACGCCGTCGACGAGAAAATGCGCCTGGAAATCTGTTGGAGATCGCGAGTGCGAGGAGAAGAAGAGTTGGCTGTCGGTGACGCCGACATTAACAGGTACGTTTCACCGGAGTTCGCCTCACAAGAAATATGCTGGAAATCTGAATAAGGAGGAAGAAATCTGTCTGGAAATCGCCTAGGTTACGTTAGGGAAGAAGAGGGAAACCCGAAAAATGAAGTGGACCCGCGTTTTTTGAAAGTGGTATTTAAACGCGTTCCTAGCACAGAGAACGCTACACATACCAAAAAAATTTTCATTTGGTACAGCTGTGGCGGTCATGAGCACGGTAATTATGAACAGTCGTTCATGATCGCCCTACCTCACATAAAGAACTTAATCCATTTTTATATTCAAAACTATTTTTTTTTTGTGGGGGTATGACCCCTGTCGAGCCAAACATACATTCTATGATTGTAGTGTTTTTGTTCAAACTCATCTCAGCTAAAATGTAGCGCCAAACAAAACCTAAATGTTAAATATACTATGCTTAGAACAAAAAATATTGAATTTGTCTATATTTTCTATATCATTCTTGATGTTAAATGATTACAACCATTTCTTAGCTTTATGTGTGTGAATTCTTTGTTAAAACTAGAATTAAATTACACAGTTATATAAAATTCAAAATCTTGTGCTCATTGGCACCATAATAATTATTTTGGCTCCGTTTGGCATGGTGGCGGCGGTCATGAACACGGGGTTAAATTGTCATTTGTTAACATTCATCTAAGCACTTTTATGTTCAAATGGATGATGTTTGTTAGGCGATCCTTAACGAATGACGGTTTAACTCATACGATAACGATCGCCACCACCGTGCCAAACGGAGAGTTTGATGAGGATATGGGTAGGGCACCGCCCGGTTCGTGCTCATTGTAAGCATTGGTTGTGCGTAATTTTTCAACAAATTTAATTTAGATGGTGAAAAAAAGGCATGGGTTTTTTCTATTCAATTTTTTCCTTGTTTTTTGAGATCCCATATTATTGGATTTAATTTTTCAATAATATTTTCTTTTGGATATAATTTGTCAATAATTGAATAGTGTTCAATTTATGTACTCCACTATTGAGATATAAATTGTTTCTATTATAAATGTAGGCAAACGTTTGTAATTAATCTCCAAAGTCCAGGGATTTTTTGAAATCCATTTCTTAATTTAGTTTTGTTTGAAATAAGTCTTTAAAGTTTATTTATTTTTTGAAATCAATTTTTATATTTTTTGCATGAAATGAGACTCAAACTTTCTTTTTTTTTAATTTGTCTTTAATTATAATCTACTTACTAGTTACTAATTAATATAAAATTATGTGTTATATTTTTTATTAGTTAAATAAATTTTAATATACCAATATATTTTGAATTAATCACTTCTAACTATTTGTTTAACATTTTTTAAATTTTGTTAACTTTAATACTACAACACTCGAAGCCTTTATTTCATTATAGTGGGGTCGGCAATTCTCAAATGATTCATATTCATAAGGGTGATTAAACTTTACACTGACCGTTTACATGACACAATTTTTACTATTTTTTATCCGGACTTGAGACTGACATAGGCTGGTTTAAAATTTATTAACTTTAATATGACTACAAATAAATTTTGATTTGAAATAACCCGGGGCTTCTTTGGTGGAGCAGATCCCCCGGGGGCACGGCCATGCGGCAACATCCACCCTACCCACAAAAATGTGGATATCTCCTGATTTTGCATGATTAAATGCATAAATGAGCTTGCCGATCTCGAGCTTGAAATGGTCAACCAAAGCATATATATTTTGCCTAGCTAGACTTGTCCTCGCCTCATTTACACCCTTAGTATTTGATGCTACAAAGACATACTATTATTTCGAATGAACTTTTTTTTAGTCGCATTAAGAGATCAAATTTAAAAAAATGTTAAGGAATGTTCGCAAGAAATAATTATTTTAAAATTTAATTCAACTAATACATCTTTGCAACACAATTTTTTATTAATCAGAAAGCTTAAGAACTTTAGGGACTTTTTTGTCCAAAATATATAATATAAAGTCCCTAGGTATCTTGGTACAAAATCAATTACCGGGAAGGATGTTAAGATTATTGCTGTCAAGCTAATATTTATTTGTTATCAACCGTATTTATATAAATATAATATAAAAAATTATTTAACTCTTGCATTATTATTTAACTCAACTTTTTTTAATGAGGAGAACAAGTATTGAAAATCAATTCAAAAATTACGGACCATTTTTTTTTAAAAAATACAAATAAAGATGGATACTAATATTACTCTATATATAACACCCAATCAATAGTCATCCTCTTAATGCTTCTTTTCCTTACTATGGAGTCTTCAAAATAATGAAAGAAGCAATCATTGATAAATGCATTTATTTTCACTATATTTTCATAAGATTATTATCAAAATAGTCCAAAAATCTTGCAAATATTTACAATCCTCATCACTCATGTTTGACTACATTCTCAAAAAGCACACCCCTTGCAATGTCTTCAGGCTTCCTTAACAAGCTTAATATGACACCCGAGAGCGTCTTCGACAAATCTACAATGATTATCGAAAATTTATCGGCAATCATAAAAATTAATTGGTTATAGATGGAGAGATCAAATGTCAAAGTCAGCACACAAATATAAAGGCCCCAAAAATCAAGTCTGAGTTAGACGCAGTTCGATTTGATCTGGTCATTTAAAATTACACAAGAATTAACATTAGGGTTACGTTGGCACGGTGGTGTCCAAACTCACCCGAGCAAAAACGTCTCTCATGTATAAAAATACCACCCCCTTGAAGTAAATTTTCCAAGTTTTTTTGTGTATGGATGCTATGAAAGGTCAATAATGAGGAGGGTAATAGTAATTTCAAAAATTAGATGGGACCTGCAGGTTATAATTACACAAATTTCGAGGGAGGATCCTGGTAAATAACCGTTATAAATAATACAAATTCCATAAATCTGTGTTCTATCCTCATCAGACTAATGTTTATGAAAGTATAATCGTGCTAAAAAACTCGATTACCATTTTCTTATTCTCGAGGGAAGTGCACCGAATGGTTCTAATAAATGGTCAGAGCTTCGAAGGCGATGTATACCATCCCCACTGATCGTCTGAAACATACTCGGTCACCTGCTTCACGCTCAGATAATTGTCGAAACCCCTGAGAAACGGGGAAGAACGAATTTGTCAATAAGACGGTAAAAACTAACAGCGATTTCGCTGTCAAATGGTTAAAACTCTCACCATTCGCCGAGTTCACGGCCAAATCCGCTGCGTTTCGTTCCTCCCCATGGAGTTTGGCAGAAGCAGGGCTGGGAACAGTTTATCCACATGATCCCAGCTTGAATTTCCTGCATGGAAGTAATACAGATGTTGATAACCAGGCAGGGATCTGGGAAGACCTCATCAAGAGTTGTATGAACTTTCATTTGAATTTAGAAACCATTAAGAAAACGTATGTGGATTGCTACCGTGCGTGATATATTAGATGTAGGGTCTGTTCGGCACGGTGGCGGCAGTTGTGATCGCAGTGGTTACGAACCGTCATTCGTGAATGCCCGACCTCACCAATAGAACTCTATCCATTTTTATGTTCAAATTAGTTTTTTTCTCTTGAAGGTGGTCAGAGCCTCTATCATATTTCATGACGGTGGCGTTTTTGTCCAAACTCACCGGAGCAAAAAGCATCGCGCCAATCGAATGGCGGTTCGTAACCACCATGTTTACAACCGCCACCGTCCTGCCAAACGGATTCCTAGTCTCATATCGGGTGGGTGAAAACATGGTGTAGAAATTCAAAGTGATTGGTCCTCTCCGACATACTTCAGCTTGAGTCGAACTGATTTGATCAATGGTGTAGTGGGCCAAACTTTGTTCCCCTCTCACATTTCTAAACAACTGCTTATTACAAATTATCCGTGATAGTAAAAGTGGGAATAGAAAGAAGCTAAAGCGTAGAGTTCATCTTGAGCCCTATGAGGCTCAAGATGAACACCCCAATGTGGCCTCGGTGTTCCGTGTGTGGTCATGTTTGGCAGAAAATGTTGTTTTCGCGCCTATTGTATTCCACGAAAACAACACTGCCTGGGGCTGAAATGAGTAGGGCATGCGTTGGAGGTCCACAGAAAGTGTGAGGTGCTAAAACAGCCAGTTTCAAATAGGCACTTAATCTAGATGATGCATCAAGTGAAGGAATGCTGAATGGTAGAAAAATGAAGACCATGAGGTACCTCGGTAATCCGATTACACCGCTCAATATCCTTCGAAATCACAGCACCAGCCAAGCCATATCTAAAAAAGCATACAAACATACACACACACACACACACATACATAGATAGATATCAGTAAAAAACATTTTAACAGAAGGTAGTGCTTAGAAGGTGTGATAAGAAAAGAAGCATCTTACTGGCTACCATTTGCAAGTTCTATAGCCTCTTCTTCTGTTCTAAATGTTTTTACACAAAGAACAGGCCCGAAAACCTCTTCCTTCCATATTTGCATGGAGGTACTCACATCGGTTATGACTGTCGGTTCGATGAAATACCCATTCTCTAAGTGCTGCCAATGACAGCAATAAGTTTTTAATTTCTGCAGAATTACACAGAATACCGCATTTTAGGAGAATAACAAAAAAATACCAACCGTTGGACGACCTCCGCCGCATAATATAGTTGCGCCTTCACTTCTTGCAGTTGAAATAAGTTTGTTTATCTTCACATACTGAAACAAAATTAAACACATTGAAGCGTTGCAGCATAGAGTCGCAAATATTGAGTAACCAAGAATTCAAATTATAGTTCAACATCGGTAAATGTACCAAGTCTTGTGCAATTAGTTTTAGGTTGGATTCAGTTAATTTTGACAACTATTATAAAAATGAAACAATAATTACGAAAAACTCCTCTCAACCTATGTATGATTATAGGGACCACCCATTTATCTTTTAAAATTACTAGAACTTCCCCTTTAAGTTTTTGTTATTAATATACATGTACCCAAGAAAAAAAACTGGAGGGGTCTTTCAGGTTTTTTTTTACATGCACGTTAACAATGTAAGTTTAGAGGGATGGGTTAATCATTTTGAAAGACAGAGGACATGCCCCCAAGTAAATGAACCTAAAAACAAATTTAAAAAATATCAAAAATTAGAGGCCAACGACACTACATGTGAGTAGGTGTGTTGAGAAAGAGAACATCAGAAAACTAATGATGCCTTGTGCACTAAATGTAGATCTTGGCCCCTTCACCTACAATTGGTTTTAGGTTGAATGCATAGGCTCTAAAAAACTTATGTAACATATTTGGTTCATTAGTCAACAAAATTTGAATGACTATTGGCCTGCAGAGCAATCAAGAATAATAAAGGTGCACAAAGCATCCCCGTGCAGCGAGGGTCCAGGGAAGGGTCCTACAACAAGGGTGAAATGTAGGCAAACCTTACCATGCATTTTTGCAAGAGGCTGCTCCAGGACTCGAACCCGTGACCTCAAGGTCACAAAACCTCAACCAGATTTGTAATGCTCTTAAAAATATAAGAATGAGAAATGACACCGAAGATATTGCCAGTATTTGTCCAGATCTATGCGAGGAAACACTATACCTGCCCTTCACTAACAACAGGGCCAAGTCTGCAGCCTTCTTCGAGTGGATCTGAGACTTTAATGTTTTTTACCCAAGCAACAAGTCTCGCTAAAAACACTTCTGCTATGCTTTCCTGCAGCCAAGCATAATAGCAAACATTACAGAATTAATACAAAGAAAAATTTTATAATATACAAAACAATGGATAGCAAACACTTCTGACATGTGCTAATTTTTAACACATACTCCATATGGATAAAAATGCTGAACTGAATTCAAACCATATATAAAAGACATTGTAACCATTCTTGTATTTAACACAAAGGTTTGGTAGTTGATAATTAAAGTGCTGTGATAGTAAGATATTGTACCAAGTTTAGAATATGACATCCTTTGGCGCTGCGTTTTTGTTCCGGTGAGTTTGGACAAAAACACCCCAATTATAGAATGTATTGATTGACATGACAATGATTATGACCGCCGCCAAGAAAAAAACTAGTTTTGAACATAAAAGTGGACAAAGTTTCTTAGGTGAGGTCAGACTGCCACAAACAATAGTTCATAACCACCGTGTTTACGACCGCGCCAAACGTAGCCTTAGGCTCCGTTAGGCGCGGTGGTGGCTGTCATAAACGCATGGATTAAACCGTCATTCGTTAAGGATCACCTAACAAACATCATCCGTTTGAACATAAAAGTGGATGAAGTTCCTTAGGTGGGAGTTAACGAATGACAATTTAACCCTCATGTTCATGTCCGCCACCACCATGCTAAACGGGGCCCTAGTTAAGCGGAGTTTAAGGAAAAACTCAGTCCACTGGAATTTGTATGATCAAAGGTAACAAGGTCATAACTTATGCATGAATTGAGATTGATCCATGAAATTCAAATAACTAAATAGGTTCGGGACAGATTTTAGATCCAAGAGAATTGGCTTTTGTTAATTGCACTCTTCACTGTGGGGTCATGAGAGGGTTTTCTGTATGAATCCACAGGAAAGTAGCCCACTGCTGAAAAAATAAATCAGATTGACGGCCTGAACTAATGCAATGCTAACATATTTCACCAAAAAATATTTTCAGCAATTTTAAGCTCCAATAGGATTTTGAGATATTTGGTGAAACTATATCATTCAGTTTATACTAAGGCACCGTTTGGGAGGACTTATTTTCACCAGTCTAGCGGTTACGACCGCATGAACCGGACCTTAATTACGGTCCGATTCATGCGGTCGTAACCGCTTGACCGGTAAAAATAAGTCCCCCCAAACGGAGCCTAAGTAGCTAGCAAAACCAACTTAGTGCATGATTCCAATTAAGGTCCATTCCTTTGGATGGAATTGGGGTCATGAAATTAAAATTGGAGGTTCAGTGGAATTGTAATTGGGTGTCCAATTCTAATTCGGAAGCCCCAATTCCGTCCAACTGAGAGTTATGTTCTCAGGTCACATAGAACTACAGAGGGAATTCATGGAGAACCCTATTCAGTGTATGATGAGTAACTACTAATAACACCATAAGCAGTCAGCAATAAAAATAAAATGAATTAGCATTAATAAATTTGATGCTCCTGAAAGAAAATCACGAATCTGTTGGCGAATATATGAAACTTTATGCACTGCTCCAGAAATAGAATGGGAACCAAAATCGAACAAACAAACAAGGAAATAAACCTCCAAAATACTCAATCCTCTCACAACGAAATTATATTAACTAGTCCATACCTGCAGAAGAAGACGAGAAGTAGCACTGCATATTTGACCATTAGTCCAGAAGCAACCAAAAACAGCCCATTCAACAGCTGCATTGAAAGAGAGATGACTTATAATCAGCTGTTAATGTTATAGAAATAGTCAGGTGTGATATTATTACAACAAAGCAAGTTTGACATGGAAAACATGTTAGTATATTAAAAAATTTAACTATCCCTTAAAACCAAACATCGCTCTTTGGTCTCTAGCTTAACCCTAATAATTTCCTGTAAATCTTAACAGAAAACATAATCAGAAACAAAACATTTTAAAAAAACCTCGCCATATTATTATTGAACTCCATATAAACATAGTACAGCCACCTCATCATACAATTTCAGAAAAATACTATTGACTCCCTATTAATATAACATATATGGAAGGGCCAAACCTTTCTCAATGTCCACATCTTCAAACACGAGTAGCGGACTTTTACCGCCAAGCTCCAAAGAAACAGGCTAATAAAGAAAAAAAATTAGGCAACTACTACACCAAATAATGGAAATGTTCAGATTTGAGGTACTGGGTAAGCAGAAATGACTAAACCTTGGTCAACTGTGCAGCAGCAGTCATGATCCTTTTACCTGTTTCTGTACTTCCAGTAAACGCAATCTACACATTTGAAAATACAATTGTTCTTAATGTGTGGTTTTTTTTCCTTCAATGCAAATAGCCTGAAGAGAAGTGTTGTTTTTGTCGTGTGAATAGCTCAAGTCTCGCTTATCTTAAGTAAGCTGCTACGTGTTCATTATGCATATTTAGGTTCCGTTTGGGGGGAATTAATTTCACCGGTCAAGCGGTTACGAGCGCATGTACCGGACCTTGCGCTCGTAACCGCTTGACCGGTGAAAATAAGTCCCCCCAAACGGAGCCTTAGTTGCTAGAGATAAACCACATCAGTGTGACAAATTTGAAAGAATATGATGACAAATGCAATAAGTGTTAAAACATCAATACTTTAACTAATGGTTTACAATTTCAATTAAGTCAAACTGTTAGAAACCACAGTGGGGCTCATTTCAGGGTGGCACATGATATCCAGATCCGTGGCCGACTGCAGTCGAATGACTGAGATCATCTCCAACCAAATCTCCCAGTTGATAAATCTCAGGTAGGTTGTTGAGGCGGGATTCGAACCCCCGACCTCCTTTATCAAGCTCCTAAGCGGAGACTTGATAGTAGCTCAGTTGGGTACACAAAACAACATACCGGTATTTATAGTGGTTTCCCAAGGTATTGGTACATCCACTGTCCCTCCCACCTTTCTAACAGTGCGTTAGATAAGACAATCTTCTCCAATCTCAGCTCAAAGAGCTTACAACACAGATCCCTCAGGATCTCTCAGACTTCCTCCAAGTCCTACCTCGGGCCATAGCCCTACAACTCAGAGTAAATATTACTACTACAGCTTGGTGATCCATAAATCACCTACCTCGAACTTAATCAAAAGTCCTACAACTAAGGCTAGGAGGATAGCCCTACACTTAGAGATATTATCTCATACAACTCAGATCTGGCTCAGATTTGACTCAGATCCTATCTCAGGCACACAGGGCCTACCTTAGATTCTCAAAAGAATCCTACCACTCAGCCTTTATATTTCAGGCTTATAACTCAGATCAAGATTGATCCTACAGAAAGAGATAGTTATTATTGATGATGGACTCCAAAGAAAGTGTCCTCTGAGCATGCCTGCTGAACTGAGTAAACTCAATCCTATCTTCTTCACAACACCAAGAATAGATCTTCAAGATTGTTCTGCTTGTGCTGAGAAGTAACTGCAGAGCTCTGTTTCTTCAAGTCTTTGATGTAGTAGAGTTGAGTGCAGTGGACTTGAAGATGAACAACTATTTAAGTTTGCTTTGCTTCTCCTTCTTACTTAGAAAGCTCTCTGACCTTGTTGTTGAAGATAGATTTAATCTTCAGTGAATTATTTCTTCAACAGCTAACTTTGTCTATGATTCACAGACTAACTGTAGAGCAAGTTATTAGCAATCTTCCACTTAGTCGAGAGGAAGAAGATGACCTGAAAATAAATTGTCTCCAAAAGTCTTTCCTCTTCTTTGTCGGTACTCTACTTTTGTATCCCGTCGTCCAACGGCTCTTTGTGCAGTATGGACCACCGGAGTTGGTAGCTGCCACACTTCTTTTGCATTAAATGTTGTACTAAAGGCAAGCGACGCCTTTTGTCATCTAGCGTGCAAAGCACACAACATTTGTATTCTTGATGACGTCAGCATGACTCATCGCTTCTGGACTTAGTAATTTCCAAACAATCTGCATAGGCGTTGAGTGAAGTCTTGTCACTCAATGCAAGAACACTTGGCAGAATTCTGCATCTTCAGGCGTTGAGTGAGCCTTCATCACTCAGCGCTTCTGAACTTGGTTGGAATTTCTCTGCATGAAGATGTTGAGTGAAGCTTCCACACTCAACGCTTTCTGACTTAGCTTGACTTCTTGATGAGCCGTTGAGTGAACTATCTTCACTCAACGCTTCTGTACTTGGACAGATTTCTTGATGAGTAGGCGTTGAGTGAACTGTCTTCACTCAACGCTTCTGTCCTTAGACAGATTTCTTGTCAGCAACACTGCGTCTTTGACTGTCTTCATGCTGAGGCGTTGGCAGAACAATTTTTTGTTGGAATGCCCCATTGAACTTGATATGATTAGTGAGCTGTGTTTTATCCCCCCCTTTTTAATCCTAATGCAGCAACTATCTTTGGAATTGTCCAAGTAAATTTGAAAATTTTCAATAACGCGAACTTATTTTGTTTGTTAATGAATTTCTATTTTATTTCTTTGACACGGTAGTAAGCAAGTAGTCATTGCATACATGGTATCGGATGGGAGAAGCCTGCTCAAGGGTTTATTCATTCTATTTTGTTTCTTCACCCTGACATCCATACATTTGTGAATTTACTCCATTCAAGCTCCCGAAGTAATTCCCGAAGGACCCTGAATTAGCTGATTTTCTCTTTTTATTTCATTCATTTAGTGAAAATGTGACATTTGCTGTAATCTTTGGCTTACACTGTGTTGTTATAATCTCCCTCACTCATTCAGGAACACTCAAGGAGCTTGAATGAGTGACGCGAGCAAGATATCCCGGAGTCTCAAATGTTGGTCGATCCCTGGATCCGATGTCATGCTCTTCCGTTACCAGGTATTCATTTTTTTAGTCATTTTGAGTACTCATATGTATATGTTGCGGGCGCAGTCCGTCTTGTTGTGGGCGCAGCCTGCAGACGCATCGACCACGGGCAAAACCCGTGTGGAGGCGGGCAAAGCTCGATTGGATGCGGACGAAGGCCGCCCGAGAGCATTGAGTTGGGGGCGGGCGAAGCCCGCCGTCGCCGTCCGGATACTGTCGCGCTTGGCCGTAGGGGCGGAGCCCCGTGTCGGGCACTCAACGCTTTCTGACTTAGCCTGACTTCTTGATGAGTCATTGAGTGAACTGTCTTCACTCAACGCTTCTGTACTTGGACAGATTTTTTGATGAGTAGACGTTGAGTGAACTGTCTTCACTCAACGCTTCTGTCCTTAGAAAGATTTCTTGTCAGCAACACTGCGGCTTTGACTGTCTTCATGCTGAGGCGTTGATTGGTCAGTCTTCACTCAGCGCTTCTGTACTTGGACAAAATTTATGTTGAGTAGGCGTTGAGTGAACTGTCTTCACTCAACGCTTCTGTCCTTAGCCAGAATTCTAGTCAGCAATTACTGAAGCTTTGACTGCAGTGTGTTCTGTCAACACTTTTGCTCTTCTGGCGTTGAGTGAATGGTGCTCACTCGACGCTTTTGGACTTAGTCAGTTTTTTTTCTTGGGTATAACAGTCATTATGACCCTGATAACCAATCAAATTAATGCAACAGAATACAACCTACATACAATGAACTTTGAACATATATTAGATTTATCTATGTGTACATTATTGACTTGTGGGCCTTCTTCAAATCCACGACATTATGATCAATGGACCCAACATGGTTGCTTAAAGCAAAAGCACAAACCCTACCCATGCAGATCGGTGTACTCTTGTGTGGAAAGACGATGGGGGAGGGCGGTCGTAATGACCTATGAGGAAAGACCATCCTGGGTGGGGTGGTTGGTTGTTGCGGTTCCCCTGCTGGAAATCGGGCTGGTGGAGAAATGTGCGTCGCGCGAGCTGGGGGGGAGGAGCTGCTCGGGAGCGGTCCCCTGCACGTACTGAGAAATCAGCTGCCACCAACCAAGCACCCTTCATCGCATCAGAGAGATCACGAGGATGATGGGTGCATAAGCGGAAGTGCATGCACGGTTGGAGACCCTGAAGGAAGAAGTCGAGGTAATGATCTGGGAGTCTGGGGACGTGGTTGACAAGCTCGGTGAACTCGCCGATGTAATGCTCCACAAAAGAAGTATGTCATAAAGCACATAGGCTCTCCACCGCATTTCCTGAATACTGACGATCATAGTGCTTCCCCAGTGCTAGGGACAGATCGGCCCACGAAAGGAGTGGGGTCGACTAGCGCAGCCAAAAGACCAAGTGGAGGGTGGAGCCCTCCATGATAAAGGTCATCAGGAGCACTTTCTGTCCCTCCTGGGTGTCGTGAATATTAAAGAATTGCTCTGCCTTCGCATCCATCCCAAAGGACCGGTGTCGTTGAAGTGAGGAACTTTGAGGGCGCACGACGCATAGGCTGAGGCCAGCGTGGTGAGTGGAGGTAGGGTCGATAGGGAGGCAGGCTGACTGGTGAAAGAGGAGGGATCCTCCATGAGTGGTGGTGTGGAGGAGCGGTTGTCCAATTGGACCAACACGGGCATCCAAGCATTGGAGAATCACTTGAATCGAGAGAGTTGGCTTGATTGTAGAGGCGTCAAGGCGGGCGTCAATCAACGCAAAAGTTGACGGGTGCTGCCATCAGAGCGTCAAGAGCTTGAGTAGAGGCTCTGGCAGGCGAGCGAGTGTTGCGGGGCTCGCAACGAAGCAGATCGGGCAGTGAAGAAAATTGGGCGGCAGCAGGCTCAGGCTGGTGGGCGCATATGTCTCGAAACAGTGGAGACTGAATCTGGATCCCGACAGGCGACAAAAACAAGCACGTTGCATGCGTCAAAAACAAACGATCGACGATGTCGATGCAGGAGTCGGTGATGGTTAAAGTGGACGGTGTCAGCGAGGGTTGGATCGATGATGTAGGCGCTGGAGATGAATTGACACTGTAGGCACCGGAGAGAATGGTCGGCTTTGTAGGAGCTGAAGACGAACGGGTCGACGAGCAAACAGAGCGTGAGCAGGAAACGCGATCAAGCGCAGATGGAGACAACGAGAAAGAAGCCAACGAACGTGGCGGCAGGCGATGCAGACAGAGAGGTAGGGAGGACCAATGTTACAAGTAGGAGGGAGAAATGAACTCCAAGGAAAAGTTTCCACTTGGCCAACTCTATGCTCCAATCTATTTTTGATCCAATATACAAGATAATCCAAAACAAGGAGTCGGGAGTTATATAACCTCTCCCGACATTTGCGAGAAACGATAAAGAGAATACGACAAATAAATAAAACATAACAAAATCCTTCGAGAATATACGCGTTCCTCTAGGTCGTCCTCTGTATCCGCAGCAGGATGCAACAAAACATAAAAACTAGTGTTATGGGTGTATGATGTGACTTCAATCGTGGAAGGATGAAGAACGTACTAGCACGTTTCATTTTTATATGTATTGATTTCTTTTTATTTTGTTTTTTTTATCGTTTGCATCAGGTTATGCCAGTATCTTGTTATCACAGTTAATCAATGTGCATCAATTATTTATTTATAATTTTGTCTTCGGCTTATTGAATTGGCCAGTCAATATGAACATGAATGGAAAGGTCTGATAATCATATGCAATTATGGCTATTAAGGCAAGAAATATTTTCCGCAATTAAAAACCACAAATTTTAACATGTTACAATTCTGCTACTCGCTTGATTTGGTAAAGAATAAAGCCTAAATCACTCCAATAACAAGAACAAGGATGAAGGAATGGAGAGAAGGCAAAACCGAGAGAATGACAAGTTAATACTCATTTTTCTCCGATGCCCAGTCCCAACGACTTCCCTCCTCGTTTTGTCACCCACTCAAATCCAGATGGAGTTCTCTAAACACGGCAACATCACCTTCTAGATCCTTCACCATTGTTGACATGTACCGATTCCTTACGCTTTGACGACAGTCATTTCCTCCTGACTGCCTTGTCGTGCAGCCCCTGTTTTTCCCACCATCTCCGAGCATCCCCTACATCCCTGTTCAGTAACACTGATTCATCTACAATCTTCGAGCATCCCATGTCTTCCCATTTAACCTCCAACCCCTTTACTGCTCCACTGGAACCCCAGCTACCATTTACTCCCTTACACAACAGCTAGATACTCAACTACAGTTTTCCCAAGCCACCTCCCTGCATCCCCATGGAACCCAAAAGCACCTTTTCCCCTTGGCATACATGGACTTGACGAGTATCCAGCTTGGGGGGATCTCAACCTCTTCCAAAAGTGTCATTTCTAGTACCCCTGAGGGACTATTTATAGAGAAATCCTAGGGGGTGGCGAGTATCCAACCTCTACTAGCGAGTATCAAGGGCTACTCGCCCATACTCGCGAGGTACTCGCCTCTGCTCGCCCAAGCTCGCATCCGCTCGGTCAGGTCATCTCTGCTCACCCAAGCTCCCCTCTGCTCGCACAAGTTCGTCTCTGCTCGCTGCTAGGTCTGTGAATAGCCGTTTCCTTAGGCGTTTCTGATCTCGACGAATTACAGGTTATACAAGGAGTATTTGTCTAAAACTTTTGATTGGCGATCAAGTTCTTGTTTATTGATGCAAATGAATAGAAGTCCAGTTCAAGGCCAGTAAAATTGAATGTTAGATCCGGAATTAAATCAGTGTATTATATAAATGTGGAATTGTGGATGTTATATACTTATGACAAAGAAACTCAACATATTCAAATAAATCCTAAAGATACTAAATCCGTCGTGAAGGGTTGGTATTTTCATACAACCAATCTTCACATGAATTATTGGTTTTAAAATACAATTAAAAATGTCATGATGTCAGGTAATAAAGAACCTTGTCCACAAGAGGATGGGAGGACAAGGGTGCACCAGCCTCTGGTCCTAGTCCAGTTACAACGTTTAGGACGCCAGGAGGAAGTCCAACTTCTTTGCACACTGCAGCAAGTTCCAAGCATGTCCTGGTAATAAAGGAATAAATCTCAATGAGCATTACATTTTTAAATTACAGTCAAAATGAATTATAACATAACATTTCAAATTTTAAACATTACACTGAAGCCAATTCTGATGGCTTTAGCACAGCAGTACAGCCAGCAGCCAAGGCAGGAGCAACTTTCCATGTTGCCATTAACAGAGGATAGTTCCTGCCATTTGAAAAGTAGAGATTGAAATAAGTTGCCGGGTTACCAGAAATGTGCTTATGTACGAGACCATAAATTACATAGACAAGATAACTAGAATATGAACATCAATGATAAACCAAATAGATTTCTGAGATGAAAGACAAGGATCTAATATTCAGATAGAAAAAATAATTCTAATATGAAATAGTAAAGCTTATACAATGATTTAAACAATGACTCGAAATTTACAAGGAATTTTGAATTTGCATCTCCTGTCTAAAAATGAAGCAGAGATGAATTTAAGCCATATTTATGCCAAAAAATGGGCACTATATAATTATTTTTTACCATGATGATAAAATAACTACTTTGACAAAGTAAACTACGAGAGATCAATGGTTGTCCGTTCAGGTAATGTAAAAAAGGAAAAGTATGTTGGAACTTAAATAGAAAAATAACTTCAATGATATTATATGAGGATTGCTTTGTTGAATCCCTTTTATTAAGTGCAATAAACATTTGATTGAAGATAAATCAGACAGAGCGATTGATGTTCATTGAAGTATTGTAAAAATTAAACTTCATGGACATGAAACGAGGACAGCTACTTTTTTTTGTCTGACAATTAGCTAAATATTTCTAGAGAATAAAGAGACATTCTGAGTGTTACTGGTTATGTAAATTGCTAGGGTTTGAGGATCAGACTGACATTGCTCACAAACAAAATTGTGAGGAAGATGAGAGGCTCAAAGCAAATTGCATTAAACGTCAATAAACAAACTCAATGCAATTTGGAGACAAGCTCCGACCAAACTCTCGGAGGCTAGGTCCTCCGAAGAATTCTAAGTGAGAGCCCAAAATACCAAAGATCCTAAAACACTCGTTACAAGATCCGACCAAGATCTCAGAGGTTGTACCGCTATTTGTACCCCTAACCTATCAACCAGATTGTTAAATGCAAATCACTTGTGCACCTGCACATGGTCTTGCACGGAGGAAGCGCACAGGTAAAATTCAGAACTCTCAATTTCAGTATGAATTATATTTTGTTCAGACACAGACATGCGCGAAGGATGAGCATGGTCATGCCAAATTTGTAAAAATAAAGCACCCAATAACCCGTGTGGTAAGGATGGGCACAAGCATATTCCAGTACTACAGATTTCAAGGGAAGATGTTTATTTGCTCAAGCAAGGTTGCACGCATAAGGGCGCAGAACCATGCGCTCATTGTAGAAAACTGAAAGTGCTCCCACACATACACTGAACATCAAAACCCGCAAGTTTCAACAAAAGGCTATACAGTGATATGCAATAACCATTCAAATTTCACACATATGGGGGATAAAGATTGTTGCGGGAATGAAAATTAGATTGAATTACAAACAAGAGCCCTAATCCCGTCTATGTATCGAGGCGGATCGGGATAACAGATATAATATTACAAGACACGTAAAATAAGCCGCACATAATAACACATATTGTAACATTCCCCCTCAAGTTGGTCGTGAGATGTTAATCATGCCCAACTTGACAACAATTCTTCCAAAGGTACTCCCACACAGTCCTTTCGTGAGTATATCAGCAAGCTGTCTATCTGAGGGAACAAAAAGAGTACATACAAGCCCCTTTAAAATGTTATTTTCGATGAAATGACGATCCACTTCAATATGTTTAGTTCGATCATGTTGGACCGGGTTATGGGTGATGCTGATAGCAGCCTTGTTATCACAATACAACCGAATGGGCTCCTTCTGAGAGTCCCAGGCACTTAGCAAAAAGCGTAACCAAAGACCTTCACAAACACCATGAATCATAGCCCGAAACTCTACTTCAGCGCTAGATCTTGCCACAACATGTTTTTTACTTCTCCAAGTAACAAGATTCCCACCAATAAGAGAACAGTGCCCTGAGGTAGATCGTCGATTGAACCGGCCCAATCAGCATCGATGCAGACTTCAATTTTTAGAGCTGAATTTAGGGAAAACACGATCCCACTCCCAGGTGACGACTTGAGGTATCTCAGTATCTGAGAATCCTGTGGGCAACATCTGCATGACGAGTCTTCGGAGCATGCATAAACTAGCTGACAACACTTACAACGTAAGTAATATCAGGACGGGTATGAGCCAGGTAGATCAGCCTCCCTACCAAGATTTGAAATTCAGGAACATTTTCAATCTCTTTTCCATCATCACAACCCATTTTGTGGTTCGCTTCAATTGGGTATCAACTGGTGTACAACCACTGATCTGAGTCTTCTCAAGCAGGTCCATAGTATACTTCCTTTGGGAGATGAAGATTACATGCTTGGACCTTGTCACTTCAATACCCAGGAAATATTTGAGTGTACCCAAGTCCTTGACCTCGAACTCAGGTCCGATGTTTGATAAATAATGTATGATCGACATTGCCCTGGTGATACCCAAATGACAACATGACTCTATGAAATCTCCCAAACCAAACTTTTGGAGACTGTTTCAGCCCATATAGAGTTTTCTTTAACTTGCAGACATTTGCTGCTGAACCTTTAAGAGTAAGGCCTGGTGGAAGAGACATATACTTCCTCATCAAAATCCCCATGGAAGAACGCATTTTTTACGTCAAGTTGTCAAAGGCCCCATCCTTTGCAGGTAGCACAGGATAAAAAGACTCTGATAGTGTTCATCTTTGCTACAGGGGCGAACGTCAGGAGTCGGAAGGCCCTGAGTCAGGAGTCGGTGTTTGATCTGGTGTACAGTCAGGTCACATGTGCTGGTGGTCCTCTGTTTTCGCCTCGTGTACACCTGCAAACTAGGAGCAGTAGGGCGGGGAGCAGGAGAATCACTTACTTCTAACGGTATAAGCTCCCCCTGGAGTGAAGGATAAGGTGGAGGAATGGGTAGTGGTACGAAAAAAGGTAAAGGAGGAGAGGGCAAAGAAGGGGTGTCACTCAGGGTAGGATAATAGGTCTCAGATTCACGGAACGTGACATCAATGGTGATAAAGACCTTCGCAGGAGGATGAAAACACATGTAGCCCTTTTGTGTAGGAGAATAGCCGATAAATACACACCGTAATGCACAGGGATCAAATTTGGTGCGAGGAGGGTGATGAATGTGAACAAAGTAAACACAACTGAACACCGTAGGAGGAAGCGGAAAGGAAGGGACTCGAAGAGTGCCAAGGGGTATGACATTACCAAGAATGGGCGATGACATGCGATTAATGAGATATGCTGCAGTAAGGACGACATCACTCAAGTAGTATTTGGGAAGATGCATGGTAGATAAAAGGGAGCGAGCCACCTCCAACAGGTGACGATTCTTACGCTCCACAACACCATTTTGAGCAGGAGAGTAAGCACACATAGTTTGATAAATAATATCACGATCAGCCAGGTACTAAGCAAACTGTGAGTCCAGATATTCACGGTCATTGTCACTACGAAGAATCTGAATGTTGGAGTGAAACTGAGTGCGGATCATGTTATGAAAATTTTGAAGGTAGTAAAAACATCACTTTTCTTTCGCAGTAAATATAACCATGTGGTGCAAGAAAAACAATCAATAAAGATGACAAACAAAACACAAACAGAAATAAAAGAAACAAGACACGGTCTCCAAACATCAGAATGAATCACAGAAAATGGGATAGAGCTATGCAACGAAACACGATTAAATGTAGTTCAACAGTATTTGTTAACAATACATACATCACACATAAATGAATTAAAAACAGTAGCAGGCATAACATGAGCAATAACTTCATAACAGGAATAGAAGGGTGGCCTAAGCAACAATGTCAGAAATATAAATCGGATGTGCTGGAGTGAAGAGCCAAAGGAGGTATCACTGGGCCGGAGTCGAGCATATATAGACCATTGACCAAGCTACCAGAGTCAATCACCGTCACCGTCTTCAGGTACTGAAAAACACAAAAAAAGGATGAAAAGTTACAGAACAGTTCATGAAATTAATCAAATTGCTAATAGAGAGTAAATTACGTATGAAGTTTGTAACATGCAAAACGGATGATAAGCTGAGGAACAAGAGACAGACCCATTCTCATCAATAGAAGAAAGGGACTCATCAACAATGCTCACCTTATCACGACCAGAGAGAAGAGTATAGGATATGAAACCTGAGACGGAGCAAGTCATATGGTCGGTGGCTCCGGAGTCGATGATCCACTGAGGGGAAGTAGCAGAGTGAGCACCTGGAGTCCCTGTGTGGGTATACGAGGTCAAGGCATCAGACTCCGTGGAAAGCCCTTGCATCATGCGGCGAAGTGCAAGAACTTCATTAGCCGAAAAAACACCAGGGAGGACAGAAGGGTCAGCACCAGACAAAGGCGGAGAAGCATTCGTAGTAGCATCAGTGAGATGTGCAGAACGAGGATCAGTATGTTGGCCAGGGAAGTGCCCGAAGCCACGACCACCACAAGGAGCACCACCTCTCAATGGAGGAAAGCCATGGAGTCTGAAGCAGGTGTCTCTGGTATGACGGTCTTCCCATAATCACGGAGGAGATGGTATTTATCACTACCCTTTAACTTAGAATCATGGGTAGGATGGGCCTCCATCAAAGAAAGGGTACCAGTAGCAAGAGCAGACCTCTCAGGGGCTGGGCTAGGAAGTAGAGTCTGGCGACGATCAAACTCCTGCTGAACGATGTTATAAACCTCCGGAAGAGACGATAACGACAAACGACCCAAAATCTGAACACTGGTCTGAACAAAATCCCGATGAAGACCATGAAGGAACTCAAAGATGCGGTTGCAATCTTCCCTAGCATGGACCATAGCCTCATGCGCCGGACTAACAGAGGTGAGGGAGTCGAAATGATCATATTCCTGATACAACTGAGTAAATTCAAATAGTAAACAGATGGAGGACGATCACCCTGACGGAGCTAGGATATCTTTCGTCTCAACTGGAAGATTTGGGCAGCATTACCTTTTCAAGAATAAATAGCCTCTGCACGCCGCCAAATATCAACAGCAGTATCCAGAAATAAGTAGTTGCAAGCGATGGACTCCTACATGGAATTCGTTAGCCAAGACATGACTAAGGAATTTTCTGAATCCCATTGAGGCCAATCAGGGGCAGTCATCTTTGGTTCCTTAGCTTGCCCAGTGACATAACTAAAGAGGAGGCGGCAGCTCTTAAGTGCAAGGGTGATAGTGCGAGACCATGAGAGATAATTAGAATCATCTAACCGAAGAGTAGTAATCTGCGTAGTATTGTGATCATGACTCCCACGAAGAGAACTTGCAGGAGGAGGAACCAACATGGAGGAGACAGTAGAATCACTGAGAGAAGACATAGTGGCTCAAGAATAGAAATCTAGAGACCACACTCCACATATGACAACAAAGAGCGATCGATTACGCCGAGCACATACAAGTGTAGAAGAAGAGGGGAATAGAAATCCCCTCCATACAACGGCGGAGAAACAAGCGGCGCCGGAATGAAGCAAAAGCTTCACGACATGTCCGGCGCCGGAAGGAGAGGGGCTACAAACCCTAGAGAGAAGAAA
This sequence comes from Platanthera guangdongensis, assembly GCA_039583875.1. Taxonomy (NCBI): domain Eukaryota; kingdom Viridiplantae; phylum Streptophyta; class Magnoliopsida; order Asparagales; family Orchidaceae; genus Platanthera; species Platanthera guangdongensis. The sequence goes on from CM077159.1 coordinate 165,451,357, forward strand.
AGGAAGGAGAAGAAGAAGGAGAACAGGTGGAAGAAGAAGAAAAAATAGGTTGGAGAGATTGGAGGTCTCGGGAAGGCCAGCGAAGGAGTGTTGTGCGAAGCCGACGAAGGAGCGCCGCCGGAAGAGGGCAGCCAAAGTTGCAAAAAGAAGAGCTTGAATAGAGCCTAGGCCGGACATTGATCTTCATCTTGCATCTGATTGAGAGCCTGAAAAGGGAAAGAAGGAATTAGGGATCAAACTTCTGACACCTTGGGGAAACCCCATAGAAGAGAATCTTTTCATAGCCTTTACTTTCTTTCCATTTTTTTTGTTTCTTCGTTATCGCCATTCCACTTCCTGTAATTCTAGAAAAGTCAGCCTTTAAGCTTTTCCCGCAGCAAGAGCCGGACGCTACAGAGCTTCTTCAATCCAATACTTCAGATTGAATAGCATCCTTCTTGCTTTCAGTCAAGTGGAAGGAAATAAAGAGTTCGTCACTTCAGGATGATCAGTCTCAGTATGTAAGTTCGGATGAGAACGTAAGCTAGGAAGAGGCTCGTCAGCCAGCAAGCAATCCAAATGCTGAGAATTTCTGATCTTATTGGCTCGATCTCAGTCAATCTGGCTTCCAATCCCCGCGGCGTAGTCATAGCAAGGAAACGAAGGGGACTCGATTATACAACCTCGTATCCGGCGAGTAGGGTCGCCAGGAGCCAGACCGGCCGGATTGAGCAGTCCAAGTCCCGGGCGAGCACCCAGGGGGCCAAAGCTCGGCAGCCCCCGACTCGCCCAGGAGGGGTGAAATTACCGGGGGTGAGTGGAGCCGGAGGGCCCGCACTCGCCCAGGTGAGCCCGGTAAGTGGCAGGCGAGTAGGGCCAGCCGGGCGGCCCGGGCCGTACTCGCCGAAGTCCAGGGAGAGGCGGCGAGTGTCAGGTCCATCGAGCACTTGCCGCCCCAGGCGAGTGGAGGCTTCAGAGGGCCACTCGCCCAATGATCTATGATGTTTTTTACCATTTTGCCCTCGCTGGCCTGACCATAGCCTTTCAGAACAGCGGAGTTACGTTGTTGGCATGTCAACCTGTACTGCACATAGCTGTTTGGAACAACGGAGGTTGGCTATTTGCAGGCCGTTTTCAGAAATCTATAAATATGAGCCAAGTAGTACCTCAGAAGGCATGCTCACTTGTTCCCCAGTCTTCTAGCGTTTTCTGAGGTTGCCTTAGCTCGGCACTTGGCTAAGGAGGGGAAGCGCTCTAAGATCTTCCGAGTGTGTGGTGGAACCTCCACGTCGAGCCCTTGAGTCAGTTCTATTTTCTTTTCCTTTGTTATTTGGCTTGCAGGAGAGAAGTAGGTGTGCGATCACTCATTCCCCAAGGGTGAACTCCACAAGAGACTGAACTCTCGGTTTCAACATTTTGGTGAGGTGAGCGTGAAGAGTGGTCAACACAAAAAATCTTCGGCAAGCTCGATGACTGGAGGTTTAGGGCAAGGCTCGGACAGGTCCGACTTGCCACCCCCTCCCCCTCTTGCCACGGTGGGGATGTTCGAAGAATTCAGGCAGGTGCTCAGCCTCGTCAGGTTCGCAATCGGAGCGCGTGCTGAATGCTCGACACCAGCAGCACCTGTACTCGCGGTCCCGGCCCTTGGCGAGGATGCTCCTGGTAGGCGAGCTGGGAAGGAAGTTGCAGAGGAAGGGAGAGGATGCGAGCTCCCCGGGTGAGTGCTCTTCCTGGGGTCAGCAAGTGGGGGCCGGTTCAGCGAGATGGGGGTGCGAGACCCTTCGGCTCGCCCCACAGGGGGAGGCAGCCCATTCATCGAGTTGGTTTCTTCTGCCCCAGTTCCAGAGGGGTTCAGGGAGCCAGAGATGTCTTACTACACCGGGAAGGGAGACTCGGTCCAACACGTTCAGTGGTTTGAGGACGTAGTCTCGATCCGACAGATGTCGGATGGGTTCAAGTGCAGGCTCCTCGCCATCACCCTCAAGGAGAAGGTGAGAGAGTGGTTCCACCAGCTACCGGCCAACTCCATCTACTGCTTCGAGAACCTGCGTCGGGGGTTCATGCTGAGATTTACCACCTCCAAGAGGAGGAAGGAGTCGGAGTCCATGTTCCACATCAAGCATGGGGTGAACGAGACCTTGGGGAGTTACGTAGACCGGTTCCAGGAGGAGGTCACCCAGGTCCAGGAGATGTCAGGGCACACCCTGATGATGGCCTTCACCCTGGGGCTGCAGCAGGGTTTCTTCAGGATGGAGTTGAAGAGGGTGCCCCCCTCTCCTACGAGGAGCTGATGGAGAGGGCGGCAAGGGAAGTCGACGGGGAGGCGTCGAACCCAGAGTTTGCCCGGAAGCTGGCCAGGTGGGCCACAGAGGAGAAGGATCCAAGGAGTGGCAGAGGTCAGGAGGAGAGGAGAGTTGAACCCCGACAGAGGGAACAACAGCAACAACAACAACTCAGGTGGGGGCGCCAGGAGCCGAACCATCAACTAGGTTGGAGGCCAGAGTGGCAGGAGCAGGGGCCGCAGAGAGGTTTCCATGTAGGGGACAACCGCCAGGGGGGCCAGGGTCAATTTCATCCCCCGGGCTGGAGGCAGGGCCAGAGACCTCCCCTCCCCGATCAACATCAGGCTATGACTATAGCCCTGGGGGATAGGAGGAGAGCTGCATGGAGAAGGAGAAGGGAAGTTAGGGCGGAGTTACCCTACTGTGACTTCCACCAAGAGGAAGGGCACGCCATAACCACATGCCCGAAGTTCCTTGAGATGAGAGGAAATAGGGAGCAACAACAGCAACAAGGCCGCCGGGAAGTGCGGATTGAGGAGGTACTACCTCAGGCAGAGGAGGATAGGTGCGAAGACCGGGCGGACGTTAGAACCCGGGGAGGTATCAGAGTGATCCATGGGGGGTGGGGATTGAGGCTTCCCGGAAGGCGAGCCTCCATACCATGTACCGCCGGAGCGTTGGCTACACATCCCAGACCCCTCCCCCAGAGGAGAAGATTACCTTCTCGAGGAAGGATATGCCGGATCATGAGGATCCCTTCTGCGATGCGCTGGTCATCCAGACAGCCATCGAGAATTTCACCGTCTCCCGGATCCTCATTGACAACGTGAGTTCGGTCAACGTCGTCTTTAAGAAGGCGTTTGACGCGATGAAGGTAGAGGCGAAGAGGGTGTTGACCTCGGATGGACCCCTGTTTGGATTTTTGGGGGAGAGGAAGGAGGTGGAAGGAGGAGTGAGACTCCATGTCACTCTGGGGGGTCAGTCCCGAAACTGCATGTTTGTCATCGTGGACGCCCCTAGTAGCTACAACACCATCTTCGGACGGCCCATCATCAGCGCCTTCCGTTGCGTCCCCTCGTCTTTCCATCAGTGCTTGAAGTTCAGCGCCGATGGGATCCAGGTCCGGGTCCGGGGTGACCCCAAGGTGGCAAGGGAGTGCTACGTCACCGCCGTGAACTCCATCTAATGGCAGGAGGGAGCCGAGGAGATGGAGCGGAGGATGGAGGAGGCAAAGCAGGAGGCCGGTGGAGAGGAGATGGAGGAAGAGAGTTGCACCCGGGAGGAGGTGGCAGGAGGAGATCAGGAGGAGCCGGCCGAGGCGATGGCCGTGGAGGAAGCAATGAAAGTTGAGGAGTTTCTTGTCCCGGAGGAGAGAAATGTTGGAGAATGGGGGGAGCAGTCCAGGCTGGAGGCTGCGGAAGAGGTCGTGGAGATGGAAGTTCTCACCCATGGAGGCAGGGTGGAGAAAGTTCGCATCAGCAAGGGGCTGACCCTGGAGGCCCAGGGCAGAATGCTGGAGTGCATCCAGAAAAACGTGAACGTCTTCGCCTGGAGCACAGCGAAGATGCCAGGGATCGATGCGGACGTTGCCTGCCACCGCCTCAACCTGGACCCGGAAGCTCGCCCCATCCAGCAGAAGAAGAGGTCTGTTGCGGACAAGCTGGCTGAGCCCATCGGGGAGGAGGTGGTCAAGCTCCTCAAAGCCGGCTTTGTATCCGAAATACAATACCCCGGCTGGGTTTCCAATGTAGTTATGGTCAAAAAAGGAGACGGCCGGTGGCGTATGTGTGTCGATTTTTCTTTACTTAATAAATCATGTCCTAAGGACTGCTATCCCTTGCCTCGGATCGACGCGCTGGTTGACTCAGCCGTCGGTTTTCCTGTAATAAGCTTTTTAGATGCATTTTCAGGTTACCACCAAATCAGGATGAACCCCCCCCCCCCCCCCGACACCAAAGATGTCTCCTTCCTCACGGGGGATGGGTGTTACTGCTACAAAATGATACCCTTTGGGCTGAAGAATGCAGGGGCGACGTACCAAAAAATGATGGTCAGAGTCTTCCGGGAACAGAAGGGGAGGAACCTAGAGGTGTATGTGGATGATCTTATGATCAAGAGTCGAGACGTGGACTCTCACCTTCAGGACCTGAAGGAAACCTTCACCACCTTGCACAAGTACAAGATGTGGCTGAACCCCCTGAAATGTGTTTTCGGGGCCAGCAGGAGGAAGTTCTTGGGCCATCTCCTTACCCCCGCGGGGGTCGAGCCAAATCCTGACAAAGTCTGAGCGATCATGGAGCTAGGATCGCCTCGGAATGCTAAAGAGGTGTAGCGGTTGACAGGGAAGTTGGCAGAGTTGAGCAGGTTTCTCTTCCGGGCCGGAGAAAAGTGCTCCCCCTTCTTCAAAACATTGAGAGGGGGCCAGAAGTTCGAGTGGACTGGGGAATGCGAGGAGGCGTTCCAGGCCTTGAAGAGGTAGTTGACTCAGGCTCCCCTGCTCCAAGGGCCGAAGGAGGGGGAAAACCTGTCTTTATATCTCGGGATCGGAGCAGAGGCCTTGAGCTCCGTCCTGGTTCGGGAAGAGGGGAAGAAGCAGCTCCCCATATACTATGTAAGTCGGGTCCTGAGGAAGGCAGAGCTTCGTTATCCCATCCTAGAGAAGCTGGTCTTCGCTCTGGTCATCTCGTCTCGGAGGCTCCGACCCTACTACCAGGCACACTCAATCCGAGTGGTGACTGACCACCCCCTCTGCAACATCTTCGAGGGAGTGGAGAAGTCGGGCAGGTTGACAAAGTGGTCGGTAGAGCTGAGTGAGTTCGATATCTCCTTTGTCCCCCGCCTCTCGATCAAGGCCCAAGCAATGACTGACTTTTTGGCTGACTATGTGGTCGAGGTGGCGGAGGAAGAGCTCACTCACCCAGCTCCATGTAAGGTGAAGGTAGATGGAGCTTCGACGAAGTATTCCCTGGGGGTGGGGTAATCTTAGAAAGCCCCCAGGGAACAAGAATCGAACAAACGGTGGTGGTGCACTTTCCCATCACTAACAACCAGGCTGAATATGAGGCCGTAATTGCAGGATTGTGCCTGGCCATGGAACTGGGGGTGCTTGATGTGGAGGTCCTCACTGACTCCATGGTGGTGGCTTCCCAGATCAACGGAGAGTTTGAGGCAAGGGAGCTTACCCTCCAGTTATACTTAACAAAGGTGAAAGGGGTCATCGGCATGTTCCAGACCTTATCCATCCGACACGTGCCCAGGGAGGAAAACGAACAGGTTGATCAGCTGGCAAAGCATGGTCCCCGGGTGGGGGATACCATCACTGATCTATTTCACCCTTCTATTGAAGAGGGAGAGCTGATGGAGGTGGATCAACACCCCTTGTGGATGGACCCTTTCACAACATTCCTTTCCACAGGGGAGTATCCGAAGGGGATGGACAAAAAGAAGTACAAGTCAGCGTACTATCTCATCCGCGATGGGCAGTTGTACAGAAAGACCCTCTCGGGGATGTTGGCACGTTGCGTAGTCGAGAGGGAGGTCCAAAGAATCTTGGAAGAGGTCTGCTCCGTGGGAGTGTGAGAGTCACTCCGGGAGTCGGACCCTGGAAGGAAGGATTGTCAGGCAAGGGTATTTCTGGCCTACCCAAGACCGCGACGCTGCATAATTCACGAAGAAGTGTCACAAATGCCAGTTGTTTGCCCCCCTCCAACTACAACCAGCCCAGCGCCTCAGAATCATCACAGCCCCTTGGCCCTTTGTCATCTGGGGAATGGACTTGGTAGGGCATTTCCCTCAGGCCAGTGGGCAGAGGAGGTCCTTACTTGTCATGATAGATTATTTTTCTAAGTGGTTGGAGGTGAAGGCGCTGGCTAAGGTGACCTCCCAGGTTATCAAGAATTTTGTTTGGGGGGCGATCATCTGCCGGCACGGACTACCCCATGCCATTGTCACAGACAACGGGCCTCAGTTTGCCAGCGCCGAGTTCATCAGCTTCTGCGGGCAGCTCTGGATTGATCTCAGATTTGCCTCGGTCCATCACCCCAGGAGCAACGGACAGGTGGAGGCGGCAAACAAAATCATAGTGAACCTCCTGAAGAAAAAAGTTGAAAACTTAAAGGGGAGCTGAGTGGAGCAGTTTCCCTCGGTCCTCTGGGCTCTAAGGACCACCCCCAACACGGTCACAGGGGAGACCCCCTTCAAGCTCTCTCATGGCTGCGAGGCAGTGCTTCCAGTAGAGTTCGAGATCCGGACGCCTCGAGTGGTCGAGGCGGAGGAAAACAGGGAGGAATGGAGAACTAAAAACGAGGAGGAGCTATGGCTCTCCCTCGACATGGTGAATGAGCTGCGTGATCTCTCTGTCATCCGACAGGAAGAAGTGAAAAGAAGAATGTCTAAGTACTTTAACAAGCACGTCAAGGTCAAACAATTCGCGGAAGGGGACTTGGTCCTGAAAAAGGTGGATGCATCGGGAAGATCAGCAGTCGTGGGTAAGCTCAACCCCAACTGGGAGGGTCCGTACATTGTAAAAGAAACATTGAAATCAGGAGGGTATCGCCTCCGGAATGTGGAGAGCGAGACCCTAAGTCTCACTTGGAGCGGTGATGACTTGAAGCGCTTTTACCCTTAAACTATGTAAGTGATGTCCTTTTTCTAATAAAGCTTACTGATGTGTCAATTCTCATGTAATGATCCATATAAGTAGGTGAAGAACTCACTTAGTAGACCCCGAGCAGATCCCGCTATCAGACTCTCACCTAGCTGGCAGGGCTGGATATCACTCGAGAGAGTCTACCCATACCCCGAGCAGATCCCGCTGCCAGGCTTTCACCTAGCTGGCAGGGCTGGATGTCACTCGAGAGTCTACCCAGACCCCGAGCATATCTCGCTGTCAGGCTCTCACCTAGTTGGCAGGGCTGGATGTCACTCGAGAGAGTCTACCCAGACCCCGAGCAGATCCCGTTGTCAGGCTCTCACCTAGCTGGCAGGTCTGGATGTCACTCGAGAGAGTCTACCCAGACCCCGAGCAGATCCCGCTGCCAGGCTCCCACCTAACTGGCAGGGCTGGATGTCACTCGAGAGAGTCTACCCAGACCCCGAGCAGATCCCGCTGTCAGGCTCTAACCTAGCTGGCGGGGCTGGATGTCACTCGGGGAAGTCCTACACTCTCCAGATGATACTTGAGAAGTTTGGCCTTTTTCCTAAAAATAGGGAAAGAAGGATCTTCACAGGGGAGTCAGGACTCGCGGGTTCAGTTCGACAAAAGGGTCGCGAGCAGAGTCCTCGGCATCCGCTGAGGAGGGCAAGCTCCAGCAGTGCACTTCACCCCCCTTCAGTTTTACTTGTAAATTTTTTAACAATTTTAGTTCGACATTAGCGAGAAAGGAGGCAGCTCGCGAGCGAGCTGGGAGGTGGCGAGCCCAGCGCGGCTAATGGTCCACCCCTGGATTGCCTAAGGTTGGCGAGCTCTCAAAGTCTGCTCATGGGTACGAATCCTGACATCCATTCTAACGGCGAGCTCTATCTTAGCGAGATCACCCAAGGAGGAGAGCTCGCAGGCGAGTGCGTCATTAAAAGAGGGTTCAAGGAAAAGAAGATAGAAATTTTTCATTAAGTAAAATTTTATTATACAAGTGAGAACTCGCCTTGGCGATATTACAAAAGGGGGGGGGGGGAATTACAGAGAAAAAAAAAGGGTGCGGTCAGCTCTCGCCTACCCCCCCCACCCCCCCCAAGACTGGCGATCTTCGTCCGCTCCTCCGGAGAGATCATCTTTGTAGTCCTTCCCGAAAAGCAGGTCGAAGTTGTCCTTCTCGCTGGGCGGCGTGGACGGGAACAGGTTCAGCATAAGGTCCCGGGCCGTGATCTCCTCGCACCCCTCCACCAGCACCACTGTATCCTTCATAATCTGCAGGGTGCATTCAACGGACTCGATCGAGTTGATCCGCAGTCGTTCAGCGACCTCGGCCTCGTCGAAGATCCTCGGCCTCTTGTACGGGAAGGGGGGCTCGCTGCCACCCGGGGAAAAGAAGGCTTCCGCCTGGCGGATGATCTCGCCATGAAGTCCTTTGTTCTTCTCCTTCAACGCCCCATTCTCCTCCTCCAGCCCGGCAACGCGAATCTCCAGCTCGACAGCGCGAGCACGCAGCTAGATGTTCTCTTCTTCCAGCCCGATGGCGCTAGCCCGCAGCTCACCAGCGGCCTTGGCATCCTGTGAAGCAGGGGTAAGTAAACCTATTGTAGAAAAAGCAAAAAATTCTAAGTAAAAAGGTCAGAAGCAACCGGTACTCACCAGCTTGTCGATAGCCTTGGCGAGCAGGTCCTCGGCGATGCCGAGTTTTCTTGCCAGGTCAACGGTCTTGTCCTAGGAGACGTCGCACTTCTGCTCGGCCTTCTGCAGGTGGTGGCTGAGATTGAAGCTGCGACGGACCATCATATGGTGCAGCTCCAGGGCCCGCATGTGGGTTTGCATGCCCTCATGGCCGATCTGGCGCAGGGTCATGCCCTTGTAGGCCTCGGCATCCTCGCGCCCATAGAGGCCGAAGCCAAGCGCGTAGGCATGACCTGTGGAGAGTTGGTGGTCTGTCTAGGAAGGTTGGAGGGTGGAGATGGAGATCCGGTGGGCCAGCTCGTCCCACTGGACCATAGGCTCGCCGACCGAGTCCTTCCACCTTCCACCAAATCCGAAGAGGGGTTGGCTTTTCGGCAGGCTCGTCTCGCGGGCCGCAGACTTTTTAGCAGCAGGGGGAGCAGAGGACTCGCCACCCCCCGCCTTTTGTCCGAAGTCTCCTTCAGCGAGCTGTCCGGCGACCCGTCCGGGGTGGTCTCGGCCGAGCTCATGTACTTTGGCTTTTGTTGTTGTTGTTGTTGCTGTCTCGCCCGGGGGACCACCACAACCCTTTTCATCTTCTTTTGCGGCGGTTGACGGCAGGGCGAGCTGGATCCCGCGGGATCAGGTCGCTTCTTGCTAGAAGAGGGCTTGGATGACGCCAGCTCATCTCGGCAAGCAGCCGCGGCCGCCCTCTAGCGTGCGAGTGGGTCAGGGAATAGTCCCGAGTCCGCGAAGGGCGGGTTCTCGGGAATCAGTCGCTCCCCTACATGAAAAAACTTGGTTAAAATTTTACTAATTTGGAGAGCTTGGTAAGAGAAAAAAGTGAGAGGAATACCTTCGCCGGGAAGGACGGGGAGGAGTGAGTCGAGGCCCCTTTGGAGGAAGGCGACCTTGAAATCTTTGTGGAGGAAAAATTTGTGGAGCTCGGCGTCGTTGCCGGACACGGCGGGGGGTCGGTACACCTCCTCGCCCTTCTGCAGGGGCGAGTAGGGGACGTTGCCGAGATCGCCCTTGATGAAAATGATCTTGGTCATCCAGTTGTGGTGTTTGTTTGCGATCTTACGAACTTTGATGAAGGAGCCCCCCGAAATAGGCGACGCCATCTGGAGTTGCCTTGTAGGTGAAAAGTTTCCTGAAGACAGTCAGGTTGAACTCTATTCGCTCCCTGCAGAGAAAGCACGCGAACACCACCATCATGGCGATAGCGTTCGAGTTCAGCTGCGCGGGCACCGCGCCATAGTACTTTAGGATCTGACGGACTTCCGGCCAGAGCGGTAGGCGCAACCCCACCTCGAAATGCAAGATGGGGAAGGCGAGCTTATCAGGGTGGAACGTATTGATGGACTCGCCTGTTCTGGGCCGACGCGCCTCAATGCTGGGGGGCACGTAGTCGGCAAGGAACTCCGCGAACTCCCCCTCGGTTGTATTCCCCCCGAAGAAACAGTAGTTGGCAAAATGCTGAGCACATTTGGAGCGACCGTTGGCGTCGGTGTTTGTCTTGCTCATGCTCGCAGGAGGGTTTAGGCGCGAGTACAGGTAGGAGAAAAGGAGAGAAGAGGGGGTATGAAAGCAATAAAGGCGGTGGATTGGGGTTGGTGAGGGGGCCTATTTATAAAAAAGAAATCCAATGCCGAGCCAACCAATCAGTCCAGCTCACCTGACCCAGCTCGCCAACCCCAGCTCGCCGACTTCTGAAACTTGTCTCATCGCATGCCGAGCTGAACCTGAAGGGCAGTATATTAAAATAGCAAATATTAAAATCTAAAAAATATTCTAAGTTATTACAGATCAAGGGGCGAATATAGTTCAAAAAGATCAAATGCAGAAGGAGAAAAAAGGAAAAAGCTCAATGAACACGAGTTGAGGGGGGACCGGAGGCGCGTGCCGGTAGGCTCAGTAATGCAGTCGTTTCTATCTACTCCGGCCTCGCGTCTCCATCCCCGCAGGTCGCCGCAAGTTGTGGACCTCGTGAATCCGCCCCAATTTCCTCTGGGCAATCCGGAGGTTCTCATCGATCTCGTCCAAGAGCCGAGAAGGAGACATCGCCTCGCCTGTCGGGTTGCCCCTCACCTCGTCAGCGAGCCGAATGTAGTCACGCTGCAACGCCTCGTTGTCCTCCTGCACCTTGCGCAGCCCGCGCACCAGCTTTTTGAAGATGCCGATCCCCCGCCTCGTCAGCTCGTCGTTCTCCACCTCGGAGCAGAGAAAACCTCGCGAGCTCGAGCAAGCCTCTCTTGGATCTCTTTGGGGATGGGCATCTCGGCAGGTTTAGAGCAAAGGAAATGATAAAAGTCACCCAGGTACGCAGACGTATATATATAGGCGCAGGTGGACCCCACTCGAAGATTCTCTCTGGCTCCTGCCGCACTCGCCGAACACTTGGGGTTGGATGATTCTTTTTGAGTTTTGTCAAGCTCAAAAAGAGTGGAGATTGTGTACAACCCCGTATCCGGCGAGTAGGGTCGCCAGGAGCCAGACCGGCCGGATCGAGCAGTCCAAGTCCCGGGCGAGCACCCAGGGGGCCAGAGCTCGGCAGCCCCCGACTTGCCCAGGCGGGGTGAAATTACCGGGGGGCGAGTGGAGCCGAAGGGCCCGCACTCGCCCAGGAGAGCCCGGCAAGTGGCAAGCGAGTAGGGCTAGTCGGGCCCGTACTCGCTGAAGTCCAGGGAGAGGCGGAGAGTGTCAGGTCCATCGAGCACTCGCTGCCCCAGGCGAGTGGAGGCTTTAGAGGGCCACTCGTCCAATGATCTATGATGCTTTTTACCATTTTTCCCCTGCTGGCCCGCCTACATCCTTTCAGAATAGCGAAGTTACGTTGTTGGCAGACCAACCTGAACTGCACATAACTGTTTGGAATAGCGGAGGTTGGCTATTTGCAGGCCGTTTTCAGAAATCTATAAATAGGACCCAAGTGGTACCTCAAAAGGCATGCTCACTTGTTCCCTAGTCTTCTAGCGCTTTCTGAGGTTGTCTTAGCTCGGCACTTGGCTAAGGAGGGGAAGCGCTATAAGATCTTCCGGGTGTGTGGTGGGACCTCCACGCCGAGCCCTTGAGTCAGTTCACTTTTCTTTTCCTTTGTTATTTGGCTTGCAGAAGAGAAGTAGGTGTGCGATCACCCCTTCCCCAATGGTGAACTCCACAAGAGAACGAACTCTCGGTTTCAACACTGATAGGGTCGATGAGCCGAATGGCGAACATGCTTTTCTAAATCCCAACACTGAAGGAAAAGGGAGGCGGAAATGGGAGAGGAATCAACGACGGGATTAGCAGGAGGAAGCATAACCGACGCGCACAACGACAACCCGCGAACGACGAAACAGAGCGGGAGGCGGCTAGGTCACCAGAGAACCTGGCTCTGATACCATGTTGCAGGAATGAAAAATAGATTGAATTACAAAGAAGAGCCCTAAATTCCCTCTATATATGGAGGCAGATCGGATAACAAATACAATATTACAAGACACGTAAAATAAGCCACATAATAACACATATTGTAACAAAGATGAATAAAATAAGCAAATAAAAGTAGAAAACAACTATAAAGATTAAAGAATACACTTATCACTCACCAAGTAAATGGCACTGGTAGTAAAGGGGGCAGTAGGTGGGTGTAGTAATGTCATAGAAGGGTTGTGTTGGTTGGTTAGCGGGGAAATAGAATGTGAGGAATTTTTAGGGTTTGGGGAATGTGCTCGGGTGTGCTGGAAATGGGAATGGAAGGCTTGGGATGGAGGCCGGAAGGGGAAAGTGGTTGACATGTCTTGGAGGGCTGCTGGAAGGGGAAAGGGGAGTCTACTGAAGCTTAGCAAGATTGCTGAGAGGGGAAAGGAGGCCAGCAAGGCTTGGAGAGGCTGCTAAATGGACGGTGGGGGCTGGTCGGACCTAGGTTTGGGGTTGCCAAAGGAAAATGAGTAGATATACCGGAGGAAGATGGCTGGAGGTGGGGTAAGTCGGTGGAAATTTTTTCCAGGTTTCGGGATATGCTCTGACTATGGTCGTAGGCCCAATAGGGACGGCTCAGATCATCCAAACATGTGATTTAACCTAAATTACAAACTACGACTCAGCAAAATATAAAAAATACATTAAAAATTGTGATGGGATTCAGCCTCCGGTCATTATTCTGACAACCCAAAAGTTATCAATCCCATAAATTTCTAAAATGATGTGCGAACGATCCCCATCAGATTAAGTGCACATTATCTTTATAAAATGATTTTCATGCTAAGGACCTTCTCTAGTCTTATCAAGAAATAATATTGTTCTGTCATTTTTATAGAGTATATGTTTGAGGTGACCAATCAACACCTAAAAATATTTTACAACTTTTAATTTTCCAAGGTGTTTAATTTAAATACCTACAGTTGTCCGTACAGATTTCTACAGAATACTAGGTGATGACATGAACAAGGAAAGGAGTTTTTGGATTAACAACTATGATATTAAGACATAAACGTTGTTATGTTAGTATTCAGATAACTTAATCGTGAAAAGAGAGAAGGGTTGTGATATTGAAATATAAACTCGTCATACCATGGGGTAATCAATCCAACAACTCCAATGGGTTCTCTGAGAACATAACTCTTAAATGTTTGCAATGGAACAGAAATAGGGGTTCTTTTCTTTCCATCTAAGGATTCCGCAAGATCAGCATAGTACTCGAAGCAGGAAGCAACATCCTCCTAAGGGAAAAGGGAATTTTCAGTCATAGAGTCATATAATGAATTTTGATACAATTCTTGAGACTTAGTAGACTCACCAAATCCCACGATGTTTCATCCAATGGTTTTCCACTATCTAGTGCCTCAAGTCTAGCCAATTCAGATGTCCTATCTTTAATCTGCAATAATTTGAAAATAACAACAAAATCACTCAATAATACGAGGAAAAGGTGGATCGAGTATGATCGACTTATGTAACAAGAATACGCACCCTAAAATAGATCAAGACAACAATAAAGTACTTGTGGTGTTATGAAGTCGAAGAAACGAAAAGATAGAGGTTAGTTGAAAATTTTCCTACTCTTATATATTCATCATGAATCATACAGTAATGTTCTTTAGTAGCATGCAATAATAATAAATATATTTAGTTATCCATCTTAAATAAATAGAAACTTGAACCATAAACCACTTTTAGCTATAAAACAGTTATTAAACTGATAAGAGAAGTCGAAAAAAAAACATTGCCACGAACAAGTTCCATTTCCGGTATATATGTTAGCTAATCAAAAAAATGAATGACCATGCGAATAAGAAAATAGAAGTATGGCAAGTAAATAAAATTCAAACAAAATATTCACTAATTTGGCAGTTATCCTACCAATATTAATGACAGACAAACCAAATATACTATGGGAAAATAAGATTTATTTAACAAATAATATTGTCATCATCATCATCATTAAACTTGTCCAAACTATTTGGATTCTACTTTAAGATTCCTGGAAATATTTCATCTTGTCGAGTATTATGTGAGATGATACTTCTATTTTGCACAAATCTTTTAGTAAAACTTCTAGCTTTTTTAACTTTTTTTTACTTCGCAATCCTTCCAAATTAAATTTTTACGAAATTTATTTGTAGACCTGCAAATATACTCATATTCCACAACATTTTATTTTGCACTACTTTATGTAAAACTACTCCCACCATCTTTCAACTATAATAATTTATTGGTTAACCTCCCTACTATAACAATTTATTAGTGAATTTTTAGTAAATCTTCTTAAGTTTCATTCATATTCTCTCTTAAAGTAGTAAACACCAACTTCTTCATTAAATTCACCGAGCTTTAACTCAATAATAATTAGTCTGATTATATAGTAAATCTTCTGTTAAGTTTCATTCATATTCTCTCTTAAAGTAGTAAACACCAACTTCTTCATTAAATTCACCGAGCTTTAACTCACATGTCAGTATTAATATTGACATTCTTTTAGAAATATATATATATAACTGTAAGTAAAAATTATTATATTGAGTCAATATTCTAGCAAAGTGGTTGATAATCATTACTTCACATCCAGTAAAATTGCACTTCAGTGAAGTTACCAATTTTTGTATATGCTAAAATTGGATATTATATATTATATAATTTCTATAATAATTTAAAACACCTTATAATATAAAAAATCATTTATTGTGAAGATATATGATATATCCCTATCAGTAATATCACATATAAACAAAAAAAAATAGTACTCACTTTCAATATATTTTATAAGCATCTCATATACAAATAGATAAAACCTTAAATCTAGAAATTTGATATAATCTACTAACGTAAAAGCTTTGATAATTCCAGGACTACTTAGTATTCTTTTGACTGCGCATATGCCTTCTCACTTCTCAGGCACTATAAAAATTAATAGGAGGATTAAGGGAAGAATAATCCTTTTATTATTCCTTTTACTTATCATAACTACTTTACTACAAAAAAACTTCCACGGACTTTCATGGTCTCGTATTGAGCTAAAATATCGTATAGTATGTTCCATTACTTTTACTAAACTAGTTTTGTATAAAATTCCCCACAATATCTGATGTGGCGTATGATGTGAAGGTGAAATCAAGATCCAGTTAACCTAGGATGATGTATGCAACGACAAAGGATCCAATATCCGATTAAAATGGTAATTAGAAATTAAACCACGCGGATTATTACAAGGCAAAAAAAATAAATTCATGTTCACAGCAAGCGACTATAGCTTTCTTCCGTACAAGTGCTTTGATTTTAAATGCTAAAGCGAAGAGGCCTTGCAAGGAATAAGCAATCAAAAAACCAAAGTGCGGGAATAAACTAGCTTTCTAAATCATATGATAATCTCATTTCATACAAATAAGAGAAACAAAACAACGAACAGATAACACTCATGAGGAAGAGGGAAGTTGATGGCAACAAGGTGGAGATCCGGTAGTTGTAGTGGAGATGGCTGCCCGGAGGGACATGGGGGATTAGATGTGGCTATGGCGTTCATAGGGGGCTGGATGAAGGTTGAACTCCTTGAGTAGAGCTGCAGGACAGGGACGTGGGCACTAACTTTAATCTAGGAGGTGGAGGTAGCAGGTAGGGGCTCTGGGGCGGCCTCGGCAATCCACAAAGCAGGGAGGAGATAGCATCCATCCTGAGGTGTTTTGGGGGACTGGCGAGGGCTGTAGATGGAATAGGAAGGTTGGGTTGGGAGGGATATCGTGGGGGGAAGGGAGGTGTGGCCGTGGAGAGGGGGTCGGTGGTCGGCTGCAGTCATAAGAAGGCTCGGCTAGGAGGGATATCATGGGGAAAGGGAGTTGTGGCCGTGGAGAGAGAGCAGGGAGGGGGGTTGGTGGTCGGCTACAGTGGGGGCGTTGAAGATGGGGTGGAGTATCTTTAGGAAGGTATCAGAGGGAGGTGTCACCTAGGTTTCGTGGAGTCGACACAACAAGAGATCATCAGATTCCGGAGGAAGAAACCTCCTTGCAATGCCCTAAACTAGCCCCTTTGCGCCTCTTATTTATAATAAAACATCTTAGAGCACCCATTGTAGACGACTATGATTGGTTATACATAATAAGTGTCCGATATCGAGAAATAATACATAAAAATAAAAGAAAATGTCAAAATAGAGCTCTCGCAGAACTGCATACTCGGATAATCAAAATGACAATCCAATCAATGACTCCTGCGATAATGGATATGTGTGGGCCTGTTACGCCCCCGGACGGAGCCCAGCTATTTGGGCGTCAGTACACGAGAAGGCGGGGGAGATACAGAGGCAACAATGGGGCTGAACCAACTGGTTCAGCCCCCACTCTCTGAAGAACCGGCCCTCGGGGGCTGAACCAACCCGGTTCAGCCCCTATTGGGGCCGGCCAGCCTTGGGTCCGGGTATAAATATACCTGGAACCCCCCCCCCCCTGGTGGACAAGCAAGAATAATTCCAGGTTTTCTCTTCTTTATCCTTCTCAACCCTAATTTCTAATCTTCTCTTAGATCTCTATCTCTCTCCCTTTCATCTCATAACAATTGGTATCAGAAGTTCTTTTCTCCACCATGGTGACTACTCGAACGCAAGAGGAAATCGGCCACTTGGAAACCCTAGAGGAAAATCTAGTGTGATTGACGGATTCGGTGGCCGCAATTGAGGAAAACGTGAAAACTTCCACCCAAAGGCTAGAAGAACGGATCGACACCCGGATGAAGGAGATGATGGCGTTGTTGGCACAAAATTTGAAGGGTAAGGCGGTGTTGGAGGAGGATCCGGGCGGATCTTTCGCTGCAAGGGTCGATCTGCACCGGATCAGCGCAAACAGAGGGCAGGCCGGCTCGACAAGGGGAGCAGGCATCGCAGCGGAGGCCGGATCGAGCACGGGAGGGATCAGCGCAAGCGGGATCGGCTCCAGCGGGGTCGGCGAAGGCGGGATTGGGCCCGGCGGGTTCGCCGCAGGCGGGGGTGGCCCCAGAGGGGTCAGAGCGGCCTGGATTGGCTCCGGCGGGTTCGGCGCAGCCGGGGGTGGCTTCAGCGGGTTCGGAGCAGCCGTGAGTGGCTCCGGCGGGTTCGGTACAGCGGGTTTCGGCACCGGTTGGGGCAGTTTGGGCGCTAGAGGTGGCGGGTGGCCGATTCCCCCATATGGACGGGGGGAGGGGCTGCTACCTCACCCGACAAGAGGAAGCATGCAGTGGGGTGGTGCTCCGGCGGCGAGACCGTTTCGTCAAGGCGTTCCGGGCATGCCTTTTGAACACGATGAGCCAAGAAGGCCGGCGGGTTATGGACAGGAGGCGGGATGGCGTGGACAGGTCGCCCAGCGGCTGTACATGCCGCCAAAGTTGACACGCATGAATTTTCTGAAGTTTCATGGCGGCGATGCTCTGGAGTGGTTACAGAAGGCAGAACTGTTCTTCAGTTATCAGGAGGTTCCCGAAGGACAGTGGGTGCGGTTAGCATCGTTCCATCTGAAAGATGATGCTTTCCAGTGGGTGCAATGGTTTTTGAGGGGCAAGGATTATGTGCCCTGGACGGACTTTGTGGACGGGTTCACTGCTCTCTTTGGGCCGTTGGAGTACGACGACTTTGAAGCACTCCGGCAGAAGCTTCGTCAGAAGGGTACCGTGATGGAATACCGTACTGAGTTTGAAAAGTTGGCGAACCGAGTACAGTGGGAAGAGAAGACGATGCTCAGTTGTTTTGTGTCGGGTCACAAGGACTATTTGTGGGATGAGATCCAGTCTTACATGCCCCACAGCTTGAACCATGGGATCAGTCTCGCTCGGATACAGGAAGAACGCTACAACAGGCAACGTGCCCGCAGTACAACACGTACTACGACCACGACCACCACGGCTATGGTCTGGAAGGAACCGCAAGGCCCAAGCAAGCCGATTGTCACTCGGCTGACTTGGGCGGAACTTCAGGCGCGGAAGGACAAATGGTTGTGTTTCAACTGTGACGAGCAGTTCATCCCTGGGCACAAATGTCAGAAGGATCAGGTGTTCATGCTACATAGGATGGGGAAGAAGAGATGGACGAGGGTCCTTAGCCGGAGCTGACAGAGGAATTGGCAGTGACCGAGTTTGGAGTTTCGCTGCAGGCGTTGGAGGGCTGCACCGCCCCCCTCACTATGCGCATGGCAGGCAAGATACGGAGGGAAAACATGACGATCTTGATAAACAGTGGCAGTACCCACAATTTCATCCATCCTGAGGTGGCATGGAGAGTGGGACACGTGGTTGATCAAGGGGCGTCCTTTCAGGTTATGGTGCCCGATGGTAGCAAGCTGCAGTGTGAGAGAGTATTGAGGCAGGTGGAGCTCAACATACATGACTACACGGGACGAACCGATGTCTGCCTTCTTCCGATCAGAGGTTCCAATATGGTGTTGGGAGTGCATTGGCTGTGCCAGCTACGACGAGTCACTTTTGACTGGGATCATATGACCATGGAGTTCTCACAACACGGGAAGCAGTTCTGTTTGAAGGGCATCAAAACATCTCCGGTTAAGGAGATATCTGTTCGAAGTCTTCAGCGGCTTGAAGAGGAAGGAAGCATGATGGCGGTGCTGTTGGGAATCAAGGCGGCCGACACGGAGGCATCTGAGGTACCCGTCCAGATGCAGTCTCTTCTCGATTGATATACTGACATATTTCAGGAGCCCCGTGCTCTCCCACCACCGCGCTTTCGGGACCACCAGATCGCGCTCAAAGGGGGGGGGGGGGGGGGCGGAGCCTACCAATATCCGGCCATACAGATATCCGCACATGCAGAAGGCTGAGGTCAAGCGTAGTGTCCGGGAGATGTTAGCTGCGGGGATCATCCGCCCCAGTACGAGTTCTTTCTCCGCCCCGATTATCTTGGTTAAGAAAAAAGATGGTTCGTGGCGGTTTTGTATCGACTACCGCGCACTGAACAGTGCTACTGTGAAGGATAAGTTTCTCATTCCTCTGATTGAAGAGTTGTTGGATGAGCTACACGGCGCACAGCGGTTCACCAAACTCGATTTGCGATCCGGTTATTATCAGATCTTGATGCGGGAGGAAGATATCCACAAAACGGCCTTCCGAACACACGACGGTCACTACGAGTTTCTGGTGATGGCCAACGGACTGACCGGGGGGGCGTCCACTTTTCAGGCCAACAAGAACGAAATCTTTCGGGAGCTCCTACGACGCTTTGTGTTGATCTTTTTTGATGACATTCTCATCTACAGCGCCATTTGGGAGGAACACTTGGCCCATGTCGAAGAAGTCTTTTCTATTCTATGCCAGAATCAGCTTTATGTCAAACGGTCCAAGTGTTCCTTTGTGCAAGAGGAGGTGGAGTACTTGGGACATCTCATTTCAGCTCAAGGCGTCAATGCGGACCTCCAGAAGACTGAGAGTATGCTTACCTGGCCGCGGCCCCAGACTATTTGGGCACTGCGGGGCTTCTTAGGCCTCACAGGCTACAATCATCCCTTTGTGAGAGACTGGCAAGATTGTCAGGCCTCTTACTCAGTTGCTGCAAAAAGACGCCTTCCTCTGACAGGAGGAGGCTGAGGAGGCCTACCAGGCGCTCAAGAGGGCAATGACGACGACACCGGTCCTCGCACTTCTAGATTTCAACAAGAAGTTTGTCGTGGAGACCGATGCTTCCGGAGTGGGGTTCGGGGCTGTGCTGATACAGGAGGGACGGCTCATAGCCTTCTACAACAAGACGTTAGCCCCCCAGACGCTCGGGTTGTCCACGTATGAGAAGGAGATGTTAGCGGTGATTCATGCTGTGGCGCTGTGGCGGTCTTACCTCTTGGGACGACACTTCCAGATCCGGACGGACAATATTGTCAAAATCGCGATCTTGCACGTACGATCTCACGATCTTACGATTTTTACGGGGGATACGATCTTCGAGGGAGCTTAGATCGCGTGTACCGTAGAAACGGTAGGATCGTCGTTTAGGATCGTAGGATCGTACGATCCTACGATTCTAAACGATCTTACTGCGCAGCTTCTCCAAAACGATCATATATTAACTCACGGTGTTATTGAACCCGAACCCGTCGCAGGACTTTCGACGCCTGGAGAACGAAATCGCCTCTTCTCCCTAGGGTTCGGCCCGACAATCCCCTCCCGCGAGCTCTGTGAAGCAGTCGCTGTCCGCTGCCACCCTATTCCGCTGCGCGCGACACTGAGACGCCGTTGTCGCCCTATTCCTCCTGCGCGTGACAGTGAGACGCCGCCGCCGTTGGTGTTTGCTCGCTCGAGAAGGGTTCTGCCGCCTCTTGCCATCCCGATCTGGTGTGAGTTCTTCTTCTCCTTCCTGTTGTTCTGTCGAGCTGTTCTGCCGCCTCTTGCCATCCCGATCTAGTCTCATCTTTAATAATTGCATGTGAAACTAGATCAAAATATTTATATACTTTTCTCCTTAACTAGACCATTATTTCATCTTTCTTATCATCTACCTACCATACAAATCATGGAGAGCAATTAATTATTTTTGTTTAGTTACACTCTTGATAAAAAATACTAATGTTCTTTTACCTGTGCATCCTCACTCTACCACTGTCTTTTTATTTGTGTGCAATCTATTTATGAACTAATCTATTATATTTATGATAACCTACTTACACTCTTGATAATACGATTTTGCGATCCATGTCGATCCTACGTTTTACGATCTTAGGGATGTCTCTCGATCCTAAGTAAGATCTCGATCTTCACAACCTTGCAGACGGATCATCAGAGTCTCAAATACTTTTTGGAGCAGCGGGTCTCTTCACCTCTCCAACAGAAGTGGGTGACCAAGCTTCTGGGCTATGATTACGAGATTGTCTATCGGCAAGGGAAGGACAACCGGGTTGCTGATGCGTTGTCCCGCTTGCCTGAGGGTGCCCTTGCCCAGATTTCTACACCATTGTTAGATTTCATTGACGAGATCCAGGATAAGGTGCAGCGTGATCGCGAGTTGCAGACTATTGTGGAGGATCTGCGTCAGGCGCGTGCGACAGCTCCGGGATACTATCTCTAGAATGACAGGTTGTACTATCGGGGTCGCGTGGTCATTCCCTCACAGTCTGCTTGGCAGACGGTCAGGATGCATGAGTTCCATTCATCGCCGACGGGTGATCACGTCGGTGTTCTCCGCACTCTTCAGCGCGCACGGGCCAATGTGTTTTGGAAAGGGATGTGCCATGATATCCAGCTATTTGTTCAGCAGTGTGACACTTGCCAGCGCCAGAAATATGAGACCACTTCCCCAGCCGGGTTACTTACGCCCTTGGAGATTCCGCACCAGATTTGGGATACTATCTCCATGGATTTCATTGATGGCCTGCCTAAGTCTAAGGCAAGTCCGTCATCTTGGTGGTGGTGGTGGATAAGTTGTCCAAATACAGACATTTCCTCGCACTGAGTCATCCGTACACCGGTGAATTTGTCGCCGCTCTTTTTGCCCACGAGATTGTCCGCCTTTATGGCATACCTCGGGCAATCATCTCGGATCGTGATTCAACGTTCGTTGGCAACTTTTGGAAGGAGTTGTTTCGATTACATGGGACCTCTTTACGTTTCAGCACGGCTCACCATCCACAGACAGATGGCCAGACAGAAGTACTCAATCGGGGCATGGAGACATACATCCGCTGCTTCGTTATGGATGAGCCGCGCACTTCGACGAGTTGGTTACATTGGGCTGAGTACTGTTAAAACACTTCCTACCATTCGGCCAGCAAGCTAACCCCCTTTGAGGTTGTGTACGGTCGTCCTCCTCCTTCAATGAGCAGTTATGAGCCGGGTAGTACGACGTTGGCCGCGGTTGACCGTGCACTTCGTGATCGTGACCGCACACTCGCCACTTTGTGCGAGAATCTCTGGACAGCACAGGATCGCATGAAGGCACGGGCTGACAAGCATCGGATGGATCGAGAGTTTCAGGTGGGGGATGAGGTCTTTCTCAAGCTCCGCCCCTTCCGGCAGTTGTCTGTGGCACAGCGAACGAACCAGAAGCTGGCACCCCGTTACTATGGTCCCTTCCGGATCACTCGAGGGGTTGAGCCGGTTGCTTATACGATGACATTGCCCGAAGGATCGAGGATACATCCAACTTTTCACGTCTCGTTGTTGAAGCAGAAGATCGACGACACTATTCAGCCCAGTCCTCTCTTGCCTGAGGCTACCAGCGCGGGCGAGCTACGCCCAATCCCTGAAGACATCCTGTTGATCAAATGGAAACGCCGAGGCACGACGTACTGTCCTGAGTTACTAGTCAAGTGGAAGAATCTGACAGCAGAGCACAACACCTGGGTCGACTTGTTGGAGTTTTGGGAGCTCTACCCCGATTACCACCTTAAGGACAAGCTGGTTCTTGATGGGGAAGGGAATGTTACGCCCCCGGACGGAGCCCGACTATTTGAGTGTCAGTACACGAGACGGTGGGGGAGATACGAAGGCAACAATGGGGCTGAACCAACTGGTTCAGCCCCCACTCTCTGAAGAACCGGCCCTCAGGGGCTGAACCAACCCGATCCAGCCCCTATTGGGGCCGGCCGGCCCCCTTGCGTCCGGGTATAAATATACCCGGAACCCCCCCCCCCCTGGTGGACAAGCAAGAATAATTCCAGGTTTTCTCTTTTATATCCTTCTCAACCCTAATTTCTAATCTTCTATTAAATCTCTATCTCTCTCCCTTTCATCTCCTAACAGGGCCCCACTGAGGTATAACTCACACGTGATGGGTGATCCCATCAATATCATTTCTAATGAAAAGAACATTAGTTTTTCTAGTTCGTAAAGATGCTCTTCGTGTTTCAAAAACTTTAGGTAGAAGGCCATTATAGTATGAATTCATCAAAATCAAAAACCCCATGTGACATGTGTATTAAGCAAAACCCTCTAACAAAGTTGCACCAAAATCCTGTTACATGTATATTTAAGTAGTCCTTCTAGAGTAGTATTTAAAAAATATCTTACTGCAGATGGATTTACGCAAATCATGCTACAGATGGATCAATAGAAATACGCAAATCATGTTACAGATAGATCAATAGATGTATGCAAATCATGCTACACTGCTACGGATAAATGTGCGCAAATATTGTTGTGGGTAGATTATGAGTAGATTAGTAGATGTACGCAAATCATGTTACAAGTGAATCTAAGAAAATCTAGCAACTGATGGATTTAAAAAAAACACTACAGGAGTAGGATTTCACCAAAGATAGTGTAGTTTAAAGTATTAACTTTTCTTTAGGAGATTTTAAAAAGTCTAAGCGCGTTATTACAACTACCAAGGCCCCAAAGTAGGTTTTTTTGTGCAGAATTGGAATTAGAGGTTAATAAATCATTTGTAGGCATTCCACTGGACAAAATTCACATGGATGCCGACATGGTAGAAAAACATAGGTTTTCAATTTTTCCTAAGCCCAATTCTTATTGTCTTTGCTCAATTTGTCTTCTTCTTATTATTATTATCTCCCACTGAAATATTCTTTTTGTATCCACCACTGAAATCTTCATCTTCTCATTGATTTATTATTATCTCCCACTGAAATATTCTTTTTTGTATCCACCACTGAAATCTTCATCTTCTCATCGATCCAAATTTTCCCTTCCCTCACCTTCTTCTCTTTCTTCTTCTTCTTCTTCTTCCTCCTCCTCCTCTTCTTCTCCTCTATCCACCTCCTCCTTTACATCTTGTTGAACTATTGATGTGAAATGCGATTAAAATTTACTTCTAGTTTGATTAAATTGCCAAAGAATCAGTTTCAACGTACAATTCTTGTGAATAAATTTCATCTTGAAGTCGAATGGTAGAATTGGCCAATTCTAATTTCCGTTACAGAATCATCATGCAACTAAACAACATGCTTGGAATTCAGCCCAATTCCAATTCATATGAGCTGTGGAATTGACTGAATTCAAATTCATGAGATTCGAGCAGACCTTAATTCTCCTTGTCCATAACAAAATAATTCTACGGGAAATTTTTAAAAATCAAATAGTTTCATGATCAAAACAAATGACAGTTGATTCAAAAAACACAACCCAATCAATTCCCATTTTCTAGTCCATAACCCAGGCAACCTCACTTTGCCAACTCATGGCTAACTAGCTTATCAGAAATTAAAAGGGAGAAGTGAAATGAAGTCATCTAACCGCGAAGAATGTTGATTCTTTGCCACTCCTTCACGGCCTGAACCGGGCGGTTCATTTGGATATATAAATATCCTATGATCAAATTATCGGGAGGGATTGATTAGGGTTAAATCTTAGCAGAGCCGGCTGCAGCGATTTCCTGTTCTTCCTGTCCGAGAGATAGCCGGCACAGGGACTCACTGTTCTTCCCGTCGAGAGAGGCCAGAGCCGGCCGCGCATCCTGCTTCTTCCCGTCCAGAGCCGGCCGACGTCTACAGCCACAGATTCCTTATTCTCCGTCCAGTCTGGTAAGGGAGGACCTGCTGCTTGGGGGGTGTTTTGGCTGGCGGCTCTTGATCGCCGACAAGTTCATCTTTGACCGCTCAGGTTCTATGATATTGTTGTAAACATTGCTCATTATTATAGTGGATCGTTCTCCGGTGCTCTCCCCGTGGATGTAGGAGTCGCTTATCTCCGAACCAATCTTTGTGTCGTCTGTGTGTGTGCTTGGTTTCTCGTATTGTTTATTTTGTACTATTGTTATTGCTCGGCTTAATTTCCGTTGCGCTATCCGCGGTGACAACGTAGTGGCAGATCGTACCAATATTTCATAACAATTGATATCAGAGGGAGGTTACGACCTTGGACCTCTGTGAGCAATAGCAATGGCGGCAAAATTCAAGATTCCGAAGTACGACGGCAAAATCGATTTTGGTTTGTGGAAGAAACGGATCAAGACGGTTCTCGTTCAGCAAGGTCTCCATAAAGCGCTTCTCGGCAAAGAGAAATCCGGGAAGAAGGATGACGGATGGTAGGAGCTTGATCTGAAAGCCATCAGTACGATCCAGTTGTGCCTAGCAGATGAAGTCATGTACAATGTAGTCGATGCTGAGACTACAGCTGATCTGTGGAGGAAATTGAAAGAGCTTCACATGTTCAAGTCGCTCACGAACAAGCTCTACATCAAGAAGCAGTTGTACAACTTAAGGATGTCAGAGAGCACTCAGTTGTTGGAGCACATGAACGTGTTCAACAAACTCATTTCTCAGTTGCGCAACATGGATGTGAAAGTTGAGGAAGAAGACCAGACTCTTCTTCTGATGTCTTCATTACCGAAGTCTTTTGATCATCTGGTCACCACAATTCTCTACGGTAAAGATACTCTGAAGATGGAAGAGGTGATGACGACTTTGCTCTCAAATGAAACGAGAAGCAAGTCTGGCCCCAGCACCAGCGAAGGACTGTTTATGAAGAGCAGCGAGCCGGTTAGAGGCAGATCCAAGGACAGAGGCAAGAAAGCAAATCGACCCATATCCAAGTCTAAGACCCGGAACAACAAGTGTCACTACTGCAAAGAAGAAGAAGGGCAATGAAAAAATAATTGTTCGAAGAAAAAGCTTAAAGAAAGGACTCAGGAGCCACAGCAGGCGACGGTGGCATCCGATAATGAGAGCGATGCTGACGTTCTTCATGTCTCACTCAGTCTCGACACCACAGAAGCCTGGATCATGGATACTGGGTGTTCCTATCACATGTGCCCGAACAAGGAATGGATTCATAGCTTCAGGAAATGTAATGGAGGACGGGTTCTGATGGGGAACAACTCAGAGTGCAGAACAATGGGGATTGGCAGCATCAGAATCAAAATGTTCGATGGAACCGTCAGAATGCTCACCGATGTTAGGTACGTGCCAGATTTAAGAAAGAGTCTGGTTTCTTTAGGTACTCTGGAGGCGGCCGGGTACTCTTACACCGGTGATGACAGCTACTTGAAAGTTAAGAAGGGCGCTCTGGTGGTCATGGAAGGAGAGCATTGTGGTACTCTCTATACGCTCATCGGATCCACTATTGTCGGTGACGCAGCTGTCTCTACGACGTCAGATGAAGACTCCTCTTTGCTGTGGCATGCCAGGCTTGGCCACATGAGCGAGAGAGGATTGCTGGAGCTGCATAAGAAATGCCTACTGAAAGGGATTAAGACGTGCAAGCTGGATTTCTGCGAGACGAGCGTTCTCGGGAAGCAGTGTAAAGTAAAGTTTGTGACGTCAAGCAAGCGTAACAGACAAGTATTGGAGTACATACACTCAGACGTTTGGGGGCCAGCCCCAGAGCCATCACTTGGAGGTGTCAGATACTTTGTGACCTTCATCGATGATTTCTCAAGAAAGGTCTGAATCTACTTTCTCAACCACAAGTCTGAGGTGTTCGAGAAATTCAAAATCTAGAAGACCAAAGTGGAGAAGCAGATCAGGAAGGAGGTGAAATAGCTCAGATCTGATAATGGCGACGAGTACACCTCAGCAGAGTTCCAGGCATACTGCAGTCAGGAGGGCATCACTCATCATCTCACCATTCCTGGTACACCGCATCAGAACGGGGCCGCGGAAAGGATGAATAGAACATTGCTGGAGAGAGCTCGGTGCATGCGTCTATTTGCCGACCTGTCAAAGTCTTTCTGGGCCGAAGCAATAAATACGGCATGTTATCTAGTGAATCGGTCTCCATCTATGTCAATAGATCTGAAGTCTCCTCAGGAAGTCTGGTCAGGTACATTTGTTATTTATTCTGATATTCATATTTTTGGTTGCCCTGTATACACACTGCTGCAGGACTCGGAGAGGACTAAGCTGGATGCTAAGTCCAAAAGATGTATCTATCTCGGCCAAAAGACCGGCACAAAAGGGTTCAAGCTGTGGAATCCTGAAACCAAGAAAGTGGAGGTAAAGCGCGACGTAATCTTCAATGAGGCTTCTATGCTGAAGAAGTCTCAGTCTCATGTCAAAGAAGTGGAAACGACGCTAGTCTCACCAGTGCAGGTGGAGCTGGAAGGAAGTGACAAAGCTAAAGATCATGATGATTTTCTCCGACTCGGAGGATACAGATGCTGTGCAACCTACTGATGCAGAGCCATACACGATTGCCAGAGTAAAGGCGAAGAGAGAGGCTGGATTGCCTCTCAGGCTACAAGACATAGTGGCATATGCTTTTCAGGTGATCTCCTCAGAACCGTGTTCCTACCGAGAAGCTCCAGAGAGCAGAGACAATTCTCAGTGGAAAGCTGTTATGGTGGAAGAGATGGACTCACTTCAGAAGAACCAGACAAGGGACTTGGTTAGTTTGCCCAAAGGAGCTAAGGCTATAAGCTCCAAATGGGTGTTCAGGAAGAAGGAGTGCACATCAGGAAAAGACCAGTGGAGGTACAAGGCCAGATTTGTTGCAAAGGGTTTCGCACAAAAGAGAGGTGTTGATTTCGATGAAATCTTCTCACCCGTTGTGAAGCACTGTTCCATACGGATGTTGCTTGCTATGACAGCGATATGGGACATGGAGCTGAAGCAGATGAACGTGAAGACGGCTTTTCTTCACGACAGCTTAGAGGAAGAGATCTACATACTGCAACCTGAGGGGTTCATTCGACCTGATGACGAGAAAAAGGTGTGTAAGCTGAAGAGATCTCTCTATGGATTGAAGCAGACTCCAAGAATGTGGTACAAGAGGTTTGACACCTTTATGACTTCACATGGTTACAACAGGAGCCAGTACGATAGCTGCGTCTTCTATAGATTTCTGGCAAATGGAGACATACTGATTCTGATGCTTTACCTCGACAACATGCTGATTGCTTGCAAGTCAGCTCGGGAGCTTCAAGTTCTGAAGCAGAAGCTACATGCTGAGTTCGAGATGAAAGATCTTGGTCACGCACAGAAAATCCTTGGGATGGAGATCAAGCGGGACAAAAAGCGAGGCATGCTTTGGCTTTTTCAGACTAGTTATATAAAGAAGGTTCTGGAGAAGTTCAGTATGAAGTAGTCGAAAACAGTTTCAACTCCTTTGGGACAACAGTTCAGATTGTCTTCACAACAGTGTCCAGACTCAGAAGAGTAACGCCAAAATATGCTCAGGGTGTCGTACGCTAGTGCTGTAGGATTCTTGATGTACGTCATGCTCTGTACGAGGGCAGATATCGCTCAGACCGTGAGCGTAGTCAGCAGATATAGGGGGAATCCAGGGAGACAGCACTGGGAAGCATTCAAGTGGATTTTGAGATACTTAAAGGGAACTCCAGCCGTCAGACTACTTTTCAGAAGGGGCAAGGATGTTGGTGCTCTAGAGGGCTTCGTCGATTCTGACTATGCCGAAGAAGATCTACTTCCGGGTACATCTTTCTTCTAGGTGGAGGTCCGATCAGTTGAAAAGCCACTCTTCAGGACATCGCTGCTCTATCCACGACAGAGGCGGAATACATTGCTGCAGTGGAAGCCGCAAAGAAAGCTATCTGGCTCAAAGGTCTCACTAAGGAACTCAGGATTACTCAGGAAGCTGTGAAGCTGCACTGTGACAGTCAAAGTGTGATTTGTCTTGCTAAGGACCCGGTCTACCACGCAAGAACAAAGCATATTGATGTGCGCTACCACAAGTTGAGGGAGTTCGTTGGAGGTGGAGACATTCAGTTACTGAATGTGCATATAGAGAACAATGTTGCAGATATGCTGACCAAGCCCCCGACAGCAGTCAAGTTCAAGCACTGCCTTGACTTGTCTCACATTTGTGTTTGCTGATAGTGGTGACCACGGAGAGAGGGGGTGTTCTTTTGGGAGAAGATCCAAGTTGGTGGTGGAGCTCAATTGCAAGGAGCGTCAAAGTGGAGTTTGTTGATTCTTTGACACCTCTTCATGGCCTGAACCGGCCGGTTCATTTGGATATATAAATATCCTATGATCAGATTATCGGGAGAGATTGATTAGGGTTAAATCTTGGCAGAGCCGGCTACAGCGATTTCCTGTTCTTCCTGTCTGAGAGAGAGCCGACACAGGGACTCACTGTTCTTCCCATCGAGAGAGGCCAGAGCCGGCTTCGCATTCGGCTTCTTCCCGTCCAGGGCCGGCCGACGTCTACAGCCGCAGATTCCTTCTTCTCCGTCCAGTCTGGTAAGGGAGGGTCGGCTGCTTGGGGGGTGTTTTGGCTGGTGGCTCTTGATCGTCGGAGATCGCCGACAAATTCATCTTTGACCGCTCAAGTTCTATGATATTGCTGAAAACATTGCTCATTATTATAGTGGATCGTTCTTCGGTGCTCTCCCCGTGGATGTAGGAGTCGCTTATCTCCGAACCACATAAATCTTTGTGTCGTCTGTGTGTGTGTGTTTGGTTTCTCGTATTGTTTATTTTGCGCTATTGTTATTGCTCGGCTTAATTTCCGTTGTGTTTTCCGCGGTGACAACGTAGTCGTGGATCGTACCAATATTTCATAACAGAAGAAATCATCTACATGAGAAGAAAATGCAAATACAATAAACGCCAGATACAATGATACACTTCCCACTTGAGATTACTAGCTGGCATCATTTCTCATCTAACTCATATAGCTTGAAAAAACACACAACTAAAGCAAATAACTCCAGGGCCTCTATTTACCATCTTATACCTATTTAACTTAACAGGGGCGGTAAGGAGTTGAATTACTTGATCAGTTCATCTAACCATACACAAATCACAAAGTATACCTTCAAAGCAATGGAGCGGAGGTATTTAGCGCGATCGGCGCCGGCCGCGCGCGCCCATTCCCGACCACCGTTTCTGTAGAAAGCCCGGCGGGCGGCCGCGACTGCTAGATCCACGTCCTCAGCGGTCGCCGCAGGGATATCCCCTGGAAATATCATGGAAATATAAACAAGATCAGAACGACGAGAAACTAAGATCCACCGAGAGAAGAGATTGCTGTCGGAACCAATCACGGTCTCGTTGGCAGGGTTGATGACGGGAATTCTCTTGCCCTTTGCTGGCTCCTTCCACTCTCCGTCGATGAAAAGCTGCCGGTGAGGGATCGGGATCGCCATTGCAAGTAGAGCGGGAAGATCGGCGAAGGATCGGCGACGAGATAGAGTGGAAATGGACGGATATTTTCAGTATAATAATAATGGAGGTTGGGCCAGCATAGCCGCATTGGCACCTAGCGAAATTGTCGCCTTTATTTCAGGCGACAATTTTGTCCGCGGGTTTTTTTTTCGCGTCTTCTAAAAATGTTTCTTATGCATTCATTTTTATGAGAGCTATAACTTTTATGTTGAACATTTCTCCTAAAAATATATGTACAAAACGTATGTCTAAAAAACATAAAACCTGAGCGTATTTTCAAAGTACAACTTGTACATATATTTTTAGGAAAAATAATCAACGCAAAAATTGTAGATTTTGTCAAGATCTACAACGTTCGTGTTGAACACATGTACAATCAAAAAAAATACAAAGATATCTTTATAATTATATTTGTATTATTATTTGTATTTTTTTCAATTATAGCACATAATATATCAGTTATTCCGCTAAAATCATTTTTTTGAGACCTACAAAAGGAGACTATATATTGAATATCTTTTAATTATTATTTATCATGCATGTTGCGGCCAAACTCGACGTCCCGGTCGGAGCAGAATAACTTGGACCGTCATATCTTACGGAGTGCCCGAGCCCGCACAGAGCCAATTAGAGAGAGAGATTGTGCACACAATGTTTTGACGTAGAAAAATCTCTCAACTGGGTAAAAAACTACGCGACCGGATCTATGTTGGTCAAACTTCACTATTTGCTTGCAGTTACAATTTTCTCGGAGAATCGAGAACGACATGCCACTTCTCGTTGCACTTTAGAGATGAGAGAGAGGGAGACTTAGGCTCACGACAGGCAACAGGCTGCTTCGCGTGAGGTTTGTTGCTTTGGCGAAGCGCACGAACGTGCACCTACTGTTGTAGGAACTTCCTTCTCGTCTCTTGTTCGTGGACTTGGACAGATTTTGGTGGCGAGTCAATACTTGCAGGTGGCTCGAAGAAGGCTCGAAGAAGGCTTGAAGATGTCTTGAAGGTGACTCGTAGGAGGAATTTTGCAGAGCTCTAGCCTGAGAAGAAAGAAAGCAGAAGAGCCAAAAGGTGAGAGAAATAAAGAGGTCTGAGTCTCCTTTTATAGGATTCAAAAGGTGGTTACGGTAGTTATGCGGCTATCCACACACTGTAACCACCGATATTATTTTTTGGTATAATTTTGAACATATATTTTGTTCATTATGTTTGTTGTTTGCAGACCAAATATTTAATTAATATCGCTCCCCACTAATCATGATGGTTAGTGGGTGGTTACTTAAGAAATGGACGGCGGTGATCGTTGCGGAGTGATCGGACAGCGAGGGAAGCCCGTCGTGGACGGACAGCCGAACCGGCAGCGAATGTTCATCGGCGGAGGAAAAGGCAGAGCCCGGAGCCGCGGGAGGTGCCCGCGGGAAAGGGCGGCCGGGCGCACCGCCCCATGCGGGCGGAGCCCGGAGCCCGGAGCAGGAAGAGCCCGCAGGGAAGGGACGGCCGGGCGCGCCGTCCCTTGCGGGCGGAACCCGCGGCCGTGGGAGGCGGCCACGAGAGGCGGCCGCGAGATGGGGCGGCCGGGTGCGCCGCCCCTTGTTGGCGGAGCCCGCGGCCGCGGGAGTTGGTCGCGGGGAAGGGGCGACAGGGCGTGAGCCGCCCGGCATCGGCGGCAGCGGTTACTTGAAAGTTGGGAGAAGTGGGATCACGTGCGCGGCGGTTTCTCCATGATCCCTATTTGGATAGTGGGATCATAAAAGAGTGGACTAATCACACTCCTAGCGTTTATAAAAGGGACTTGGCCCCATCAATTATCCCCCCCCCCAATCCTTAGTGTTAGAAACCGTTTTTGTGAGAAACGTGATGATTTATTCTCCTCTTATGAAGAATTCAATGAGCGACAATGATGGTGATGACAAACTGGGAGACACCAGAAAAGGCAAATGACAGCGCTTCGTTGGCGAAGGTAAATCTTAAAATGGAAGTTTCAAGCCAGACGACGAGCCCACCGACGCAGGAAGAAATTAACCGGCTGAGATGTCCCCGACGGGCGCTTCCCAAAGCGAAGTTGCCTCCCGGGCATGTGAGGACGAGCGCATACCCAGGCATGCTCGTGCTCCATCCCCGACGACTGCGCCTCTATGCACCGGGGGGCATGCAAGGCGCATGCAGGGGGCACGCCCAGGGGCGCGCACGGGCGCTCACCTGGGGGTGCGCACGGGAGACCGCGCACCCTAGGGCGTGCGCGGTTGCGCGCACGCACGCTCGCTTCTTAGCGCGTGCATACATTATCGCACGCCTGCTTTAGCATGTGCGAGCACTGCACTGCGTTCTCCTGTACTTGTATGGGTGCTTGCGCCCCCCCCCCCCCATTTGGGTAGGTGGGCCGGCGATCACGTACGTCTCTTGAGCGGATCAGGTACGTGTTATAACATCCTGACTTTTATTGGGCCCCAGAGCCCTAGAAGTCCCAATAAAAGTGACCTGAATCCTACCCATGACTTGGTAGAATGTAACCCTAAGCAAGAAGTGGAGCTAGAGAACTCCAATTTAAGTTATGTCAGTTCCCATGACATCGTATAATAGTACGAACGCATCGAAGCTCGTTCCGTTGGACCCCGAGATCATATAGTGGATGTGACCATCCCTCGTAAAATGTCGTGAAGTCAAGATTTTGAATATCGGTCTAGAAAACCCCGATTTAAGTTCTGTCAGCTCCTATGACATCGTATAGACAATACGAGCACGCCAGAACTCGTTCTGTCACAATCTGAGGTCTAACGATGAATATAGACATTTTGACCGATTTAATGCGTCGCGACACACAGATTTTGGATTTTTACCAAACGAATTCTGATTTGACCCCAATCAGTGGCTCTAGATTCATATAGTCAATACAAAGTCAACAGAAGTCGTCCCGGACAATTTCGATGATGATTGGTCAACTCTAGGTCAAATCGAGCGTGTTCGTGCACCGAAAAGCGTGCACACACAAATTATAACAAGACACCCCAACTTTGACCCGACCCCGATGTCTTGGACCCACTTTGACTTTGACCAGCATGTGGGACCCGCCCTAGGGTTGACTTTGGTAAAACCCCCTAAAAATCCAAATTTTTGGATTTTTCCAAAAGAGACACACACATCCTCCTCATTAATGGTCTAGGGCCCTCCTCCCCCTCACTCTTGGGACACCAACCGGCAAGAAGGAAGGCCATGGGACAAGATGGGACCAATCCCTCCTTACCCCTCCTTCTTCCCTCCACTTAGGAACCAAGGCCTAAGCCCACCTAAGGCAAGCCTAGAAAGGAGGCCCTACCTGCTCTTGGCCAACCAGGAGGAGCCATGTGTCCCCCCAAGTGGAGGAGAAGAACTCTTCCTCTCTCTCCCTCTCGGGTTAATCCCACACTGGGGGTGAGGGTGAGGCTGACCCCCCCCCCCAGGCTATAAAAGCCCCTGCACCCCTGCCTTTTTCCTCACCAATCCAAACGAGCCCAAGGAAGCCATCACTGGAACCCTAGCTCACCAGAAAACATCAACCCGAGCTCCACCACCCCGCCACCTTGCATGGCCTATCAAGCCGACCCCTCCCAAGCCCCTCCTGCACAGGTAGAAGCTCTATCCTCCTCCTTCCCCATCTTCTAGACGATCTGCATGGGCCTCCCGGCGGCCGAAGCGCCGCCGGCACCACCCAACCCATGCTCCAGGTCGGGTGGTGGCCACATGAAGTCTAGCCCCTCCCAGCGCCAGTGGTAGTGCTGGAGAAGAGCTAAACCACCATGATGACTTTTCCTGGTGGGGGAAAGTCGGGGTACCGCTGGAAAACGTCGCTCCGGCGGCACCCGAGAAATAGGGTTTTTGCTCTGTTTTATCTCTGGCGGCGCCCAACGGCGGTTGGTTGTCGGACCACCACCGGAGAAGAGCCCTGCCCCCAGCGCGCCGACCGGGGGGGTGGTGGTTTCGAGGCTGAGCTCAACGTCGGAGAGGCAGTGTGGCGCGGTGGCGCTGGGAGCAGAACCACCGCCACCCTGCTCTCGGTTTGGCTAAATCAGGTGGTGGTCGGCGGCGGCAGGCCGCCGGGCCACCACCCAGGGACTCGTCGGTCCCCGACGAACTGGCTGGGTGCGGTGCCGACACCTAGTAGCGGTCGGCCGGCGGTGGCAGAGGGTCGTCGCCTCTTTCTTCTGCAAGGAAGAAATCGTCGTCGTCCATCTCCGGTGAAGAGATGGACGGTAGGGATCACCTCCCCCCCCCCCCCCCCCCCCCGCCTCCATTTTTGTGCCCCCACAGCGGATCCGCGACTGATCTGTTGTGGGGAAGCAGCGGCGTGTTAAGCCGTCCAGCTCGATCTCAGCCGCAGAAATGGTGTTTGATCTACTAATTGCAGACCAAAACTCATCACATAACTTTGTGAATTTTTTGGGCCAATTCAGAGCCACAAGGGGAAAAATTGTCAACATGAAAAATGTTCCTCTCAAAGAGGACTCCCTCCACAAAAAATTTGAGAATTTTTGAAGATGATTTGGTATTTTTAAATACCTAAGCAAATCTTATTGGACCAAAATAAAGGCACAAAGTGGCTCGGAAAATTATGAAAATTTTTTTAGGCTTAGTTTATACCCCGTTAGAAGTTGTATTAAAATTGGTGGTATGGTGATAAGAATCAACATGTTTCCAAATTTGTATTATCCTAGGGTCGCGCTCAGAATTTAATTTTATCTTTCTCCTCGGAAACGAAAATTAGAGCGCGCGACCACTCTCCCTAAATTGGATATTAAATTTAAATTGCTTACCAACGAGAGTGGCCGAGGCAAGAAGCCAAGCTCTGAACATTCTGAGATTCTGTGAAACACTAAGCACCACGACCCTCGGGTAATTGGGCAGACTCGAAAAATAAAATACGAGTCGCGTGTTGCTAATCATGCCCAACAAATAATAAATGATGTAACTCCCAAAAGTCTTGATCTCATTAAGCTGTAAACTAAAAGGCGCAACCATATTATCAGATCGTATTCATAAATATATACCAAGAAAATAATGAAACCGAAGAAAGAATTGTGAATGTCTCCTGAAAACTATAAAGGAACAAAAAAATTACCTCCTGAGAACGGAGATGGAACTGAAGCCTCTTAAATGGAGTGACTGGACTACTAACCATTTTCTTTATGATTATTCCAGTCTTGCAATAGTCCAGTTTTCTTTAATTCATTTCAGTACAGTACATTCAATTCAACTCCAGTCTCGTACTGGTCAAGCTCATTTCAGTACTTTCAATTCAGTATTACTCCAGTCCCGTACTATTCAAGCTCATTTTATTTCAGTACTTTCAATTCAGTACTACTCCAGTCTCGTACTAGTCAACTCATTTCATTTCAGTACTTTCAATTCAGTACTACTCCAGTTTCGTACTGGTCACATTTCATTATGTAGCATTTATTATCCGGAGTTTAAATTACTGCAATTTACTATTATAGGCACGGGTCCTGCTCTAACGAGCAGTTGTATGTTAAGGTTGAACCTTAGTTGAGGATAACCAGAGTTGAAGT
Source organism: Platanthera guangdongensis (assembly GCA_039583875.1). NCBI lineage: Eukaryota > Viridiplantae > Streptophyta > Magnoliopsida > Asparagales > Orchidaceae > Platanthera > Platanthera guangdongensis. Next base: position 165,486,919 of record CM077159.1, read on the forward strand.
GTTCCTCCAGGATTAGCCACAAATAAGTGTCCCCACGCTCCTTGTCAAAAGTTGAGTTGAGCGTCGCTGCATGAAGGTTAATGTCTGTAGTGTAGGCCGCCGCAGACCCGATGCGTATTAGCATAAAAATTTGATGGATTGCTTGAAAATTGCTTGCGGTCAAATTGTGGCGAGTCAGTCCCTTTCGCAGACCGTTCGTACCGGTGCAGGAAGGTAGATGACTCAAGGTGACAGAGAGATGGGTACCACGAGCGACCGACCGTTATCTTTCCCCGTTGGGTTTTTCCTCCGTTGGTCGGCCAAAATGTTGAGTCTTCGAATGTCGCTCACATCCAAGAGTACACGGGGTTGTGGGTTAGGGCATGGGCTGTGCGATACGACCACCCCCAAAAGTGGCAGGACTGGCCACTGTCACCGACGACCACATCAGTGAGGCTCGCAGGGCTCGCTACCCTGCTTGAAAAGAAACGGTCCATACTATGTCAACATAGGATGTGTGTGCGCTGCTGTGAATGCATGCGATAGGATACAAAAGGTGTATTTCTGGTGTGCGGGTGTACCGGTAGAGCCCTTTTCATAACTGGTGTTAACATTACTGTCATTTCAGTTATGCTGCTGATCTTTTATTGCTGCTCCTAGATTAAATACTGTGATAACCCTCTCATGCTTCAGCTATTTTATACTGCTGGGTGCGTGTGTGCTCGTCCCCAGGATATGAATCCGAGGAGGGGGCTTGTTTCTACTTAGCCCTGTGACTAATGGTTATTTAAATGACCATTCACAGGAAATGGAACACCGTAGTGATCCCCTGCCACAGATGAATGCGCTAGCAGTTATGACTACTCAAGCTAAAGCATCACCGACGTCTCAAGAGTTTCAAGACGTGAGTACCAGTGAGTAGTTTAGAGATGGAAAATGAGGGTTATGTGTAGAACTCGTACAGCCTGCGGGCTTATATAAGAATATAGGTTAAAGCCTTGTACTCATGTAAATATTATACAGTTATATATATATATATATATATATATATATATATATATATATATATATATATATATATATATATATATATATATATATATATATATATATATATATATAGTGTTTTCCTGTTAATGCTTTCGCAATTCTCTAATGTGTTGTGAATGTTGTGATTCTAGCCAAGAAAGGCGTCCAACTAGTGCTTCGGAGAGTGAGTCGTCACCTCTTAAAGAAACACTGGTGGACGCCTTGGGCACGTAAGATCCCCTCCGGCTCGACCCGGGGCAAGGGTTTGGGGGGGAGGGGTCTTACACGTGCATACGTGTACATGCTCAGACATGACTTGTGCTGGTTTTATCTCCTTGTGTCAGGGTTGCGGTTATTGGGCGTTCAATTAAACACCTATTATTAGATTACCTTTTGTCTGACCTTTGTTGTTTACTTGATGACAAATCGTGATTGAAGAACTCTAAATGCTCACTCTACATCTTTTCGACATGTTTATTGCATCATTGCGAAGTGTTGTTTTTTTATCTTGTGATTGGAAAATAGTTTAAACTATTGTTTATCATTTCAGATATATTTTGTTGGCTAAGTAATAACCAACATCATAATTTTTCTCCAAGATCGTATAATTAGTAGATGATGTAATACATTGTGCTAAGTTGACAAATAAATTGGACTACTACAGGACATTGATATCATTATTAGAATCTATTAAACCAAAATATGTGTGTCATATCCACAAATCATACGATGATACTGATAACTCCCCAAAAGAAGTTATCTAGTTCCTTATTTTTATGTAATATTTGTGATAAATGAGAAGAAATGATTTAAATGAGTATAAATATTCATAAATTCATATTTATTTTATTTAAAGTTAATTAAACTATTTTGCTCATGTTTTTCTTACTAGAAATATCATGGAAATCGAACCGGAGAAGTAAAAGCTTGACTTATATTTTGGCTGTGCAGTTGTTACAGAAACCTGTTTTAGCTGTTATAACAAGTTTTGAACAGATTTAGAATTCGAATTTCGAATTTTGCGTCAAACTCAAATATGGAAGGTGACATCTACTGGGAGAGGGCTGCTCGTTTTTAAGATGGAAATCTCATTTCTAAAGGGGAGAATGAAATTTATTAGAGAGGGAGAGAGTTCTAAGAGCCATTATCTTGGAGAAGGAGAAGAACAACTAGGGTATGGAACCACCGACGAGAGGTAAGAAGGCTCTAAAACGAGATTTGAACGCAAAATACTGTAGTGTTTAAACTTCTAAAACCATGGCTAGTAAGATCTTTCATGCTGTATGGTTTCATCATTCTGACATAAACTAAATTTCTATGTCTTGTATGTTGAGACTACTTTGACTTATTGTGATGTGGTGATTGCAATTTTTCTTTTACGATTGTTTGAAAATCTATCTTTGTTGGATTTATGTTTTATTTTGTGAAGTTTTTGGATCAAGTATTTTTCTTCTAACTTACGTGACGAGATTCAAGAGAGGAGTTACATTATTTTAGGGTTGAATCCTTTATTTTGCACGGCGAGATTCGAGAGAGTAGTCTTGTAAATCTTTAGCCAAAATTCTGTCGTTATACTGCGCTGCAAGATTCGAGAAAGGAGGGACGTAAGTGTAGCATAAATTTCAACATAGCATAAAGAGATAAAGAGACTTCACTTCTCTGAGGGAATGATCTTTTCTCACTTCATATTACTTGATCCGACATGTGCAATTGCATATAATACGTAGATCTATTTCAGGCGTATCAAGTTTTTGGCGCCGTTGTCGGAGAAGTGAAACAAATTTAGTATTTTATTTCTTGCAATATTAGTGAATCTTAAGTATTTGGAGATCAAGCATTTTATTTTTATTTATCTATTTAAAATTTTGCTTAGTGCATGTCCAGATATCGAAATATTGAACTATTACTGTTAAATTCTGAAATTGAACGTACTTGCAAACAAAACAAAAAAGATTTTAGAACGATCAATATTATTCATCCTGAGAAGGATAATCACGCTCAAGATAACAAGAATGATAATGAGGGTCAAGTTGAACAAAACGTTTAACCTGTGGCACCACGAATGACATGTCAAGACTATAACACACCTTTTAGAGGAGGTTTGCATTCAAGTATAGCTCGACCGGCAATTGAAGTCAACAATTTTAAAATGGACCCATTAATTATGCAACAAGTACAATATAATAAGTTCGGGGGTCTCAATCATGAAGATGTGAATTCTCATTTACGGACCTTCTTAGCAATATGTGAAATGTTCAAGGTTAACGGTGTGTTTGAAGAAGCTATTCTACTAAGGTTATTTCCATTCTCATTAGAGGGACTAGCGAAGGACTGGTTAGACTCATTACTACATGACTCTATTGTACAACCCCATATTTTTTGGGTGGGACCAAGACACCCCAAGGGCCCGGATTGGGCTAGCTTTGGGTTTAAAATTGGATCAGATAAGAAAGTGGGCGGGAGGGCTCTCGCCGTGAGTAGGCGGGAAGGCTCTCGCCGAGGGGTCAAGTAACGCTAGTTCATCGAGCGCTACTCGCCGAACTCTGATTCGTTGAATCACGAAGGTCTAGTTCGGCAAACTGAGAAGGCTCAATTTATCGAGCTGAGAACGTTATTCGTCGAACGTAAATTCGTCGATCTGAGCCTTCGACTTAAAGTTATTTTCCTGGAGCAGACTTTAGGTTTAAGCCATAGCAGAACCAGGGCGGGCGGGAAGGCTCCCGCCATGGGCAGGCGAAAGGGCTCGCGCCTCTCGTGGGTGGAAGCCTATTCAGCCCTTGCCGTCGAGTGATGTTTCTCCACTCAACGCCCCTTTAGTCTCGTGGTTCCCGCCCGGGGTAGGCGGGAAGGCTCGCGCTCAGAACAAGCAGGGTTTCCGTAGAGCTCAGTAGGAAGAGCTTTCGCTAGATGGGACCCAGACCTGAAATTACTCAAATACCCTTGGGTCTGCATTTAGCCACTCAGAACAATGGAGTTTGGCTATTGGCAGACCAACCCATGGGCATTATAGTAATTTTAGGGCAACAAAATTATGCCTTTTGCAGACCAGATATTGAAAATCTATAAATAGATCCACAAGATACCTCAAAAGACAGATTTTTAGGATACTCTCATTTTTCCTTCTAGAGCTTTCTGAGGTACTGCTAGCTCAGCAATTGGCTTTAGAGGGGAAGTACTCAGAGAACTTCCCGGTTAGAGGAGGGACCTCCCAGCTGATGCTTTGGGTCAGTTCTTAGTCCTTTATCACTAGTCTGGGGTTAAGCTTTGGGAGAAATAGGTGTCGGTTACACCCCAAGGTCCGAACTCCCGTTGAGGCCAGTTTTTGGCTTCAACATTTCTGGTACGGTGAGCGTGGACCGTAGCTGACACAGGAAAATCCCAAGTTAACTCTCATAGCTGGGGACGAAGGAGAAGGAGCTGCCTCGGGGGGTTCTCCCTCTCGGGGAAGTGAGGTGACCTTGGGGATGCTGGAAGACTTTAGGAGGGAAGTCCTCCAGACCATCCACTTAGACTTCTCGATAAGAGGCGAGTGGGAGACTCCTCAGATCCCGGTGGTGGCTGCTCCATCATTGGGCGAGAACGCTCCAGGGCAACGCCCTGGGAAGGAGGTTCCGGCAGAGGCTGCGGAAAGGGATGTCCCCAGGCAGGAGTTGTTCCCGCGATAGACCAGTGCAGACAGGGTAAGCGAGCCGAGGTCGCGTGACGAACCCTCTCGACAGGCAGGGGGAGGGAGCCCCTTCAGTGAGCTCATCATCTCAACTTTGGTTCCGGAGAGGTTCCGGGAGCCAGACATGACCTATTATACAAGGAGGGATGACCCCACGCAGCATGTACAGTGATTTGAAGATGTCGTCTCCATAAGGCAAATGTCGGATGCCTTCAAGTGTTGGCTCTTCGCCATCACTCTGAAGTAGAAGACTAGGGACTGGTTCCACCAGTTGCCTGCGAGTTCGATCTACTGCTTCGCGGATCTGCGACGCGGGTTCTTGCTAAGGTTCTCAACGTCCAAGAAGAGGAAGAAGGGAGTAGAGTGCTTGTTTGCCATCAAGCAGAGATCGGAGCTGACGCTGGGACACTATGTCGATAGGTTCCAGGAGGAGATTCTGAAGGTTTAGGAGATGTCGGGATACACAGTGATGCTTGTCTTCACCCTTGGGCTGAGGTCCAACTTCTTTAACATGGAGCTGAAGAGAGTTCCCCCCTCTCCTTCGAGGAGCTGATGGAGAGAGAGGTGAAGGAAATCGAGATCGAGGCGGCCAATCCGGCGTTTGCCAAGAAGTTGGCCAAGTTGGCGGAGGATGATGGGAAGGAATCGGGAGCAGGGAGGCAGAGAGAGGAGAGAAGAAGAGAGGAACCCCGTGGGCAGGGGCAGCAACAAGGTTGGGGGCCGCGAGAGCCGAACAACAGGTTGGGTTGGAGGCCCCGGGAAGGTCACCCACATGGACAGGGTGGTGGTTTCCAAGGAAGGGACAACAACTGCGAGCAAAAGAGGTTCAACCAGCCGGCCTGGAGGCAGGTACAGAGGGGCCCCCTCCCGTCGTAGAAGGAAGCTATGGAGATAGTGAGGGGAAGAGGAGGAAGGAGAGGAGCTCAGGGAGGAGCAAGGAGGAGAGAAGGCAGGGTGGTATTGCCCTTCTATGACTTTCATCAGGAGGTGGGTCATGCAACAGCCACCTGCCCAAAGTTTCTAGAGATGAGATCAGCCTGGGGGCAGGTCCAGTAGCAGCCACCAGCGAGGATTGAGGAAGTTCTGCAAGGAGGAGGAGAAGATAGATGTGAAGACCGGATGGACGTGGGAGCCCGAGGAGGGATCGGGGTGATCCATGGTGTAACATCCCCTGGGCCGTCAGTGGGCCTCAGCCCACTAGGCCTCCGTTAGACCGTTATCGGGCTGTAGCCCAAACACCCCAACCCCTCTCCCTCCACTGGCGGGTTGTTGGTGGCCGCAGCCTCCCTTTGATGAGTGAAATTCTCCCGTTAAGCAGACAGCACGGGGACTTCCTAGGAGGTCACCCATCCCAGGACTTCTCCAGCCCGAGTACTGGGATGGGTGACCTCCTAGGAAGTCCCCGTGTTGTTCGCTTAACGGGAGAATTTCACTCATCAAAGGGAGGCTACGACTACCAACAACCCGCCTGTTGAGGGAGATGGGTTGGGGTGCTTGGGTTGCATCCCGGTAATGGTCTAACGGAGGCCTAGTGGGCTGAGACCCACGGACGGCCCAGGGGACGTTACAAATAAAAAGTGCAGCTCAATTGGTGATGAGAGTTGAAAGAACTCCATAGTTAAGCGTGATCGGGCTGGAGTAGTACTGGGATGAGTGACCTCATGGGAAGTCCTTGTTGAAGTTGGTGACCGGGCGGTCTGTCTTGGCGGGTTGAAGACCGCGCGGTCTGGCGGTTTGACTCACCGGCTTGTAAACCGGGCGGTCTAGCGATCTTCACAAGCGACCTCTCTGCTTCTCTTGTTGTAGCCGTGCAGTTAGCCCTTCTGTCTAACCGCGCGGCTTGTGCGGTTTACTTTGTATAGTCCGCTTAGCTTGTAAATTTTTAGTCCCACATCTCTTATTTGTATTCTCTCATCTCTCCTCCATTCTATATAAGGGAGGGCATACCTTTGTAATAGTTATCTTTTTTGGATAATAAAATTTCAATTATTCAAAAGTTTATCCACTTATTCTCTCTTTTTCGCTACTTTCTAACATGGTATCAGAGCATACGGTCATTTCCTCCCGATTCTGTGCGCTCTCTGTTGTTCGCGGCTTGTTTTCCGCTTTCTGCAACCTGTCTCGCGGCTTGCCTTCTCTTCTGTCCGCTACCCTGTTCGAGCGGCTTGTTTCTGTCCGCTGCCCTGTTCGCGCGGCTTGCTTCTTCTTGGTTCTCTTCTCCTACTGCTACTCGTCGCAGCGACCTGTTTCCTTGTCGCCGCGCTCCTTGCTCTTTCTTGCCTCTCCGACTTCCTAGTCTTTGCGGCTTGTCTCTACCCGCTGCGGACTTCTTCTCCCTGTCCGCTTCTGCTTTCCCCTTATCCGCTTGTCCCTATACTCGCGGTTTGCTGCTGTGCTCTGCCTGACCGTGCGGGTTGTTCCTTTCTCACCCGCATCTTGGTCGCGGTCACCTGCTCTTCTCCTCTCTTCTGTTCGCTCGGCCTTTTCAGTCCGCGCGACCTCTTCCCCGCTGTGCCTTTGCCCTCTTGCTAGCAGCTACTGTTCGCGCTCTACTTGTTGTTGCCTTCTACCCGCTCCTGCTTGCTAGTCGCGCCGGCCTCATCTTTTGACGTGCGACCTGTTCTCCTCTGTTCGCCCGACTTTTTCAAGCCATGCGACTTCTTTCCCTCTGCTTTGCTCTGCTTCTTGGTAGCGGCCTTCCTAGCCGCCCGACCTGTTTTCTGTTCGCCCGGCTTGGTGCTCTTTTCTCTTCTCGCGGCTTGTTCTTAGCGTCGCGGCTTGCTCCTCTCTTGCTTCCATGGCTTTCTCCTCCTCCAGCATGTCCGCCTCCGTGGTCACCTCTTCTGGTAGTGCTCATGTTGTTACTCGCGGAAGATGGCTAATCGACTCTGGTGCAACCAATCATATGACAGGCAATCCTCAATGTTTCTCTCTTCTTGACACACATGCTCAGTTGCCCCCGGTCATTGTTGCTGATGGATCTCCCTCCCCGGTCCATGGGACGGGCATGGTTCAAGTCACTCCATCTCTCTGTCTGGCTAATACCCTCTATGTGCCCAAGTTTTCGTGCAATTTATTATCGGTTACTTTTTTATGCAAGCAACTACGGTGTTCTTTCATATTCACCCCTAGCTCTTGTGCTTTTCAGGATCCGGACTCCCAACAGACGATTGCTACCGGGACTGAGAGTGGTGACCTCTACTTCCTCGACAACGTTTCTGCTCTATCCGCCTTCTCCTCCTCCTCTACAGATCTTCTCCAATGGCATCTTCGCCTTGGACATGCTCCTCCCCGAATTCTCCACCAGCTCCTGCTGCACCTCCCTCCTCATCATCCTCCTCTAAACTGTGATGCATGTCAACTTGGCAAACATCACCGCTCATCCTTCCCACCAACGCAAAGTCGGGGCTCTTCCCGTCCGTTCGACCTCGTTCACTCTGACATATGGGGTCCCGCTCCTAACCTCACCATCGGTCGGGGTAGTTCCTATTTTGTCACCTTCATTGATGACTTCTCTCGATGTACGTGGGTATATCTTCTCAAAGATCGCTCCGAGCTGTTCTCTGTTTGGACCTCATTTTATTCTATGGTTAAGACTCAGTTTGATACGTCTATTAAACTCCTTCGTTCAGACAATGCTAAGGAGTATCTTAGCCACGACTTCTCCTCCTTTTGTATTCACCATGGTGTTCTTCGTCAAACAAGTTGTGTCTACACCTCACAACAAAATGGGGTGGCGGAACGCAAAAACCGTCACCTCCTTGATGTCGCTTGCACTATGATGACTCAAATGCATGTTCCTCGCTCCTATTGGGGCTATGCTGTCCTCCTCTCCTGCTATCTCATCAATCGCCTTCCCTCCACAGTTCTCCACGGTGCTACCCCCTTCTCCATTCTTTATCCGGACAAGGATCCCTTTCCTCTTCCTCTGCACATCTTTGGGTGCACCACTTTTGTGCACTCTCCCGCTGCCACCCGTGATAAACTCTCACCACGTGCCACCAAATGTGTCTTTTTGGGCTACTCTCCCACTCAGAAAGGATATTGCTGCTTTGACCCTGTTACCCGCAAGCAATTTGTCTCTGCGGATGTCACCTTCTTTGCCAATGCCTCTTACTTCTCTCCCGCTTCCTCTTCTACTCCTCCTGATCCTACTTCTCATACCAACCCATCCATTCCCTCTGCTCCCACTGATGTTCCGCCATCTCCACCCACTCCACCGTCTTCCCCATCCTCATCATCTCCACCCTCTACTCTGCTTTCTCCATCCACTCCGCTGCCATCTCTCTCTACTCCCGGGCCAGCTCTCTCCACCACGGATACTCCGGATACTGAGGCACCTGCTGACCTGGATCTCCCGATTGCTCTTCGCAAAGGGGTTCGGGCCTGTACCCAACACCCGCTTGATGCAGTTGTTTCCTACGATCGTCTTACCCTTGCTCGCCGAACTTTTGCACTGGCTATCTCGGCCACTGCCACCCCTCGTTCCTATCATGAGGCCCTTGCTATTCCCCACTGGAAGCTGGCCATGGATGAGGAAATGACGACCCTCACGGAGCGGGGTACATGGACTCTTGTTCCTCCTCCCTTCGGTACTGATGTTGTTGGCTGTCGCTGGGTCTTTGTGGTCAAATTTCACCCAGACGGCACTGTGGATCGGTATAAGGCTCGCCTTGTTGCTAAGGGCTTTACTCAGACCTATGGGGTTGATTACTTTGACACCTTCTCCCCTGTGGCTCGTCTCAGCACTATCCGGGTCCTTCTCTCTGTGGCCGTCAATCGGGATTGGCCGATTTCTCAGCTGGACGTCAAGAATGCCTTCCTTTATGGTGATCTTCACGAGGCCGTTTACATGGAGCAACCTCCTGGGTATGTTGCTCAGGGGGAGACACGAGTATGCCGGCTGCAGAAGGCAATTTATGGCCTCAAGCAGAGTCCTCGAGCTTGGTTTGACAAGTTCAGCGGCATTGTGGTGGCTGTTGGTTTTGTGCGAAGCTCTGCTGATCACTCTCTCTTTATTCGCAAAACTCCTTCTGGGCTGGTTGTTCTTGCTGTGTACGTCGATGATATTCTTCTCACTGGCGATGACCAGGAAGGGGTAGCCCTGACAAAGCGACATCTTCGCCAACATCTGATCACTAAAGATATGGGCTCTCCAAAGTACTTTCTGGGGATCAAACTCTCTCGGAAGCCCGACTCCTTAGTTCTCTCTCAGCGTAAGTATGCCCTTGATCTTTTAAAAGAGGCAGGATTAACTGGAGCAAAACCTGCCCGATGCCCCATGGCTACTGGGGAGGACAAAACCTGGACAGATGATTCGCCTCCTCTTTCAGATAGTTCGCGGTACAGGCGTCTGGTTGGTAAGCTCATATATCTCACAGTGACCAGACCCGACATTTCCTATGCTGTGGGCAAGGTGAGTCAATTCATGCAAGCGCCTAGGGAGTGTCATCTACAGTCCGCCTTGCGGATCTTGGAGTATGTCAAAGCAGCGCCTGGGAAAGGATTACTTTTTCAGAAGAATGGTCATCTGAGGATTGAAGCCTACTCAGATGCAAGTTATGCTGATGACAAAGGGGATCGCAAGTCAACCTCAGGTTTTTGCACCTTTGTTGGGGGAAATCTGGTGAGCTGGAAGAGCAAGAAGCAGTCTGTTGTCTCCAGGTCCAGTGCAGAAGCTGAGTATCGCAGTATGGCGTCAACCACTTGTGAGTTGAAATGGTTGCGGGCTCTCATGCTAGATTTAGGAGAGGTGTACAACCATCCTCTACCTATGTTCTGTGATAACAAGGCCGCCATATACATCTCCAAAAATCTGGTATTCCATGAAAGAACAAAGCACATTGAGGTTGACTGCCATTTCATTCGTGAAGAGATTTTAAAAGAACAAATTTGCACTCCGTTTGTCACGTCTGATAAAGAGCTGGCTGACATCTTCACCAAGCCAGTTTCCGCCTCGTTTCAGCATGTTTGCGACAAGCTGGGCATGATTGATATATATGCTCCAGCTTGAGGGGGAGTGTTGAAGTTGGTGACCGGGCGGTCTGTCTTGGCGGGTTGAAGACCGCGCGGTCTGGCGGTTTGACTCACCGGCTTGTAAACCGGGCGGTCTAGCGATCTTCACAGGCGACCTCTCTACTTCTCTTGTTGTAGCCGTGCAGTTAGCCCTTCTGTCTAACCGCGCGGCTTGTGCGGTTTACTTTGTATAGTCCGCTTAGCTTGTAAATTTTTAGTCCCACATCTCTTATTTGTATTCTCTCATCTCTCCTCCATTCTATATAAGGGAGGGCATACCTTTGTAATAGTTATCTTTTTTGGATAATAAAATTTCAATTATTCAAAAGTTTATCCACTTGTTCTCTCTTTTTCGCTACTTTCTAACAGTCCTCGTGCTGTCTGCTTAACGGGAGAATTTCACTCATCAAAGGGAGACTGCGACCACCAACAACCCGCATGTGGAGGGAGAGGGGTTGGGGTGCTTGGGCTGTAGCCCGGTAACGGTCTAACGAAGGCCTAGTGGGCTGAGGCCCACAGACGGCCCAGGGGACGTTATACATGGGGTGTGGGGATCGAAGCCACTCGTGAGGGGAGCTTCCAAACATGTATCGAAGGAGCATCGCCTCGACCTCCCAGACCCCCCCCCCCCCCCCACAGGAGGAAAAAATCACTTTCTCAGTGAAGGACATGCCCGACTATGAAGACCCGTTTTGTGACGCCTTGGTGATCCCGACGGCGATAGAGAATTTCACGGTCTCCAGGATTCTGGTAGACAATGGGAGCTCCATGAATGTAATCTTCAAGAAAGCCTTTGATGAGATGAAGGTGGAAACTTGGAGCTTTCTAGTCTCGGATGGACCGTTGTTTGGGTTCTCGGGGGGAGCGGACGGAAGTTGAAGGAGGGGTAGGGCTGCATGTGACGTTGGGGGGGGGGGGGGTATCGAGGAATTGTCGGTTCGTCATCGTTGACGCTCTGAGCAGCTATAACGTAATCTTTGGGCGGCCTATTATCTACGCCTTTCGTTGCGTCCCCTTCTCGTTTCATCAGTGACTAAAGTTCAGCGGTGGAGGAATGCAGGTCATGATCAGGGGGGATCCTAAGGTGGCGAGGCAGTGCTACGTGTCTGCCGTCAATACCATTTCCTGGATGGTGGAGGCAGAGGAGCTAGAGAAGGAGATGGTTGTAACACTCCAAAGCCCAAATTTGGGTTTAGGTTGGGTGACACGGCCTGGGACACGGGCGTGTCCCAAGGCGTGTCCTGCTCGGTTGAGCAGCTTATCGAGTGCTCGACGAAATGCACTCAATGAGTTCTCGAGAGGGAACACGCCCTATGACACGGGCGTGTCCGAGGCATGTCCTCCTCTGGTCGACGAATTTCACTCGAGTAGATGCGCTCGACGAATTCTCCAGAGAGAGGGCACACGGCCTGTGACACGGGCATGTCACATGGTCGTGTTCTGCTGGGTCTCGAGGGGGTGTCTCGAGTAGGTCTTAAATGTCTCGAGTAAGGCGTAGGGTGGAACACAGGCGCATCAGTCATGTGACACGGGCGTGTCCTGTTCAATTACTCGAGTGGTTCTCTCGAGTAGGTCTCGAGTGGGTCTCGAGAGCTAGACATGGGCATGTCAGCCATGTGACACGGGCGTGTCTTATTCAATTACTCGAGTGGTGAGTAGGTCTCGAGTGGGTCTCGAGAGCTAGACACGGACGTGTCAGCCATGTGACACGGGCGTGTCACATGGCCGTGTCCTATTCTGGATAAGGCGGTTCGTGCGCCGCTTAAGGGACACAGCCTGTGATACGGGCGTGTCACAGGGCGTGTCCGAACCGAAATAGACATTTCAGGGAATTTTGTAGCAGTTCATTTCCTTCCTCTGGGATCTAATGACCCAGGTTTCTTCTTGCTGCTTTAAGGCCGAAAAGGAGAAGATAATTCTCATTTTACTTTGGTCATTCTCTTTCTAAAATAAGTGGAGAGAAGGGAGAGCAAGGAGCAAGAAGGAGAAGGAATCCGCTCGCTAGAGGAGCTGCAAAGTTCCGAAGCGAGGTCTGAGTTCAGATTCGTGGGGGCAAAGCTGTGGCAGTGATTTCCATCCGGCTAGGTCATGACTCCAAAGCGATCGTCAAGGGTAACGATCTCCTTCTTGGACAAGCGAAGTCCTACTTTATGCATAAGCATGGAATTCTCCACCAAGCGGTGGACAGCGTAAGTGATTCCATGTTGAGTCTGCATCTAGAGCCGGAAGTGTGTAGTATGTCATAGACATACTGTGTGAAGTCCACTCGGTCTGGTAGTCTGGATTGGTGATGTTTATATTGTGAACCGGAGAAGACTCCGTGTATTGTATGGATGTCTATGAATTGTGAATCCTTTCAAAGTTTGGTATGAGCCCTTGTATGGGTTGTGTTGGAATGGATTGGAAAGCGGCTCTGCAAGAGCTGTGTGCGAAGCAGGAAAGGGAAGGTCGACCCGCATCAAGATCTGCCCTATTGACGAATTGAGCAACGAGAAAAGGATGACCTGGACCTGTGTTGCGAGAGATCGATTGGTGGTAATGCATGGGCGGATGCGGCCCCGACACGGCTTACTGCACCACAATGGTGGGTTGATCTAGATGCGATCTAAATACTCAAGTTTGCCATGAGGTTAGCACCTCTGAGTGGGATGGGCGGAATGTCCCCAGCATGTGTGTTGGTAGACTAGGACCGGCCAACCAACAAGTTAAAAACCTATGCTCGGTGGTGGTGCCAAGGAGTCCGACCACCGTAATGTGCCCTGAGAGCACGGAGCATCTGGTGGAGGCGGGCGCTTGTGATACTGTTGTGATACTTGTTGTGATAGATATATGTTATGAGTGCAATGCATACATGGAAGAAACCACTGCCCCAGGTAAGGGGTAGGGTCGTTATAATTGGTCAGCTAATGTTGACCGTTGCTTTGTTTACCAATCTTGGGGTGGAGGTCTAACTGCAGGTGCTGACGGGTTGAATTGGATTGAGTGGATTGAAGCCCATGCTGCTTAAAGGCCCTTGAAGGTCGTGCGAAGTCTTGGATTTCATGTGTGGTCGGCTTGCGTGCCGATGTATGAAGCTATATATTGGTAAAGAGAAACATGTAAGGCCTTAAGGCCATGAGAGTTGTGTATTTGTATACATTCCCGGGCATATATAAATGTGTGGTTTATATATTTAGTGGACATTCATTCTAATGAGTTCGTATAACTTAAACTGCTTTCGCTAGAATGCTCTGAGTTAGGATACGAGTAGAACATGATTTTGATATTCATGCGTAATTCCGCCGTTTGTCTGTGAAATATGGCATGGGGCCCCGACCGGACCTACCGTTATATTCCATATGACAAATGGAGGAGGAAGCTGCGAGGGAAGGAGAGATGAGCCTAGGTGAGGCTGGGAAGAAGACTGAAGAAGAGGTTGTGGAGAGAGGAGTGGTGAGCCTAGGTGAGGCTGAAGAGAAGAATGCAGGGGAGAAAGGGGTAGAGGGAGAAGCTGTGGGTGAGACCCAGAGGGGCGAAGAAGCGGAGTTATCTGGGGAAGGCATGTTGGAGGCGATGGAGGTTGAGAGGGCAGAAGGTGAGGAGGAGTTGAGAGAAGAGGAGGAAAGAGCCAGCAAGGAGCAATCCCGGCTGGAGTCAGCGAAGAAAGTCGTGGAGATGGAGGTCATCAGCAGGGCAGGGAAGGCAGAGAAGGTAAGGGTCAGCGGAGGCTTGCACCCAAAAGACTAGGCAAGGATGCGGGAGTGCATCCAAAAGAATGTTGACATCTCTTCCTGGAGCGCGGTGGACATGTAGGGCATCGACGCTGATGTGGCTTGCCACCGTCTGAACCTGGATCCCAAGATGCATCCCATCCGCCAGAAGATGAGGACCATCGCCACCAAGCTGGAGGATCCCATCCGCGAAGAGGTTAAGAAGCTTCTCGATGCAGGTTTCATCTCGGAGATCCAGTACCCAGGCTGGGTCTCCAATGTGGTAATGGTAAAGAAGGGTGATGGGAAGTGGCGCATGTGTGTAGATTTATCTTTATTGAATAAATCGTGCCCTAAGGATTGCTACCCCTGCCTCGGATCAACGTGCTGGTTGATTCAGTCGTCGGTTTTTCTATTATGATTTTTTTGGATGCTTTTTCAGGTTATCACCAGATCCGCATGCATCCCCCCAATGTCAAAGATGTCTCCTTCATCACAAGGGAGGGATGCTTCAGCTATAAAATGATGCCCTTCGGGCTAAAGAACGTTGGGGCTACGTACCAGCGAATGATGGATCGGGTGTTTAAAAATCAGAGGGGTAGGAACCTGGAGGTCTACATAGATGACCGCATGGTAAAGAGCAGGGATGTGGGATCACACCTAGTTGACTTGGAGGAGACGTTCGCGACCCTGCGAGAGTTCAAGATGAGGTTAAACCCCCCAGAAGTGTGTCTTCGGGACAAGCCGAGGTAAGTTCCTCGGACACCTTCTAACCCCGACGGGGGTCGAGCCTAACCTGAATACGGTGAAGGCCATCGTGGAATTGGAATCACCTCGCAACGCCAAGGAGGTTCAACGATTGACGGGTAAGCTGGCCGGGCTGAGTCGGTTTCTCTCCCATGTCGGGGATAAGTACTCACACGTCTTCAAAAGGCTTCGGGGGAACAAAAAGTTTGAGTGGACGGAGGAATGTGAGTAGGCTTTTTGGGCATTGAAGGCTCAACTATCCCAAGCGCCGCTCCTACAGAGCCCAAAAGAGGGGGAGGATCTAGCCTTGTATCTGGGGTAGGGGCAGAGACTGTAAGTTCTGTGTTGGTAAGGGAAAAAGGGAAGACACAGTTACCCATCTACTACGTTAGTAGGATCTTGAAGAAGGCTGAGCTACGCTACCCCATCTTAGAGATGTTGGCTTTCTCTCTGATCGTCTCGACCAGGAAGCTCAGACCATATTTCCAAGCTCATTCGATCAAAGAGGTGACTAACCATCCACTGCGCAAGATTTTTGAGGGGGTGGAACACTCAGGGCGGTTGGCCAAGTGAGCCATTGAGCTCAGCAAGTTCGACGTCTCTTTTGTACCAAGGCTCTCCATCAAGGCGCAGACGGTGGCTGACTTCTTGTCTGACTATGCTATAGAGCTGTAGGGGGAGGAAGCACTGCCAAGGGAAGCATGGAAGATGTTCGTTGACGGAGCCTCGGGAAAGCATTCCCTTGGGGGAGGGGTAGTGTTGGTAAGCCCTAAAGGGGTCACCATAGAGCAAGCAGTGGCGCTGCACTTCCCGGTCACAAACAATAAGGCGTAGTATGAGGCTGTCATAGCCGGGTTGTGGTTGGCTAAGTATCTCGGGGTTTACGACGTGGAAGTGCTCACAGATTCACTGGTGGTTTCATCACAGATCAGTGGAGAATATGAAGCTCAGGATCCCACCCTCCAGAAGTACTTGTCCAAGGCTAGGGTGATTATCGGTGGGTTCCGAGCATTCGCGATTCAGTACGTCCCTAGGGAAGAGAATGAAGCAGCGGACCGATCGGCCAAGTTTGTACCCGGGGGGAACCCTGACCGAGCTATTTCATCCAGCGATCGAGGAGGGCGGGGGGGGGGGGGGGTGATGGAAATGGATCGACCACCGTCGTGGGTGGATCCCTTCGTGACCTTCTTCACTACAGGCATCCTCCCCGAAGGGGTCAAGGAAGCAAAGGGCTTTCAGCACAAAGCGACTAACTATCTTATGCATGAAGGGGGGTTACATCGGAAGATGCTATCATGCCTTTTGGCGCGATGTGTGGCGGAGGAAGAGATCCCAAGAATTTTGGAAGAAGTGCACTCTGGAGAATGTGGTAGCCATTCGGGGGGTAGAATGTTGGAAGTAAGGGTGGTTAGGCAGGGATACTTCTGGCCCACCCTGAGGAAGGATGCGGCAGAGTTTGCAAGGAGGTGCCAAAAGTGTCAACTTTACGCCCCCCTCCAACTCCTACCCGCTCAACGGATTTGAGGCATCACGACGCCATGACCTTTCGCCATTTGGGGGATGGACCTAGTCGGGTCGTTTGCTCCGGTGAGCGGGCAGAGATGGTTCCTCTTGGTTATGATCGACTACTTCTCAAAGTGGCTGGAGGTCAAGGCGTTGTCCAAGGTAACCTCCCAGGTCATCAATAACTTCGTTTGGGGAGAGATCATTTGTAGGCACAGGTTGCCTCAGGCCATTGTTATGGATAATGGACCACAGTTCACAAGAGAGAAGTTCATTTGCTTCTGCACTCAGTTGGGAATCGACCTCAGGTTTGCCTCTGTCCACCACCCCAGGAGCAACGGCCGGGTGGAGAAGGCAAACAAAATCATAGTGAACCTGCTCAAGAAGAAGGTGGAGAACTTGAGGGGAAGTTGGGTGAAGCAACTCCCCTCGGTGTTGTGGGCTCTGCGAACAACCCCAAACACGGCCACTGGCGAAACCCCCTTCAAACTCTCGCATGGGTGTGAGGCGGTCCTATCCGTGGAGTTCGAGGTTCAATACCCACGGGTTGCGGCCACAGACAAAGGATGTGATGCATAGAGGGAAGGAAATGAGGAGGAGATACAAATCTCATTGGACATGGTGGAGGAACTTCACGACGTGGCCGCCGTCATGTAAGAGAAGGTCAAGCGGCGGATGACAAAGTACTTTGACAAACACGTACATATCAAATAATTTGCCGAAGGAGATCTAGTACTAAAGAAAGTTGACGCTGCCGGAAGATTGGCCCCTGTGAGTAAACTCAACCTCAATTGGGAGGGGCCTCACATTGTTGAAAAAGTCCTGGGGTCAGGGGATATCGCCTCCAGAATGTGGAAGGGGTATCCATGAGTCACGCATGGAGTGGTGAAGACCTGAAGCATTTTTTATCCTTAGCATGGGTAAGATTGTGTGTTTAATTATGATAGTTATTTTAAAGATTGTTTCTTCACAGGTTCTGAAGTGTTTGTGATTTTGGGCAGCCCTGGGTAGACCCGCTGCCATGGCTTTCACTAGGTGGCAGGTTCGTAGGCTCACCTGGGGGAAGGAAAGGGAGATGGAAATTAGCAATACCCCGAGAGGATCCCGCTACTCATGCTCTCATTAGCTGGCAGGGCTGGAAGGCGCACTCGGCCCCGGGTAGACCCGCTGTCCAGGCTCTCACTAGCTGGTAGGTCTGTAGGCTCGCCTGGGGGGGGGGGGTAAGGGAATACCCCAAAAGAATCCTGTTGCTCAGGATCTCATTAGTTGGTTGGGCTGGAAGGCTCACTCGGCCCCGGGTAGACCCATTGATAGGGCTCTCACTAGCTGGCAGGTCCGTAGACTCGCCTGGAGGGAAAGGAAAGGGAGATGGAAATTAACAATACCCCGAGAGGATCCCCTGCTCAGGCTCTCATTAGCTGGCAGGGCTGGAAGACACACTGGCCCCGAGTAGACCCGTTGTCCAGACTCTCACTAGTTGGCAGGTCCGTAGGCTCGCCTAGGGGGGGGGGGGTAAGGGAATACCCCAAGAGGATCCCACTGCTCAGGCTCTCATTAGCTAGCAGGGCTGGAAGGCGCACTCGACCCCGGGTAGACCCGCTGCTAGGGCTCTCACTAGCTGGCAGATCTATAGGCTCGCCTTGGGGGA
The DNA here is from genome assembly GCA_039583875.1 of Platanthera guangdongensis. NCBI lineage: Eukaryota > Viridiplantae > Streptophyta > Magnoliopsida > Asparagales > Orchidaceae > Platanthera > Platanthera guangdongensis. The sequence goes on from CM077159.1 coordinate 165,505,196, forward strand.
AAGTAAATGGAGATGGAAATTAACAATACCCCGAGAGGATCCCGCTGCTCAGGCTCTCATTAGCTGGCAGGGCTGGAAGGCGCACTCGGCCCCGGGTAGACTCACTGTTCAGGCTCTCACTAGCTGGCAGGTCTGTAGGCTCGCCTGGGGGGGGGGGGGGGTAAGGGAATACCCCGAGAGGATCCCACTGCTCAGGCTCTCATTAGCTGACAGGGCTGGAAGGCGCACTCGGCCCCGGGTAGACCCGCTGCCAGGGATCTCACTAGCTGGCAGGTCCGTAGGATCGCCTGAGGGGAAAGGAAAGGGAGATGGAAATTAGCAATACCCCGAGAGGATACCCTGCTCAGGCTCTCATTAGCTGGCAGGGCTGGAAGGCGCACTCGGCCTCGAGTAGACCCGCTGTCCAGGCTCTCACTAGCTGGCAGGTTCGTAGGCTCGCCTGGGGGGAAAGGAAAGGGAGGAAGGATTGAGGTATCTTACAAGACCCCAAGTAGACCCACTGTCAAGCTCTCACTAGCTGACAGGGTCGTGGGCTCGCTTGGGGGGAAGAATGAAAAAAGGATTTTTTTTTGTTTAAGTGGTCCCAGGTGACCCGATGAACAGACTCACACCAAGCAGACAGGGTTGTTGAAATCATAATGGTGTCATGAAGCTCTTGATAACAAGTCTCCAAACAGCTAACACCAGTCCTAAGTAAGGATGGGATAACCCAGACCCCTCTCGGCAGGGCTCTAGGCATAACCCTCCTGGCAGGGGTCTCGACAGGGCTCTCGGCATAACCATCTCGGCTGGGCTCTCGCCATAGCCCTCTTGCCAGGGGTCCCGACAAGCACCTCTCGGCAGGGTTCTCGACACGGCCCTTTTGGCAAGACACTCGGCAGGTTCCTTCCGACAAGTTTTACTTAGCCAACTCTTCAAACGGGTGGCGGTCATCACCTAAGATCCTAGGGTTCACGCAAAGGTAATAAACATTCCAGCAAAAAGGCAGATCTTTCAATATAATATAAAAGTGGTAGCATCGGTTTGGGGAATCTCGCCTCTTGCAAAAAGTTACAAAAATAAGTTTGCAAAAATGAGTTTACAAAAATAAGGGTAAGATTACAATGAAAAAGCAAAGAGTGGAGGCTATTGGTCAGGCACGCTGGAGGTCCCGCCGGAGGTCCCGCTGGAGGTCCCGCTGGAGGTTCCGCTGGTGGAGTAGCCGGAGGTCTCACCAGATGAGCTGTCGCCAGATTCCTTGTTCTAGCCAAGCTCCGCCGCATCATTAATCAGAGAGTCATCCTCTCCCGCAGGCTTGGGGATGTGCTTGAACAACCAGGGCAAGATCCCTCGTGCCGTGAGAGTCTCGTCTCCTTCGTTCAAAAGCACTGACTCCTGAAGCACCTCGATGACCATCTTGGCGGCGGCTTGCGCGTTCTCCTGAACTAACACGTCGATCTCATATGCGGAATAATGACGGTGCTCGATTCCCTCCTCTAGCGACTGCCGAGCCTGGGCCAGGGCTAGGGCATCCTCCAGACGCTTCACCTCAGCTTGTAGCAGCTGGTTCTCGCACTCGATGCCAGCCACCCTTGCGCGAGATAGCTGGGCTTGCGCGAAGTCCTGCGAGATGGTCCGGTTAAGCGAAAAATATATATTAAGAGGATGAGAAATATTGAAGGGTACCGCTTACCTCGGTGGTCAGGCGAGAGGAGAAAAGTTGTTGGGAATCCTCCAAGTCGGCCTTCAGGGTGACCACTTCAGCTGCAGCGGCATCCCTTGCCTTGAGCATGTCGGCGAGGTTGCGCTCGATGGTAAGGGTGTGGCACCCAGCCTTATGTGAGAGCTGGACTGCACGAAGTTGGTCCTGGGCGACGTCGTAGATGAGGGCTCGGGTAGTCGTCTGATCAAACATGTCGGTGTCCTCCCAACCGTAGAGCCCATAGCCCAGCGCGAAGGCATCACCGGTGCTTAGGTCCCGCTCCCTCCAGGAGGGGAGAAGTGTGGAGACCGTGATGCGGTTTGTGGTATGGTCCCACTGGATCAAGGGCTTACCCTCCGCATCCAGGTACTTCTCGTCGAAGCCAAAAAGGAAAGGGAGATGGAAATTAGCAATACCCCGAGAGGATCCCCTACTCAGGCTCTCATTAGCTGGCAGGGCTGGAAGGCGCACTCGGCCCCGGGTAGACCCGTTGTCCAGGCTCTCATTAGCTGGCAGGTTCGTAGGCTCGTCTGGGTGTGGGGGTGGGGGGGGGGGTGTAAGGGAATACCCCGAGAGGATCGCGCTGCTCAGGCTCTCATTAGCCGGCAGGGCTGGAAGGCGCACTCGGCCCCAGGTAGACCTGCTGCCAGGACTCTCACTAGCTGGCAAGTTCGTAGGCTCGCCTGGGGGGGAGGAAAGGGAGATGGAAATTATCAATACTCCGAGAGTATCCTGCTGCTCAGGCTCTCATTAGCTGGCAGGGCTGGAAGGCGCACGCGGCCCCGGATAGACCCGCTGTCCAGGCTCTCACTAGCTGGCAGGTTCGTAGGCTCGCCTGGGGGGGGGGGGGTTAAGGGAATACCCCAAGAGGATCCCGCTACTCAGGCTCTCATTAGCTGGCAGGGCTGGAAGGCGCACTCGGCCCCGGGTAGACCCGATGTCAGGGCTCTCACTACCTGGCAGGTCCGTAGGCTCGCCTGGGGGGGGGGGAGAAAATAGAGATGGAAATTAGCAATACCCCGAGAGGATCCACTACTCAGACTCTCATTAGCTGGCAAGGCTGGAAGGAGCACTCGGCCCCGAGTAGACCCGCTGTCCAGGCTCTCACTAGCTGGCAGGTCCATAGGCTCGCCTGAGGGGGGGGGGGGGGGGGGGGGGTAAGGGAATACCCCGAGAGGATCCCGCTGCTCAGACTCTCATTAACTGGTAGGGCTTAAAGGCACACTCGGCCCCGGGTAGACCCGCTACCAGGGCTCTCACTAGCTGGCAGGTTTGTAAGATCGCCTGGGGGGGAAAGGAAAGGGAGATGGAAATTAGCAATACCCCGAGAGGATCCTGTTACTCAGGCTCTCATTAACTGGCAGGGCTGGAATGCGCACTCGGCACCGGGTAGACCTGCTGTCCTGGCTCTCACTAGCTGGAAGGTCTGTAGGCTCGCTTGGGGTGTAATGGAATACCCCGATAGGTTCCCGCTGCTCAGGCTCTCATTAGCTGGCAGGGCTGGAAGGCGCACTCGGCCCCGGGTAGACCTGCTGTCAGGGCTCTCACTAGCTGGCAGGTCTGTAGGCTTGCCTGGGGCAAAAGGAGAGGGAGGAAGGATTGTGGTATCTTGCAAGACCCCAAGTAGACCCGCTGTTAAGCTCTCACTAGCTGACAGGTCGTGGGGTCGCTTGGGTGGAGAAGGAAAAAAGGGATTTTTTTTTGTTTAAGTGGTCCCAAGTGGACCCGATGACCAGGCTCACACAAAGCAGACATGGTTGTTGAAATCATAATGATGTCATGAAGCTCTTGATAACAAGTTTCCAAACAGCTAACACCAGTCCTAAGTAAGGATGGGATAACCCAGACCCCTCTCGGCAGGGCTCTCGGCATAACTCTCCCGGCAGGGGTCTCGGCATGGCTCTCGGCATAACCCTCTCGACTGAACTCTCGCCATAGCCCTCTCGCTAGGGGTCCCAGCAAGCACCTCTCGACAGGGTTCCCGACACGGCCCTTTTGGCAAGACTCTCGACAGGTTCCTTCCGACAGGTTTTACTTAGCCAACTCTTCAAACGGGTGGCAGTCATCACCTAAGATCCTAAGGTTCACGCAAAGGTAATAAACATTCCAGCGAAAAGGCAGATCTTTCAATACAATATAAAAGTTGCAGCATCGGTTTGGGGAATTTTTCCTTTTGTAAAAAGTTACAAAAAAAGTTTACAAAAATAAGGGTAAGATTACAATGAAAAAGCAAAGAGTGGAGGATATTGGGCAGGCACGCTGGAGGTCCCGCTGGAGGTCTCGCTGGAGGTTCTGCTGGGGGAGTAACCGGAGGTCTCGCCGGATGAGCTGTCGCCAGATTCCTCGTTCAAGCCAAGCTCCGCCGCTTCATTAATCGGAGAGTCGTCCTCTCCCGCAGGCTTGGGGATGTGCTCGAACAACCAGGGCAAGATCCCTCACGCCGTGAGAGTCTCGTCTCCTTCATTCAAAAGCGCTGACTCCCGAAGCACCTCGATGACCATCTTGGCAGTGGCTTGCGCGTTCTCCTGAACTAGCACGTCGATCCCATATGCGAAATAATAACGGCGCTCGATTCTCTCCTCCGGCAACGGCCGGGCCTAAGACAGGGCTAGGGCATCCTCCAGGCGCTTCACCTCATCTTGCAGCAGCTGGTTCTCGCACTCGATGCCAGCCACCCTCACACGAGATAGATAGGCTCGCGCGAAGTCCTGCGAGATGGTCTGGTTAAGCATAAATATATATATTAAGAGGACGAGAAATATTGAAGGGTACCGCTTACCTCGGTGGTCAGGCGAGAGGAGAGAAGTTGTTGGGAAGCCACCAAGTCGGCCTTCAGGGTGACCACTTCAGCTGCAGCGACATCCCTTGCCTTGAGCATGTCGACGAGGTTGCACTCGATGGTAAGGGTGTGGAGCCCAGCCTTATGTGTCACAACCCGCATTTTCACCGCAAATAATGACTTATCAGAGTAAGGGAAAATGCACGTCATGATGCCACGTCAGCAGGGGATAACTGCGGACGCTCAGTCAGACACCTACTTAATCATGAAGAAAGATTCTTTAAGTTATTTTAAGAGAAAAAGCAGTTTAAGTGCAGTAGTTAGCTGTATCCCTCGGCTTAGTGGCTCATCTAGTCCACGAATCAAAATATAATTATACGCTGCGAAAAAATACTTATTTAGATTGACTCCAATATCCTGCATGAGTATAAATATCCCCAAAGGACGACTCATGCTGTGCAAGACTCTAAATTTATAATAGTAGTAATGATAGCTTTTACGGTCGCTAAATGTAACAAGTTAGAGTTTTTAAATTATGCAGTGCATGAAGTAGTAATAATAGATTTTATAGTTGAAAATACCTAAAATGCATTTCCTAGCATAAATCCTCCCAGAGAGCAAGTAGTACACATCCACATATAGAAAAAATAAGCAGCTAGCAAGTATCTAAACATAACAATTCTATGAGCGCCAACAAACTGACACGAACCCACTAACAGAAAAGTATGTCTGAACCAGTAACTAAAAGAAACAACAATCTACCTCGCTAAGACGAGGCAACAACCACGACCAACACAGCCGCCTAGAAACTCCAAAACCATCCCTGCTATCTGCTACAGCTCTGGACCTGAGGCATTCCAAAGACAGAACACCTCAGCAAGAAAGTACAAATGGTGGCAGAAAAATAAGCCAAAATAAACAAAGGTCAAAAGGGGTACCAACCCAAGACCAAAAGCACTGAAGTAAAGTACAGAAAGAAAATAAGACATCAACAAGAAAAGAACTCTTACGTGATTCGTCACGTTCAACAAGAGTACACCTGACGCACGAGGCTATAAGGTGACGACATGGATAAATCATAAGGAAAAAATACAAAACCTTTATTAGGCACCTGTGGTCGACTCTACCCAAAAAAACACGGGCGAAGTGGTCACTCGTGGACACACCCTCACGAATATAAAATCCGTCTAACTGCGAGGGAGTCTCATACTCTCCAACATACACCACAGACGCCCAAAACCCTGGTAGACTTCCACAAGGTACTAATAAAGGCATCAAACATTTGCGGAGGTGGTTTCTTCCACTAACTCCAGCAATTAAGAAACCCAAAGAAACCACAACACATATATCTCGAGATTTGGCTCGTCAGATTCTACTTGACCTTACTAGATTTAAGACGCGGTTGATCAACTCTTAGAAACGATTTACAATCCTGGATCACTCTAATCCGTTCAATAACGATATCTTAGGCGTTTAAAGCTATCAATAAGACACTTCAAGAATGATCAAACATAACCGGACAAAATCGAGTTCACCATGACAAAACATTACAACATCATGTGATCATTGAGAAGGTAAATCATAACAATAGTTTGGAAGAATAAGTGTAGAAAATTTAAAAAACATGAAAACATAGCCGTTACCATCAAATCGGAAAAGGAGAAACGAGGGGAAACCACCACTTGCCTTGGTTTTACCGGAAAAGTCCTCTGAATCACTCCATGTCGTAGATCAGGGCAAAAAGGATGTGTGAGGAGTTGAAATCTGAAGAAGAACGACCAAAAAAGGGTTCGGGCAGAAAAACCCTAACGAAAAATCTCCAGAAATGGGGAAGATATTACCACGATGGCGTAGCTCTCGGCGAGAGCTTTCCAGATCTGTGATCGGATAAAGATTTCGAGCACCGGAGCACCGTCGGCGGCCACCAGAAGGTTCACGAAATATTTTCTCTCTCACGCTCACGCCGCTCTGGTTCGGGAGGAAAAAGATCGGAGAAGATGTTTTCTTTCTTAATAAAACTACCAGAGTATATATATATATATCTATCTATTATTAATAAAGTTGATTGCATTCTCTCCGTCAAGCCCGAATCCCGACCGAATCCCTTAGCCTGCACGATGCTGCGTGCTGCCCTCGCCGCTTCCGCCTCTCCCCGCTACCGCCACGGATGTCGCCTCGACAGCGCCTTTCCTCCGCGTGTCATCGCGCCACTCTCCTCTTCCTCGCGCCACGCAACCCGCACTCCTCCTTATCTTCCTCCTCAACGACTCAAGTTGCAGTCGCACTGTTGCTTCCGCCTCCGCGTTGCCTCCCACCGCTTCTGCCACGCCCGATTCCGCTTTCGCTTCCGCTGTTCCTGCCGCCTGCACTGCGACGGTAACTCCCGATGCCTCCTCTGCACTATTAATTCCTTTTCCTGCTGATTGCTATCTCCGTCTTCCCAGCATAGCACTTTTTCATGCTTAACTTCAACATCGGATGGCCCCATATGTCTTTTTTACTTCATTTGTTTTTCTTTTCAATGCAGTGTCGCACAGATTTCGCCCTGTTTCTGACGACAGTGTCCGACTCCATTCTGCTCTGCTATTAGGTTTGACATCGACGGCAATCGCTCGCCTCTTCTTCCCAAACGTCGCACTTTCAGCCTGCTCTGCTATTAGGTAATCTCCAAAATTAGCCGGAGTTCACCTGTTATTTTTTCTTCCATGAACTTAGTTCCTCTTTTGGATGTTTGTTCTCTCCTCTCTACATGTGTGCTACGAAGTTGAAATTGTTGGATACTTGGATTATTCCGTGTGCATCACATTATTTTAGATTTTCCCACGTTACTACGCTCTCATCACTTCATCAGAGTTCCCATTACGGTGCAATTACACTTCACTCTACATTTGTGTTGTGTCGGGAATGCTTAAAACTCATAAGAAAAGAGTGAAAATTGTTATAGTGAAAAGATGGTTGGAGTACTATTGAAGGCCAAGTAATCAGACAATTCAGTAGATCCTGCATGTAAAAAAGGTAACTGACACTCAAAACAATCAATAGACTTAACATGAAAATTAGGAGAAAAGGGAAAGTTAGGAGTCATATGGCAAAAAATCGTACAAAAATACGACGACAACAGAAAGTAAACACCTGAAAAATCACTCAAGAAAAATATTAACAAAATAGCAAGATTCATAAATTTGAACTAACATAAAGAAAAATGAAATAGCCTGCTCATGAAATATATCCACCTATACATCAGAGAGGTAATTGGGTTTGAAAAGAAAATGACCAACCCAAACTACTCATGCAATATGGTTTATAATGCTTATAAAGAGTTTGGGATTGTACTGAATTTCCAATTCAGCCTTGCAATAGGTCAGTAGCAAATGAGAGTTGCTATAATTTTAAATATAAGAATTAGTGTAGCCAAACTACAACTAGGTATTTCTGAACAAGAATGTCTTCTTCAGCCAGGTTCACTTTGCTATTTCCCCAATTTCTATGTCGCCCTATCGATTTGTGTGCGGTTGGAAAAAATATGCCCTGTGAAATTGCACCTCTATAATTGCACTTCACCTCTGATTGTGCATTATTTCTGTTGATATTGGTAGAAATTTCAACTGTACAGTTGCACATTACCTTTGATTGCTGAATTTTTTTTTTTGATATTGGTAATTAGTAACATAGGCACTGTGCATTATTTCGGTTGATATTGGTAGAAATTTCAACTGTACAGCTGCACATTACCTTTGATTGCTGAAATTTTTTTTTGATATTGGTAATTAGTAACATAGGCACACATTACTGTAGGAACCACTGCTTGATAATATCTCTCGCCATACTCTACTGCAAAGATCCTTGGTTTATGGTTGATCTTATAATGGGGGCACATGTTATAGAGATTTGTTTGTCAGGGAACAAGCAATTTGAATGTCTGTATCAACCTTCAAGTTAATTGGATGAAGAACGTCTGAACGATCTCATCTCTACATGGACAAGCTGCCTATGAAGTTTTCCGTGACGAGAGGAAATCTTTAAAACGTCACGCCATTTTTGTAAAATTGTTGTCATGCCGCAGATGTTTTATATAAGTTGACTGTAGTCGTTATGAGGATGCAAAGACGGACGAGTTACAAAACTATACGAACCGAAATCAATGAATTATTACAGTACAGAAACATTAGGACTGTGACTTCTTCAGCACAACGTAAACAGTGAAGCATCTAATTAGGGAAGTAAACAATTCTGTAAAATCATCCAATAATATTCATGAAAAATTAGTGGGAACTGTAGGCTACAGAGAGGCATGTGCCTCTCATTTACCTTAATTTAGTGAACTAAATTTTATGAAGGTTATTTATGATCCACGGTTATTTTAAAAAACAGGCAGAAAAGCCATCTTTCACTACTGTGTCTGCCCTACTAACCATGTCTAACCTGATTTACAATTATAACATTGTTTTACCCTTTCGTTTAAACCATACCTCTGAGAACAAACACCATCAATTCATTTCCCTAAAATTATAATGTTCACCTTTTTGATGTACGATTTTAACACTGTTTTAAACCATGCCTTTGAGAACAAACCCCATCATCAATTTCTGCCTCTGAAATTATAAACTTTACCTCTGAGATTACACGCCTCCATCATCATCATCCAACATGTCTCATTTTAAGAAACCTATTGCATGTCCAGTTCCTTGAAATTTTGGCACTCTGCTCTGAGAAAATTTCCCCTCTTTCTCATGTTCGCTTCTATAAATTTTAATTACGTAGAAGTTTGGAGATATCTGAAATATAACTCCCCGAAAACCCCCAGCCGCCCGCCGCCTGTCCATTCCTGCCGCGTGCCCGAGTCGTCGTTCACAACGGTGCAATCCCGGCAAACCGCTCGCCGCTCTTCCGCACGCCGATGCAAGGCCTGCTTTGTCAGCGCACTGTTCGGCGCTTATCCCGCCGCCTGCCACAGCCGTGATGACGCCCCCCCCCACTTCTTCTTCGTTGTTCATCACTTAACCCGACGGTTGGCCCTTCCACCGCTTTGTCTTCCTCTTTACATCTCATCCCGCCGCACTCCTGCCCCTGTTCGCACTGCTGCTCGCCCGGCTTGCCGACCTTTGCCCGACACTTGCTTCTTCTCATTCGTCGACCCATCAACGACATCTTCAAAGCGGTCTCCTCCCACTACAAAAGCAACCTCGGTATTCCTGCAAACCCTTGACAACTTCATGTTCTTCCTGCCATCTCGACCCTGGAGATCACCATCCTCAACGGCTAGGGTTCTTTTCTTCCCACTCTGATCACCTTCCTCCTCTATTTCGATGTCTTCCTCAAGCGGAATCGGAGAGTTCGGGTTGCAGACATGGACGCGATGAGCGTGGATCAACTCCGGCCCAGCTGCCGCATGCCGTGCACTGACTCCTCGCCGCCCGGCACGTCATCCGCCGCTGTGCTCCGCTATTTCCCCATCACTACCTCTGCCCGCCGTATACACGTTGCTGCTTGCTGCGTTTCAATTTTAAAATCCGTCGCCCTTCGTGCCTCAAACACGCTCCGCTGACCCTTCCTTCTGCTCTTCACAACATTGTGTTCCTCTTCCCCTTCAGTTTCCTCTTGCGAGCATAGGGAATCGGCCTTTGTCGTTGAGATTGTGCAGCAGCTCCTGCCGTGAGGAACTTTATCTCCTTCTTCTTCTCCTTCAGCGAAAATGTGAAATCGTTTCTCACACTTGGAAGTGTTTACAACTTCCTCTCTTAACGTCACGACGGATGTTAATTTCTACCTATTTCTTCCTTATACCACGTTTTTATTTCAGCGTCCAGCTCCCCTGCATCGACCAACGACTTCTCTTCAAGCGACTTCAGCTATGGTCTCAATCTACCATGCACTAATAAATAATTGCATAACTTCTTCAATGCATCGTACTGCTGTTTACATCGAGAGATCTTTGAAAGCGAGTTCCTACACTCATTTGCTCAACTTCTGTAGTTTATAATGATATCAGTTTGCGATCACGTTGAACGAGTTGCTCCATACTGATTAAGCAGTTTATATACTTCGCTTTGGATTCACTAAACATTTTTTATGGATGAATACATGTTCTCGAAATTACCTTTACTTATACATTGTTCAGCTCCTACCTTCAATCATAAGTAATAATATTTTTTGACAATATACGCATTTCAAGATTTCCTCCCCAACTTCCGTAATCGTAATGTTTAATCAACTACAGCCCGATGTCACTTCATTATATGGAGATCAACTCTGAACAAGCCGCCTGTGCAAACTACTTCTTCACCACACGTAAATTATTTGTCCACAATAACATATGTTGCACGTGTTTTTCTCCACCAATAAATGCTAACACACGTGTCATCGTCATTCCCTCAATGTATCAAAGGGCATCAAACAGAATATTGATCATCTTGACGTCAGTTGGATCGCTCGCTCTTATGCAACTGTATGTTGCTTAGATAAATGTCCCATTGTCCATCGCACACTTTTCGCCAACCATGTCGCGTAACAAGTACCTCTATTTCAACACAGTGTGCTCCACTACAACAGTCATGTCCCAGCAGAGATGCATGACATCATTACTTAAAATCCCCAAAATGTCCTAACCACATACGCACATTATCACAGTGTCAGTACTGCCCACATTTGCACGCAAATTTCTAAGTTCTCATATACTACACTCTCAGCACAGAAGAAAACGTACGTGTACTACTACTGAAAAAATACAGTTACAAGTCCTCATCTACTATAACTATTCTAATTATGTCTACAGTACCAACGCATTCGATGAATTTTCAACGTGCTATGTTTTTACGTTACTTACTAAATATATATCAACTCAGGTTGTACTACAATCTCTCCTCCGCACCACCATGGACACAGTTGAAGCACGTCGTACTGCTCAACGAGCTGCTAATCGTGAACGTTCACGAATTAGGAGAGCCAGGATGACAACAGAACAACGCGAACGAGAACATGCTTCTAATCGAGCCCGTCACAGATCTCGGTGGTTGCAATTGACGGAAGCACAAAAAGAGCATCAACGAGCCATTTGGCGTACTGCCGCTCGAAACCGTGCTCAACGGCAGCATCTTCTTGAATCGCACAATGTTGAAATGTCACATGAAAATATCCATGAGTCCTCAACTTCTACACCCCCATGTGACTCCACTGGGCCTACATCAACAGCCAACAAATACCCTGTCCAAACTACTGCTGCGCCCCAGATACAATCTCTAAACACAGTAACATCTACTCCATCTACTGTTGTCCACCGATATGTTTTAACAACCGTGTCGTCGTCATTCACTCATGCTACGCAACCACTTCACACTGGAGAATCATCATGTTCTCACAGATCTGTTCTACCATTACGTGATACTTACCTCCCACAAAACTCTGTACAAACAGCACATGTACCAGAATTGTTCGTGCAACAGCCAGATGAACATTTATTACAACGTACGTACTTTGTAACTACAATACAATGTAAATGCTGTTTATACTTCATTAATTTTGTACGTTAACACCTCCGCAATTTCTCATCTACATAGAAATTTATGCATCCCATACGCCTCTGTCTGACAACGAAATCGAGTCCACCTCTGATGATAACACCACTGCTACAAATCATTGTTCCAGAAGTCATAATAGTGCCCGTATTTCAAATGTACGGCAACATATTACGTACTTACAGCTACAACAACCAAAAGTGTGTAATTACTGTCAGGCTAAGTTGTTTGATGGTGAAACAACAACAATGTGCTGCAACAATGGAAGAGTCCGCATACCAACTCCACCATGCCCAGATGAGCTCTATAATTTATTTACAGGTGCTTCTGCACAGAGCCGTCATTTCAGAAGATATATTCGTTCATACAATCATGTATTCTCTTTCACATCTATGAGTGTAAACTTAGACCCAACTTTGGCTGCTGATCAACACAGTGTTTACACTTTCCGAGCTCACGGAGCAATATACCATCGAATTGGGTCACTTCTTCCTACTCCAAATACAAGACCAAGATATCTACAACTATACATATATGATACAGAACATGAAATTGATAATCGTTTACAGGAGAACTCAGAATTAGATCGCTCATTATTGCAAAAAAATCCGAGCAATTTTAGATGCGTGCAATCCATTTGTACTGATGTTCCGCCGACTGTCTGAGCGTGAAGACATTATCAACTGCAAATTAGTTATCAAAGAACGTCCAACACGTGAACAACAATATATATTACCAACAGCCTCACAAGTTGCTGCTATAATTGTTGGAGCTGAAGATTATTTTGATTCAAACGAACGCAACATAACTGTTGAAACAACTGAAGGCCATATAGTTACCGTGCAAGAATACACTGGTTTCTACGATCCTCTTCAATACCCGCTACTTCTCCCATACGGAACATATGGTTGGATAGCTGAATATAAAGGATTAAATAATCTACGTGTTAGCTGCTGCGACTACTACTCCTACGTACTACAGGTATACAGTGTAGGTTTTTTTACAATAATCCTTATAATTGTACAGCAAATATATTTATGCTGAAATTCATATCACTATAGGATCGTGGTCCACTTTTATCATTACCGTTACACGGATGTCGCCTTCTACAACAATATGTTGTTGACAACTACATCAAAATAGAAACTCAAAAATTAAGATGGATTACAAGAAATCAAAATTCTCTTCGTGCTGAACTCTATTGTGGGTTACAAGATTGCCTCAATGCTGGAGAACTTAGTGGAGGTATTACAATTTTTTCATGACAATATATAATAATATTATTTTCTATATTCATCGTTTTACTGACATATAATATACTATTGTGACTCAGCAAATATTGGTCATCGTATGATTTTACCATCATCCTTTGTTGGAAGTCCGCGCGACATATACCAACGTTATCAAGACGCAATGTCTGTTGTTCAACAGTATGGTAGACCAGATATATTTTTAACGATGACATGCAATTCATCATGGCCAGAAATTACAGAATTGCTCTACTCTGCACAAACCCCTCAAGATCGTCCTGATATAGTCAGTCGAATATTCAACGCTAAGTACACAAAATTAAAGCATGATCTTTTCCATCGGCATATTTTGGGTAAGACAATTAGTCATGTACATGTCATTGAGTTTCAAAAAAGAGGTTTACCTCATGTTCATATGTTGATCATTTTCGATGCACGCGACAAAATGAATACTCCAGATGATTATGACCATATTGTTCGTGCTGAACTCCCTCATATTGAACATGAGCCTGAACTATACAATGCCGTTGTACGACATATGATTCATGGTCCATGTGGACATGTAAATCCTCACGCACCATGCATGAAGCATGGTAGCTGCAAAAAAGGTTACCCAAAAAATTTTGCTGCACATACAATACAAGGAGCTGACTCATACTCGATTTACCGCCGACGAAATAATGGACGTTCATTCCGTCTACGACGTGCTGCAGATTTTAATATTACCAACCAATGGGTTGTGCCGTACAATCCATATCTGCTGTTAAAATATGACTGCCATATAAATGTTGAAATCTGTAGTAGTATTAAAAGTATTAAATACTTATACAAATACATTCACAAAGGACCTGACTGTGTTGAATTTGAAATCCATGATACTGCTGATCGGAATGAAATATCTCAATATGTAAACGGTCGATGGATATGTCCTCAAGAAGCATTCTGGAAAATATTCAAGTTCAATATGTACCAGACATATCCTTCGGTAATTCGTTTACAAATACATCTGCCAAACAAACACCAGGTTCAGTTTCGCAATACTGATGTACTTACTACCATTCTTGCAAATGAGTGCAACTCCCGTACAATGTTAACTGAGTTCTTCAGCATTAATGACAGTAACCAAGAGGAACACGACTACTTCTACACTGAATTTCCAAAACACTACACATGGAACTCAACTTCAAGAACTTGGCATAAACGAAGGCGCCGTCAAAAGATTATTGCTCGATTGTACTCCGTACATCCTTCAGAAGGAGAAAGATTTTACCTGCGCATGCTTCTAAATCATATTCGAGCACCACGATCTTTCACACATTTGATGACAGTTGGTACTATTACTCACCAAACATTTAAATCCGCGGCTGAACATTATGGTCTATTAGAACGAGACAACAGCCTACATAGTTGTATGTTTGATGCTAAAGAGTTTCAGATGCCCGCAACATTACGGACTTTATTTACAACAATTTTGCTATTTTGCAATCCCACAGATGTTAGAGAGCTTTGGAATGCCAATTACACAGCAATGACAGAAGATTTCAATACATTGCCATTTACCAACGACATATACGTCCTCAACAAACTACTTCGTGAAATCAACAACATTCTTCAACAACACAACAAATCAATTACACAGTTTGATATCCCGAACATGTCTTCAACATTCGAAAATATTACAGACTTTTCCACCTTAATTGCAGATGAGCTATCAATGCCTAATTCAACTACAGATCTTGCTTCAGTTTCATCATTAAACCACCGTCAATCTTATATCTTCCACATTATTACTGAATGTGTTAGACAAGGCACTGGCGGTATTTTCTTCATTGACGGACCTGCTAGCACTGGAAAAACCTTTCTATACAAGGCCATACTTGCATACCTACGGAAAATGGTCATATTATACTTGTCACTGCATCATCAGGCATTGCTGCAACTCTTCTTCCAGGCGGAAATACAGCACATTTGAGATTCAAGATTCCTATTCCTATTGAACCAGGATCATACTGTAAATTCACAAAAACATCAGATATGCAACAACTCTTACAACACTGCTCCGCTATTCTGTGGGATGAGGCACCTATGTCACACAAACATATTTTCGAAGCTGTTGACCGCTCATTACGAGATGTTCTAAACACAAATCTACCTTTCGGTAATAAATTTCTAATCATGGGCGGCGATTTCCGTCAAATTCCACCAGTTGTACTCAACGGAACAGTGTCTCAAATTATTAATGCCAGTATTGTTACATCGCCATTGTGGTTATCTGTGAAACTACTATCGCTAACTGAAAATATGCGTGCACTCAATGATCAACGTTTCTCAGAGCTTCTTCTTCAAATTGGAAATGGTACTGAATCCACATATGGTGATGATATGATACGAATTCCTGATTCAATGATTATTCCCTGGACTGGTGATCATTCAGTCGACATACTTATCAGCATGATATTCTCTAATATGACATGTACTACTGACTATGACTACTGGGAGAGCAGAGCACTGTTGAGTCCGCTAAATGAAGATGTTGCACATTTAAATGAGAAATGTCTGAATATCTTCCCTGATGATGAAATAACATACTACTCTTTTGATTCTGTTGATGATGACACCCGTAATTTATACCCGGAAGAATTTTTAAATAGCATCTCATCAAGTAATCTTCCGCCACACAAACTGTCTTTAAAGATAGGTGCCCCTATTATGCTCCTAAGAAATCTAAACCCACGTATTGGCCTATGCAACGGTTCACGACTCATATGCCGATAATTTTCAAGAAATGTTATTGCAGCAGAAATTCTTACTGGTGAATATAAAGGCAAAGCAGTTTTCCTGCCGCGCATACCTCTAAAAAATACTGGAGATCAACATCTACCTTTTGAACTTACGAGGAAACAATTCCCAGTTCGATTAAGCTTTGCACTGACAATAAATAAATCTCAAGGACAAACAATCGAACATGTTGGCCTTTATCTACCATCTCCTGTTTTCACTCATGGTCAACTATACGTTGCTCTATCCAGAGGAACTACTGCTGCAAACACAAAGGTATTAATTAAAGATAGTACATTACGTGGCATTCCTGGCACGTACACAAAAAACATTGTTTACAAAGAATTACTATCAAAGGTGAACATACAGGTACATTATATTGTTTATATCTGCTTTCACAGTTGACATACAATTCTATCATCATATCATGTTTGCTAATTTCTTACTTTCATATTACTTACACAGCCACATCATTCGTAATCGTTCGCATCGACACCAATAAACATCTACTTCTTCTCCTCCAGGTACATTCAAGAAACCCAAATGACATACTCCTTGCATATACGCTTCTCTTATATACTACAATTAATACTATCACTCTAAAAAAAACCTTCGCACATAAAAAATATCTCATGTTACATTATCCATGTAAACTTACGTCCTAATTTATTAAATATAAACCACGCACTTACACTAAATCTACTTTCAAAGCCCAACCATATATTATTTTACTACGTAGTTCTCTGCATTTAAAACTTTTACCTTTACTACTCAATGAACCCTATCATAAATCAATGTTCTTTTGCTATGATCACTCTATCAAATTCTACAAAGTCAATATTATAAATAGTACTATTATTTACATTACCGTATACATTTTCACATTTAAATAGCACATTACCTATTTACTTACAAATAAAAAAACATACATTTCACATTACCAACTTTAATAATTGCACATAGCAAACCCAATAGGACTTTGACTATCCAAATCAACTATGAAATTTGTATTCTTTTTTATGATAACAAAAATACAACATATCAATGTTCTTACATTTAATAAACAACACATTTACAAACTGTTATGCACAACAGCGTAAATACTCATACTTGAATAATTATCACGTAACACAAAACATTAATAAAAGTAATTCAACATTTTAACAGTTATTTACATAAAATACCAAAACAAGCTAACTGTCATTATTGTTTTAAAAACCTTAATATTGAATTCATTTACTCTTAAATTTGATAGCATGAATACATAACAGTATCCGTAACCCATGCAATATAAACGTATTTGTACGAATAGTACGAAATGTACACACAAATTGTTTTGGTCAGCATACACATAGTTCTATGCTTACTTTATGATATCTTCGCACAGAAATGACAATACCTACCATCCCCCATTATATTAAATTTCTTTACTATGTCATTTTTATTTTTTGCAATATCATTTCTCGCAATTTTGCAACATGCAAAAAATATTCTCCTACTTCAGAATTTTCTAACTAAAACAAATGTATTTCTTGCGTTTGCCAAATATAATTATGTGTTTTAATAATATAAAATAATAACATATTAAATACAAGAATAATAATTTCTATTGCTATTATTACTTATACAACAAAATGCAATGAATATTTTACTTTAATATACACCGTGTTTTTAGATGAAAAAGTATCAACAAAAATATTCGTACGTCTATATAATTATCGTTACATACCCACAGTCATACCTGTACTGACAACAACGCTCAATATACTTATTGAAATGAACATAAATACCTTTAATCAATATTAGCTGAACCTCAAATGCGCATTTACATTTACACTACTGTACATTTCACTACTTAATTATTTTCCACTAAAACTCAACATATCATTTTCTTACTCTTTCTAAAATGACATGTTCTCCGTCATCATTGAAAAAAGTTCTCTATATACAATCATTATTTATTCTCATCTCAAACTGTCCTTTATCATTTGTTACAGTACATACACATATATTCACAATGTCTGCATACAACTCCTCAGCAACCGTGACGCAAGAGAACACCCTGTCATCCACAATTGAGTCTATTGACTCCTACAACAATGTACCAGCAGATATGCGAGATTACTATTACTTCGTTGTATTACTCTGCAACCTTCCTCATGCTACAACCACAGATTTATTACGATCGCTCTTCGAAAATCTTCCAGGCTTCCTACACGCCAGCGTAAGCAACCTTAATAAAAATTAGACTATAAATTATTGCACCATTTTTAAAAATTTGAAATCATATTACGCATTTATTAATGCAGGTCGACATCAACACATCAGACAATCAAACTACGACATGAGAAATGATCTTTACAGATGAAGTGTCGATGCATGCTGCTGCAAACATGATAAACGGATAAATAATTAATGGAAGACCAATAGCAACCGAAGAGCTACGCCTATTTGATATTAAACCAGAATACTATCAGCAACGTATAAATTAAAGATTATGAAGAAAAAGAGTCCATATAAATATTCTGTAGAGAATTTCCTTGCTCTCACTTCTATTGCATGTATACATCACATAGAACATTACTGAGATATTATGCTCCTATGCATTCTACTATTATGTCATTTACTTATTGTCTACTATCCTTCACTTTACGACGTACTGTATATATCACTGTTAACATATCATTAATAAAAATGTTTATCAACGATATGCATATTATCTCACTATTGAATCAATACATTATAATGAATGTGATATCCTCTTTGTTGATGACATTATAGACAATGTTACACCTTCTTTATATCGTTGCTCGCATGCAACTATACAATACAATTGTCGTATAATTACATCTAAAAATTCATCAAAATTTGCACTCACTTAATCATAGTACATACAGTTTAACTACATACGATCTCTTCAAAATTTTATCACAACTAAATCTCCCCCCACACAAACTGCCTTTAAAAAATGATTCACTTATTACAACACTTTGACAGTTCAATGCCGCAACAAGCCTTTGTAATTGTTCACATCTTCTACGTCATTATTGAAAAAAAATATCATGGCGCCTACAATTCGTACAATACAACATAAAATAAAAAATATATTCCCTCCACGTATACATCTACAAAGCCCTGAATATTTAAAAATGCATTTTAAACTTACGCTTCATCAATTTCAAATTCATCTGAGCTTTACACTAACAAACACTAAATCACAAAACCAAACAATTAAAGAAATAAGAACCTATGTAACCGCTCCTCTTTTTACTCACCTACATCTATACGTACCTTTATCAAAATGAATGCATTCATCAAATACTACACTACTACCTAAAAACAACTCATTATTTACTCACAAACCTATATACATAAAAATGTTGTCCTCAAATAAATTTTCATACGAACACACATGCAGGCACACAATAGACTATCAAATAAAATTCGTTTTACTACATACAATCAGTCTACTGTTATTATAGAATTTACATGTTTTTTCACAAAACAATTGAAATGTAGATTAATGAATAATGTCACTCGACATACGACACATCATTACATCCACTTTCAACACCACAAAAATCAATTCTTCCAATCAACATTCCCAGCTAAATACTCTGCTCAAAAAAACTATCTTCTCTTATTATCGTATTCTAATTAATCTTCTTTATTTACGCATTAAATACCAAAATCAGTTTTGAGCTATACATTATAAAATACACACTCATTTCACAAACATTGCTTATGTCTATATGAATATCGCCAATATACAGATGGAAAACAACAATTCATCAAATCCGCGTCCACAATTACATAATCATTCAGCCACGCAACCCAGTAAGTTATTATTACTATTCATATATATATTTTACTACAACAAGTATTTCAACTTAATATTATAAACTGTGCTTTACAGATACTCCTATCAACAACAACAATTCATCAAACTCTGATGACAACTACTATGATGAGCTTTACCCGCAAACAACCACACGGTGGTCAGATCTTCCACGAACTGAAATTCCTGGTTTTCGACTACGTATCCCAGCTGTACCACCAGGTCTAACACCACAGGAAGAATGGAACTATGTATTCACAATGATTAAAAGGTAACACGTAATAAATATTTTTCATTACATAACAAATAGTACTATCATCACTCGATCAACATTTCTTAATATCTAATATCACTGTACATGTTACAATATTACAGAATCTCCGAAGGCCACTAAAGAGAATCTTCCTGCAAGCAGTAGTATTACTACTAAGAACTTCGAACTACAGATGCACATACCAGTTACTATGGTTACAGAATCATCAACTCTCAGCAGTCTCCAACAACAAACCATCAACTATGCACCATTCACAGTTGTATTTTTTCTATGAAATTATAAAACTCTATGAACCATAACTCTCCTACTCTATGTTATATTGTCTTTTTATTGCCTCAATTTTTCATCATCACTGTGTCCCTCTTAATATCCCCTGAAAATGTGTTTTGTAAATGTATTTTGAGTGGAGTTGTTGAACTTCTAATATGTTTAATGCATTCAGTAAAGTTATGTGGTTTCCACATTTCAAGATTGCACAACTTCAAACTTTGGAATATTATTTTCTCTAAAGATGCAAGTCATCATTTTCCTTGCTCCATTTCAGGTTTGCTGTCCCATGATATCTTAGCAATTGTGCAACATCACTTTTAATTTGTTTAAGATGCTTTGCTTTTTGTAATGTTTTTAATGATATATATAGGCTGAGCAATTTCGTAATGATTATGTGCAGGCTAAGGCCTATACAACTTCATAATCTTCTATGATTTTTTAATTTGACTTGCATGTACTCTTGAACTGCACATAGCCAAAAATGACCAGCAAATAACATCACCCTATAGATATGTGTAGCATAACTACCCAAAATTTTTATGGACGTTAGCATAATTACAAGTCGCACTTGTCTAACTTTTGAAATTACAAATATCTTCTCTGCGAATTTACATTTCATAACATCCATGGACAATCGGAATAATTTTTCTTCGGAGGGCCGCGAGTGCCGGGTGCGGCGCCGAAGACCACCTGAAGCATCAAGCACGGGCGAAGCCCGTGTGCAGGCGGGCGAAGCCCGCCTGATGCGGCCAAAGGCCGCCCGAGAGCATCGAGCACGGGCGTAGCCCGTGCGAAGATGCTCGTATATATATATATATATATATATATATATATATATATATATATATATATATATATATATATATATATATATATATATATATATATATATATATATATATATATATATATATATATACGAGCATCTTCGAACGGGCTCCGCCCGTTCTCGATGCATCACTGCGGGCTTCGCCCGCCCCCCGGCGGGCGAAGCCTAATTATAAAAGCATTTAAAATGATTTTAATAAATTTATTAGTTATAAAACATATAAATGTTATTTTAATAAATTTATTAATTATAAAATATATAAATTATTAAATTAATAATTAAATAAAAAGGAAATAGAAAACTCAACCCGCCCAGCCGCCCCTTCGTCCCTCCCCTCCTCTGTCGCCGGCGGCGGAGCTACCGACGGCCTGCCCGGCGCCCACCGGCGGGTTCGCCGGCCTCCGACGAACTCGCCGGGGGTTGTCCGGCGGCGAGCGGGCAGGGCCCCCGCCGGCGGTGGCCCTGCCCGCTCGCCGCCGGACAACCCCCGGCGAGTTCGCCGGAGGCCGGCGAACCCGCCGGTGGGCGCCGGGCAGGCCGCCGGTGGCTCCGCCGCCGGCGACAGAGGTGGGGCGGGAGGAAGGGGCGGGAGGAAGCTTCGGTATCGGGCGTTTTCTGAAATGAACAGTAACTTCTTTTGGGGTTTTTGTTATTTGCAGGCCAATGTGTATGAATCCAATGACCAGAATCCATTTCCTGGAGATCGGACAGTCCAGATGCTTTTCATGGTGTGATCCAAATATGACTATTGTATTATATAATAAAGATATATATATATATATATATATATATATATATATATATATATATATATATATATATATATATATATATATATATATATATATATAATCTTTTGTCATAAAACGGACTTTTTATGCGCTGATATACGGAAGACGAAAATAATAGTTTAGGATGGGTTCAAATCGAAAAGTGGCCAACATAAAAGTTGTAGATCTCGTCAAGGTGAACAAATTTTATGTTAACCATTTTTCCATATGACATCTATTTGACCCTCAAAAAGGCTCCCGGACGCAAACATAACCCAATTGCTTATTTTAGTCAGAAACTGTCCCCACTAATGCAACAAAAATCCACGTATGTGCGTGAAATGTATGCGGTCACCGCAGCGGTAGCTAAGTGGAGACAATATCTACTGGGACATACATTTCAAATTAGGACGGACCATAAGAGTCTACATAACCTGTTGACGCAGGACCTTCATACCCCAGAACAACAATTGTTTCTAGCTAAACTGATAGGATATTACTATACCATAACATATAAACCAGGCAAAACTAACACAGTTGCCGATTCCCTGTCACGTTCCCCAATAAACACATCATTCCAGCCAAAACAAACACCACAATCGGCACAATTAAACACCATGACAATCACAAGTCCTTCGTCATCATTGCTGGACGGGCTACAACGGGATTATGCCGCTGACCCATTTACCCAACAACTACTGGAAGACATGTCCAAGAATCCCGCAGCGAGACCCAATTGGGTTACGAAGGGAAATAATATTTTTTACAAACACAGGCTTTTTATCCCTCAAAACTCGCCCATAATAAACAAAATTATAACCAACTCACATGATAGTCATTATGGCGGCCATTCAGGCATCAATGCAACCCTCTATCGCATTAAAACCCAATTTCACTGGCCCAACCTAAAGAACGACGTTACTACTTATGTTAATCAGTGCGTATTATGCCAAAAGGCCAAAGCATCCAACCACTTACCCTATGGACTCCTGCAACCATTACCCATTCCCACGCTGTTATGGTCAGATCTAACAATGGAGTTCATAACACACTTACCTAAGTCTAACAATTATACTAACATACTGGTAATTGTTGATAGATTGTCGCGGGCAGCACATTTTGCCCCCCTGGGTTCCCCAATTACCTCCCCAACCACTGCAGCGGTTTTTTGGGAATCCGTAGGAAAGTTACATGGTCTCCCAACATCCATATTGACGGACCGTGGTTCTACCTTCCTAAGCGACTTTTGGACACAACTCTTTAAATTACAGGGGACAACGTTACATTATAGCTCGGCCTATCACCCGCAAATCGACGGGTTATCAGAACGAACTAATAGATGTTTACAGCAATATTTACGAATGTTCACACATGCTAACCCAAAGCAATGGGCACACTATCTCAGTTTAGCCGAATATCATTTCAATACCACACTTAACACTTCGACCAACATGACGCCATTCCAGGCCATGTTTGGTCGACCGCCCCCTGGGCTTTTGACTTATTGTGCAGGAAGCACTAGGAATGAAGCAGTGGAGCTAACCCTACGGACCAGGGACGAACTAATACATCAACTAAGGGAGAACCTACAACGAGCTCAACACCGGATAAAAATACAGGCAGATAAAAAAGAGCTGATATCAGGTTCCAGAAAGATGAATGGGTGCTTCTAAAACTACACCCGTATTGACAACTCACTTTACAACGAACACAAAGCAGAAAGTTAACACTCCGCTACTACGGACCTTTCCAAATTGAAGAAGTCATCGGCGAAACGGCGTATCGCCTTTCGCTTCCGACGGACTGCAAAATCCATCCAGTGTTCCATGTGTCTCTACTAAAAAATACAAAGGAGATGAGCAGGGTCCTATTACACCATTACCACTACAAAGCTACAAGAATATGCCTTTGCATACTCCTCTAGCAGTGATCAGTCAAAGACAAATCATGCGAAATAACCTTCCGGTTCCTCAAGCGCTTGTCCAGTGGAAGGATCTTCCACCCGAAGACAGTACCTGGGAAGATTTGGACACTTTACCAGCAGATCTACGCGCAGCAGCACAAAATGAAGACACAGCTGCAAGCTACGAACACTCCGAAGACCTGCTTGCGCCGACTTGGAAACAAAACAAAAAAAAAGGACGCAGCGACCACATCCTCACCCGCAACTACAAAAATGGGAGTTACCTACAGTTTCGGCCGGAGATCCACCAGATCCAGCGGCAGAAGAAGCAGCATCATAGGCTCCCTGGGGATAGCATAAAAACGAATCAGCGATGATTCAACATCCTTCCAGATCCTCGCCTCCGCTGGATAAATTCTTCCGCAAAACCCTAGATCGTCGACGGCCTGGGAGAAATGCCAATGATGAGGACATCGTTCCTTTTAAAAGCATCAGGCAATTTGTAATAGAGCTCTTGCGTGTCATCATCCTGAAGGGCAAAAAAAGGATCAAGCCATCAATAAAGCCACACATGTAATAATCAGATGCGGCATCAGATAAAGCAAAGTTCACATCTTTGTCCACTTGTTACCATCAGGCACGGCACCAGATAAAGCAAAGCCTGGATCTTCATTCATTTTGTAATTAGCAAAGCAACGGTCATATGCTGATTGTTTAGTCTATAAAAAGACTTTACTCATGTAATAATGTTTTTTATGCTAAATATGATTTGAGTAATTGCTGTCTTCCGGGTTTCTCTCTCTCTCTCATTCTCTCTCTCTCTCTCTCCTCCTCTCAATTCTCCTTCTCTAACTATCTTCCTCTCTTTTCTTCCCCTATCCGTCTCTCTCTTGCTTATCGCCACCCCTGGGAACCGTCTCCGACGAACTAGCCACCCCTGGGAACCGCCTCTTTTCGTTCTTGTGCCTTACATTGGTGCGGCTGACTCTTTAGAGGCGGCATCAACGGGAGTGCTGGAGATGAAAAGCAAAGAGTAGCGCCATCATCAGTCTGCGGTGAATTAAGTAGTCGCGGAGCACAATACCCCTATCCAAAGTTACAGGAAGCAATGTGAGAGTTATTGCAGTCACAAATTCAGTGGATTTCCGAGGTATAACTCCTACCCTTGCACTCATGGAGAAGAGAAAATGGTGGAAAATTTATATCTATTTTTTGTTTTGTTTACGTATTTTGTATGTGGTGTTTTGCTAGAATTATGTCATCTAAGCGAAAAGATAAAAAGAAGAAGGGGAAGGAAGTTATTAGAGAGAAGGCAGTGAAATTTTCGAATGAAGCAGCTGGGTACTGGTTTCAATTGTTGAAGACACTCCCTTTCATCTTTGAAAGAAGATTCAAAATGGAGAAGAGGGTGTGGAGTGTCACTTATGCTGAGAGAATTCGGGCACTCCAGTGGGAGGCATTCTGTCACCCGAGGACTGAGGCTATTCTCCTCATGGTCTATGAGTTTTATGTGAATGATAAAAGCGTAGAGGGAGAGATAGTGACTATTAGATGAAAGGAGGTTGAGTTTTCTGCAGAAAGGATTAGTTACATGTTCAATTTGGAGGATCAAGGCTATGCCGATTATGTTGAAATTCTTAATAAGGTTTCTCTTAGGGAAATAATGGATACAGTGTGTTGCATACCGACACCGGTGTGGGTGAGTAAAACACAAAAAGTACTAAAGACATCATGTCTCACTATGGAGGCTAAGGTGCAGCTTCTATTCATTAATGCTAGTATTATGCCCATCCGGCACCCGAACAGTGTTGCATTGGACAAGGTAGCTTTGATTTATGGTATTATAAAGGGACTGCAGTTTGATCTAGGGAAGATCATCACCTTGCAGCTGCGGCAGAAAATTAGATAGGAGAAGCCTCGACAACTTTGATTCCCGATCCTCATCACAGAGTTATGTCTTAATGCTGGAGTGGAAAAGGATGATGAGGACATGGTTACACGAGTGAAGTGCCATATTAATGAAATGGTTGTCGAGGTCAATGTCAAGGTTACTATGGGAGCCCAGGAGAGGGGGAGTAGTTGGAGGTCAAGAGGTGATGCACAACCCTTAAGGATACCAGCGGTTGACCCTATATATATTGACATTCTAGTGGCAGATCGTGTTTCTGACCCCGATGTTTTGATGGAGCATATTGAGTACATCAAAACCTATCAACCGTGTCAGCATCTTTATGAAAAGGAGAGGTTTAAAGATATCCGTGCGAACATGCATAAGATTATTGAGAAAGCAAAGATTCAAGTGTCGGAGCTGAATTTTAGGATGATGTGCCAATTTGACGATGAAGGATACCTGTTGACATCAGACCGGACTAGAGTTGATCCAACAAAGGTAGTAGAGGACGAAGATGATGATGAAGAGGAAGGAGAGGAAGAAGAAGGTGACGAGGAGGACGAGTATGATTATCCCTTGTCCACCTTTAGTTTTGCAAAGTATGATTCCATTTTGCTTTAGGCTATATTTTGTATATTTTGCTTTGCACTATATTTGGTTGTGTATGGTATAAACTATGTTTTGATAATATTCTTAGGATGCTAACTATGATGCATCTTGGATGTACTTTAGATGCTATATGTGATGCTTTGAACTTACCATTTATTGATTGAAATTTATTAATCAGACTTAATATTTTGAAATGATAATCGAATTAAGTCATCTTAGGCTCTGGCCTATGTACATTTTAAGGAGGTATGACATGCAAATCAAAATAAATGAGTATTATGCCATGCAATATGTGGCTTGTTGTCTTTAGTTTATTTTGGTTATTTACTGCAATGATTAGAACACTCGTATGCTAACATATCACATGATGTTGACACTGTACTTTCGCTTGACTTATCAATTGAGCAGCTTAATTTGGAAAATTATGTAGAGTTATTTGTTTGCAAGTTTTGCACTAATTTTAATGATGAATCTCAGTAAGAAAAGGTGAATGAAACTCTATGAAACCAAGGTGATCCTAAGAACAATTGGGCAGAGTTACGGGCACTCCAATTTCAGAGAAGTTATTTACATTTCAATTCTTTTTTTTGTGTGCTTTTATGTTTATTAGTAAAACGAGTTTAGAATATTTTCATGGTAAAAAAATATCTTTGCTAGGGACTAGCAAAAGACTTAAGTATGGAGGTGGGAGTGTTATAACCTCTACCATTTGGATGAAGAATAATTTATTGAATCACGATTTGAATGATTTTAGTCCTTGTTTCAATTAATCAATATGATATTCTAGATATATTCAATGATAATTAATTGGTATGACTGAACAATCCAAAGAGTTCAATTAATGAATTTGAAATTTGTAAGATTTTTTTTGTGATAAAGCTCACTTAAACATGTTTTGTTTTTATGCACAAAATTTTTATTTACATCCAATGCAATCATTTGATATTGACCTCTACAAATAACGGGAGGGGTGAGTAAGAACTAAGTCAATGATGTCAGCCTAGATATGAGCTTAGGTAGTATTCCATTTTGATCTCCACTAAAATAGTTGAGCTTGAACTTTTTATACATATTATTTCATGTTTAGATTCACAATATTTCTACTAGATGTATCTTAGTAAGTTAGTTATTTATGGGTGTTTAATTTTTATAGAAAAAGATTGAATTTCATCGTGATATGTGACCTAGGTATATGTCTACGTACTTGAAATGATCCCAACTATAAGCAAAAATAAAAGAAGAGAAACAAATTATTGAAACATCATAGTGATATGTGGACCGGGTATGTACACTTATACTTGGAATGATCTCTATTATGAATAAAATATGTTAAAAATATATGTTGATAAAACTCATAATATGGTGAATTATTAAGATTACTAACTAGGAAATGTCATTCCGCCATCAAAGTTTATCCACAATTCCTAATCAAATCAAAGTCTATCATATTTTCAATTGAACTACTAACTCGTGAGTAGGATAAATCGAAAGTTTAGCCTATTCTTTCCCTTTTCAATAATTGTGGATGTTCAATGAAGAAATTGCATTAGAGTAAAATATTTTTAAAAGAAATTGCATGAGAGTAAAATATTCTTTCCCTTTTCAATAATTGTGGGCCTTATCTTTTATCTTACTGACAGATTTATGAATGATTGAGCTTTTGTTGTTTGATTGATAGACCTATCAGTTAATTAAAGCGAATTCCTTGAGTATGCTTTGATTAATTTGTTTTCAAAAAACAACGATCATTTGAAATTACATCTTATATTATTTCTTCATTCATTCTATTGTTATGAATTATCTTTGCTAGGGACTAGCAAAAGTTCAAGTGTGTAGGTGTGATAACTCCACAAAAGAAGTTATCTAGTTCCTTATTTTTATGCGATATTTGTGATAAATGAGAAGAAATGATTTAAATAAGTATAAATATTTATAAATTCATATTTATTTTATTTAAGGTTAATTAAGATATTTTGCTCATGTTTTTCTTACTAGAAATGCAATGAAAATCGAACCGGAGAAGTAAAGGCTTGACTTATATTTTGGCTGTGTAGTTTTAACAGAAACATGTTTCAGTTGTTATAATAAGTTTTGGACGGATTTAAAATTCAAATTTCGAATTTTGTGCCAAACTCAGATATTGAAGGATGTATCTATTGGGAGAGGGTTGTTCATTTTTAAGAGGAGAATCTCATACCTAAAGGGGAGAACAAAATTTATTAGAGAGGGAGAGAGTTCTAAGAGTCATCATCTTGACGAAGGAGAAGAATGGCTAGGGTTTGGACACACTGATAAGAAGAAATAAGACTCTAAAGCGAGATTTGAATGCAAATTCCTGCAACGTTTAAACTTCTGAAATCATGTCTAGTACGATTTTTCTTGTTGTATGGTTTCAACCTTCGAGCATGGATAAATTTTCTATGTATTGTATGTTGAGAGTACTTTGACTTATTGTGATGTGGTGATTGTAATTTCTCTTTTAATATTGTTTGAAAAACTATCTTTGTTAGATTTATGTTTTATTTTGTGAATTTTTTGGATCAAATATTTTTTTTCTAACTTACGTGATGAGATTTGAGAGAGGAGTTACGTTATTTTAGGGCTGAATCCTTTATTTTGCACGACGAGATTCGAGAGAGGAGCCGTATAAATCTTTAGCTAAAATTCTGTCATTATACTACGCCACAAGATTCGAGAGAGGAGTGGTGTAAGTGTAGCATAAATTTCAACATAACATAAGGAGAGAAAGAGATTTCATCTTGTGTTAGCAACATTGATTTGAGTGTTTTATGTTATTCTCGTTCCACATAAGTTAGAGATAACTAGGGGAATTACGGTAAACAGATTTTTGAGATCGAGAGATGATGACTTCCACTTTCAAATCATTGCAAGATAGTAATTAATCATTTCATGAAAAATCACTCTAAAAACTAATCACAATAGGCAAAGGAAATCAACGTACGAGACTACTTCTCCAACTTGATAAAAATCTTTTTAAGTAAGCATTATTTACTTTTAATTTTGTCTTCTTTTAATTGTTCTTAATCCAAATTAACTTTTAATCATTCTGCTTGAATTTAAAAAAGGTAGAGCTAGTACTTGCGAGCGCTAAATTAGTCATTTCTCCGAGGGAATGATCTTTTCTCACTTTATATTACTTGATCTGACACGTGCACTTGCATATAATACGTAAATCTATTTCAGACGTATCTGATATTGCCTCGAGAATGATTGTCAGACCACCATAACGTCCTGAATATTAACTTGCTCATGATGTTGGGCAGTTCTTCCATTGTCAATTCATACAATCTAGACTTTGCAGCATCCTTAGAAACCCTCATTCTTCACCTTTCTGTAATAATTTTGTTACATCATTTGCATTAGGATATCTTAAATATTCATCTTTGTACATGTACAACCCCGTATCCGGTCGAGCGGGATCCTCCCCAAGTGGCGCGCTCGGGACGTGCTATGAGCGGCGTTTTGGTGCAGCCCTGTTCGAACACGTGTGGGTCCTCGTGCGTGCGTGCGGAGGTTTTATGTGCATAGAATTTAAACTTACATATATATATATATATATATATATATATATATATATATATATTTAATATCATAATATATATATTATATTATATATATATTAGATGATTATTATACATAAGTCAGGATTTATTAAGAAAATAAGGGAGAGAAGGCTGTGGGCACAGAAAAAAGGCGCAGGAGGAGTTTTTGGCGATCGGGGGCTTTTCCTCTTGCCCGCTAGGGTTCGGCCGCCGGAAGCAACCCCGATCCCGCGCCGCTTCCTCCTTCTCCGACCGCCTGGAGCAGCACAACCCCCGATCCCGCGCCGCTTCCTCTTTCTCCGACCGCCTGAAGCAACAGACCGACCCTTTCACCTCTCCCTGTCCAGGCCACTGCCGCAAGGAGGAGTGTAGCCCGAGCTCCGCTCTTCTTCATCGCAGCCGCCGGGAGCAAGGGCTGGCCGAGCCCCTCCACCTCTCTTCGTCGCAGCCGCCTAAGGCAAAGCAAGCCAGGCCGGGAGCTCCTCTCCCGGCGCCGTCTACAGCAAGGCCGGCCGGGAGCTTCTCTCCCGGCGCCGCCTACAGCGAGGCCGGCCGGGAGCTCCTCTCCCGGCGCCGCCTACAGCGATGGAGAGGCTCGGCCATGGAGGGAAAAATCATTCGGAGCTTTCAACTCTCCCGCGGAGGTCGGATCCGTGCATGGACAACCACTACGGACGCTAGATGTCGAGCCTCGGGCAATGTGCGCGGTTGCGGCTCCGCCAAACACGTGTCAAGGGTAACGATGTTTCTACTTGGGCAGGTGAAGCCCTCATTTTCCATATTTGCATGGAAGCCCCTCTCCACCAACGGGTGGGGGAAGGGAGCTCTCCGACGGGTTGACGTGTACATCCCTGCAATTAACTATGTTAGCGCCCGGAAGTGTGAGTATGGGTTTAGGCATGCTGTGTGAAGCCCATCCGGACGTGTGAGCCGGATTGGTGATGTTCTGGAGTTCCCGGAGAAGACTCCTTGGAAGTTGTATATTATCCATTTATAGGGAATGCGCGTCGTAGCCCCCAAAAAGGGGGTGTGTGCAATATATTTTAGCCAGCTTATGTTAGCCGACGGTTGTCTAGCTGGCAGTCGCCTGATGAGACGTTGGCTTACAGGTGTCACAGTTCCAAGCGGGGAATAGCGGGCTTAAGCCCAAGCTGGTGCAGGCCCTCGAAGGCCTATTTTTTCTTATATTGCCGGCCTGCGTGCCGAAGTATGGAATTCATATTCCTGTAATATTCTTTTAATATCTGTGATGCTCTATTTATGTATGGTTTACTCTTTCCATCTTGGGCGAGTGGTGTGCTCGTGAACCGCTCGCCCCGTGGGGGCCCCGAGGTGTAGTTGCCGGGAAGCCCCTAATGGCCTGTTGGCAGCCTGTTAGAATAGCAGAATTACATTATTTGTAGCCCAGTTTGGGCAGCGTGTCGTGGAATTGCTCGACGAGTTTGCGCCATCAGTAGGGCGGATGAGGAGCATTTTGTGTAGACCCAAGGAGACATATCTGGATAGGAAATAGTTGATCTCGAGATTCTCCTTAGATATTCCGGTCGGCCGAGAGCGCCCTCTGAAGGTGTCTTAGCTCAGCCTTTGGCTTGGGAGGGGAAGAGTTTGTTAGTATTCCGGGTATGCAGTGGGTACAGAAAAAAGGCGCAGGAGGAGTTTTTGGCGATCGGGGGATTTTCCTCTTGCCCGCTAGGGTTCGGCCACCGGAAGCAACCCCGATCCCGCGCCGCTTCCTCCTTCTCCGACCGCCTGGAGCAGCACAACCCCCGATCCCGCGCCGCTTCCTCTTTCTCCGGCCGCCTGAAGCAACAACCCGACCCTTTCACCTCTCCCTGTCCAGGCCGCTGCCGCAAGGAGGAGTGCAGCCCGAGCTCCGCTCTTCTTCATTGCAGCCGCGGGGAACAAGGGCTGGCCGAGCCCCTCCCCCTCTCTTCGTCGCAGCTGCCTAGGGCAAAGCAAGCCCGGCCGGGAGCTCCTCTCCCGGCACCGTCTACAGCAAGGCCGGCCGGGAGCTCCTCTCCCGGCGCCGCCTACAGCGAGGCCGGCCGGGAGGTCCTCTCCCGGCGCCGCCTACAGCGATGGAGAGGCTCGGCCATGGAGGGAAAAATCATTCGGAGCTTTCAACTCTCCCGCAGAGGTCGGATCCGTGCATGGACAACCACTACAGACGCTAGATGTCGAGCCTCGGGCAATGTGCGCGGTTGCGGCTCCGCCAAACACGCGTCAAGGGTAACGATGTTTCTACTTGGGCAGGTGAAGCCCTCATTTTCCATATTTGCATGGAAGCCCCTCTCCACCAACGGGTGGGGGAAGGGAGCTCTCCGACGGGTTGACGTGTACGTCCCTGCAATTAACTGTGTTAGCGCCCGGAAGTGTGAGTACGGGTTTAGGCATGCTGTGTGAAGCCCATCAGGACGTGTGAGCCGGATTGGTGATGTTCTGGGGTTCCCAGAGAAGACTTCGTGGAAGTTGTATACTATCCATTTGCAGGGAATGCGCGTCGTAGCCCCCAAAAAGGGGGTGTGTGTAATATATTTTAGCCAGCTTATGTTAGCCGACGGTTGTCCAGCTGGCAGTCGCCTGATGAGACGTTGGCGTACAGGTGTCACAGTTCCAAGCGGGGAATAGCGGGCTTAAGCGCAAGCTGGTGCCGACCCTCGAAGGCCTATTTTCTCTTATATTGCCGGCCTGCGTGCCGAAGTATGGAATTCATATTCCTGTAATATTCTTTTAATATCTGTGATGCTCTGTTTATGTATGGTTTACTCTTTCCGTCTTGGGCGAGTGGTGTGCTCGTGAACCGCTCGCCCCGTGGGGGCCCCGAGGTGTAGTTGCCGGGAAGCCCCTAATAGCCTGTTGGCAGCCTGTTAGAATAGCGGAATTACGCTGTTTATAGCCCAGTTTGGGCAGCGTGTCGTGGAATTGCTCGGCGAGTTTGCGCCATCAGTAGGGCGGATGAGGAGCATTTTGTATAGACCCAAGGAGACATATCTGGATAGGAGAGAGTTGATCTCGAGATTCTCCGTAGATATTCCGGTCGGCCGAGAGCGCTCTCCGAAGGTGTCTTAGCTCAGCCTTTGGCTTGGGAGAGGAAGAGTTTGTTAGTCTTCCGGGTATGTGGTGGGTCCTCCACGCTGAGACCTTGGGTCTGTCCCTTGTGTTCCTAATCTTGTGGCTAGATCGTTCGCTTGAGAGTAGTAGGTGCGCGGTTACCCCTCTTTTGGGACCCCGAACTCCACATATGTCATTTTTGGCTTCAACAGTACACTTGTACAATCATCCTACAAAATCTCTTCAAGCATAGAATTACAGGTGACTCACCAATTCAAATGTACTCATCATAATTTTCAGCTGACGTTCCATATGCCAACATACAAGATGGTGCTATAATTTTTTATAATCTTGACAATCCAAGTTTACCAACACCATCATTCTTTTGAATGAAAAAATTATCATGCTTATGCACTACAACGACAATGTGAAGGAAAAGATTCTTTTGCATACAAAATTTTCTTTGAAAATATGTTTCCACATACGTGGGATGCTCGAAGAAGTAATCATTCCAAAGTCTAGTATTACCTTCAATCCTCTCCCAGTTGATTATCACGTGGACAGGTACTGAACCACTGCGTCGCGGACGTGCATCATATTAAAAATGAGCTGTAATTATGACATTGTTAGAGGCATACATACATGCTAAAATTTCATCTTCTTTCTCTCATTCATTTGTGTCTTCTTCCTACTAAAAAAATTGTTAAGACAATAATTCATAATCTAAAGATGATGAAGATGGCAAATAGGATAACCATATTTCATAGTTCATTTTTGTACTAGATAAGTATATACGGTTAGCCAGCAATAGTGTTTTTATAGGTTGTTTTGAAAGTATATGTGGTTAGCCGGATGTGGTGTTTATATAAATTTTTCTTCACTCACACATCCCTTTCAACTCATCATTCATATCATGCATCAATTCTGAAGCCTTGTTTTTTCCTAGCATTGGATTAATTCTCCACTCACACATCCCATTCAACTTAACAATCATGTCATGCATCAATTCGTGAGTCTTGTTTTTATCTCAGCATTGGATTCTTTCTCCACTCACACCTCACTTTCTTCTCATCAATCATATCATACATCAATTTCGGAGCCTTGTTTTTATCCCAGCATTAGATTATTTCTCCACTCACACCTCATTTTCTTCTCATCAATCATGTCATGCATCAATTCTAGAGTCTTATTTTTTATCCCATCATTAGATTCTTTCTCCACTCACACCTCACTTTCTTTTTATCAATCATGACATGCATTAATATTGGAGCTTTATTTTAATTCTTGTATTAGTTTCTTTCTCCACTCACACATCACTTTTTTCTCATCAATCATGTCGTGCATCAATTCTGGAACCTTATTTTTATCCCATCATTAGATATTTAGATTCTTTCTCCACTCATACCTCACTTTCTTCTCATCAATCATATCATGCATTGGATTTTTTCTCCACTCACACATCACGTTCTCCTCATTTGAACACTTCTATAAATACTCATTACTCTTTCTCCAATTCAAGCACTCTCTCTTTCCTTTAATTTCCATCATATCTTCCAACTGTAGACTAGCATTTTCCACTAAAAAAGATCAAGCACTATGTTATGTTTTGCTTGAGATCTTAGAAGACCTAGTTATGAGGAGTAATAAAAAAGAACACAAGATGTGAGAAAAAATTTCAGCCATATTTCACCACACAAGACCTCAGACTTGCTTAGGATAGAAAACCCCAAAATCTCTCTTATGTCAATGGTCATTTTTAGCAAGTAATGATAGCAAATTACGAGAATGTATTTGATAGATTTAGCAAAGAAACCCCCAACGGTGCATCTGAACTTGACATTGTAAGTATTTTTTTTATATTTTAAATATTAAATCCATTAATTAATATGTTATTAAAATAATTTTTTGGTAGCTCAATCAAGCCAAAAATTTATATGTCGACGATCCAAAAGAGAAGAAAGGTTTCTTGTTGGATCAGCTTGGTTTCTTTTGAAAAATACAAAAAGTGGATAGAAACGTCCGAGTTTACAAAATGTATGAATTCTCAGAATATTGTCATATCACAAGCTTTAGATTCTAACTCTCCCAGACAACAGAGAAATATAGAATTAAATACAGACAATAAAAAAATAAATCCTACTAGTACTGGTGATGAAGAATCTCTGATCTCAAATTTCATTCATTAACCTACTAGAACAAAAAAATAATGAAGTCTTAGAGATTTTAAAGAGATGACAAGAACAACGAGTAAATGATATGTCTTCTACACAAGAACTCATGAAGTTAAAAGTCAAAGATGAAAAAAGAAGACTAGAGATTTAGAGCACTAAACAAAATCACGATATCATGATGATAAATTTGGATAGCATCAAAAGAACTCCAGAGCAACAGTATTTTCATCAGAAAAAACAAGTCATTATGAATAAAAACATTAAAAAAATACAATTTGGAGTATCTTCATCACTTGAAGGAACCTAATATGGAGAAGGCATATATGAAGATAGTGGTTACGAAAAAAGCCATTATGCAGGAAGTCGTCATGGAGGAGACCAAAATGGAGAACCTCAGGTAGGAGGAGATCAACATGAAGGAAGCCAATATGGAGGAAGCCAGTATAGAGGAGACCCACATGGAGGATCTCAATTTGGAGGGCCTCAATTTCGAGAAAGTCAGTACTGAGAAGCCAGTACGGTGGAATTCAATATGGAGGACCTCATTTCAGATGAGACCAGCACGGAGGAAGGCAGTATGGAGGAAGCAATTGTGATATACCAGAGTATGGAAGAGAACAACATGGGAAAAGCGTGCGCGAAAGTCGTAGCGAACTCGATAATTACCTCCCAGAATTTTAGTATTAATTATAAATGTAATGCTTGTTGTGTTTTATTTATGTAATCAAATTTGAAATAAAATAAAATAAGAATTAATAGACTATAAGAAATTAACATAATACAAAAAATTAAAAAATAATAATTTATATTTATTATTATTATTTTTATATATTTATGTATATATATATATATATATATATTTTATTTACATATAAATATATATATATATACTTATATATGTAAAGAAAATACCATGTTCTCCAAATATGGAGAACATGGTTGAAGTTGCTCTAATCACGTTCTCCATATTTGAAGAACATGATATAATGAAGATATCTAAATATAGAGATGCTCATTGTAGATGCTCTAAATGAACTCGTCATTTACTGTATTTTAACGACATGATGATTTTCGTGAATCTTCATGTACGGACGAGAAGGAGCTGCCAGACAATGGCTTCCGCCCTATTGACACAATTTGACCACACTATTTGCCTATTTCTATTATAGGGTGTGTCAGATCTAAATCTCCAACCAAATAATAATTTACTTATCCATATAGAGTGAGATAAGGGCTCCGACTTATGGCCAATCGTGATAGTATTCCGACCTATGGCCAATCGTGATAGTATTCCGACCATGACAGGTATAGAGTTTTGTCTCTATCAATTAATTAATGTAACTTGAAATAAATATACTATCAATTAATTGATGTGGAAAATAGTTAAACAATCGTATTTAAAGAATTCTCATCTTAATGCATGTATTCTCGTACAAATCAAATCAAATCAATAAAGTTAATGAGATATAAGAGTTCTACAACAATTGTAACGAGAGGTGGCATGTCACCCTCGCCTTCTTCTAAAAGCCCTGCAAAACGACACAATCTAGTGGAAGTTGGGTTGATGCAGTATCAACTGCGTGATTTTTCACCCTGTTACGAGTTTTTCATGTCAAAAGTTGTTGAAATTTCACAAGATGAACATGAGATAGATCTGATACCAAGTAAAATCTTTCAGAGCTATCAAGCTAACAACTTGATCAAGTGGAAAGCGGGAACCAGGCGCAGTAACACTCAACCATAAACTGAGCTCAATAAACCAGATGACAACAGAAGGCAATCACAAGTCTTGTATTAACAACAATCTTCATTACATGGCAATACATACATGACGAGACATGATTTCGCCATGTAAAACAAGGAAGTAGAAAACAACAAACAAGCTGGGCGGGCAGAAGCTGAGACCGCCGAGTTCGCCGAGACCGCCAAGTCCGTCGGGACCGCTGAGGTCGCCAAGCCGCTGCTGCACTAACTGATATACGGAGTCCGCGAAAATCGCGGACAACCCATTATTCTGCCGAACACCTTGTCCACTCTCTACAAGCTGCCTAACCATAGAGGTTGCCTAGATGCCAGAGTCCGCAAACGAGACTTGCTGCCGAACTGAAAGAACAGACCGCCCAGACCGTCGAGACCGACAAACAAGTTATTGAACTGGAATTGCTGAAGGAGAGAAGACTGGTTGCCGCAAATGCGACCTGCTGCAAAACCGTTGATTGTTAACTGCAAGCTCCACTGATCCCTGACTGCAGTCAGAACCAGACTCCTGGCTTCTTAGTGCTAGTCGCACAACCTGCAAACAACAAACCAGTTAACCTTCTCAAATCGCGCGGACAGAAAATCCGAGGCCGCAGTAATTAACCCACGCTCAACTTACTGTTCATTCAGTTACTGTTGATGTGATGAGGGGTCCTATTTATAGGCAGAGAAATGAGTGTGGTCTCCGCCCTAGTGGATAG
Organism: Platanthera guangdongensis; assembly: GCA_039583875.1. Classification (NCBI taxonomy): domain Eukaryota; kingdom Viridiplantae; phylum Streptophyta; class Magnoliopsida; order Asparagales; family Orchidaceae; genus Platanthera; species Platanthera guangdongensis. The sequence goes on from CM077159.1 coordinate 165,542,823, forward strand.
AGACACCACCCCAGCTCGCAGCTAGTACCAAGCAGTTCGTCCAGTCCGCACGGACAAGGCTGGACACCAGCCAATCCGCCTGGCACCAAGGCTAGAAGCCAGCCCGCAACCAGATGGACACCGCACCAATCCGTACGCTGAAGCAGACACAACAACAGCCCATACACCCCGCAGACACCGCACTAGCCCGCAACACAAGTTCACGACCAACAGGCACAAATCGCCCGATCAACCAGCGGACATTGCAGACTCTGCGATCAACCTGGACTTGTCGCAGATCGTGACCAAGTCCCAAACCGGAGAACATCTGGCGCGAGCTCGGCGGACAAGAACCCAGACCGCCAGCTCCCAAGACAGTCCGCCAACACACGAACTCCGTGGTTATCACCTAACCGTGACACCAGAGCAAGAGCAACAACCGAAGCTGAATTCCCGATCTCCACATGCAGTCCGCATCGAGCGGACTCCGCGAACTCAACAGGAGTCCGCCCCTCCCGCAGATACACCACCTATCTGCATGGTTACTCCATGGAACAACCAACTGCAGAACAACACGCCGAACAGGCGGGTCGCCAACATCAGGCCACAACATCAGACCGCTCAGGCCGCACCATCAGTCTGCCAGACTGTCCGCCCAGACCGTGCGGTCTGATTGATCAACCCGCACATTCACTTCACAATTTTCAACACTCCCCCTTGAAGTGAAAAGTGGTGACCAAGCCCAGCAGTCCCCGTAACCGAGTAAATGACACCTTCGATAACGGCTTCGTGAAGATGTCTGTGATGTTGTCCTCACTCCGCACATGCTCCACCATAAGAGACCCCTCCAACACCTTTTCTTGAATGAAGTGGTGCTCAATCTCTATATGCTTGGTCCGCGCGTGATAAACTGGATTATTAACCAATTTCATGGCACTCTCATTGTCACCGCACAGCAGAGTTGGACCGCGTACTTCTTCATAGACGTCCTCTACTAATCTCCTAAGCCAAATGACTTCCCGAGCTGACAAGGTCGAAGCCTTGTACTCTGCTTTCGTAGTAGAGACGGATACTGAGTCTTGTTTCTTGCTACACCAAGCGATACTGGTTGATCCACATGTGAAGACATAATCAGATGTTGACTTCTGGTCATCTGAATCTCCCCCATAATCTGTATCCGAGTATCCTTGCAGAGTAAAACTCGTGTCTCTCCCATAAAGGAGACCCATATAAGAAGTGGACTTCACATATTTCAGAATGTTCTTTGCCGCCATCAGATGAGGCTTCCTGAGTTCCGTCATATACCGACTTACTCGGCCAACAACATAAGCAATGTCTGGCCTTGTAATCGTCAAGTATATAAGACTCCCAACCAGAGCCTGAAACACTAAAGGATCTGGAAGAATCCTCACCTCATCTCGTCGAAGTTTGATGCAAGAATCAAAAGGTGTAGAGCTACTTTTCCTCTCCTACTTGCCAAATCGTTGAACGATTCATTTCACATAGCCCTTCTAGGACACGAGTATGTCGCTTTCTTTCCTCTCCACCTCGAGTCCAAGGAAGTGGTGGAGCTCACCCAAGTCCTTTATCTCGAACCTTATAGTTAGCTCTGCCCTAAGCCTAGCTACCTCCTCGTTGGAGTTACCCGTGATGATCATGTCATCCACGTACAATAGCACCAAGACTAGAAGCTCCCTCTTCTTCTTGATGAACAAGCTCGAGTTTGAATTAGAAGCAAGAAAACCGCAGAACTGGAGGTATTCTGCAATCTTCTCATACCATGCTCGAGGAGCCTGCTTCAAACCATAAAATGCTTTCCGGAGCTTGCAGACGTAGTCCGAATGTTTTTCAGATATGTATCCTAGTGGCTGATCCATGAAGATGTCTTTGTCAATTTCTCTCTAAAGAAAGACGTTCTTTACGTCTAGCTGCCATATCTTCCAGCCCTAGCAAACCGCCAAGGCCATCACCCCCGAACTGAAGTCATCTTCGCCACAGGACTAAACGTCTCCTCATAGTTTTCTCCGTACTATTGTGAAAAACCTCGAGCTACAAGGCGCGCCATGTACCGCTTGATGCTTCCATCCGCCTTATTCTTCAGCTTGTATACCCACTTGCAAGTCACAGGAGTAACGCCATCAACTTTGGGCACAAGGTCTCAGATCTCATTCTTCTTGAGGGCAGCCATCTCCTCACCCAGAAGATAACTCTTCATACACGACTTCCACTTTTTATAGTTAGTCGCTATAAGAAGCTCAATACCAAGACCCCTTGCATAACCACCGTCCATTGCAACAACCACTGATCTATTAGCTTCTAGAAGTGTCGAGCACAACTAAGGTTGATCACTGCTCAAGCCACTGTTCTCTCTGATACTATGTTGAAATTTCACAATATGACCAGGAGATAGCTCTGATACCAAGTAAAATCTTTCAGAGCTATCAAGCTGATAACTTGATCAAGCGAAAAGCGGGAACCAGACGCAGGGACACTCCCACCATAAATTGAGCTCAATAAACCAGATGACAACAGAAGGCAACCACAAGTCTTATATTAACAACAATCTTCATTACAGTGAAAGACATACATGACGAGACATGATTTCGCCAAGTAAAACAGGGAAGTAGAAAACAACAAACAAGCCGGGTGGACAGAAGCTTAGACCGCCAAGCCCGCCGAGACCGCCGAGGTTGTCAAGCTGTTGCTGCACCAACTAATCTACGGAGTCCGCAAAAACCGCGGACAACCCGTTATTCTACTGAACACCTTGTCCACTCTCTGCAAGCCGCCTAACCGCAGAGGTTGCCTAGCTGCCAGAGTCCGCGAATAAGAGTTGTTGCCGAACTGAAAGAACGGACCGTCTAGACCGCTGAGACCGGCAGACAAGTTATTGAACTGGAATTGCTGAAGGAGAGAAGACTGGCGGTCGTAAATGCGACCTGCTGCAAAATTGCTGGTTGTTAATCGCAAGCTCTACTGATCCCTGACCGTAGTCAGAACTAGACTCCTAGCTTCTTATTGCTAGCCGCACAACCTGCAAACAGCAAACCAGTTAACTTTATCAAACCGCGCGGACAGAAAATCCGAGGCCGCAACAATTAACTCACACTCAACTTATTGTTCATTCAGTTATTGTTGATGTGATGGGGGTCCTATTTATAGGCGCGTAGAGGAATGTGGTCACCGCCCTAGTGGATAGAGACACCACCCCAGCTTGCAGCTAGCACCAAGCAGTCTGCCCAGTCCACATGTACAAGGCCGGATACCAGCCAATCCGCCTAGCACCAAGGCTAGAAGCCAGTATGCAACCCAGCGGACACCACACCAGTCTGCATGCTGCAGCGGACACAGTAACGGCCCGCACACCCCGCGGACACCGCACCAGCCTGCAACACACGTCCATGACCAACATGCACAAACCGCCCGATCAACCAGCGGACATTGCGAACTCTGCAATCAACCTGAACTTGTCATAGATTGTGACCAAGTCCCAAACCGGAGAACATCTGGCGTGAGCTCGGCTGACAAGAACCCAGACCGCCAGCTCCCAAGACAGTCCGCCAACACGCGAACTCCGTGGTTATCACCTAACTGTGCCACCAGAGCAAGGGCAACAACCGAAGTTAATTCCCGATCTCCACATGCAGTCCGCATCAAGCGGACTCCACGGACTCAACAGGAGTCCGCCCCTCCCGCGGATACACCACCTATCCACATGGTTACTCCAGGGAACAACCAACTGCGGAACAACATGCCGAGCAGGCGGGTCGCCAACATCAGGCTGCAACATCAGACCACCCAGGCCGCACCATCAGTCCTCCAGACTGTCCGCCTAGGCCGCGCAGTCTGCTTGATCAACCCCCACTTTCACTTCACAATTTTCAACAAAAGTCTCTCTCTCAGTTCTATGATTTTATGACAGTTTGCACGCTCGATTGCAGAACGGGCTAAGACGGTCCAGTAAGCCCGGTCTACCAAGAACCTCGAGCTATATTTGGCAATTATGAATGTTTCACCAAAACCAAATTTTCCCTTATAATATAGTAAACTATATATTCTAGCATCATCTCAAGTAGTGCAACACTCATGCTCTATTGCAAGTTGCATGGCTTGAGCCCATATACAAGCGGGTTGCGTTCATGCTCAATACTTTCTTACAGTGTTGCGCTCCCATGCAAACGGATTGCGCCCCCATATACATGGGTTGCTTCCACAAATAAGAAGAAAATGAGAAGGATCCAGTTGTTGTTCACAGTCAGTACCCCGTCCGTGAAGTAAACTCCACAAGCTGAGATTAGGCTTCGCCCGTCCTGAGATTAGAATTAGGACCCCAGCCCACTGGATTCATGTCCTTCACTCTTTCCCTTTAGAGTTCCTACTAAAGCTTGCATAAGCATAAAATAAGTAAATATCCTCAAAAAGAATGTCCACTATTAGTACAAGGTAAATCAAAGAGTTGGGCACTTGAAGATAGTGTTTGACTTGTTAGATAAACCTAGAGTTGTCCTCGTGATGATCATGCCATCAACATATAACAACAAAATAGTATCTGAGGTATAGGTGAATAATGTGCAACGCCTCGGTCTACTGTGTGCGCGCTATAGGTCTGCAGACTAGTGACCCCAACCCATCTCCACAGATCTGATTGGCCGCAACAGCTAATTCCAATGATTGGATCAGGAATTTGATTCTAGACATTCTCTTGTCTAAGTTACAAGTCAACTCGTTGAGCTTGTATTGTGATAATCAAGCAGCAGTTCAAGTCGTTAAGAATACCATCTATAATACTAAGAGGAGACATGTACGACTGAGACATGCTTTGTTGAATTATCTGAAAGAACAAGAAATTATCACTTTGATCAATGTACGTTCAAAGGATAACTTGGCTGATCCATTGACGAAAGGAATGCCAAAATACCGTCTAATCAAAACTGTGGGGGAAATGGGACTAAAGGCGATTTAGTTCATCCTTAGTTCAGCAATAGGTGATTCAGTTCAGCCTTTGTCCGAAAGTTTTGATTATTCCGATTTCCTTTGTCAAGCAAGCATGTTGTGTTCCGTTGATGCTCTTGGTTGCTGAGCTCGGATCTGGTAAGTTGTTTCATTCCAAACTTGATGCTAACAACTTCACCTGGATTCGACTTTTGCCTTGGAGGAGAGTGTTATTCCAAACTTGATAACACAATCTGACTTGATCTTGTCTCTTCTTCTGGAGATTGGTTCCATTCCAAACTTGATGAGTTCCAATTAACTTTAGAAGGGCAGTAACCGTGACATTCCATATAGGATCACAGATATAGCTGCGGTATTCAGAAGTCTGAAATCGTTTCGGTTGAAACAGATATCAGGTTCTGAGGTAAAACTAGAATACTCTGTGAATGTGTCCTCCCAGCCAAATTTTTTAAAAAAATTAATACTAAGTTCTTTTTGTAAGAACTAGATATTTGCAAAGGATAGAATTCATTCTGAAATGAAATTCTCTGTTGAAATTGCAGGGGTTGCTGGGATAGGAGGAGCACTGGTTGACTGGAATCCAGATCATGATGATCTTTTGGATGATGAGTTTTAGAGTATTTGTAGTTTATCTTTTGCTACTTCTGTTCAGAGCATTGTTTTAGCTCTTCTTTTTATGCACTGCTTGATTGAACTATTAGCTCTCTGTTTGTTTGGGACACCAGACGTTTGGGTCTGTGTCTTGTTGTACCTGAGACTATTCTGTGTTGCAGCTGAGTATCGTTTTGCTTGTGCGTGCTTACTATTCTGTGCTCAAGTCTAATTTGTTTGAAACAGGTGCTGGACACGGTTGTGTATGATTCACAGTTGGTTGAACTTTGCACAAACCACCCTCTATCTGAAGTCTAGGTTCACGGCGGACATAGGAGGAGATTGTTAGGTTTATTTAATAATATGTCCGCACGTGTCGAGACCGGCTCAGAATAGGTTACGGGTTCGTGTCATACTAGGGTCCTGCTCTACGCTGGAAGTACTATAAATACTCATTTCATACATGGATGCGGTATTGTAGAATACTTTGAGCGGAGAACTCCCTTCACACGGACTGAGCCCGATAGGCCTAATTTGCACCCCTACTTGAACCTCAGACGTCCTAGATAAGAAAATTTTAATTAATTGGTCATCATCACCAATTAAACTCAAACCTATTGCATGTAAGTTTTATTGCCATTTTAAGCCACAAATTTGAACTTTTAGTTTTTTATATGCATTATCATATTATAGAGAGTAGAACATCTTAATAAGTAATAAACCACATGTAACTTCAAATGACCAAAAATATATATTTGTAAGTGTTATAGTAGATGTGTGGTAAGCAAATATGCATTACCATGTATTGTCACTTGTGTGCTTTCATAGATACACACACACACAAACACCACTCTAGCAGATCCGGAGCGCAATACTCCGGCCATTATTTACTTAAGATTATTTGGGTCCGTTTTTGGTACATATACGTACCTTTCTAAGGGGGGCGAGCAGATCCGGTCGTAGGAGTTGATGACATAGCTATTAATTAACGACGCAGATCAATCCACGCAAAATATGACCATATTTCTCAATTACGGCCGTATCAGAAAGCAACTGTATTACGGAACAAATAAATCTATGTTGTTGATTAAAAGCCACGCAATCAAGTATACGGTCGGATCTGCTCGCACATCTCCCTAAGGTAGGTGTACGCACCAAATTATTTTGAGATTATTTTACTTTATTTCATATTATCTTTCACATTTTTATTATTATTAAATTTAATCTACTTCACTATATTTTGTTTTATTGTTTACTTTACTTGATTATATTTTGTTTTACACATACTCATTTAAAAGCAACCTTCTCTTGCGGTACCGGAATTCTCTCCATTCGAGTCCAAATGTGTCGTATTCATTCCACAATCCAGATTAATTCGTAGCAGCTGATCCGACGAATTCACTAATCTCAAATTTGTATTTATTTTTTCTATAATCAAAAAATGATGCACCTTTAAATAATGTGAGAATCATTCATCACCATAAAATTGACCTCTATTTGTGATCTCAATTGAAGAGGATCCACTCTCACGAGGATTTATTTTTAGGTAGGTTGAGCGTATATTACATAGGTGTGAGTGAAATTGCAGCTGTTCGATCAAACAATCGAACGACCAGTCGAAAAGCCATTTAAAAAAAAATCCGATCGGATTTTAACAACGCCCCGGATTTCCAGTCAAATCCCACACCTATCTAATATACGTTCAATCTACGCAAAAATTACTCCTCATAGAGACACGCGAATATATTCTGAATAAGCCCAGCCTCTCTCCAATAAACTACAAAAAGGCTACCATGCAAGGACCCAAAAATGTGGTTAAAAGACCTTAATCATAGCCACCGACAATGAAATCAGAATAATAGAGCCAAATGAAATTTCTTTGAGAAAGGGTAGCATTAAAAAAATAATGCATTTATATAAACTGCCAATAAAAATAATTAGACATAGAAACTAGAAAGGCATATTATACTTTTATATTATAAGAGAGGTCTATTGTATATTTGTATGCATCATTATTTATATATAAGAAAGGTCAATTATGCTTTATGATAAGAAAGGTAGGCTACCTATCACTTAATTATGACTCGACTCATACGGTGATTTACAAATTTATCAACAAACGCTTCAATTGTCTGCATCCTCGCACCACCAGCCCTTATGCAGAGTTTTCAGGAGCTTCGCCGATAAAATACTGAACGTGTTTTAGGGTTACCAATGAGAGGAGCTTTTGGTCCTCGTTCACCTCTGTGTAACAAATAACAATGTTACATGTATGCCGGTGCTAGCGAATGTGGTTCATTCTGAGGTGAATCATGCATTTTTGTGCTTCCTTGTCTTGTGTTTTCACAATTTCTATAACAAATTGTGTGATTTTTTTTCGTATTTGCATCGAAGCAGGCGGTGGGACTCATAATCTATATCAAGCACAAAAAAGTTGCAAAATTTCTTAAGTGAAAACCTGCAGACTAATATTGATTTTTTTAAGGTTGATGACATGGGAGCAGGTCGTTGAGCTTAACCCGCTTCAAGTAAAATTCAGTTTGTATAACCCAGAATTTGTCGAGATTAGAAATTTCTAATGAGACGCTTATTCACAGACCATTCTGCTAGCATGAGCGAGCATGGACAAGCATGAGCGAGCATGGACGAGTAGCCCTCGTGATGATAGTATGGGCGAGTATCCAAAGCACCCAGAGATATTCTCGCATACACATGTAGCGATCCCGGATTGTATGGATGGTATCGGAAGGGGAAGGGCCAGAGAAGTGGCCGGAGGGAGGAAATTTGGAGGAAGAAGGCCTAGGCGGTGGCCGGAGAAAAGGGAGACGATGGGACAAGGAAAGCAGAGAAATAGCTAATCATTTCATTAATTGCATAAAAAAATCATTACAAGGTTTAACCTCTATTTATATTCTAATCCTCACAGCAAGGAACAATTAACCGACCAGTTACATTTAATACAATCTAACGGCTCTCTAATCCCGTCCGTTGGCTGGCATCTTGAGGCATCCTGTGGCTGGCACCCTGTGGCTTTAACTGATGTGATCTGTACCCTTCAATTGGTCAATGATGAATATCCTCCGTTGTTTGGTTTGCTGACCAAACCAGCCGATCCAGCTGTCTGCCTGGAAATGATAAAAATCCTTTTGCAAAAGCTGCTGCTGATCTGGACCGTTGATGAGCTGAGGATAAATCTGAGACCGTTGTTTTTTTATCAAACCCTAACATTGCTGACTCCTATTTAAGCATTGTCCTAAGTGCTTGAGGTTGTATTTCTGCTTCCCTGGTTCTGGAGCGTCATTGCGGCGATGCTTTCGTTGAGGATTGGGAGATCGTGGTCTGCTCTTGCATGGTTCGCCGTTGGAACAACGCTGAAGGCAGTGGTGATGACAGGCTGAGGAAAGGAGGTCGTCTGAGGGCTGCAACTCGTTGTTTCAACGGTCATGCCATGATCTAGCGGTACCGTGAGTTTCCCGTCTCCTTCTTCCCTACTTTGTTTGTTCCCAGTTTTTTGGTCTGCGTGATTTCGTGTTTCTGTAATGTCGTGCAACGGTGATGGCACTGATGGTGTTCCCACTGGGTTTTTTTGTTTGTGATTGTGTTTCCGCTGCTTCCGCTTGCCTTTGGTTTGCCAAGTGAGATCTAAATTTTCTGCCCAGTGGTCGTCGATCTGTCGTTTTAGTGCGTCTTGAAGTTGTGGGTTGTCGCTTAAATCATGTATATCTTCCCATGTACTATCCACCGGTGGTAAACCTTGCCATTGTACTAGGACCTGTATTATTTGTTGTTCGTGCCTGATGATTCACCTTGTGCTGATGATGGCTAATGGCTCATGTAAGGGCATATTGTCCTGGCTGTATTCTGGTAGCTCGATGATTTGTTCATTTGGGTTCCATTCGTATGACTTGAGCAATGAGACGTGGAAAACAGGATGTATTTTTGAACTGGGAGGGAGACGTAAGCGGTATGCGACTTCCCCGATGACTTCGTCCACTTGGTATGGTCCATAGTATTTTAATCCCGATTTCCGCCCTTTCGGACGTGTGACTGAAAGTTGGTGGAAAGGGTGTAACTTGAGCAGCACCCCGTCCCCTTTGTCCAGCTTTAAGTCCACCCTTTTTTTATCTGCTTGATTTTTCATGCGTTGTTGAGCTTTTGCTAAGTTGTCTTTGAGGCAGTGCACTATCTCTTCTATGTTCCGAAATGTGCTCTCCATTGCTTCATTTGATGTTGTACCTGCACAAAAATTGAACAACCCAGGGGGTGGTCGACCAAACATGGCCTCAAAAGGGGTCATGTTGGTCGAAGAGTTATACGTGGTATTGTAGTGATATTCCGCATTATTCAAAAACGAAGACCATTTGTTAGGATTCTCATGACAGTAGACCCGTAGATATTGTTCTAAACATCTGTTTACCCTCTCCGTTAAGCCGTCTGTTTGCGGGTGATAAGCGGAACTGTATTGAAGGGCCGTGCCTTGTTGTTTAAAAAATTCGACCCAAAATTTGCTTAAAAAAATCCCATCCTTGTCTGTTGTGATGGTTTCTGGCATTCCATGTAATTTCCCAACACAGTTCCAGAACGCACTTCAATGTTAGGGTTTGATTAAAAAACAACGGTCTCAGATTTATCCTCAGCTCATCAACGGTCCAGATCAGCAGCAGCTTTTGCAAAAGGATTTTTATCATTTCCAGGCGGACAGCTCGAACGGCTTGTTTGGTCAGCAAACCAAACAACGGAGGATATTCATCATTGACCAATTGAAGGGTACAAATCACATCAGTTAAAGCCACAGGGTGCCAGCCACAGGATGCCTCAAGATGCCAGCCAACGGACGGGATTAGAGAGCCGTTAGATTGTATTCAATGTAACTGGTCGGTTAATTGTTCCTTGCTGTGAGGATTAGAATATAAATAGAGGTTAAACCATGTAATGATTTTTTTATGCAATTAATGAAATGATTAGCTATTCCTCTGCTTTCCTTGTCCCATCGTCTCCCTTTTCTCCGGCCACCGCCTAGGCCTTCTTCCTCCAAATTTCCTCCCTCCGGCCACTTATCTGGCCCTTCCCCTTCCGATACCATCCATACAATCCGGGATCGCTACAACTTTGGTGCTCTCGTTGAGAGAAAACAACGATCCCGAAATTCAAGATGAGCGACGGACTTCGTTCCATCACCGAACTCAAGGCGGCCCTGCAAACCGAGCAGGCTAAACGATCATCAGAAATGGAAGAAATGCATCAAAGAATCGTCACGGAATTGGCGCAGCACACCAATCGGCTTCAACAACAATTCACAGCCGAATTACAAGCGAAAGAAAACATCTTTTCAAGACAGATTCTCGAAACCAAGGAGTCTTCGGCAGAACAGATAGCCGAGCAAATGACGGCGCTTAGGCGAGACATGGTCATGCAATTCGAGAACCTACATAGGACGATGGGCATGGGAAAGCAGAAAGATTACTTGGTGCCACCCATAATTGAAGATGCACAAAGTAATCAACGAATTCCTGAATCATTTCCTGGAGCATCTACAGGAGGAATTCTTGGGGCGGCTCCACCAGCGCCACAAACCCAGGTAGTTTCTGCACAACCTAATAAAATAGAAATAACTTGCCCAAGATTCTTTGATGGGGACCCGACCGACTGGCTCTATGAGCTACGTCGGTATTTTGATTATAATGAAATAAGAACACAAGACTACTTACTAATCACATCCTATCATTTGGATAAACCAGCGTCAAAATGGTATCAAGCCATCCTTAAGGACCACCCAGCACCAACATTCCCTTTGTTTGTTGACGCACTTCAGAAACGTTTTGGACTATCTCCCTATATACGACCCGCTGGAATATTAACTAAATTGCAACAAATAACAACTGTAGCTCAATATAAAACCGAGTTTGAAGAATTAATAGCTAAGGTACCAGGCCTCCAACCCCAATTTATTACTGACATGTTTGTCTATGGCCTTAAGGAAGACATCAGGGGACCAGTCCTGTTATCTCGCCCAACAGAGATCCATGATGCATATTCAATTGCTCGAATGCACGAGGATCAACAGAATAGGAGCTATAGAAACAGAATCCCAAATTACACCACATTAGCAATCAAAAACCAAGACAACAGTAGACAAATAACCCAGAACTACAAACCCAAACTTCCACCTATTAAAAGACTTTCCCCTAATGAGTTACAAGCAAGGAGGGAAAAGGGACTTTGTTATAATTGTGATGAGAAATACCAAGTAGGACATAGATGTAAGGGAAAAAGAGCTTTGTTATATTTAGCAGGATCAGAAGAGGGAGAAGAGGTCGAAGAAGACTCAGAATTTATTCCCACAGAGGAGGGTGCACCCTCAACCATGATCTGTTTACAATCCTTGACGGGCGCATGCCCAGATCATGGATTAAGAATGACTGGATACATTTATAATAAACCATTGGAATTACTAGTAGACGGAGGAAGCACACATAATTTTATATCAACTAGGATGACTGAGCACCTCAAACTCCCAATCACAACAGTTGACAAATTTCCTGTGTTCATGGGCAACGACACAACAGAAACATGTAAAGGCAAGTGCAAAAATATTTCGCTGCTCATTCAGACCCACAGCTACCACGTACAATTGTACGTATTAGAGATCGAGGGGGCGGATCTCATACTGGGACAAAGCTGGTTAAGGGCCCTAGGACCAGTAACCATGGATTATTCCCTACTTACGTTATCTTATTCAGGAATTTTAGGACAAGTAACACTTGTTGGTCATCATAAGGACTCCCATGTGGGTCAAGTATCATCATCGCAGCTCATGAGGATGGTAGCATTAAAACCAACTACACTTTGTCTACTCATCTCAAAAGAGAGTCCAGGACATGAGAATCATTTAAAATAGATATAACTAAAGACAAAGTTTTACCCAGAAAATACCAAGAGTTACTATCACAATACAGCCAACTATTCGAAGAGCCCACCAATTTACTACCCACAAGGGAAATTGATCATCAAATTAATCTACAGAATGAGGCAATGACACCAAATCTTAGGCCATTCAGATATCCATATCACCAAAAGAACGAGATTGAAAGAATGGTGAAGGATATGCTAAGGAACGGGCAGATACGGCCTAGCACTTCACACTTTAGTTCACCCGTCCTTCTAGTTAAAAAAAAGATGGTTCCTGGAGATTCTATGTGGATTATCGAGCTCTAAATAACATAACAATAAGAGATAAGTTTCTTATACCCACAATCGACGAATTACTAGATGAGTTGTATATGGCTCGTTTTTTTTTCAAAACTTGATTTAAGATCTGGGTATCATCAAATAAAAATGGCAGCAGCAGATATCCACAAAACAGCTTTTCGAACTCATCAAGGGCATTACGAATTTCTCGTAATGCCATTTGGCCCGACGAACGCTCCTTCAACGTTCCAAGCCTTAATGAATACCATATTCCAACCATTCTTGCGAAAGTTTGTGGTCATATTTTTTGATGACATACTTATATATAGTGCTACACAGGAAGAACATTTGCAGCACTTGCACAAGACTTTAAAAATACTGAAAGAAAACTCATTATATATCAAAATATGCAAATGTTGTTTTTTAGCCACCAATGTAGAATTCCTGAGCCACATCATTCATAATGGACAAGTCAGCCCAAACAAGAGTAATATTGAGGCTATAGAACAATTTCCCATACCAAAAAACTAGAAAAATATAAGGGCTTTCTTAGGTTTAACAGGTTACTACCGAAAATTCATTCAAAATTATGCTAAACTAGCTTTTCCCCTAACGGAATTGTTAAAAAAAACTAGTTTTATCTGGACTACGAAAACTCAGGAAGCCTTTGACACTTTAAAAGGCAAATTGCTTTCCCACCCTATCTTAGCCTTACCCAATTTTTCTGAAGAATTTATTCTGGAAACTGATGCATCGGGTACTGGGATAGGAGCAATACTTAAACAGGATCAGGGAACCATAGCTTTCTTTAGTAAGAAACTATCTCCTATGATGCAAAAAAAAATCATTACATGGTTTAACCTCTATTTATATTCTAATCCTCACAGCAAGGAACAATTAACCGACCAGTTACATTGAATACAATCTAACGGATCTCTAATCCCGTCCGTTGGCTGGCATCTTGAGGCATCCTGTGGCTGGCACCGTGTGGCTTTAACTGATGTGATCTGTACCCTTCAATTGGTCAATGATGAATATCCTTCGTTGTTTGGTTTGCTGACCAAACCAGCCGATCCAGCTGTCCCCCTGGAAATGATAAAAATCCTTTTTCAAAAGCTGCTGCTGATCTGGACCGTTGATGAGCTGAGGATAAATCTGAGACCGTTGTTTTTTAATCAAACCCTAACAACACCCCCCCCCCCCCCGGATCTGGCTATAAATAGACCCCAAGGGATACCAGAAAGAGCACTTTTGAAAGACATTGAGATTTCCCTAAGTGTGATACTCGCCAACTCCGTGTACCTTGCTCAACCATTTTGATTGTGGAGGGAAAAATTTCTCACAAACTTCCGGGTACGTGGTGAAACCACCCAGCATTTTGATTGTGGAGGGAAAAATTTCTCACAAACTTCCGGGTACGTGGTGAAACCACCCAGCACTTGGGGTCCTCAAGATTTTTCTCTCTTCTTCACGGGACCAATAACCTCCAATTGCACTTAGATCCGAACATTTGGAGTAGAGATTTTTCTGACTTCAACACAGATGATTATATGTAAAGGGATTATGCTAATTAAACGTGCATTGCTACATAAATTCACAATGCCATCCTGTTGTTAATATTTAGCCCAACATGAGAATCAAGGCCGAACCACAAGAAAATGTTAAAGGTCGATCCCTACGACCAAATTCAACAGCTTTATAGTCCCAAAAAAATTTGTGTAATGTTCGAGTCAAGTTCAGGTCAACCCCAAAACCCAAATTTTAATCATTTACCAAGTATATTTATTAGTTTAAATTATGAATTCAGTCCCAAAGGTTAAAAGACCATTAAGAAGTCAATTTCAAAGCTATAAACTTTAGGATTTTGGACCCAAGGTTTAAAAACTTTAAGATTTTAGTCATTAACTTTATTAAACTGTCATCTCTAAGGGTGCGATCGTCTCACAGACATTGATATTGAAGTATTGAGTACCAATTCAATATTGGGAAATGACATTAAGTTTAAATCAAATTCTTTTGTTCATCTGTATAATGACTTTACGTCATAGGAATTGACATTCAAGACTTTTTATTGTTCGTTTGCAGCAAGACTTTCTGTCATACGAATTGGCACTGATCAATGTTGAGCTTCTAAACATCTTCCTGCAAACTACCCGAAGCAATGACGCGATTTTTTCGCTCGGGCGCGATTTTTTCGCCCGGGCGCGATGCGCGGGCAGAAACCCGCTTCCGGGCAAAAAATCACATCCGAACGAAAATCCACGTGCTACCAAAAAAATCGCGTCCAGACAAAAAAATCATATCCGATCGGAAATATCACGTCCGGTCGGAAAAATCGCGCCCGTGCAAAAAATTGCGTTCGTGCGAAAAGTTGTGCCTGGACAAAAAAAAATAGCGTTTGGGAGAAAAAATCATGTACGAGCAGAAAAAATCATATTAGGATCGAAAAAATTGCTCTCCTTTTGGAAAGCCGGAGTTGACGATCTCAATATCCATCCATGGAGATAAACATGAGATCGATGAGTTTTTAGGTTACGGTAAATATCGTTGACTTTCCATTAGAAAATCAATTTCACTCTACAATTGTTGGTCCGAACAACAAAAATGACTTTCACATTCTCAAAGCCAATACTTCAATATCTATGTCTATGAAACGAACAGACCCTAACGGAAATACATGCTTAGGTGATAATTCTTAACATTATTTACTCGATAATTTTCATTCCATTTACTCTTCTACAACGATCGTAGGAGCGTTTGATACCTAACATTGTTCACAACTATTCTTTTTTACATGAAATGTGTTATATTTGTTGAGTGTGTCACGTCAAATGGACGGTGATGTCCGAACGTGTGTTGCGATTCGCTAAAATGGGCGGTTTAGTCTCACACCGCCTAGCGCGCTCCTTGATCCTGGGTGTATAAGCAGTGTTGAGCTTGGACCGAACACGGCACGTGGATATGGGTTGGGGCTAGTGGACTGCAGTCCACACAAGAACGGC
Source organism: Platanthera guangdongensis (assembly GCA_039583875.1). Lineage (NCBI taxonomy): Eukaryota > Viridiplantae > Streptophyta > Magnoliopsida > Asparagales > Orchidaceae > Platanthera > Platanthera guangdongensis. Next base: position 165,558,536 of record CM077159.1, read on the forward strand.
CCGGGATACTCCCATAAGTGGGTCGGCCCCAGTTCAACAATCTATTTCACTATTCACTTGTTCAGAAACATGACATAAAGAAAAGATGGTAAAGCTTCCTTAATAAGAGAGAACTGTCCAACAAAAAAAAAGTTTCAGTTATTGGTGTGACAACAGTACTTTTTCAGAGAGTATGGAAGAACAAAGCCAAGAGGCATGTGAAATGGCAGCATTCAAATAAAGATCCTCAATGGCAAAAGATAAACATATAATTTAACAAAAAAGAGAGGGGAAATGAAGAAAATGAAACACAAAATATTGATTTCAGATTCCATCAACTATGAAATATTTCTCTGTATTTACCAGCCTGGAAGCATAATGTTCCCTGCACATCTTGGCAGTGTCTTCATGCTCTTCTTAATCCTCAGCTGATGATTTTTCACCTTTCAGATATAATCTGCAGCATTAAGGTGCAGTTACTGTAAAGATTTTGAATTAAAGAATTGGAGTGTATGCTGCTGAGAGGATGAAGGCCGATATTGATGGAGAAGTGGTTATAAAGCATGGTGATTTTGCGGGGTTTTCCTCTTTGGAAAGGAAGACTTAGATGTCGAGAAGGCTTTGTGGAGGTTTGTAGAGTTTGAATTCAATGTCCTCCTGCGAACAATAGTGGATTTAATAGATTCAATGGTCGTGAACGCGATAGTTACGATTTACGAACCATCGTTCGTGAATGTCTGACCTCCCCGAAGCAACTTCATCCAATTGTATGTTCAAAACTAGTCTTCCTTTCTTGGTGGTGGTTATAACCGTTGTCATGTCAAAACATATGTTCTATGACGGCAGTGTTTTTGCCCAAACTCTCCGGAGCAAAAACACTGCACCAAACAGATCTTAATGCTTCGTTTGGCACAACGGTGGCAGTCGTAAACGGATGGGTTAAACCGTCATTCGCTAACGACCACTTAAAAAACTTCATCCGTTTGAACATAAAAGTGAATGAAGTTTCTTAGGCGGGCGCTAACGAATGGCGGTTTTACCCTCATGTTCACGACCGTCACCACCGTGCCAAACAGTGTCATGAAATTGGGACCGGATCCGCGACTACGGTGGTTCGTCGTGGATCTTGCAACGGAAGATTATTTGAGCAATAAAATGACAAGCAAAAATTGAATCCAAAACAAGCACAACCAGACGACAAAATAATATACGTGGTTCGGAGATTGGCTCCTACATTCACAGGGAGAGCGCGCCGGAAAAGATCCACTATAATCAATGAGGTTACAAGTTACAAACAAAGATCGTTAACATGGTCGAGCAACAAGAGAAAAGCAAAAACTGAAGAAGAACGATGTCGTCGCTGCTGTCGCCGCCGATATCGCCCTGTCTTCTTCCTCTTGGATCCGGCGCCTCCTGCAACTGCTATCGCCGCTTGGATCCACCACTGCACAGTCGGTCGCCGGGATGAGCCCGACCAGATGTCGATCCGTCTGGATCGCCCGAACGTTGTCGCCTCTCTGTTGCCGCCGAAGGCTGAAACCGCCGCCTCCGCATGAAGTTGTCTGCCGCCGCTGGACAGAACAAGAAGCCGCCTGAAGCTCTCACTGCTCCCTCTAATGACTCTCACGGATTTCACTCTCTGATTACTTGAATGAAACGGCTAGGGCGGACTCCTATTTATAGGATCAAGATCAAATATCAAATTAGGAAGATGATCTCCTATTTAGGAGATTGTCTTATTTCTCCTCATAAAGATATTCCAAATATAGGACTCCTCCAAAATTAGGAATTATGGAGGCACACGGATTGATGAGGTGTCATAATCCAATAATTATATATCCTCTTATTAATGATTTTCCTAAATAATATTCCTAAATAGGTTTAGCCCGGATTAGAAATTGTGGTCTCCCACGGATCGATGACGTGGCGCGATCCTGACGGTCCGAGATTGGCGATGAAGTGTCATAATCTCAACAAAACGGAACCTAAATCTCCCTAATAATAAAAAAATGAAATAATTTGGCATTTATTATCATTCAATGTTCAGCCTGGTAAAGGCTATACCAAAGATTACTAGGAGTCATGTTGAGGGACTCAAGAGCATGGTCTAATCTTGCAATGTGTAGTTACAATATGCTTTTATAGAAATGTCATGTGGTTGACCCTCAAACATTGCCTTAAACTAGTACAACTTGGTCCAACTTCGGTTCGCCCGTGGTTTCCGCTCTCTAAATAGTGGCAAAAGAGCAAATTATTCGACCAACGATCAAATGTGCTCACGCGATTTGTGACTGTCATAGGCCTTGCTTGCTTCCATGGAACAATGTACAACAACAGTTTAACTGCACGACAGTGCCACGCAGTTGAGCGAGCTCTTAGTGCATGAAACTTGATGATGTTGAAAAGTTCATGTTTGAGGAGTGAAGCCCGGCATGAAGAGCTTTCAAGTGAGGGGAAGATTTTTCACATCAGATGTGGCAAATATGCTTGGGTTCAAAAATTCTAGCTAGTTGCCTCTCACCCATGGGCATCAGCTTTTCAGGTGGATAGGCACTTGTGTATTTCTTCAAACATTGTTTTCCCATTGGTTGACGGATTTTAGGGCTGATATCAAGACGAGTTCGAGCGAGCTTGCTTCAACTTCTTCGCTCTCAAAAGTGTTTAGTCGTGCTCTCTAGAGTTCCATGGATATAATATATAGAGCAAAACAACATCACAGAAGAATAAAGGTAATAGCACTTGCCTGATATCGCTATTCCGAGGGAGGACAATTTCCATATATTAATCTCAGACAAACTTTGTTCCCGCAAACTGCGGATTTGCTTCAGCCAGGGGGTTAATAAATCCCCCCCTTGGTCCAAACCTTTGATTCTCTTTGTAAAACAGCAGCCTGGCAGGACGGCTACTCTCCGCTCTCCGCCAGAATTTTGAGCTCAAGATTTCTGCGCCGGGAAGCCTGCAACACAGTTTTGCTCCCCAGTCATCGTTTGAACCCCTCCCACGAGATGCGTCTATATTTCGAGACATATCATCCAGCGCAATTTCAATCCCGCGCACTCTCGCTTCTAGAGAATGTATGCCGTTCTGCGAGCTTCCCATGAACCTCTGAAAAAAAACGAAAATTTTATTGATGAGGTTGGTGAAGATCTTTGTATCAAGCGCTTGGGTGATTCCTTAGTCAATGAAGTTGGCGAAGATCAAATTCTACAGGCCGCAAGAATGTCAGCTTTACAAATTAGTTAATGAAGAACAAAATTTATTAATGAAATTGATGAAAATCACTGTATCAAGCCCCTGGGTGATTCCTTAATCTTGATTGCTTGTTTCTAAAGGGTTAGACCAAGACTTAGATTAACGCTCCGTTTGGCGCGGTGTTTTTGCTCCCGTGAGTTTGGACAAAAACGCAACAACCATAGAATGTATGTTTGGCATGACAATGGTTACAACGACCACCAAGAAAATAAACCTCGTTTCGAAGGGCGTTCACGAAGGACCATTCAGACCCCTGCCTCCGTGCCAAACGAAGCCTAGGATTTAGAATTTAAGGGTTTGTAAATAGCTTATATTGTATGAAGAATATGCAATGAATGAATAAGTCTGTGACTCATATGCTTCAAATCCTAACATGTCTAGAAATTTCCCAAAATATGTCATTCAACACATCAACAGACTGGGCCCTCTCTTCGGAATCCATTATGTAGAGTTTTATGAGGTTTCGATCCCCGGTCAACGGAAAAGGGTCAGGGGGCAGTGCCCATGGGCATGTGGCTTCTTATTCTAGGGTTATGGTGTTGAAAATCTTAACAAGGCCTCCCCTGCCCGCCGACACAGCCCATTCTGGTATGAACCACATAAATCTCATGTTCTTCTATATCAATTTATTTGTCATTTTTGCTCAATTAAGCAAGAAAATTATGTAAGATCATGATTTCATTTTTCACAACCATGATGAATGAAAAAAAAAAGAAATCATTACTTAGGCTTCATTTGGCGTGGTGTTTTTGGTCCAATAAGTTAGGACAAAAGGCGCAACCATCATGAAATATATGTTTGGCATGACAATAGTTATGACCGCCACCAAGAAAAGAATACTAGTTTTGAACATAAAAGGGAATGAATTTCCTTAGGTGAGGTCGGTCGTGTTCACGACTGCTATCGCCGTGCCAAACTGAGCCTTAACATGCTTTATGGCTACAAGCAATCAAATGACAACCCCTAACTCACAAAGGCTCCATTTGGCGTGACAACAGTTATGACAACAGTTTGACATGACAACAGTACTATCATGAAATGTATGTTTGACATGACAACAGTTATGACCGCCACCAAGGAAAAAAACTAGTTTTGAATATAAAAGTGAATGAAGTTTCTTAAGTGAGATCGGGCGTACGCTCATAACCACCGCGTTCATGACAACTACCGCCATGCCAAACGGAGCCTTAACATGATTTCTGGCTACAAGCAATCAAATGGTGATCCCTAACTCACAGTTTCAACAATTCAGACATGCATAGCTTGAACCTTATAATCATAGAATCACTTGCTCAAGTTTCATTTGATTTCTTTCACTTTCAAACCACGGGAAAAATGCTGAAGGAAGAAAACCTTACTTGAAGAAGATTTAGAAGGGAAGACTGCTGGTTTTCAATCTGAACCAACTGCATCCTGATCAGAGACAAATCATCATCCTTTGGTTCTTCGTGATCGCCGGCAACACCAGTTTCAGTCATCGCCTCCGACAACCCGCTCTCATGAAACGGCGCAACCCGAGCCCCAGATTTTGAGCCCCCATTCTCCTTATTCTCCCAGTTCTTCTCAAACAGCGTCCTCTTCACCTCCAGTCTAGCTCTGCCATGGTTCCCCAACCCCCCTTGCTGGGGAATCTTTGCATCTCTCTCCATAGCTGTTGGTTTATTATAGTAAGGAGGAGTATCTGACAACACAATCTCACTCTTCCGATCTGAATATTTCTTCAGAACAACCAATTTTGAATTTTTCTTCGAATTACTTTCCATCTTCTTCGAAGTAAGAACTGGGGAAGAAGCCGGCTGTGGTGATTTGCAGGTGGAGATTTTACTTCGGGTTATAGAAGGATAGGGAGAATGAACAGATGAAGAACGTTTGGTTGTAGTAATCTGGCAGCTTCCATCACTAGTCATCTCTGTTCAAATCAAAACCAACGCACAATCGAAGATTTGAACAAACAGAGCACATAAGTTGTGAAGGAGAAACCTAAAAAAAGTTAAACAAAAACTCGCCTTTGAGATGTGACTGCGGCTGCGGCTGTGGTGGTGAATCCGCATCAAGCTTTTGGTCTGGGATTTCCTTCCATTCATCCAGCATCCGGTTAATCGAATCCCTCACGATCTTCACCTGCATTACAGATCAAGACCGAGTGAAGAGAGAGAGAGAGAGAGAGAGAGAGAGAGAGCAGACGAACCTTGTCATATCGCCGGGATTCAAACGCCGCGAGGCAAGAGGACTTAAAACAGGAAAGGCGGTTCTTTTCGTTTGCAGCGAGGCGGGTGAGCGTCATGGCGGCGGCATTACGGGCGGCCCAATCCTGGCTTCGGAGAAACTCCAGAAGGCAATTAACGAGCGCCCTCAGCTCTGTATCTCCGATACCAGAAGCAGACATGGTTGCGTTGCCGAGCAGTGCCAAGACAGCGTGTTTCGCCTTGAAAGACGGACTCCGAGCGAGCTTGATGAGGCGCGGAACCAAGCGTAGCAAAAAGTCGGAGAGCTCATCGGCGGCGCCCTGCCGGTTACATTCTTCAAGGGAAGCGGAGATGGAAAGAGCGGAGACCGACTGAGAGTGAATGTCCTGTTCATGGAACAGAGCGTCGACGAGGGGGCGGAGGATGGTGGAGACGAGGGCGGTAGGCGGCGCGGCGGCGGCGAGGGAGCGGACTGCGTCGACGAGGGCGGCGCGGACGGAGGAGTCGGGATCGCGGAGGCGGCGGATAGCGGCGGCGAGGATGCGGGGTAAGTGTGGTGAGAGGGAGGAGGGAGGAATGGAGCGGGCGAGGAGGGAGAGAAGGCGGAGGGAATGGCGTCGGAGTGGGATTTTGTCGGTGGAGCGGATGTCGCCGACGGCGGAGATGAAGGGGGCGAGGGAGTCGGCGGAGAGGGTGGGGATAATGGATGAGAGCTCGGCGGCGGCCATGAACTCGGTGTCGCGGTCGGAGAGCTTGGACATAAAGTGGTTCACGCGGTGGCGGATCTCCTGGGGTGAGGGATGCTGGTTCGCCATTGCCGGAGCGGCGGTGAAGGGGGGGAAAGATGGCTGTTTTGGGGGTGTTGGGAGAAGATGCAGTGATGAAGCGACGCAGCAATCCCCGGGAACGAAGCTCCAGTGGGAAAGCGGTGCTATAAATGAGTATTATTTATGTTAGTTGTTGGCCGAGTGATAAACGGAAAATTGTTTTGTTGATGTCTGAAGAGAGAGATCCAATTCGGTAGTATGGAAAAGCAATCATATTTTAGATTAATTTTGCTCTAAAATTCGTGTCGGAAATATATGAAAAGATTGGAGGTTGTGCATGATGATTTAAAATGTGTTACACACATTAATATTTTTTTGTGTCAATAGTTCGGTACAATGCCTATAAGGGAATCTGCGGAACTATATTTTCAGTGTGAAATATAACTACAATGCAAAATATAATCGCAAGTGCACTGTATTTTTTTAGTGTAAAATGCAGTTGTAATAATAGTTAAAAAAGATCACTTTTGTATAAGTGTATTTTTAACTCAAAATATATACATATGACTACTTAAAATGATCATTGATAGGAACGAAGTCTCATTTGTAGAATTTTTAGGGTGCAAATAGCTCATTATTCATGACCTCCACTATCTTAGTGGGGGTGTGGCTTTGAAAGCCGCGCGCGCAATTGCGTGCGGGATCCCACCCTCATGAATCGGTCGGGTCCGGCTAGGTGTAAAATGCAGTTGAAAATGAGATCGTTTTATGTAGGGTTGTGCATAAATATCCGAAAACCGAAAACCGATCCGAACCGAACCGAACCGGTGCCATTTGGGTCGGTTCTATTGGTTACCGGTTCGGTTCCGGTTCTTAAATTTCCAAGAACCGGGGTTACAACTCGGTTCTCGGTTCTGGTGTTGGTTCTACCCAGAACCGACCCGACCCGAACTCACCCCTTAATTTTTGTGAGAGTTCTTTGATTTTTGGCTCTACCTACAAGATTATGAATGAAATTTTAAAGGTTTTTAGTTTTTTCCCTGAATATTCTCACCCCAGACTCAGGCCCCCAGGTGCAAAATAAACTCAACAAAGGAAATTATTTTCTATTTGTTGTTATCGTTTACAAATATTAGAATTAGATCCCTGAATATCTGACTATTTGTTAATATTTAGGAACCGAAACTAGAACCGGAACCGAACCGGAACCGAGAATACGGTTCTGGTTCTTGGTGAGAAATACTCGGTTCGGTTCTAGTTCCAAATATTTAGAACCGAACCTATATGTTTCGGTTCTCGGTTCTGGGCAGAACCAAACCGAACCGACCAATGCACAGCCCTAGTTTTATGTTCAACTATCCTGCTTCTTATACTCGGATACCATCAGATAAAACTTCTACAGGTTTGGGGGAATGGATGGGAATAGATAAAGCAAAAAAAACATGGGAAGGAATCTGGAATGCTCCCTTGAATGTTGTTGGATCCACATGTATCCTTTAGATGCTAGATTTTTTGGTCTTTTGGAGAGCATTTGGGCGTATCCATCGGATCTGTGAGTGATTCGCACCCATCTGATATGGGAGAGCATTTGGGCGTATCCATTGGATCTGGGAGTGGTTCGATTTGGTTCGGTTTTAGATCAAAACTGCTAACTGAATCACCCGCATGTGCTTTCAAAAATTTGGAACCGAAGCGAGCTGCTTACTTCAATGGAAATGAACCGAACCGAATCGTATGGTTCGAATCGGTTTGGATCGAGGGATTTACAAATTATAAAAATAATAATTTGTTATAAGAAGAAAAACAAAGTACAATTGTATATTTGTATGTAACTAATATTAGCACAAGCATAACATGCAACATTTAATATTTGAAATGGGTAAGAAGTATTAGCAAAACATGCAACATGTATATTATTGTCACTAGTGACCTATGGTGACACCAAAAACTGTGACTTCTATGTAAGTTGTAACAAGAATTAAAACATAATTATTATTGCGGCTCACTCGAGACTCCTATAAACCGGTCTAGATTGTACTGTCTTAGCCCGGGAGTAGTCGAGCGCGCAATCTATCATAGAGTAATGAGAAGGCTGACAAGAAGGTTTTTTAATATGGAAAACTTTGAAAAGGGGTGACAAACTACATGATCGAGACTGTGCTGAACAAACTTCCACTATTTGTTTCTGTTATACAGATCTTTTTGAGAATGTGAGGGCGATATGTCGCTCCTCGTTAAAACTTGTAGAGAGAAGCGTTCGGAGGGTGACAGACAACCGCTCACAAACTAGGTATTATTCTTTGCAGCGGTGGGGGCATCGTGCTCTGGAGGCTTGTTGGTCTTCTACTTTTGCTCGGAAGCCAGAGCGGCGAGTTCTGCATGTCTTTTTATGTGTGGCTTTCTCCTATTGTTCATAGTGGAGTCTATAGCGGAGAGATTTTTGCGGTTGACTTAAGGGCGCTGTGTGTTAAAAGCGATGCATGCAGGTTGCATGTTGCGGCGGGAGATGTGTGCAAGCAGCGAAGTGCTCACAGTGGCGCACAAAGATAATATTTTCGTGGAGCGAAGGAGATTCCTGGAGGAGGCCTTAAGAACATATGAGGAGAAACGGATGAGGAAAAAGATGGAAATGAAAGAAAGACTTGCTATATTGCTCGAAGCATCTCGGGTGGTGGTCAAAGTGAATCTACCTCCCTATTGCCCCCAGCTTAGGTTTTATAGGCAAACCCTAGGTTTAATACCGATATCAGATATCTCGGTATCCGAACCAAATCTGTTAAGCCTCCAAGCTCGTTATATAATCAAATATACATTAACAATCTCCTCATATATTTGTGATATATAATGTTTATGTTTCAGAGTGCTGGAAAGTAGAGAGTATTAAGTTTCAAACTGTACGTGTTATCCAGATAAGAAGACAATTAAAATATAATAGGAGTTTTGCATAAACAAAACATATCCAAACATAAAGTGTTACTAAGGAATAAAAGTCTGAAAACCATAGAAATAATGGATCAAACACGTAACAATTCTACTGAAAAAGCAGACCATCCTCATCCATATCAAAATCTACTTTCTCACCTCCATCTTCACAAGTGTCTGCAAAAAATTTCATGAGTTTAGACTATATGAATTTATAATCATATGCATTGACATTTTAAAATAAACTGGCTCTACCAAAATGATCTTAGCACTTGTAGTAGTAGTGAAGTAACACTGTCAGCATCTCAATCCAGTCTAACTATGATCAGCTAAGTTTTGAATTTAATAAATCAAACATTGTTATATTGCTCATTAATGATCACTATGTACCTTATCATCAAGTGTGGAGTGATTTGACAATCATTAATATTAGATTAACTTTTACAATGACTTTTTATTCACAGCCGAATAATCCTCGAATCAACTTACAATGAGAAAGATGTTAAGTCATCAAATATGGAATGACTAGCATTTAACCATCTTGGGTTTTCATTAAGAAATTATTTGAGATTTTCAGTCTGTTATTAGATGTTTGAATGTTGCAACTATAGGTTCTTACTATCAAAACATAAATATAGGAGGAAAATTTCATCTTTATATAAATTTTAATCTCATCTTCCTCAATATTTTTTATTAGAAGAACTCTATTTAATCATTTTGTCAAGGCGTTTGTAATATTGTTCTTTGACCTCACTCAATTAGGGTCATAATCCCTTGACTTATGAGGGAGGTCAACCAGACTTATTTCATCCTCAGTTGTCTTTTTTTGTCATTGAATGAAGTGTTTGTAGCAATCATTTTTATAGCCTGATTATCATAGTAAACTGCAACAGAACTCAGTTTCAGGCTCGTCAGTGGAATATCTATCACTAAATCTCTTATCCACTCTGCTTCTTCTCCTGATGAAACTAGAGCATAGAGTTCAGATTGCATAAAAGAGAATGCAATGCATGATTGCCTCTTGGACTTCCAGGCTACTGCTGTTCCTCCTAATATGAAAATAAATTCACCAGTAGACTTGTTGTCGTCTATTTTTAAGCACCACGATGCATCTGAATATTCTCCAAGAACTGGAGGATGAATATTATAATATAAAGCATAGTTTTGTGTATGCTTTAAGTATCTCATTAGCTTATTGAGGACATTCCAATAGTCTTAGTTATGATTACTAGCGAATCTACTTAGCATATCTGCCGTAAAGGCTATGTCAGGTCTAATACAGAATATAGTATACATGAGACTACCAATCAGTTTAGCATAGTCTAACTGTCTAACCGCAGCTACTTCATTGGGCTTTAAGCGGTTATTGTAGTCATATGGTGTCTCTACAATTTTACTTTCAATGTATCCACATATATCCAACATGAATTTTATGTAGTGCATTTGACTTAGAGAAATGCCATTTTTTCTCAAAACTCACTTGTATGTCTATTATAGTTTCAGCTATACTTAGTTCTTTAATATTATACTCTTTTATTAAACCTAACTTTATGTAAAATCTCTCCCCCGAGGAATTGGGCACGACCGAGGAGAGATTTTTGCCCAGGACTGTCACCTTACAATGACACCTACTACAAGTTAGTTGCCACCACAAGACAACGATCTTGCTGGCAAGCACAATCATTCATACATCCAACAAAAGAAGAAGTAAGCAAGTCCACACATCACAACATAGATATATAAATATCCAAACAAAAGGTTCACATGAAATAAATAAGAGTACGAGTAATAGGACTTATGCCCAGTACATAAACATTATAAATATCACTCTCTCTCTCAACTAACAATGCAGAAGCTAAATCATATGATCATCAAACTGAAGACGGGTAGTGACAATAGTGCGCGGCTCCGGCTCCTCAGATCCCAGTGTCTGAATCTCTTGTCGCGTCTGGTCGAACTGTGGTGGCGTCTCCTTGTGTCCCTAAAATGATGTGGTCCAACAACCGTCAGTAAAACTAGACTCAACTGCTTAGTCCCCATCTCACCCCTACGACTCCTAGGCACCGCAGAGGAGGAAGAAAGCAGAGGACTAATAATAACAGAACGCACAAGCAGCTGATAGTGGTATATATATATATAATTTCTCTAACAGTTCTATATTAGTATGTGCAATAAAAAAAGTAAAGAAGAGCAACAACTAGCACAATATAAAAGTACAGCAAGAGGAGTAAAGGAAAACTAGTAAAGTAAAACAGTTATACTACCATCATAGAAGCGTACCTTAACTTATATGAATGCTCATACAAATTTATAAGTTAAGATTTCCGAAATTATATTTCATCATATAAAAGAGCTCATACTAATTTATATGATGAGAATCTGCAAATGTGTATGTTATGTCATGCTATGCAATGCAATGTTTATTATATAACTCTCACGCACGACTATATCACAGACCTTTCATGCATCCCCACTTTTGGGAGGTGGCCAACCTCTCAGGTACCAACCGTCGTGGCTCACGGTGGTAGTGGAGCGGGTGTCTCCTCTCTTAGGCGGGAAGGCACACTACGAGGCCTAGACCTCTTGTACGCCTCAATGCTAAGAACACAACATCGGAGCCCATGCGTACTCTTGCTGACAACTTCCAGTCTTCCATGGCCGGGTGTGCTCTTAGGGGACATAGTCCTCCAAACCTTGGTAAAAACATTATACTGGTCTCCCCAAAGGCCTACACCCCGCACCAGAGTCATCATACTTCCATCGGTGTGCCAGCTAGACCAGTACTGAGTGACCTACCACATAAGCACAAACCAGGTATAACAATACCCTGTCGAGCCTCCAACTCGCCGAACTAACAAGTCATATATCACCCCAATCCATATAAGGGTGAGATCGTTATAATATACTTTAATCCTATCAGACTACTCTTGTCTAACTTTCGGATTACATAGCGATTTATGGTTAACCTTGGACTTCTCGTGGTCTACCCTGTGAAGGGCTTGCAGCCGTACTATGAACTATGATGGGTTGAACCCCATCATTCCTTTTCTCAAGACACTTAGTATTGTTATGCTACCCTTAATCAAACTCTCTCACATAGTTATTTTTAGAAAGTTTATGATGATTTATGCTACATATAGGAGAATGACGATATTTCGTTGATCCCGAACTTAACTATGCCCCTTAGGGTCCATGTACACTAACTCACACCACATGTGGGTGAATCCTTTAGAACTCCAACCAACATCACATCAAGATCCTAAAAATACCCCAACTTAATTAGAACCAATTTGTATCGCATTTAACCATCGCCCTTTTGACTTTACTAAATGCAGTACAAATGATCGATATGAGTGTAAGAGTTGTAACTGTCAAATATTTTATCCAAATGATATACGATTAATTATAGGTGGTATGAATACTCAATTATGATGAACTTCTAAAGTTTCATACTTTTCTAAATTAAATTGACCATAATTGAATTTTTCTAAAATATAAGTCACTAGTGGATTTGAACATGAAGTATCACTTCCAAGAGTCCAAACAATACCAAATAATTTTCACAAGGTCACAATGATAAATACAATGTCTGGACCAAATTTCACATCATCCCAATAAAATTTGATATTTAATTTCTAATTACAAAAATCTAATCCATTAGGTCATGTTACACATGAAGTACTATAAATATTAATCAAATAATTCCAGAAAAATTACTAGAGGTTAAAAATGATAAATAATTATTTATTCCAGAAATGTATAATTTATAACTCAATTTGAGTACAATTATCTCAATAATATAGATGGGGCAAAAAATGTTAATTATAACATCAACCCTAAGATTCTGACTTTCAAAAATACCAATTAAATTTTCCAGCTTGTATCATACTAAATAATTAAAATTGGCAAGATTTTATAATTTTTGCAAATATTTTAATCACTATAATGTCATTAATACACATGCGTAATAAAAATACTAATTAATTCATTTGCTAATCAAATCAACTCCAAATATTCTAAAACTTCACGAGCAGATGTACTTTAACTAAATAAGTGCATGTATAAAATTTCACTGGATTTGACTAAGCAATCTTGCTAAATTCACAAGATACATCTTTTGACTAAATGCACACCACATATGACAAGCCATAGCCTCATGTATTGGAATTACACCCACATGTAGTGCTCCAAATGACTTAAAATTTATACCAGGGCTTTATGTTGCCCTATTGAGACTCCCACCAAACTTTGGGGTCTATATAATTATTTTTCATTAAAAAATTTCACTTTTATAAAAAATAGCATTTTTTCTAAAACCATAGGCAAAGTTTGTCCAAAATTCCTATTTTTGGATTTTAGGTGTATCTATAGTATATTCTTACATGCTCCAAATTTCAAGTCAATCTCCTTAGCCAATTAAATTTTATTAAGGAAATAGTGATTATAGTACTCTAAGGACCAGTACCACAAGAATTGCCCTATAGGGAGCTACATTGCCCCAAATGACCTGATTTCAAGTTCTAATTAAAGTAGACTCACATGGATACCTTTTTCATGTTGGAAACATTTCATGATTCTGCACCTAAGGGCCTCATTTTTAGCATCAAAAAGTGCACATTACATTCTCACCATTACTACATGTCGACGCCCCACCATCGCCAGCACCCTTCCCGGCGGTTGCATAGTCGGATTGAATCATTACATTCACTGACATCTGGATCGAATACTTACATTCTTCGACAATCTGCTCATTGTCAGGCTAGGTCGTGCAACCGGATCAAATACTTACATTCTCTGGTAGTTGGATCGAATCATTATATTCTTCGCCGTTAATACAGGCCGACGCACTGCCATCGCCAAGGTCTGCCCCCTTGTGGTCGCACAGTCGGATCGAATGCTTGCATTTTCGGACACCCGGACTGAATACTTACATTCTCCGACAATCCTCTCTTGGCCAGGCTTGGCCCCACAGTCGGATCAAAGCCTTACATTCTCCGACCTTCGGATTGAATCGTCATATTTCTGACCTTGCCACAAGCTTACATCCTGGCATCTACCGGGATCTATACAGCAAGAATATAATGAGCGAAAACAATACTATCATATCAACATAAGAGCAATTGTGCCACATAAAATCATCAAAGGGTGATAACCAATATATATAAGACAAAACAAAGCAAACGCAAATGTATCCACGCATACAAAAATGAAAGTACAAACCGCTACTCGTAGACCACATCTGCAACAGTCTCAGGGCTCACTGTCTTCGTCATTACAAATGTCATCAAAGCTAAGGCTTGAGACGTCGCACTTCAGACGCTTGGCCACTAGATATCCGTCCTTCAAGCTCACATAATAATCATTTCACGTGAATGTTATATGCTCCTAAGCTTTGATCTGCAATCAACAAACAAAGGGTTAATGACGTACAAAGTAATTGGTTCAAATAAAGAAAGACAAATGATTCAGTTAACACGTCACTCATTACCTTCAAGTAAGAAGGCACTTGGGGGGGGGGGGCAGACGCCTCTATAACCTCAAGATCTGAATCAACTGGAGCAGGCTCATCACAAGGAGCCTCCTTAGTCCGATCCTCTCTTGACATGGCGAAGCCTGTGATTCTACAGTTGCATCACAACTGTTCTTCAAAACAAGCTTACTCTTATGAATTAATGGCGCAACATGCTCGACATCAACTGAAAGGTCGCACTAGGACAGACGCTTCTCTTCAACGAGAAAAGAAACACTAAACAAGAAGTTGGCCAACTCCCGAGAATTTTAGAATCCCAGTATCAGAGTAAAATCCCACTCTCTCCCTCTCTGATGACGTTAACGATCAGACAAAGAATTCCAGAACTCAAGCAAGCCCCAAAAGTTTCTAACACATCCAAACAAGGTGTTCCCATGACGACGATCCATCCGGGTCTCAAAGTTAAGCCAAGTTTTATTGTTGCGAATCTCGGCACGGTCGCCATCGTCAACACAGACATCACACCAATCTCTGAACAACTATAAAGAAAATTTTTGAGTCATGTTCCCTGAAGAAAGCCACCAGTCCCATAATGCGAGTCATTTCTAGCAGAGTGAATTGGGATATCGGGACGCCACAGAACTTCAGAATGTCCATCACCTCCTCGAAAGGTGGAAAGCAGAATCTAGACTTCAAAGTCATCTCGCAGATTGTCAACCAACCTCTAGGCAGGTTCAGAACTCTCTCTTCAGAACGAGGTATCTTCAAGACAAGATCAGCAGTTAACCTGTACCTTTTCCTCCAAACCGTGACTTGCTCAGTAATGAGCGTTGAGCGCAGACGCATAGGCCTCATAGGACACTTTGAAGCTTGAAAATAAAAATCAAAGGTTAGACAAAATCGTTCAAGTAGATGGTGTTCAATTGAGCGCTCGATAATTGCAAATCTGACATGGGAAGTCAAAAGCCGTAAACCGCGTAGATTGTGCGCAAGCACAACTAATGACCCGCCTACACAAAAGGGGAGGCGTGAACACCCACTTAAGCAAAGGGGTGTGCCGCACGCACAGAGCAGTGCCGGCAAGGCGCACCCAGCGGCGCGCACACGCGCAACAAACGTGCGCGCAACAGTGCGCGCGCGCCCGCGCACCTTGGTGCGCACCGGGGTGTGCGCTCCTTTGCACGCACCTAGGAGTGTGTGCACCCAAGGAGCGCTCCTGTGCCCAACCAAGGTGCGCGTGCGCCTGCATGCACCTAGGTTGCTCTCCCGCGCGCACCTAGGGCGCGCCCCCCCCCGGGGAGCCTCCTCTGGGGGCTGCCTTGGCCGGCGAGCCCAACCCTGTGTCGGAGGGTTTCCGCTCATCGGCTTTGCATCCTGTCCTCCCTCACCGGTGAACATTACCCATTTTTCGTCCTCTTTACGGCTTACTTTGGCTTGTAAATCGCCGCCATCCACCTTCTCTGGCTCCTCCCTGTTCGCCATCACAATTGCCACTGTCGGAAGAATCCCTTGTAAAAGAAGGAGAAATCTCCACTCTTCTCAAACGGTTTCTAACACTGAGGATTTCAGGGGGCAATTGATTGGCCCAAGCCCATTTATAGAATAATCGAGGGTGCAGATAGTCCACTCCCTCATGTTCTCATCATTTTAAATGGAGAACATGGGGGAACTATCGCGTGCGTGATGGGCACGCGCAATTGCGCGCAATCCCGTTCTCCGTATCGCCCGGGCCTGGCCATCGGGATCGGCGCCTCCCTCTCCGACAATCGACCTGTAAGGTCGCGCCTCGCAGCGCAGCAATCCCGCCGGCCACCCCGAGCGGCGAGAACCTTTCCTCCCGAGGCCGTCAGTGAGGTGCCAGGCGCGGTCGGTCGTGCCCCGCCTCTCGTCCGAGATTGCTCGGTTGGCTGCCCCCGCTTGGGCTGGCTCTTGTCGGTCGCACCTTGCGGCACCAATGTCGGGGTTGTGCCCAGCGGCCTATGCCGGGCCCGCGCCTGGCGGTGGCCGCCGGAGGCGGGGTAGTGCCCGACAGCCGATATCGAGCTCACGCCCGGCGTTGGCCTCCAGAGCCGTTCCTGGTGTGACGCCCGAGTGTGGTCGTCCAGTCCTTTCCGGCCGGCCGATCGCACCCCCAGTCGGCGCCGCATCGGCGGCCCGCCGTCTTCGCCGGGGCCGGCCACCCTCGAGTGGTGGCGGCCGGCCACCTCTCTTGCCCTCCTTGGGCGCCCTCCCCGCCATCCGATTGTTCTGCCAGGATCGCGACCATCCAATGCGCGGGTAACTACCCTCCTAACCACCTCCAGTAGTGGGGGACATGTTTCTGTGGGGGCCTGCATTTAGTAAAATTGAATGTGCGAATAATATTTGTCACAAACTATGCTTGAAATTATGATATTTGTGGTTACTGTGTGTGAATAGTCGCATAATCACCGTAACCACTTTCTGGAGGCTATAAAAAAGCCTTCAAGTCTCCTCATTTTCATCTTTCTCCTCTTTGCTTTCTTCCTCCTCAGGCCAGAGTTCTGTCGGATTCTTCCTACGAGCCACATTTGGGCCACGTTCGAGTCACCTTCTCTGCACCAGAAATTCGCCTAAATCCACAAGTGTGCGGCAAGAAGGAAAGTCCTACTACAACAAGCGGTCGTTCGTGCGCATCACCACAGTAGCCACCCTCGCGGGGAGCAGCTTGTTGTCCGCCGTGAACTCAAGAATCTCTCTCTCGCCCCCAAAGTGTAACGAAGAGCGACATATCGCTCTCGATTCTTCAAACAAGTTATAACTGCAAGCAGATAGTGGATTTCGATCGGCACAGATCCGGCCGAGTGGTTTTTTACCCAGTTAAGAGATTTTTCCACGTCACAATATCGCGTGTACCTTTTCTCTCTCATTGACTGTGTGCACTTGCACCGCTCTTTAAGCTAAGACGGTACAGGTTACTCCGTTCGGATCGGGACGACAAATTTGGCCGCAACAACTTCAATTATAAAAATCCTAGTTGGCAAAAATATACATAGTAAACAGAATAAACAATAGTTTGTTGGAGCCTGGAGGTACCTAGAAAAAAGAGAATGAGAGTTTTTCTAGGTTACAAAAACACAATAAACAATAGTTTTTGTTGATTGAAAAACTTTATAAACAGAATAATTATGCATCAAAACTTCTTTGAAGATTAATTTTGATCGGTTAAAGGACATGATATAACAAAAGGGAGAATTTTATTCTATCATAATTTGAAGTACTTATTACAATATTTCTATCATAAATGTAGATTAAGGTTCTGTTTGGGGGAACTTATTTTCACCCGTCAAGCAGTTACGACCGCATGAACCGGACCTTAATTAATATGAATCATTAATCATACAGTCGTAACCGCTTGACCGATGAAAATAAGTCCTCCCAAACAGAACCTAAATGACTAATTTGAAATGAAACATAAAAATAAAGGACTTATTTGAATAGTGTGCAAAGTGTAGCCATTAGATACGTACCTGACGAAAAAAGGAAGGATTGATTTGAAATAGATATGAAATTAAGTTAAGGGACTAATATGAATCAAAATATAATTAAAGAACCAATTTAAAATGAGGCCTAAACATAAATGTAGGGTGAGACTTGAGAGGCATGAGTCACATGAGCAATTAAGTTCATATATCTTCAAATTCAGTTTGGTCAGAAAAAAATTAGGTGATTGTTATGAGCAAATCAATTTTGGATACGTGCAAATCTATTTTATTGGCAAATCAAAAAATTATATGTGCAAAATAAATTGTTACGTGCAAATCAATATAAAATCTTTCTAAATTCTTTAGCAAATATGAACAAAATAGTATAACATCAATTTTATAAAATTTAACGTATTACAAAAGTTTCAAATTCATGTAGAAATTCTCTTGTAGTGATGAATGCAACCTTTTGACGTACTTGTTCTTCTTTGAAGAAATACAAAAATAAATGATGAAAATAAGAAATTCGAAAATAAAGTTTAAACCTGCGGCTTGCTTCAGATTAAATGAGCTGAAGATGAGCGAGAATGTCCGGCACAAATAAATATGGAGCTCCCGCAGTGCTCAGAAGTGAGGATGTGTGGTAGTTGTCGTCATGTATGGTTTGCGGTCGGCATTGGCGGCGGTGTCGGTGGCAGCGGTGGCAGTGACGGTGTCGTCGCACATGACTCGCTCCTGACGACGTGATAGGAAAATGATTTGTCTCTATCAGTTTTACCGTAACAGTTAAAATAATTGTTTTAAGAGTTTATATTTTATAAGTTGATTTGCACTTATTCAAAATAAATTTGCCCATAATAATTACCACAAATTATTGTGGAGTGGTGTTGTTTGGCTGATATGTTGCTTAAAGCAGAGCCATGTGAGACATGTGCTTCCCTTGGACTTTATTGAATTGCAGTTTGGTCATTTGTTAGTGGTTGGAAAATATCTTCTTCTCTTTGTAAGTATAATATTGGGTATCCGTAAAATGAATGTGGTCAAGTATGACCAAGAAGAACATTCTAAAGAGGCTCAACTAGAAGATTCCAACGGGCCCAATTTCACGCGATTTAGAGTCTCTTTGACCTCTCCAACTACCCCGAAATGATGAGCCCGGCCTGGACAGGACCAGCTCGGGTCGTTCTCCTCCTTCGGAACTCTCTACTGTTCAACCGCTCAACAGAACTTCAATTCGAAAGCAGCACCAGATTATTCTCGCAAAGTGCTACATCATACACGATGGGCTATTCAACCAAAGATTTCGAGGGTGTTTTGGCAGGGCGACAATTTCACATAAATGCAACTTCAGTCAGTGATTGTCGGACTTCCGATTGAGAAACTATTGCCACCAGCGAAATCTGATGATGTGGCGAAGCACCCCTCAAACTTTCATCAAGTACATTCAGGCCCCGTTTGGGGGGACTTATTTTCACCGGTCAAGCAGTTGCAACCGCATGAACTGAACCTTAATTAAGGTCGTAACCGCTTGACCGGTGAAAATAAGTCCCCCCCAAACGGAGCCTCAATTATCTGTCAAGACGGCGTCCGTCCCTACTCCAACGTATTTGACCGGTCATTCCATTAAAATTGATGATTCGAGAAACATAAATTAAACATTTTATTTGTTTGACAAAATTTTGTATGCGCTCTTGCGTTGTGGCACAGGTCCCCGCGCTTCGCTCTCTTGTCCCCCTTACTCTCCGCTTGAATGCATACCTCCGCGCTTTGCTCTCGAGAAGATGCTCACCCTGCTCCAATGCGTGCTCCAATTCCCCCAGTGTCAAAGTTACCCTGAGTAGAGTTGATTGCTTGCTCTTATGCTGGGATTCATATATATACATTTGGGCAAAGGCAGTTGTTTGCCCTTAATGTTTAGGGTAAGGCTTATTTATTGGGTCAAACTGTCAATTATAACTCATAATATCGACTGTCTTTTTTGTGGCCGGACACATTTATGTGGAACAAGCTTGTCAAAACTTAACTCTTTCTTCATGCATACGGTCCATTCGGTCGGCATTTCAGCGGCGGATTTTGCGTGTTATTTTATATTGGGTCTCCCACAGAGCCTCGGTCAACTACCCATGGCGATTAGTTCAGAAACCGATAGGTTCGGTTCAAAGTCGGAATGCTACACACGAACCAATTGCGGCCCACATTTGGTGGGGAGTACTCTCATTCACAGCAATACTTTGTGTTATGCTTGCATTTGAATTCAATGCAGTGGATGTTGTCGGATTGATGTAGCATGGGTCGTTTTATGGTTTGGTAGAAATTTGTTTTCTGGACCACGGCTTAGCGCGGCGGTCTACGATAAATTAAAACACACACAATATCTGTATAATTGCTCGCACACATATAACGAACGTCGAGCTTCAACTGTTCGTAGGCAAATGCACGTGTTTGATGTCTCGACTATAGGATTTCTGGTGATACAAGGTATTATGCCACAACTTCACATTTTAAATCACAAAATGATAGTTTTTTTAGGCAGTTGTTATTCGCAAATCATGTATATCAAAATTTTCATGTTTATAAATAATTATTGCAGACCAACTTTAAACATTAGCAATTGATGTCTTCTTCTGCGCAAGACCCGATAACGAACAGCCTTCTATGGCAAGCTTTTGAGCCTATGCCGACGACTCCATTCCAACAATTTGTCATGAATTTCACCATTTTGATGTGAATTTTACAATTGTCTCTGATTTTGAGTCAAAAGGTTGACAAATATGTTCCTTCATTGTCGGACACAACTCGCGAGAAGAAGACATTGATTGTTAAAGTTTAAACTTAGTCTGCAGATAATAATTTATAAAAATAAAAAAATTAGGGCTACAAATAGACGTATATAATTTGCGAATAACAACTGCTTTTTTAATATCAATCAAAAAAACAATTTTAAAAAATTAATATAAATATTTTAAAATTTTATTTATTATCACAAATGATATTACATAAAATAAAACAGTTTATAATTTAAAATATTTTTATAGATAAAAAATAACATCATTGTCTTCATTAAAAATCAAGACTTGGATTTGGATCTAAAATTATTGTGGACGCCAGTGGCAAGTCATGGAAATTTTGAAGAACATGTGGGGACCAATAAATAAATAAATAAAATGATTATACAAAGCACGATGCACTTCCCCTATATATTAGGCTCAGATTCATGTGAATCTGATCTAATAATAGATAGCCACATGGATTGTTTGGTTTGGTGACTCTGTGTTGAAGACCAAGTTGATGTGTCGTAAAACAATGTCCAAATCTACTCAGGATGTGTTTGGCGCGGCTTATCGTAGCTTATTTGCTCTGGTGAGGTTGGACAAATGCGTCATTATCATAGAATATATGTTTGGTATTACAAATGTTACTACCATTATAAAAAAATAGTTTTGGGCATAAGATTTTGGTATGACAATGACATTTTTGTCCAACCTCACCGGAGCAAAT